>OY744522.1:153082987-153172987 GCA_963556195.1 Sepiola atlantica | reverse complement strand
GCGTGGAAATGGCAAAGGCGACAAGTACTTCTGCTTATTGACTCTTGCCTTTTAGTTGTTGCAGGGTGAGAGAGGTCTTTGTTTCGGGTAAGCACAACTCAAAGAAGAAAATATAAAAATATGTCTAATGACTTGTAAACTGCGGTAGAAACATGCCAGCAATGCAGCGTTTTTGCTGTTGGTGTCGACACGTAAAGCCAACAAAGTTTGCAGAGAAGAAAAATCATTTTATTAACAGAAACCCCCACGCTCTCCTTTTCCCCCTCTATCTCCCTCTCACACACGCACACTCTTATTCGCCTGTATCCTAATCCATCTGTTTCTCTTTCTACCGATCTCTTTTTATGCACACATGGTGGAGGATATGGTGATTTCCACTTAACGTTAAGGCAATACAGCCATGTAAAAAAAGAATTGAGTACTTTCAGTTATCAGTGCCGTAAAAATGTAAATAAATGCATAGCTTTATTTATATACGATATAATTTCTCCCACTATCATTAACAGTTTCGTTTAGCTCAGTTGATTAAAGTACCGGCCCCCAACCACTGGAGTACCAGTGCAAATCTCGCTAGGTCTAACCACACCGGTGAGTTGTAGAGACGAAGAAACACGCGACTGTGAATAATATATATATATATATATATATATATATATATATATATATATATATATATATATATATATATATATACGGCTTACATCGACAAGTCATATATACCATACTAGACGTACTTACCCCCGTTGCTCAAGATGCAGTGAAGTCAATTTATTTTTTAAATTTATTTGTTTACACTTTTAAAAACTTATACAGGAAAACAAATAAAAATTTTAGTTGCAAGAGAGGCAACTCTTATTATATTATTCAATTAAAAATATGAGTTAATCCGTTAGCTGATTTTTTATGTGATTATTTAAAATTGTTTCAGATTACCAGTTGTCTGGTTAGGACTAAGTCATTTAAAAAAATTAATTGTAGCGAAGTACGTTATTATATTGCCAATAACATGGTATAACAATGACAAATGAAAATTGGCTAGTCATAAACAAAGCAGGGGGTTACGTAGCAGTCACCAATAGGGACTACTTTTGAATGCTTAATCACTGTCCCTGTGAGCTGGCTTGTCCAATCAAATCACAGGGCGCAGTAATATCGTTAGTTCCCTAAGAGACTACTTATGTTCCCTTAGGGTTCGAGAAAACAGATCAGACGACCTCCGGCACCAGCTTGGACACATCGCAGAGAGCACCAGCGAGGAACGAGGAAACGCTCTCTCTCCCGCCGCCGTCGCCACTTGACAACTATTACCATCTTCACCTGACGAAATCCACGGGCAGCCCTAAGAACTCATATTCTTCCGCTTCCTCAGACGGACACCGTCCCACTCTCTTCTACCTATACCAAACGGTATAGGTAACCTTGAGTTAATAAACCCCTTTTTGTTATAGTTACAGAAATACTTTTCGTTGTTCCGTTTCTTTACGAGAAGATAAAAGGATAACCCCTTTCATTCCTCTCATCATCCCCTTACAAATCCTTGAATTAAAAAACAATAACAAATAATAGTTAATTAATAAAATTAACTTTTACAAAACCAATATGCAAATTAGGTAACCTTGCAAATCTAATATAACATTGACATAAACGGTATATAAAAAAGAATTAAGTTAAATTAATTGAAAATACGCCGTTTTGACTTTACCGTTCTTTCGCATTTATTCATTTCGATATAAGCGGTTACTTATGGCGGCAACTTCAATTTTATGGCATTTACTAGCAAAAATGTGCGACCGGAGGGAGCATACTTTTGCTAGTCTGGGAGGATGATATCATGCTGAACATTCTACACTGACCCCAAAAGGAGGAGGTAATGACTGAGAGCATAATATCATGATGGATGCCCCTCAAACAAAAAGGAGAAGTTAATGCATGGGAGGATGGTATCATGACAACTAAACCGATACTACACAACCCCCCCCATTAAAAGATAATACAATAATCTATTAAATCAGTTTTTTCATTGATTTAAAAATGCCGAGCCATAAAAAACTTTATTTTTATGGCTAAGATCAAAGTGTAATATCTGTTCTCAATATTTATTCTGAGCATCACAGCGACCTCAGACGTTTTACTATTGCGTATATATAAGACAATATAACAATGCAAATCACAAATGTATACGACAGAATATTAATTTATTAAAAGCTGTTTATTAAATAAATATGCAAACTAAGAAGACCTAAATGTGTTTGAGGGTATTTGCAGTCTACTATATATACGGTATTAAAGAATTCTATTTTGTATCGCAGAATTAAAAATTTTTTTAATGTTAATGTAATAAGGATAGATGGAAAAATATTTCGCATTTATTCATTTAGATTACTTTGGACTATTGACAAATCTCCACTTAACATTGGTCAGTAACACATTTTCACTCCATCTAATAACCTTTATATATATATATAATGGATACTATACATTTGTTTGATCTTCCATTGGTACCTTCGGTTTCATGGGGTTAAGATACGAAATGGTACCTGTTTCCAGTGTTTCCGTGAAACCGTAGAGACTGATGGATAATCAAACTAATGTATAGTGTCAATTGAATAAAAAAAAATATACTCTTATACAAGTAATTGAGCACTCTTGCTATTTATCCTATAACATTGAATGACATATTATATATATATATATATATATATATATATATATATATATATATGAAAATTATAGAAATAATATTATTCTTACATGATTGATAAGAAAAAAGCAAAGAGGAAATACCAAAATTATTTATATATTCATCAACGTTTCACCTATTTTTTAATCAATCATCTTGAGAAAGTCTTGAAATAAAGCCGAAACGTGTATAGATATATAAATAATTTTGGTTTTTCCTTTTTCATTTTGCACAACTACTTGTAAATGCATAATTCTTCTTAAGGATGGAATTTTCCTTCTAATTGTAAAAAATATTTTTTCTTTTTCTATTGACGTGTGTTTTTTCCCATATAACCGATCTTTCTCCTTTAGTATCCGTTTCATCTGATTTATACAATGATAGAAGTGGTTTGTACTTTCCATACCCCTGCTCCCTTCTTCTTTTCTAATTTACTGTATAACTGAAAGTGAACAATTCTCTAGTCTTGATGCTCAATGTTAGCTTCTAAGTTGGTGTCTACACCCTGTGCTGATGATATCAATAAAAGCCCATATCGTCTCAGAAACGATCGTATACAAACTGTTGTTTATGTTGAATTCTTGGAACGTAAATAAATTATTATGTCGTAATTAAGTTTACCTAAGATATCTCTCTCTCTCTCGCACACACACACCCACACACACGCACACACACACACACACACACACACACATATATATATATATATATATATATATATATATATATATATATATATATTGATATATAATAGTTATCCACTGACATGCGGATCGTCGCCTTTACGACTGATCATTGTGTCTAGACGCAACCGGGACGGAACCACTTATCCCCTTGTCTTTCTATTTCAGTTAATATTCCAAAATAAACAACACAAACAACAAAACACCTCCTCATTCATTTCTTATTAATCGCAAGAAGTTCTTAAATTTCTTGTTAACTTTTTATTTCTCTCTCTGTCTCTCCCCCTCCTCCCCTCCCCTCCCTTCTCATTATCACGTCCTTCTCTGTTCCTTCATTTCGCTCCCCCTCTCTTCTTCTTCTTCTGTTTCTTTTCCCCTCTTTCTGTTATTATCACTTCCATTTTATTTTTTTTATCTGTCTATTCTTCTCGGTTGATTTGTGTCTTTACCGCTCGTTCTCTTTCTTTCCCAAATTACCAAGATAATGTCGGCTCTTTTAACATCTCTTCATCATATAGCCCCCCCCCATCTCTCTTCTAAATCTCTTCCTCTTCTTTTCTCTGTCGCTCTCCCCATCCAATCATATCCTCTTCATAGCAAAAAATACGGTACAAAAATGTTTCGTCTCGCTGACTATTATCACTTTTTAAAATTCTCTAATGGAGAAAGGTGTTTGCTAAATGAGTTAATATAAACTTTTTCACTCGAAAAAAGACAAAACTTGTTGTTGTTTTTGTTGTTGTTGTTGTTGTTGTTGTTCTTCTTCTTCTTCTTCTTCTTCTTCTTCTTCTTCTTCCTGTTCTTCTTCATGTAAGCAGTGGCTAATCATGAAAATTGATATACGATGTGCCTGGCTTTCGGATTCTAGCTCCAATTCAATTATCTCCCCATTACTTTTCTTTTTTTCTCCCTCACCTTCAAATGTCTGTGCACCTCCTCCTCCCCATCCTCCTCCTCCTCCTCCCCTCCTCCTTCTCCTCCTCCTCCTCCCCATTCTCCTCCTCCTCTTCCTCCTCGGTGATCACCACTCCTTTCACCATTGATGCCTGCCACAGTCTAATGCCTTTGTCCGGATCTCAGTTAGGTCGACTAGTTTTTTAGAGTTCAGTCTAATAATCAGTATAAAAAGACAGCTATCTTGCCTGTACGTGTCTAGGGTCTGGTTTGCTATGGGACCCGACCCTTTTATCTGAATGAAGTCGGGTTCGGTTCGGGTCGGTCCTAGGAGGTCAACTTTCCAGGCATTGATTTCCTCGTCAAGAGGGGATTAAAATATTGCCGGTCGTCTGAGACGCTCCTACCGGTTGATCCGTTTCCACTTGTTTTTGTATTATTCAAGAGTTTCGCTCCAGGGAAAGTGAACCCCCACGTAAAACTGAAATTTTGCAAGTTGGAAAAAGGTAATTCCCTCTGTATGTGTCTCTCTAATTCTGCTCATTATTTATCACTCAATAAAGAATTAGTTCCCTCCTCTTCTCCCCCTCTCCCTCTATCTCACACACAGAAACACACACTACTACGTACTAGACACTATCCTCGAGTGTCTTCGATATCTCTGTACAAGGGTTTGTCAGGATTAATTGACATGAGGATACTTCCCCCTACAAGTAAACCCTGACCAAATATTCAAAATAACATAGTATTCAAAGCCCAAATAAGATCCCCTCGACACGGCTATACACTGGCTCATACGAGGAATGGTGCATCTTCTCCGAGTGATGTTACCTCAAATAACAACACTTAGCTGGATACTCCACCAGACTAGATGAATTCTTGTCTTGGAATCTGGTAAGACCAAGAGACTACAAGAAAGATATACTATAACATAGTTAACTGTTCAATGTGGGAGAAGAAAATTAATGTTCTTAACTTCTTTACTGGCTCGGCGTTTGAGAGGTAGAGGAAAACTCTAATGAACATTCGAATATCTATGTATCTCATATGGAGATCAAGTGTTAGCCCCAGGAAGGGGACCCCTTGATTTCTGAGAACTTTGGCTGAACTAAAATGAAACAAAAAGCTATATATATATATATATATATATATATATATATATATATATATATATATATATATATATATATATATATATACACGGAGCCTGTCTTGAGCCAGAAAATATTTCAAATACCGGACGGGGTTTGAACCTTAATCCGCTTCAAAATAGGCCCATTGTGCTTGCACACACTTAGCGTACCGATCCATCCACTGCCGGAAACACCTCTGGAAGTTTTTTTTTTGGAATGGTGTTGATCTCCGACGTTGGGTTCCTCATTATCTCTTTTCTAGTCTCAAAACGGGGACCTTTCAGCGGCGTCTTCAATTTTAGAAACAACCAGAAGTTGCACGGAGAATAGGGAGGTTGGCAAATGACTGCAATTCCATGTTTAGCCAAGAAATATTGGATCAATTGGGATGAATGTGCGGGGGCGTTGTCATGATGCAGTGGCCAGTTTTTCACCGTCCACGTGTCTGATCTTTTGCGCCGAACTCTATCACGGAGACGCCAGGGAACATCTTGATGATACTACTGTTTGTCCCTCCGGTGTGTATTCGTGATGCAGAATTCCACGGATATCAAAGAAGACAGTCAGCATCACCTTGATTTTGCTTCGCACCGGTCGCGCTTTTTTGCCTTGGAGACTCGGGATGCTTCCATTGCGATGCTTCCATTGCGATGTTTCTGGGTCGTACCCGTACACCCATGACTCATCTCCAGGATCAGTGTTGGCGGTTTCCGGAAGGTCATGTGCAACTTGAAAACGAAGGTCCTTTTGTTCTTATGACAACAAATTGTGCACAAATTTCTCAGCCACTCTGTGCATGTTCAAATCATCACACAAAATTGCATGTGTGGAATCTTTACTCATTCCGACCTCTTCGGCGATCTCCTGCACGGTTGAACGACAATCTTCCATCACCAAATTTCGCACCCTTTGAACAAAGCTGCACCCCGAGCAGTTTGGGGCCTGCCAGAACACTGGTCACTCTCCGCTGATGTGCGGCCATTATTAAATCGGTTACTACTTGCCAAGCGTTTCGCCTAAAACTCCACTTTGGACTCAGAAAACCCCCTCCTTTGTAAATTCCCATTGCGGACCGAAGCCACACTTGATAACCTGGTCATCACTCCATCTCAGGTCAGGGATATCATAAAAACCTTGACACCTCCAAAACATGTGGGCCTGATCTTATACCAGTAATAGTAATAAAGAAATGCTCTGCTGAACTGGCTCATATCCTCTCTAAACTCTACAACAAATTCCTCGCTGAATCTTGCTTCCCTGATAGCTGGAAATTATTACCACACCCCCACGTTGTAATTGATTGATCATTGGGTAATTATCCGGATTGGGTCAGCAATTAAGTACCGCTGCGAAGCAAAGGTCATTTCAAGCAGAACAAGTGAAATAATAGAAAGAAAATAAAGTCTTCAACAACTCGTATGTTGTTTTTTTAAAAGAAAACTTGTATAATTTTAAGTTAAGAACTCTGTGTTTTTGGACCGACGCTCTAATTGTTAATTGCCGATTTTTAGTTAGTTTGGCGAGCTTGTCTAAGTCCGGGGGTCCATATAAGAGCGACGTGGATTCGGTGGGCGAGCAAGAACCAGTCACTGAAGCCTGTTACGCGTCGACTTATACTGAGATCAGTTGTGCGTGGCACCACCCTTCCCCTAATGGAATTCAGTCAGCGAGCAAAGAAAAAAAATGGTTTCCCCTTTCTTACTATTCTCTTCCCTTGGATAATTTGGGATTCACAATCGCCTGTCCCGATCCCTCACAGCTCACTCATAACCGAGGAAATGTACCTCCACCAGTGGCCGTAAGTTCTCTTAACCTACGTCCGCCTTCTCTCCTAAAAGAACAACGAAAGAAAAGAAATGTGTCTGTTGTATTTGAAATTCTCGGCCCGTAGATAACCGAGAAAAGGTAATTCCACCCATGGCGGTAAGTTCTCTTAACCAACGTCCACCGAAATAAACTCGTTTGCGAGTAACATGGGTGGCTTTATTAGTTCAAATCACACCTTTCTTTCCAAATATGATCTAAGGTTAAGATCGGATTCTAACTCTTCCTGATGAGATTTCAGTTTATAATAGCTGTTGATCGATAACATCGAGATGCCAGTGTCGCAGATTTTGTACATGTCTGTGTAAATATAAATAATCATATATAAAAGCTGTATTTGATATTGAGCACTTTTTATAAACCCGGTTGAAATTCTTTGGATTACTACCCTATGGATGTTTTACCTGGATTATTATTATTATTATTATTATTACATATATATATGGGAAATAAAAAAGGAAAACCCAAGAGATATTTTTTTTATATATTCATCAACGTTTCGTCTTTATTGTAAGAGTTCCCTAGGATGATAATATTAAGAAAAATGTCATGCAAGTACATCGAAATATTGGATTGACATGATGGGTTGATAAGGAAAAGTAGTAGCTGTGGCTACTAAGAGCGCTGGATGAGGGTCCAGGCTGCGAGAAGTCAGTCAGTAGCAAAGACTGACTTACTTCAGTAGCAATATGCCTTGTTTGGGGTGAATAAAAGTTAAAAAAACAACCATTTAATTTACCGAAAATTAAGGAATTATCTGGTTTCGATGTAATTTTCAATACTACATCATGAATTAATTACTTTTATAAAGAATATATTTTTATGTAACATGCTTCGAGAACATTTGCGTCATTTTCAGCCACTTTTATGTTTTTTGACAAAATTTATTCAGAAATACATTTTTAGGTACTTCTGATGTTTACGGACTATTATTTAGATAGTGGTTTCAAGTTAAATTACATTTTTACGGTATCTTTTGTTTATGAAATTGTTAGGTGAAAGTACAGAATAGTTAATAAAGTCCACCTTAAGAATGGGTTTCTCAATAATACCTTTATTATTTCAGCACGGTCCGTAAACTTCAGAAGTACCCACTTTTTTAGTCCCAATATATCTTTTTATAAAAAAATAAATCCCTGAAAAATACTACACTTATAAAAAGATATAACACGACAGGCAACACATAGGAAATATGTTTTGAAAACGGAAAGAGATTTTTTTTAAATCAAAATATATTTGGTGTAGAGAGTTTCGGTAGACATTACTTCAAAATAAATTTTCTTTGTATATTTATACAACAAAATGTCTTTTACGAATAAATAGTGAGATTTAAAAGAGTTCGAAACATCTAAAAATGTTATTAAACAAAGATATATTCGTACTTTTTAATCTTTTGTTCAATGATTTTAATAGAAAGAAAATGGATTCTATTTTCATACCATTTATATCTGAAAAATAAACAACAACTTTACTACTATATAAATTTAATGTAAAATCATAACCCACTTCTGGGCGAAATAATGTAGGACAGAACGGGTAAGCATTCTTTAAAAAATTCTTTTTAACATGACCGCCATACTTTTTGATTAGCTCCAAATACTACCCATGCGATCTATAATAATGGGAGGTTACAGCAGTAAAGTGAATACCGACAGACTGACGACTCAGCATGTTACATAACAAGGGCAGTGATTGAATGGAAAAGTTTGAGTGACACCTTAACGGTTAGAGGAGACCCCAGAACGGAAGTTGCGTAACCACGTGATTTCCGGGTGAAATTTTTGTCTCTCTTAGCTGGCGACATTTCAAGAAGGAAACACATGCTTGGAGTACTGCCCCCAATGAGGGCGGGGGCGCATAATGTAACTAGATGTAGCGAGAGGAGCTATCCGTCTATCTATCTGTCTGTCTGTCTGTCTCTCTCAAACGCGTACACAAGTGGCCTGGCGCTCTGATGTTTTATGTGACTGTCTCTCTGTTTAAATAAACTATTTTTATGTAAACATCGGTGTTCAAGTGAGTTTATCAGCAGACGAAGAGAACCTGAGTTCCCGACGGCGACGACGACATGAGTGTATAATGGTTTATACACCCATCGGTAAGTGAAACTGCAACGTGTACGCAGTTCTCTCAGATTCATGGCATGTTATTCACCAGAGATGATAGCAACTTTCACATGGTACCTCCCGTGATTTTAAAAAGAAAAAATTTGAGAAAACAATGGCAAGAAAACAGAATCCAGTCGGCCAAACAGGTGTAACATGCTTACTCATAAGAACTATGTTTTTATTTTACCGTAATTATAGAATCTCTCATAATTATTATTCCCATTAATTTTTTATGTATACTCCGGCAACTTGTTCAAATGATTACTTTCTCGATAAAGAAATTACGATGTAATTAAGAACGATTAAATTGCCTGTTATATTTTTTATACTTATGAGTAGCCACTTACCAAGGTCAAAAGCCACTCGAGGATAAGAGTTGAGAAGATTAAAAACGAAAAATGGAATAGACAGCATTGGATTACCAAAGAGGACGGCTCTACAAGTATTTGTTGACATTAGACTTAAAGTGGGTTTGGTGGTAATAAGACGGGTTCTTGATATGATTGTTTTACAACGGGGAGTTAGTGATTGGATATGAGTCGAGCGCCTACCATGGAAATAGGCAACTAACATTTGGATTTCGCCATATTCGTATTAGTTTTCAAAATGTTATTTTCGGAAAACCCGGTTTCCATTTTTTGGAAATGGGCGTACAACAAGAAGACGTGTTTGTTCAGTCAGACAATGGTTGTGTGGGCAGAGTAAGTTTCCTAGTAAAATATCCAGACGTGTCCACTCGACAAACGATGGAGAACGCCGCCAAAAGAGAATATCATTTTTAGTGGCACGTTCCGGTACCAATTGCCTCGTTATTTATTAAACAGGTTGTCAAATCAGAGGGAGAAAACGACTGAAGAATGACTTGAGTAAATAGAGCGGACATTGAAGGAGATTACGCTGAGACGTATCATTTCACATAAGCAATGTTGACTTGCAAATTGAATCATTCTTTGATCTAGCACTGCCCAATCCTTTTCAACTTGCTAGTAGCATTCATTTATTTTAGTAGAATGATCCTTTGGGTCTCTCTCTCTCTCTCTCTCTCTCTCTCTCTCTCTATATATATATATATATATATATATATATATATATATATATATATATATATATATATATGAATGAATGCAAACTTTTTTTTAGATTCATCCCTCCTATATTACAATCAAAAGGGGTTAATCTAAATCAACACTACAACATAGAGTTTTGAAATACTCGATAGAAAGTAGAGGCGAACGATCTAAAGAAAATTATTTAAATGTAAAATTGGTTTTATTCATTTCTAATTGTACTTTCTTATTTTGCCTCTATATATGCAATAGTTTCGTCAATATTAACGGTAATTAATTAAAGTGATTAAATAAAAAAAATAGTTAACTTAAAACTTTTCTTAAATTAAACTAATATCTTCGCTAGAATCCTTGCCGACAGGCATAAGCGAGAAAGCAAAAGAGAGGGAGAGGGCAAGAGATTTGCTAGCTGGATGTCTTGCTCTCTCTACTCCTTCCTCCCCCCGTTAACGACGCCGTATTATTTTTTATTGTAATAAATTCAATGATATTTTGATCCCGTAGACAAAACGTTTTGCATTTCTACTCAAATATTCTTTTACAGCCATTAGGAGCGACTCACTTGATTTCCAGCAACTGAATTGTAAGTTACAAACTCCCCTCCCCACACTCACCATCGCTCAGGCGAATTGATTTCTTCTTTCTTTTGATTTCGTTACGGTCTTATTAAAAAGATCAATACATTTATATAAAAATTACCAAAATGTTAATGTTTATCTATTTATACGAATAAATGCGAAAGTTTTGACCTTGTGTTTGCAAGGAACTTATGAACTTAATGTTTTTTATATAAAATTTTAGTTTCAAATATTTAAAGTAGTGAACTTTGCGAAGCGATAGCGAGCTGGAAAAACTTGCTAGTATGTATGTATATATATATATATATATATATATATATATATATATATATATATATATATATATATATATATATATATGAAAGAAGAGTGATAAACATGTACGAATGTCCAGATGTATTT
The DNA here is from genome assembly GCA_963556195.1 of Sepiola atlantica. NCBI lineage: Eukaryota > Metazoa > Mollusca > Cephalopoda > Sepiida > Sepiolidae > Sepiola > Sepiola atlantica. The sequence goes on along the minus strand of OY744522.1, from coordinate 153,161,618 downwards.
CAAACTTCAATTGTTCAATGCAAGGTATATTCTGTAATAAATTATGTTTATTATTCTTTCCTTAAGCCAAGACTTTGATAAGGTGTCCAATGAAAGGAGGACACCTTATCAACGGACAATTACCAACTGGACAAACCCCATATCTTTTTTACGCGAACTTTTTTTTCACTCTCCATTTCTTAATATTTTTTCAAATGTTGAATTTTGGCTTTTCCACTGCCAACTTATCAATCTATATAATTCCTTTGATGATAAGATTTCGATCTTTGAAAAGCCTTGGATTAAGGAAAGAATAATAAACATAATTTTATTACAGAATATACCTTACATTGAACAATAGAAGTTTGAAATAAATCTGGACATTCGTACATGTTTATCATTCTTCTTTCATCTATCTTTATAATTGCTCTATCTCGTATATTGAGCTTAAACCATTTCACTATAGGTTCTATCTACTAAAAGTTTACTTTTAGTTTCATATTTGATTATATATATATATATATATATATATATATATATATATATATATATATATATATATATATATATATATATATATATATATATAGTCTCGGAAGTTTCTCAACCATTAAAACTATATTAAAAAAAAATTTAGTCCCAAGTCTTTCAGTGGAAAATCACTCATGTAAGTCAATTTATTTTTTTACACTTATTATATTAGTTTGTTTCTAACACTATTTTAAGGGATCATCAGTTGTTTACCATGAAAAACTGTTTCGAGAATTTAAAAACAAGACAGTATTTAATTTCATGGCTTCCCAGCAGAGTTGATCAGACCCTACTTCCCTTAAAAGACAAAAACATAAACGTTCCTTATACTAAATCTACGTTTTGTTCCATATAAATGTTTTGCTAACTTATATTAGTTATTTAAAAAAAAAATTCCCTTACCTGTGTTGTTTGTCTGTCTAATAAAATGTATCCGTTACTTACAAAAATGTTGTTGCATATATATATATATATTATAGGTTTTGACAATTCGAGTTTTTCAGGTTTAATCCGAATGGAAAAGATTGGTCTAATATCAAATTATATATAGTTTTAAGTATATATTTATTCTATAAAAAGTGGTAACCTTTTTGGGAGCAAACTGGCTCACGATAGCTGTAGATATTAATTTTTTTTTTTAATATCAAAATGGATTTTTTCTTTCATTTATCGTATGGTAACCGAACTGGGTTTACTGCTTATTCTAGTGAAGAATATAATTCTTTTATTAGCGCGAGAATTAATGAGTTATTTGGCTTTAAATAGACGAAGCAATATCTTTAATTTCAGGTTAATATCGATTTCTGGCTTTTACTTAATATGCATATAAGGCAACACATTTAAATTAATGGACGACACCTCTGGACTTGCGGTTTCTACCGGAAATAAAGAATGGGATTTGGATTAAGACTTCGGGGTAGGGAAAGAGCAATAACGCGCTTAATAAAACGCAGCCGATTTCATATTGTATGCTTCTATTTATCTTCCTCCCACAAGGTAAGATGTGACACAAGGTCGGGAAAGTGGGGAAAACCCCAGCGCTCGAGAATTTGAGCACTCTGGCTTTTTAAAAATTGCCTGGGCAGCCCCGGTAGGAGCGCCTCAGGCGATTAGCAATAAACTAACCCCTTCTCAAAGGGTGAGACGGCAAAGCCTGGGAGGGTACACCTCCTATAACTACACAGGACGGACAACCGATAGACCGGCGTAAATCAAGACCCGAATGCCCAGACAATACCGGTCTATAGGGTGGGGTATATTGTATAATTTAATTGTTAATTTAATTATTGCATTTACGATTTAAATGCGACTGAACTCGTCTTAGTGTTGAGTCGGTGGGAGCTAAGCTGCTCAACATAGAAGGCAATAAATTGAAAATGAAATGTTGAGTTGAAAGTTATTTATTACAGTAAAAGTTAAATTTTATTATTTAACTTTTATTGTAATAAATTACTTTCAATTCAATGAGAATTCGTTTAAAATGTAACGTAACTTGACTTAGGTATCACAAACAAATGAAACTTCTTTGTTTAGTGAAACTTATTTTCAAGTAAGCATTAAACCGTTAACATGAGGTACAGCCATGATCATCCTTATTGCAGGTTATTACGAAAACTGTTCTTTGAATGAAAATGTTTGGGTGACACTTAAGAGTTAGGAGTGACCTCAGTAAAACGGAAGTCAGCGAAATCATGTGACACCGGGGGAGAGATAATTCTGTCTGTTCCTAGCGACCTTTCAAGCAGAGAAGACGTGAAAGTCGGCGTTCTCTATTTTAGCCCTATTGTGGACAGGGAGGTAGCACATGTAAGGATATATTGAGTGTATGGCACGGACGTCTATTTTTGTTGTTACTGTTTTTTTAGCGATAATTGTACTACTGGTACATGTTTCTCACCTTGAGCATTGTAGAGTTTCCTCCCTTTACATACGCATGCGTTATCTTCCCTGCAAACGGAATGCCCCCCCCCCACTTTTAGGGACGTGTACACACACACACACACACACACACACACACACACACACACACACACACACATATATATATATATATATATATATATATATATATATTCTTTACTTATAGATAAAATAGTTATCCACGATCACGTGTTTCGCCGTTACTGCAGCCCATCATGGTTAGCGTACGCGGTTACAGTCTCAGTGACCGCAGGTTCGAACCCTGTCATAGTCACCCACCCTCATTATCTGTAGCAATGGCAAAACATGTGTCCTTAAATAACTACTTCATCTCTATCTATCTATCTATCTATCTATCTTTCTCTCTCTCTCTCTATATATATGTATATATATATATATCAGACAGTTGTTCATGATCCCTACAAGAATATTAATATAATAATTCTGCGTAAATTCTTGGGAGAAAACAACTATGGCAATTGCAAGGAATTGACTGACTTAAAAAACAGGAACCTTTTCCAAAGAGCTTATAACTAAAGATATTTTTAAATAATGTCTTTAATTCTTTTAAAGTTTGAGAGATTTTCAAGACATCTATCTTTTTCCCACGCGCGCACGCAAGTAACCCGTCCGTCTGGGTTTTTCTCTCTGACTGTTCCTTTCTGAATAATAAACCTTATAATAAATAAACGTAGGCGTCTGAGTGATTGTATCAAAACTTAAAAAAAAAAAAACGGGATTATACATGGCTCGGTAAGTGAAAGCGTAACATTGGGATCATGCAACTGGGGTCTTTTACTGGAGGAGATGTGAATTTTCTTAGATAGCAATTAGTAACAGTGAGAAAGTTCCCATGTGAGCTTAGCTTGCTGTTTTGCATTCGTTTCACATACCAAATAATAATTAAATTAAGATGTTAAGCAAGTCAGACGAAACACGTTTTCTTTAACAAGTCACGCTCGATTCAATTCGCGTATTTAGTGCTTTTCGAATTACCAGGTAGGTAGATAGACTGGCCCGGGTAATGTGCGTAAAATTTCAACTGTCCAAGACTCATTAATATTGAAGGTTGTGATTTAACTAAGAAAAACAGAAGAAAAATGGCATTTCACAAATAAACGATGTTGCCAATATGAAAAGAAAACTTTAAAAAGATCATAACATGAAACTTTATATAAAATTAACTAACACATTTCCATTAAGAAATTAAAACAGTTTGAAGTATTGTTTTAATTTGAAAAGAATAATAACGACATAAAAATAATTCCTAATAGAATTCAATTTTGACTTTTTTTTTACGCTATACTCACAAACTTTGTATTATTTAGATTATTCGGATTACTGTTATTATCTTGGATGTTATTCTCACAATGTTTAGGCCGATGTAATCTCCGACCTTCTTCACGTGCATCTTGTCATAAACTTATAATCCACATGTCCTTTATGATATACAGAATCTCAGTTCAAATAAATTTGATGGTTTTTTTTTTTTTCAGAATTAAATTTTCTCGGTGCAATAAAAGTGAAGTGTTAGCAGCTAGAAATATTTCTGCTGACTGACTAGAAATCAAAAGCTTCAAATGTGACATTTCTCAGTCCGTTATGGGGATGACCATGGGTACAGCTCATCAACAAATGTGCTAACGATACCGTGTTAATCACGTGGACACAAAAAAAAACAGAAGTGATAACATTTTCAAAATAAAACACCTTGCAAACTGCAGTAGTCAATAAAAGTTGAAATAAAATTGAAATTAAAACGTTTTTATTATTTCGTTGCGGCCTGCTTTCAAATTATCTACGGTCCTATACTAGACCACAGCCAGGAAATTTGGAAACCGTGATCTAGATCAAGGGATGCACAACCTCATCTTGCTTTTGAACCTCATCAGAGCTACTTTATCATCTGTGAACCTTAGAGACCTCCGAAGCGCACCATAGAATTTACCCCCCGTCTCTCATCATAACTTTTATATTATTCAAAAGAAGAAACCTAAAATAAACCTAAAATGAAACTAAAATAAACCTAAAATAAACCTAAAATAAACTGCTAATGATTTTTAAATAAATTTTCAGCGTACAAAAATAATGAAAATGAGAACCTATAATCGTGTTTACATTATCGACGCCCTAAAACAACGTTCCTATGTAGTGGACATTTTAAACGCGCAGGCATACCTGTGTTTAATAAATCTAGCAAAAATCAACCAATTGTCAGATTTTCCAGAGATTTTTTATACTTATTTACTTTTGGACTAATTTATATTTAAAATGCAGTTTTAGTCAAATATATGGGGTGGTAGGGGATTTTTTTTGTACGTAATCCCCCTTCCATATTCCATTTCATGAAATCTGAACAGAATATCTAATAATCGATCAAAATTTTAATATTATATAAAGATGAACAGTCTAAATAAAGATATATTTATTATTTTATGTTTAATCAAATTATAATTTTGTAGACTTACGTGAATTCGTAAATAAAAAATGGAAATAAATTCAATATTATTATATTTTGAAAAATACTGCTTTTTCTCATTAATATATCAAATACTCTGTTGAATTGCAACGAAAAAACATTCTAAAAATACCTTTAAAGATATTTAGATGATTTCAAATGATTCGATCCTTCAAAATATTTAGTTTTAAACGTCGATTTTGGAAAAAAATGTTTTCCAATTTTTTAATATATTTTAATATAATACAAAAGTGACTATTGTCAATTGCAAAATATCTAAATCGACAGCGATTTCGAAATGTGTGATTGGAAATATGTTTTATTTGTTAGCGGCGTGTAACATTTTTGAGCGCCGGTTTGACAAAAAGTATGGGAGCTTTTAACTTTCTGCATTAATACGTTAGTGTTTGAATTCACATCTTAAACAAACTACTTCCGTCAGCACTGTTCGTTAGTGTTCACCGTTTTTCAGCATATTTTAACGCTAAAAAGAAAACGTTTTTGTTCAACAACAGTAAGTATTATATTATTTTTATCAACTTTAAAAAAATATATAAATGTTTATTCATATTTGGAATTTTCGATCGTATCTACCCGCAACTCTAAAAACGTTTTGCCGATTGTGCAGTCTAGTTAAGCGAAAAAAGGGTGAAAAAACAAACAAACAAACAACACAAATAACTTTGTCCAAACGCGGACAAATAAATATATGAATATTTTTTAATAATAAATATATATATATATTTTGATAAATATGTGTAAATATAAAAAATCTAACAAAACAAAATTATAGCAAAAAAAAGCTTATTTCTATTATTCATTTGGATACTGGTACAGCTTTTAAACAGGACAAAAAACGACTTGTAAAAAATCATAATGAACAAAAAACGTATTTTTTATCCTTTCTGGTCATCCGTAGATATTGAAATATCCTCACATAATTCTCACTTTGGTATATAATCAAACCCCCTCTGGAAAAAAAACGAACTTTGTTTGATTATTTCTCAAGATAAAGATAAGTCTTTTTCCAAGTTAAATAATTTAATCTTTAAATAAACTATTTAACTTTAAAACAACTTCCTATAAATAAAACTTTATTTTGGTAAAATTTAAAAACACTATAAATGAAGATATCTAAAATCAAATTTACACATACTTTCAAAGTACGCACAGATCAATGACGTAGCCTATTCTGTTGTTGCCTTCAGAGGTCCTTAGTGAACTCCATATATGCATTTATATTTTTTAAATCACATATTTGATTCTAGGTGTATAAAAACTGAAAATGAATCAATTTCGTTATATTTATAACCGAAAATCCAAATAGAAATCTTGAAAGTTTCAATAAACACGTACACCTAGTAAACAAAACAAAATAGACATTAAAGCTTCTCCAGTTGGAAATCCTTTGCATAGATAATACCAACCTTTGCTTTTTTATACGATTAAGAATAATTGTGTTACTTCACGATATCTTTTTAATTTGCCGAATAACAAGCAACGAATTCGGAAAGTAGAAAGTGGACCTTGGATTTACTTTCGGCAGTATCGCAACTCTCGCTTTTCTTATCTTGTCTTTTAGTCATCACATTCCATGAGCGATGTTTCTGAAAAAGGGGGAAAAATTGCTATTTTCTGGAATCTATTTATGTAACACTTATCGTTGGCTAGTTTTTGACCGTAAAATAGTATTTTATTTTTTTAGCTTCTTACATCAAGTGGCTTCATGCCTTGTCTGGAGCTATTTCTATAGAAAGAAAACATGGACCAGGTCTTCTATGGAACTAACGGCAAGACATGCTACTGTTGGTTTCTTTTGTCATGTCGACGGCCATTTTCCTTGTTTGACGGTATTTCCATTCTCTTACGAATTAAATTTGAACATTGAAAATGATATCAAATAGTCATGGATATTGGTTCATGCTGTGATACTATGGAGTGCACCCTCCCACCACAAACCAGAAGATCGGTGTGAGGGAAGTGTTCATTCCGAATGAAAAGGCCGTTTGCACATGAAATCGTAAAAGTCCCATTTTACGAATCTACAGATAACAATAAAAAATATTTTTTAAATGGGTCATTTGAACTCCACATACAATCGACGCCATTACAGTTAGTCGTTGACTTTCTGCATAGTCAGATAACGATGTTTGAAAAGCTGAGAGGAAAAACGGATGTCTCTAATTTCCGGTGAAAATAAATATATTCGGGGGATACTGCTGTTAGACATAAGGATCGCGGCGAGGGACCAAGCAACTCGTCGACAATAATTAGCAGATAGCGTATAGGCCCCTAAACACGACGGTATCACCCCCGAGCACAACAAAGTTATACTCTACCACCTATTTCACGTTGTTTGTTTCTATCTTGGTATGACCACCGAAGCGATCATAGGGCCACAATATAAATATTTTTTGTAACAAATTGAAAAATCCTTTGCGACAAAATAAGGTCTCAACGACGGTCTTAAATTCGTGAGGAATAAGTGTTTAGACAAAACCTCAACTACGCAAATCCGTTGCCAAAGTCGCTGGAAAAATGGTTGGATCATTCTACCACTCTAAAACATATATTAAACATGACGCAGTCGTCTAACTGTCTAAGAGTCAAATACGTCCTAAGATGGAATACTGTTGCAACATCTGGAGAGGTGCAACCCAGAGAAACCTTTCCTGCCTTGACAGAGTACAAAACTGACTTCGAAATCTAGTGGACGATGTCCTCCTCTCCACCATACAACCTCTTCCTTACTATATTAATTTTCATGGCAGATGATATATAGCCCCCCTCCTTTATCTCCTCGTAAAACATTCACAAAAAACTCGTTTAGCTACAACCACAGTTAATAAATTCCTTTCTCCTCCTGTCTACCTGGAACTAAGCGGAACTTCTAGCAAAATCCTTCACTTCTATAATAAAGAACAACGTGTATTTGACTTACTTGAATTTACCTATTTGTATATTTCAGAGAACTTTGTCACATGCTGGAAAATAAAATTCTGCCACTTATCACGATCTTGAGCAAGTCTTTCAGATGTCAGGAGCGGCAGGCCAGTCTCAACAGTTATCTGGCCGGCTCATGTCTTTGGTAGTATTCCTCTTGACTTTTCTTAAATTAAATCTTCTTCGTACGATTTTTTTTTACATAGTTGGAGTCTGGTAGCCGGGAAACATATCCAAATCACATTAATCTCTTTTTTCGAATAACGTTGCTGATGGGTCTGTTAATATTAAGCCTATTTTTTGATATCTGCATTTTTTTACTCTATTTCGCAATGTTACTCCAAAGATAGTTGTTAAACATTTCATTTCAAAGACATTAGGCTTCTTCTAATGCTCTGCCAGTATAGTCCATGTTGTACTTGCATATACGGCAATAGAGACTATCTAATGCATTTTAAAGTTTTTACTTCAGAGACGTTGCTATATCCTTCCTTCTCCATATTGTTTTTTAGACGTCCAAATGCAAAAGTTGCTGTTTACATTCTTCTGCTAATAACGATTGTACATTATGTGCCTTTGTATAAATGTTCATATTTATGATTTTGCTATTAACTCCAATCACCCCCCACACACATATATATATATATATATATATATATATATATATATATATATATATATATATATATATATATATATTAGAGGAAGCATTATTATAATCAATGAAACAGACAAGTGGAAAAAAAGGAAAATTGTTAAAATTACCTTAAGGCCTTATCGTCTGACCCTTTGAGAGGAAACGTCAGAATGGTAAATTAAAACTAAAAGTCGACTTTTAGTTTTTAATTTACCATTCTGACGTTTCCTCTCAGAGGGTCAGACGATAAGGCCTTAAGGTAATTTTAACAATTTTCCTTTTTTTTCCACTCGTCTGTTTCATTGATTATAATAATGCTTCCTCTAAAATTAATCCTACGATTCTGTTGTACACGAAATTTACTTATATATATATATATATATATATATATATATATATATATATATATATATATATATATATATATATCCCGTCACACAAAAGTTAGTGAGAAAAATACTGATGGACGAATCCATTTTAAGTATTTAGGGATGTTGGGAAAGCAAATAGCAAGTCTGACACGCTTTCTATCTATTTATTGTCTTTCTTTTTTCTCCTTCTGATTTCTATACCGATTTATATGTTTTTTCTTTACTTTATTCTTTTTGAATCTTTCTTCATGTTTGAACCATTTTTATTCTTTCTTTCTCATTTGTTTTTTTTGTAACTTTACCGTTATTTTATCTACAAAAGGACTATTAGTGCGAACACTGGCGAAGGATGATTTATTTTCCGTTATTTTTTATGGGGGTGTACTCTAGTATACGCATAAATAAAATACATGTTTTTCTTGAGAATTAAGTTATGGTGCAAGGCTAAAAATGTGACGCACTTTGAGTTAATCCATCACTATTGTATACATTACAATCAGAAGCTCCAATTCTTGAGATGCCAGTGTCCTTCTCAAGATTTTTCTGAAGAAGGACACTGGCCTTTTGAGATTGGAGCTTCTAGCCGCAATCAGTGAGCGAGCATCATGATGTACAAACTTCACCATCAATTGATGGATGACTCAAGACAAGAAAAATGCAAACATTTCGGCTACATTGACTTGCTAACTATATTTCCGCGGCAAGACATAAAAACATTTTTTACTGCCCATGTGAAATAATTAAGATATAACAAGCCGCGCGTGCGTGGTCCCCCTCTGTATGTGACTCGATGTGGCGAGTGTAAAATGCAATAAATTTGGGCAATTTGGGGCATTTTTGACCGCCCTTTGACCCCCTGGGGGCGCGAACCAGAATTTTTCTGATGTCAAGGATGCTCATTTTATATCCAGAACAACTGCCTCTACATTTTGGCCAAGTTTCAGGAAAATTGAATGGATGGATCAAACGTTATGGGAGAAAAGGGTCCTATTTTGCCATTTTGGGGGCTTTTGACCCCCTGGGGGCGCGAACCAGATTTTTTCCAAGGTCAGCGATACTTATTTTCTATTAGGAACAATTGCCTCCACATTTTGGCCAAGTTTCAGAGAAATTGAATGGATGGATGAAAAGTTATGGGGCAAAAAATGGCATTTTTTGCCATTTCGGGGCCTTTTGACCCCTGGGGGGCTAACCAGATTTTTTTCAAAAATTGGAGAATGTCACTTTCTAACCTGACCAAAGTTACAACTTCATGCAAAATTTCGGAGAAATTCAATGCATGGTTGCGGAGAAAAATCCGGACGGACGGATGGACGGACATAAGTTCACCGATTTTATAAATCGGGGGACCAATTAAGCACCCGGCCGCCTGACGCCTAGCACACATTAACTGCATTCTGCGCAGAGAGATAAGACACACTAGACAGGGGTAACTTGTTTATAGTCTGTAATCATCGTCCGTAATCCTGTAATAGAGTAAATTAATGACAATCAATGATTGTGGAAAAAAAAAAGAAGTATTGGTGGCAATCCAAAAAATCTTACAGTTTTCTGGAGATTTAGGTTCAATACTCACTGCAGGCGATAAGAAAATGAAAGATTTCAGTTTTTGTAATTTCCAAAAAAGTGACAAAAATAAATTACTACTACTCGAATGTAATCTTCAATCATTTTCAGGTGCATCTTTTCGAACTCGGGAACCATGATGTCGAACTCGATTACCTATATTGAATTCCGAATTGAGCTCTTGTTTACACGGATCCGCAGCGCAACGAATAAAGGTGATGAGGTCAATCATTTCTAAGTGACTATACCCTGGTTCAATCCTCACTACAGGCGATACTAACTAAAAAAATAAAAATAAAATTACTGACTACTTCGACTCGATCATGGCTGATGGAACGATAACAATTTACCCACGTGGATTAAATAAAACAGTTCAGTTCGAACGCACCAAAAAAATAAATGATCAATTCTCATCTAAAAAAATTCCGAAACATACTATTCTTAGCTTGACTGTTATATTCACAACGTTTCGGTCGAGGTAATCTCCGACCTTCTCCAGGTGCATGTTTTAGAACTTGGAAACCTGACCATAATTTGAAACTGTACTCTTTATTTAATCCACGTGTTTATGAGTATTATTGTAAATCATAATATCCTCGAATTTGCGTCAACAGCGAATAAGAGTCTTATTTTAATTTATACATAAAATCTAAAATTGTATTCTTATGTAAAATTTATTCAATGGTAGTATTCTCGAATCTCTAAGTACGCAACTAAGGGGGCAAAACTTCAAATATATCCTATTAGTGAGATAAAAAAAGTAAGCTTGTTCAAACTTATTTACGTGTTCTTGATTAAATAATAAAAAAACGAAGATAAATCGACAGACCTCTTGTTTTTTTCCGTGGTCGAACGATTAAGAATTCAAAACGCCATGTTGGGGAATTTGAAATATTTGTCATCCTCCTAAGAACAAACACTGTTTTCCCTATTTCCTTTCGCAGATTTGGTACACCTTGTGCGTTAAAAATCCAGTATGGCTTTTAACTTCTTGTTACTCTTGTAATTAACAGTTTTTTTTCGAGCATACCGCCTAAGTCTTTTTCGAAAATCCAACATCGCCACTTGTAGTAATAGTTATGTTGTATCCGACATAAGTCCTAGTTCTCGTTGTCAGTGTTGTGTACGAATAAGTCCGAGTTCGTCGTCGCCAGTGACCTTGAAGGGGCGATAATAAATAAGACAATGCGGTGGTATATTTACAAGAGTGTGTATTCACAGAAGTATATAATAGTATGTAACAGAAAGACTGATTATTTACCTTCCTCCCGCCACAGAAAGATGTGACACAAGGTCGGAAAGTGGGAAAGTGCACTCTGGTCCCGCAAACAATGCATGGGAAGCCCTGTCGGTTGGGGTGCCCCAGGCAGTAAGCAATAAATTAACTCCATACCAAAGAGGGGAGGAAAGACCTGGGAGGGTGGAGATCCTAAGATTACCCAGAACCATACCTCAGCCTGACAGAATAAAGCCTACTATCTGTCATAATAGCCCACCTCTGTCGGACTGATTGTCGAGAACGAATTGTAAGAATGGCGTCTCTGAGTTTCACAGTAAGACTGTGCAAGAAAGGCGGCTCGCCCTTCGTCGTAGGCTCCTCTATACATGTCTAGAAGAGTCCATATAGTAACGAAATAAGGTAATTATCACATGAGTAAGGGGAAATTAAGTTCTATTTATGTCTAGAGAAAGCGGGCATAAGACAGTAGACTATCGAGAGAGTTCAACGAACGTTTTCGGAAATTTGCTTTTAAGCTAAGTGACAGTCTATTTTAACATCACAGTGTGTGCTCAACTTTAATTTCTTAAAATGGCTTTATAACAATATTTATCTATGAGAATTTATAATAAGTTGTCAATTTATTCGTAATGAGATGTTCCTGCCTCTGCTGTTCAACACTATATGACTAAGCTTATTGTATATATCATGCGATTCGACATTATATAAAATTGGCATTCTCTTTTTCCCCATGTTAATTGATGGTGGCCTAGGGATTGAACACCAGGCTGCAGAGTTAAAGGTTGCAACTGACTTCGAATCCTTTGATCGGCAGTAATTATCATTTCCTACACTGTAAGCATGAAACACTCTAGGTAAAGATAATAAATATTTATATAAAAAATAGTGTACATATATATATATATATATATATATATATATATATATATAGAGAGAGAGAGAGAGAGAGAGAGAGAGAGAAGGAGAAAGATATACAAATAAGCACACATTGTTCTTTATTATAGAGTGGTGTATTCATACCGCACAAAATACAACATCTTATAATGAGTTCGAACCTGAATCCAACCGAAATATATGTCAATAACTCACGAACATCGTTCATTCGCGACATTCTTCATCTTTAGAAAAGTAAAGGCAGGTTGCTTTTGAGGAATAGCAAAATAGTTGTCACGAGTAATTTCCATGACGGATATTGAAAAATCGTTCTCATCATAGATCCTCACAAATGCTTTTCTCCTCTCTATTGAAATACAAGTAATTAAATCTTTTCATGTCACTGAGAAAACATCGCCGTATCTGAATTGCCAGCAACGCGGCTTGTTGCGGCTTGGAAGTATTCGTAAAGCTTGAATTTCGTCGTATTGAAAACAGAAATAGATTGCAACACGTGCGCAATGCTTTCCGGATCGTTCGATATCTCATCTAACATATGTTTTCAATTTTAACTGAGTTCACCCCAAACAAAGCAAGTTGCCACCGTAGACGTAAGTATTAGAGTAGAATTTTAGGCGATCATCCTAAATTGTGAGCTCTGCAGCGAGATGCTTGTTTACATTAGTTTTCAATTTTTGCATGTCGATACAGTCGGGGAAACAGAGAGCAAGGAGGGAGTTCCAAAGGCCGCCAGATCGAGGAAAGAAGCTATTGGAGTAGAAGGCTCCCCAGCATCTGGGGACCTCCACAGTGAATGGATGGGATTAAGCTGATTTTCGGGTTCCTCGAGTGTATTTACGCCGAGCAGGCACTAGAGCAGAATTCATTTATAACAATGAGTTCTTTGACCAAAAGAAAGAAATGACAACGAATAATTCAGAACATTTAATATTGAACTAGCGGGATCTGTGGAAATTCTACAATTGTATCCGCCATTTTTATTGTTTCCGTGACTATCTCCAAAATCTTTGTGACATATTTTCATTCTATAGACTTTTGGCGCGAACGCATACCCCACGATATTATTGTACGCCCTTTGTTTAAACTGAAACATACTGCCCAACTATGATAACATCTTTTTTTTAGGAACTGGGTTCTATGTAATATGCATGTACACGTTTTTTGTGTATTGGATTGGTTTAACGGCTTCATGGAACAATGCGAAAACGTTCTCTGCGGATTGTTGTCACCATTATCAATTGCTTCTACTCTGTTTCTCTGCGCTTGGTTTATGCTACAAGACCTGCGTTCCCCTTCTTTTCGTAAGGATAGTGTGTCCTTTACCCATTATAGTAATGTTGTTTACCGTTTTTAATGCCAGTGCAATCCTGGTTATATTGGGCGTCTTGCTTGCATTTGCAGACCCGCATAAACCATCATTTTCCATCTAGGATTATACTTTGGACTCTGCTATTGGCCAACATTTGGTTGAAAATCCATGCTATGCCAGTAACTATAAATTGGAGAGTTTTAAGGTGCTGCATTAAGCGGATTCCAAAAACCATTTAAAAATGTTGGAATCTGTCTCTATCGTTCTACGTAAAGCTTCCTTGTGCCAACAGAAGGGGTTTGTAAAAGCGCTAACTCTCTTTGGGGAATTATTTCTAATCCTACGCTGTGCCTTTAGCTCTTCATTTTCGCTAATATTATTGATTGATTTATACTATCGGTTTCTCCTACGAGATGATAGTTTTTCCGCGAATAATTTTCAAAAGCATATATATATATATATATATATATATATATATATATATATATATATATATATATATATATATTGAAATTGAAACTCGGTCGTTCTTCGAAGAGTCCGAGGGGTAACCCACTGCGCTATCGTCTCAAGCCAATGAGGAAAATAACTCTTATTGTTTATATAAACAATATCAGCCGACTAAGAGTTCTATGTTCGTTTTACGAAGAGCTTTGCATCATTGCTAAAGAATAAAGTAAATATGGGTACTATTAACTTTATTACCAGGTAAAAATAATTTAAAAAAACAATATAGAGAAAACTGAGGTTGTTTTATTTTTTCTTAATTCACTTTTTTGAATCAACACACCCTAGAAACACATACCTGAAGGGCAAGGGAGCGAAATCTGTTTTCTAATGTTGACCGCAAATATGTTTATTTAAGCTTTTTAATAATTACATTTGACATAGAAAGGGTTGAGGTACAATATTTTTGTAGACTCATTTACGTATAAGATGTTCTTTATTTTATTTCAAGTTTATTGTTTTTAATTAAAAGATACAAAGCACAAATTAATTCCCTCCAAAAAACAGTTTTGCACTACATTTATATCCCCAAATCAAAATGATGTAATGGATATTGATCAAAACTGGAATAAGGATTCTAGACATAAGATTAAGTATTATTATATTTTGATTTTAATCTTCGTAATAGATTAAAATCAAAACATAATGATACTAAATCTTATGTCTAGAATCCTTATTCCAGTTTTGATCAACATCCATTACATCATTTTCAATCTAGAAAATATCCAAAATTTAACGCTTAAGCTATAGAGGTCTTCAGAAAAATTGAAATTCAGAGAATATTATTTAATTCGTTTCTAATGACAATGGATTAAGTTCTATGCAAATCTGAAATATTTTAATTTTTAAATGTGAGATTATGCCCATATTATTCCGCCTACAATCCCTTTAAAATATTCGAACATTTATTAGCTGGTTTCTAATACCTATTGTTTAAATTCCACTAAAGTCCGAGGTATCTTAATTTATACGAAGAGCTTTCACCCTCTTTTTACCAATTTGCATAAAACTACAGTAAGCTAAATATAGCCCACTCTACAGCCGCTTACGCCCATCAGTTGTGTTCACAAATTTACAATGATCGGTTAATTAGTTTAGGAGTGAATCCTGTATTAATATATGAACTTAAACGCATACCTAACTTTATATAGAGATAATTTATTCTGGGTCGTGCTCCGGTTAATATGTCTTCACTCGGGCAACACAGGTATTTGAAAAGAAAACAAATAAACAAAAAATGTAAAGAATTAAAAACAGACTCCCGGGCAACACCGGGAAAGGACAGCTAGTACAACATAATCGTGCACACTGTTCTCAACCGATGAATGGACAGACAGACAGACTCATTTTGCAGATGAACAAACAAAGTCCTATTTCCTCCCTGCAAATGACACATTCTGAGTGCCCAAAATAACCACAACGCGTTGTGTTACTAGCCCAGCAGGATTGAAACGAAGAGGTCAGCTTTACAAAGCGCTCAGTTTTCACAGTTCATGTCTACGTGACTGATTCACCAAATCACCCAGTGTCATAGAAAGGAGGACGAATGGGGAGACCTTGAATATATATATATATATATATATATATATATATATATATATATATATATGTGTATATGGTATATATGTATATATGTATATGTATTTATATGTGAGTGCATATATATATATATATATATATATATATATATATATATATATAGAGAGAGAGAGAGAGAGAGAGAGAGAGAGAGAGAAAGAGAAAGAGAAAGAGAAGGGTGCAATGCGATTATCTCCGCTTATCATTGTGAAACACTTGGCGTAATCGCGCCTGTTATTTTAGCGAGGCGCTCACCATAAATGTATTGTTCTGCTTTTGTCGGTTGATGATCCCGTGCGAGAAAGGGCATACAGCCCTTGCTTCCAGTCGAGATCGTTAGTTAGTTAGCAGTCAGATCGACGATCGCGCCGTCTACGCGGGTGTGTGTTCTTCGCACGTGCACGCACACGCACACGCAAACACAACCCCCATCACTCTCGTACAGCAATGCATCGCACAGCCGATTCGTTACCATGGCTTCGTTACCCCTCTCGCTCATTTAGTAGGTGGCGCTCCACTTAAAAATAACAGACTTAAAAAAAATGTTTGGAATCGCCGAAGTTGAGTTTAAATCCAGTACGATTTATTACGTTGGCTTACACTGCAATAGCATGTATAGGATTTACTTCCTTCGCACCGATGAAGGTATGGCACAATGCCGGAAGGTGGGGAGAATCAAATAAGCGCCCTAAAGAAGGAGCGCTCTGCCCTCGTAAAAATAGCCTGGGCAGCCCCGTCGGCATTCCCCGGTCGGGGCGCCTCGAGCAGTTAGCAATAAACTAATTCCACCTCAAATAGGGTAGGCCTGGGAAGGTGGACTTCCTTGGACTACCCAGAACGAATACCTCAGCCCGACAGATAAAAGGCCACCGAAATGGCCCAGTTTCTGCCGGACTGATTGTCGAGAACGGATCCTCGACTGGTATGTATACCCCTAACGAGGTCGCATGACTGTTGCCATTAATGCTTTGAAGTTATCACCTCTTTCTCCAACAATTACTCTTCTACTTACCTGGATAAGTTTATTTGTGTTTGTATCTAATAAATGTCAACAATCGGGCGAAAATGTAATGTTAAACCAAACTTTTGTTTAATTTTCGATTTTCGTGCAAGCCTTAGGGTCGGACTTTTTGTTCGTATTCAGCAAAATTGCGTGGCTGATAGATCGGACTACTTTTAAGTGGACAGACCACACACACACACACACACAGACACACACACACACACACACACATATATATATACATATACATATATATATTTACGTACATAATATATATATATATATATATATATATATATATATATATTTAATTAGCGTCTGCACATAATTACTTTTCCAAAGTACTGAGCAGTAGTTTCACATCAAAAGCAATCATCGGACATTCTGCACGTGTACACATTGTATCGATCTAAATGCGAACTTGAAAATTACTTCGGAAATTTAATACGTGTTTAAACACTTGATATCAAAATGTGCTCTGTTACTAATAGTAAGCATTCTACCGCAATAAATAGGTCAACTCAAAAACGTCATTACAATATATATATATATATATATATATATATATATATATATATATATATATATATATATATATATATATATATATATATCAATATGTATATATATAAATATATGTATATATAAATATGTATATATATACATATTTATTTATTTATATATATATATTTATTTATTTATTATTTAATAATTTTTTTTATTCATTATTAATTATTTATTAATTATTAAATTATTTACAAGCATATAAGCACATGCGTACGCAATATACATATATGTATATATATATATTTCTATGTATACATGTACATGCATATATACACACGTGTAAACAACATAATTACTTCACAATACTGTTGAAGAAATAGAAACGTGAACTGTTAAGAGAGACAAGGGACAGGATGTATTTAATCATATTTATCAAAAGCATTTTAATGATAGTGTATTTATTATTATTTATTTGGTCATACATGTGAGTAAGCATATATATATATATATATATATATATATATATATATATATATATATATATATATATATATGTACGCCCACATATACGAGCAAACAACAGCATACACACACACACACACACACACACATATATATATATATATATATGAAAATAATTTATTTAATTTATATAATTTTTCATATAGACATTATGCAAGACGTATGTAGAGAAATGTGGTACAGGGTTGCTACCATTTTTGTTCTGATAAAATGAGTTTGCTGATTAAAGGAGATGAATTATAGAAACCATTACGTTGTTTGATGGTGTTAGAGTTTGTAATGAGTGCTGCTTCAAGAAGTCTTTGCCGAGATTTATTTCATATGAACTTAATAATTTTAACATGTTCAAATTTAAACAACTGATCGAGTTGTACTGTGTGGGTGAAAAGTGCGTTATGGGAGTTTCTATTTTTAATGTCTCTTTTGTGTTCACCAAGCCACTTCTTCAGTTCTCGTTGAGTATCCCTTACGTATATTTGATGACAATTATTACATGGGACGGTGTATATACCAGCGTTAGATGCGGATCTTTCGGAAATGTCTTGCGGTATTTACTGTTTGTTTTATAGTTTGTGATGTGTTTCGTATCGTCGGAATTACTAGTTTATTAAATGTGTTGTAAATTATTGTGTTATTGGAATGAGCGGATAAAAGATGTGTATTTATGAGAGAAGTGTTCGGTGTATGGTATTTTTGTTTATTGTTTTCTTGCCCTCTCTCAGCCCCGCCCCAGCCCCCATCACCCCAAACCTTCTTAACACACGACTCAAACAATCCTTGGTCTCCCGTCTTTTTCTTTTCAAGGCTAAATTTTAATGAATGATTCAACAAGCACGTCTGAGCTTGCTGGCAACACATTTTTGTACTTGTGTGATGTTTTCTTCAGACAAATCATCCTGAGGAAGTCATACAATAAAGACGAAATGTTGATGAATATATAAATAATATTTTTTGGTTTTCGTTTTTTATTTTCTATTACGTCGGAACACTTTATTACTGTCTTTATCATTATATATATATATATATATATATATATATATATATATATATATATATATATATATATATATATATATATATATGATAATTTTTTATTTACACAGACATGTACAAAATCTGCGACACTGGCATGTCGATGTTATCGATCAACAGTTACTATAAACTGAGATCTCATCAGGCAGAGTAAGAATCCGATCTTAACCTCAGATCATCTTTGGTTCTCTGTCAGTGTCGCAGATTTTGTACATGTCTGTGTAAATAAAAAAACATCATATATAAAGCTCTATTTTGATATTCAGATGTGGCAAACAATGGGGGGGGGGGTCGAAATCTTTTAAACTCTAAAAAAAGAAGGACGCCCCACAGTTGGTTGTGAATTTCCAGGTGGACAGCTGAAAGGGCGAGCGCCGAAGTAGTCAGTTTGTGTGTGTGTGTGTGTGTGTGTGTGTGTGTGTGTGTGTGTGAAGATTTCAGGTTAATCAAGTTAATTTCAAGTTAATATATTTAGGAATAGTAGTTTGCCCCAGTTTTTGCGCTTGGGGAGGAGACGATCAGATCGGAGCAGATCGGGCCCAGCAAACAATGAGATGAGTTGATCACCCGAACAACAATGATGCCTCTACAAACGAATGATCTCAGTTGGGTCTTAGCTGATATACTGGAAATTAACTAAGATGTGGCAGTTAGCGTTTGAAGAGTCCTTTTCCGTGACGGTATCACGCACACCCAGAGAACAACTGGCTTATACACAATGTATCTGAGTTTGTGTTTTCTCTTGTGAGTCTTCGATGTTTTGCTTTTTCTATACTTGTAAACCAGTGTTTGTGCCCTCGGCGATCGTCAGACGACACGACTAGAACAGAAGATGAAGACTAAAACCACGGCATACAAACGTTGGGGTCAAGGATTGTCGAGGAAACGGGAATCGTTCTACACTATCATGAACATAACAATAAAGTAGATAGAGAGTAGCAACGATTCTTCTGTGAGAGAAAGAGGCTATAATGGCGATAACAGGATACCCTTACTTGATTTTGTAGACGATTTTGTAGACGCCTTGTCTAGGAAGGAGAGAGTGCTCTGTGCGGCACTCTACAGATGTGGCAATATTACTGCATTTTAGGACGTATCTGGCTCTTATACCAGGTATACCCCGGTCATAGCTGATGGAACGAGAACAAGTTACCTCAGTGGATTAAATACATTCCGAAATTCCGTACAAAATTTCCGAGTTCGACAAGGTACACCTAAAGAAGGTAAGAGGCTACATCGGCCGAAAGTTGTGAGAATAACAGGCATGATAAGAACAGTAACCCGAATAATACAAATAATACAAATAACTAAAAAATAATACAAATAATACAAATAACTAAAAAATAATACAAATAATACAAATAACTAAAAAATAATACAAATAACTAAAAAATAATACAAATAACTAAAAAATAATACAAATAATACAAATAACTAAAAAATAATACAAATAATACAAATAACTAAAAAATAATACAAATAATACAAATAACTAAAAAATAATACAAATAACTAAAAAATAATACAAATAACTAAAAAATAATACAAATAATACAAATAACTAAAAAATAATACAAATAATACAAATAACTAAAAAATAATACAAATAACTAAAAAATAATACAAATAACTAAAAAATAATACAAATAATACAAATAACTAAAAAATAATACAAATAATACAAATAACTAAAAAATAATACAAATAATACAAATAACTAAAAAATAATACAAATAACTAAAAAATAATACAAATAACTAAAAAATAATACAAATAATACAAATAACTAAAAAATAATACAAATAATACAAATAACTAAAAAATAATACAAATAACTAAAAAATAATACAAATAACTAAAAAATAATACAAATAATACAAATAACTAAAAAATAATACAAATAATACAAATAACTAAAAAATAATACAAATAATACAAATAACTAAAAAATAATACAAATAACTAAAAAATAATACAAATAACTAAAAAATAATACAAATAACTAAAAAATAAAAAAAATATATAAAACCGATAGAACAATTTTTCAAGCCTAGCAAAATATTTGTCTTAACGATTATAACAATGGAAAGGTAAGCTGGAAAGAAGCGGGAAAGAAATAATTATTGAAAAACGAATTGGAAGACTAGTGTCCATCACCAAACATCCAAAATCGATGATAAAATGACACTATAACCAACTTAAAAAGACGTATACAGCTTAATCAAATCATTGTGACGAAGAGCCAATGAATGTGATTAATGATTTATTTGAAAAGGCAACCACCTTCAACTCTAGACATTAATGCAAAAAGATAAAAGTATGACTTTAAGACGAAAGAAAATTAAAAAGTGTCATAACACCCCTCACGAAAAATAATGTCTAATAAGTTAAAAAAAAGAAGAACTATAGATTGGGTTGATTGTATTTGTTATGTGCGTAATCTGAAAACGGGAATAAATAAAAGGATATATAGATTATTTCCTAACTTTATTCATTCTATTCGTTAGTGTATGTATATATAGGCCGGCCACTCTGAGTGAGTTTAATAACAAGCAGTACTAATAGCTTCATGCGAGATCCAACACAGTTTGTTGTTGTAAGATCACTTTCACTGCTCGTTTGTAAAATACCCGCCGACTCAGTATTTACAAAGTTAAATTCCTCCTTAATTATCAGCTAATTCTCGGTGGCCAACGGCGGAACGCTCTCGACTACGAATCAGATTGCGTTAGCATCAAACATCGATGTATGTAGGTAATAAATAATTAATATTTATTTATAAATATTATATATATATATATATATATATATATATATATATATATATATATATATATATATATATATATGCTTATAATACATGCATCTGTGAACCGTGAGCATAGGTAAACATTAAAATATAATTTAATATTATATATATATATATATATATATATATATATATATATATATATATATATATATATATATATATATATATATTATTTCATGTATCCACATAACATGTTATAAGAGATATAATCTTTGATGTATAAATTTTCAGTATTTACTTCAACAGTGGCCAATACGTGAGTAGAGCTAGGTAGTAAGTTATGAAAATATATTTATGGCAATTAAGCTACACAGAGGCTTCCGCGTTTAATCGCCGTTGGGAATCGTCAGGCTAAAATGCATGGAGTTTGTATTGCCGGGTGTTTTTATATATACACATGGTGTTTAGTCTACACAACCTCCATGCACAAACTATGATCGCGATTTAGAACCTCGCTTAAATCCAGCCACTATATGTATATCATTATTTTTATTTATAGAGACATGTACATAATCTGCGACACTGGCATGTCGATGTTATCGATCAACAGCTGTGAAAAACTGAGATCTCATCTAGCAGAATCAAAATCTGATCCTTCCCTTATGTCATATTTGGAAATAACTTTTATAAGACCGGTTGAAATTCTTTTGATTATTATCCTATAGATGTTTACTTTACCTGGATTACTATATATATATATATATATATATATATATATATATATATATATATATATATATATATATATATATATACTAGAAGACGTTTAAATGAATTCTCCAAACAGAACAGGTTTGTACAATATTTATGCCCCTTGCGAATATTAAAATCAAGATATAATGATTTTAAACTTTATGTCTAGAATCCTTATTCTAATTTTGATCAAAATCCATTACAGCATTTTGATTCTAGAAAACGTTTAAAATTTAAGGGTTTAGCTTCAAGGATTTTGAGAAGAAATTGAAATACAGGAAATTTTGCTTAGTTTGTGTCTAATGACGATGCATTACATTTAATGCAAATCTGAAATATTTGAATTTTCGAATGGGAAGTTGCGTCCATATTATGCTCTCTAAAATACTCATAAGAAACTGAAATTTGTGAATATTTATTAATGATGTTTAATACCTATTGGTAAAATTTCACAAAAATCGGAGGTATCTGAATTTTTATAAACGGTTTCAACCCCGTTATTAGCCTCTTTTACCTAAAACTAAATTAAATTAAATATAGCCGACACAAACCACGATTACGCATATCAGCTGTGTTCAAAAATTCCTTATGATCGGTTAATTATTTTAATTCTATACGTATAAATATATAAATATATGTGGTGCTGTTATAGATGACGCACCTGATTTCCGTGACTTCGCGTCGGCAACGATCGGGCAGGTCGGGGAAGTGCCCGAGAGTTGCCGAGACGAAAACGCCAAGCGTTAACGGAAGACTTGCAGGCGATAATATAAGAGGAATAAATTAAAAGAAAACATACATAGATAAAAAGATAAAAACCGAACAAACTATAGCGTGGGGCGGGGAGGGGGACAAATGAACCATTTTCAATCAAATGTGTAGAAAGAAAATTTTTTGGAGCGAGGGGGAATTTTATCAATGTTTTCTTTTTATTTGTTTCGCTGTTTTTCTTTTTTTTTCTTTCTTGCATAAAACAAAGAAAGAAAGAAAGAAAAATGGGTTAGGTTTAGGGTTGGGTTTAGGGTTAAGGTTAGGGTTTAGGGTTTAGGGTTCCCGTTCTTAGCGATAGCCAAGCCCTGAATTCAAACTGCCAAGCTCTAACTGGAAGACTGGCAGACGCTAATATAAGACGAATAAATTCAAAGAAAAAA
Organism: Sepiola atlantica; assembly: GCA_963556195.1. Taxonomy (NCBI): domain Eukaryota; kingdom Metazoa; phylum Mollusca; class Cephalopoda; order Sepiida; family Sepiolidae; genus Sepiola; species Sepiola atlantica. Next base: position 153,137,965 of record OY744522.1, on the reverse strand, counting down.
TACATTGATTAAAATCAGTTTTTCTTGTGAAAATAATTTTTTTGGGGGGGAGAGGGTAACATTTCGTTAATGTTTTTATAAAATAAAAGAAAGAAAAAATTATATTATTCCGTCAGCGCTCGGGCGCTTCCCCGACCTGCTCGATCGTTGTCAACACGAAGTCATGGAAATCAGGCGCGTCATCTATAACAGTACATGTATATATTACATATACCTAATTTTATATAGATAGATAGATGAATAATAGATGTGCATGGAAAACTGAACAATTCCTCGGATGTATATTTCAATATAAAGTTTTATCGTTATAGGAGCCATATGATTTGTTTCTTACGATACCAGAGTACTTTTTTTCGAAAGCGACCTACTCATTTTTGGCTAAGATCAAAGTGTAGTATCTGTTCTGATGGATACTACACCCCATAAACTGGTATTGTCTTGGCCTTCGGGGCTTGATTTACGCCGGTTCATGGGTATGTCCTGTGCAGTTCTAGGAATTCCACCCTCCCAGGCTTCGTAAGTTTATTGCTTACTGCCTGAGGCACCCCTACCGGGGAATGCCGACGGGGCTGCCCAGGCAATTTTTAAACCCCACTTTCGCGACCAGACCTTGGGTCACATCTTACTTGTGGGAGTAAGATAAAAACTGGCCTTGATCCTAACTCCTGGAGAGGAGTAAATCAATACTCATTTAAAGACAATAAACGAACTTCCCATTTAGAAGGGCCAGGCTTATACTCTGATTTTAGTTTTATTTATTTATTTTTTTGTTTTAATATGTGTTGTGCCTACTCCAAGCCAGACGATAATGCAATCATTAAAGTTGTAATTTTAAATGTATAATGATAAGTGATCATTTCTTAAATAGTTTAGCTTACGGGAGAGAATGCACTATTATGGTATTGCGAAGTAGGATTGGTCGATGAGTATGTCTAGTCAAGGGAAAGATTGGCTAGCGAAGACCACTTTAACCCGACCGTTATCTGATACAACAGGATAGCCTCCTTCCAGAGGCAATAGCACATTGATTGATACTATAATATAGCCCGCCCGTCCCATAGACCGCCAGACTCATATTAAAATGTAGTTTCATGTGAATAGAAAAACTTAGTCCCACTTTTCAACTGTAGACAATCCAACCGTCGTTTGTTGAACATCTATTACTAATGGAGATTTTGTATCTGTCTGTCGGAAACCGAAACTATACTATTATATCTATTAATGTACTATTGTACTCTCTTTTCGTGCTCAATTCAGTTTACTATACTATTTTAGACTAATGTACTATCTTTCAATGCTCAATTCAGGGGGGGGGGGAGAGTAGTGTTGTATCTGTTCTGTTGTCATGATATCCTCCCAGGCATTAGCCACTCATTTTTTTTAGGTTGTGGTGGTGGTAGTGTAGTTTCTTGTTTTTTTTATGAAACCATCCTCCCAGGGATTACCTCCTCTTTTGAAGTGTTGTGTAGTATCTGGTCTGTAGTCATGAGGCCATTCTCCGGCCCCTCTTTAGAGATAGTGTAGGAATGGCGTAATCCTTTGGGAGGGCAGTGTAGTATATGTTCGCCATGATACCATCCTCCCAGAACAACTAGCCTTGGCGACGCCATCTCAAAATATCGATGATCGCATCGAGAGTTAAGATAAAAACGGAAGTTCAATCGGAGGGAAGATCAATTTAAATATATTTGCTTTTCGGACAAAACGGATATAACGGACGGTAATTTAGGCATTCACGAAGGACAGTGGAGATCCGACCATGTGACTTAAAGGCGGTAAAGACATCCTAAACGTGTTGACAAAATGCCGCGATAATTAAATAAGCGGTTTAATTAATTCTTTCCTGTCGAGTTACTAATGGCGGCCACTGTAGAAAATCCCCCAACAGTTCCACGCATTTCACAGAGCACAACGACAATTATACGATAGTTGGTTTGCTTTTGTTATTCCTTGTGACATACATAGCAGTCTGACAGTTTCAACGAGTTACGACACGACAAAGAGAGAAGCTGAAATGGACCAAGTACACAACATGGGACTAAAGAAACTTGTCCAAGCGATACAGTTATGGCACCACATTTACACCCACACCGATATCTACAACTACACTCACACCTACATCCAAACCTAGACTCACACCTACATGTAAACCTACACCCACATTGACACCCAAATCTACACTCATACCTACATCCACACGTATATATACACGCACTTTCACCTGCACAAACACCTACACCTACACTCTCTCAAATTCTGACAGTTTGTGCCGAATTGTGTATTTTTTGCAATAGATATTTTGTCCACTACTTATTTTATATACATAATAATAATACGCTAAGCCACTTCATTTACGGACACACATTAAAAAAATTAGATCGTCCGACCAATAGTGATTGGTGATTAACCTGATGTCGCTAAGGTAAATATTCCGACTTTTTCCATTTTAAAATGAATTGTTTCAAAACCGAATTCTATCATAACGTCGACTAAACGATACCATTTTAAATAAATAAATTGCAGGAAGTGACATTCGTTTTGTAGAGATGACGAATATTCAGCTGACAGTTATTTTTACGGTAAGAAAAAAGAGAAAATTTATTGTTTAAAAAAGAATGAAATTGCTACAATTTTAAATTAAAAAAATAAACAAAAATATTCGTTTTATTTATTTTAAGAATATTAGGCTGAAAATAAATTCTTTTTACGGAAAGAAGACAAGTCATCTTTTTTTTAATAGTATTGACCCTGACAGACATTTATTATTTCAAAAGGAATATTATTATTAAAAGTAAATGATGCAAATTGATGTAGAAATCACCGTGGAATTTCCACGGAGTCCCGATAGTCTATATAATAATACGCTAAGACAATTTAATGTTCGTACGTATGTTATCGCTACGTCACATCTTTTCGACCGTCGAAGATGCAATGCAAAAAATAATTTAATTTTTTTAATGTTATATCGAACATGAAACTTGAATTAACATACTCTCTCTCGATTCAAAGGTGGTACAATAATATCGTGAGGTTTTCGTTCGCCCCGGAGTCCATAGAATAGAAATATGTGACAAAATCTTACAAGGGTTTTGGAAATAAATCCCCTTCCATAACCAGATATATTCTGAAACTACATTACATTAAGTATAGTACTTAGATAAGTATGTTTCAGTTTGAATAAAGGAAGTACAATAAGGTCGTTGAGTCTGCGTTCGGGCCGAATGTTCATAGAATGGAATTGTCTTAAAATGGCAGCAATATACAACATGAAGGATACAACTGTTGAATTTTCACGGATCTCGCTGTAGCAGCAGATTGTCCTTCTCAAGTAGATGCTGTCTCGCCATTATCTAAAGTGGTCTTTCTGGGACGGTCCCGGCGATATTTACATATATTCTAACAGATGTGGAGGAGAGCTCAGTCAGAGTTTTCCTTCTAGGCGTCTCACGATTAGTTTGGTTTTCTGGGGTTTGACAATCAGTTGGTTTGCAGTGTCCCTCGGAAACAGATTGTCTGTTTGTGTTCAGTTGGACTTGTATTTTGATTTGGTCGGGTTAAGAATTCTCATTTGCAAGTTCAGTAGAGGAAACTAGCATTATCGTACCCCCCCCCCCAAAAAAAAAGAATAGAACTTTGTTACTTGTTTTAAACTGGAGGTGCGATTTTATTTGGAGGGAGAATTCTTCTGTTGCAGCGCTGACTGAGATCAACCAATTGACACTGCAACTGACTGTTGGAATCGAACAACGAGCGGACAATGAAGGTCTGTGCAGAGAACGTAGTAGGACACGTTCATATAAAGGTAAAGTAAAAGAATGCATATATAAATATTTTTGGTATTTTTATTTATTTATGAGAATCAGGCGTGTATAGTAACGGATTGCTCTAATAATCTATCATCCCCCCCCCCCATCTCTTCTGGACACTAAAATCTCCTTTATTACGCCAATAATATTATTGGTCGATGAATCATCTTCAATAATCAGTCCGATAGAAACTAGGTTATTGTGATGTTGGTAACATTTTTTCGGTCGGGCTGTTGTATTTGTTCTGTTCAGATCTTGAAGGTCCACCCTCCCAGGCCTTACCTTCTCGCTTTGGGAAGAAGTTAGTTCTATTATTAACTGCTCGAGGCGCCTTCACTGAGGAATGCCGACTGGGCTGCTCATTTTTTAAAATTTTTTAAAGGGTCCAATATGCACTTGTACGCTGGCTTATTCTCCCCACCTTCCGGCCTTATGTCACATCTTTCTGTGGAGGGAGGGAAGTAAACACCTTGACACTAACCTGTTTTAATAATACTAAACCAGCACTAACAATTGGGCGTACGTTATAAAATATAGATTTAAGTAAATAAATTTAGCACATGTGTTTGTAAATAGAAAAAAAAACGGAAATTAAAACGGCGAGTGTCGAAAAGAAAACAAAAGAAGCAACGAAGAGTAAAACAGAGCGAAAAGGAACCAGGGTAAAATATTGTGATAAGTATCATTCTGTATAGAAAGAAGAAAATAAAAAAATTCCTCCTTATGGAAATAGAGTGAAATATTTATTTCCAAATTAATTTTAGACGGGGTAGGGGTCGGACTTGTTATTATATTTGAACACTTGAAATGGTTTCGCTCAGCAATTTCTTTTACTCACTGACGTTTGCGTGACGGGACGGACATATAATCATATATATATACAAATAATTACACATCGGTCTTCATTATAAAGTGGATGATATATATATATATATATATATATATATATATATATATATATATATATATATGTGTGTGTGTGTGTGTAAATATAATTTAATATTTGTTTAGCTCGAAACAACGTGATCTGTAGGTACATATACTTTGATATATGTTAAGAAATATTATTATAAGCCCCTTTAAGTAAAATTAAAATTGAGGACTTTAGGAAATATTTAAAATAGACATTCACTTCGCTATAAAGTAAGACTCTGAGTAAGGTCGTCGAGTTCTCTGGTATGTCTTGATGTTTATGTTGTAATGACATAAATATATCTTAAATTCCCAGTACCACGTGGTAATTCGGAGTTTGCGTCTCATGACCGTCTGAAATTATCACTTCCTACACTGAAGAGAACAATTAGCTCGAAACAACATCGTCTGTAGGTAAATATAATTTAATATTGGTTTATATATATATATATATATATATATATATATATATATATATATATATATATATATATATATATATATTGATTGATCAAGTTCAAACGTGTTAATAAAGTGAACATAAAACCAAGTTTTTCAAGAGTGCTAAATACCAAGTAGAGAATTTATAAAATTACATAAACAATATTATAGCATTACGTCAATCAACCAACGTTTCAATGCGTATTACCGCATCTTGTCAAAGGCAGAGCTAAAATAAATTCAAAATCAAGTGGGAAATTCGTAGTCTCGCTTTGGAAGATCTAAAACCGAGGCCAGATTTTAAGAGTGGAAGGGAGGGGCAAAGAAGCTTATTAGGGTTGACAAGCCGATCAGGTTCCACTTTCGTTAACTGTAGGTCATCAGTATGCACTTGATAACCGGCTCAACGCCTGGTAGGCCGGACAAGCATTAGAGTGAGTGGGGGAGCAGAATTCTCCGGTTATTAAGCTGCCGGAGTGGGAGATAATACATGTATTTCTATTTAAAAACGCTAGGTAAATTTAGTTCCCAATATTTAGAGTTGTCGTCTTTGTGTATTTAGATAGGTTTTTGTTATATAGATAAATAACCGTATCATCCATTACTCTTGTTATCAAATATTATTATTTCTATGTTAGTTGCTATTTTCTTTCAACCCCTACCGCTGTTTTTTTTATTATTATTATTATTATTATTATTATTATTATTATTATTATTATTATTATTATTATTATTATTATTATTATAATAATAATAATAATAATAATAATAATAATAATAATAATAATAATAATAATAATAATAATAATAATAATAATAATAATAATAATAATACAGAAAGAGGACGAGCAAAACATACACACTGAAACTGAAGAGATTGAAGACTACGGAATCACAGAACCAGGGGAGATAGAAGACTGCAGAACCACAGAACCTGCTGAGATAGAACTCAACGAAAAAGAAGCAAGTGAAGTGGAGAACATTAGACGATACATGTTAGAAAACAAAACAAAACTCCCATCTCTCAGGAATGAAGTAGCGAAGAAGTTACAAGCAGAAACAGAAAGAGTAAACAGACTCCTCACACACATCCCAACAGAAACTATTACAGACCTAAACAACCTGATATATGCTGGGGCAAAATCGGTAAGTATGAAACTAAGAAACGAAGAGAATGGACAAAAGAGAGGACCGACAAAACCTGGATGGGAAATCAGACTGGAAACCCAGATCACCAAACTTCGGAAAGAAGCTAAAACCGTGAACAGAAGGAAGGAGGACATGAAACGATTAAGAAGCAAAAATCAGAAACGCAAGGAAAAACTAAATGAGAAACATGAAGAAATAAAACAAAGGATAGCAGCAATAGAAGGAAGACTGAGACGATACAGGTACAAATCAGAACAGAGCAAACAGAACAGGACCTTTGAAAACAATGAAAGCCAGTTCTACAAAAACGTAAATGGAGAAAAAACAACAACAGAATTACGGAACCCAACAGAAACAAAACAATTCTGGAGCAAGATATGGGAAGTACCAAAAAAGCACAACAAGAATGCCCAATGGTTGAAAAACATGAGAGATGAACTGCAGGAAATCGAAGAAGGAACCGAAACAGAAATCAACAAAGAAACGATCAAGAAAACCCTAAAAAAAATGGCAAACTGGAGAGCACCAGGCCACGATGGAATACATGCATACGGGTTTAAAAAATTCACGACTCTGCATGAAAGAATAGCGCAGAAACTGAGCGGATGTATCCGCAAAACAGACGTACCAGAATGGATGACGGAAGGAAGAACAACACTAATACAAAAAGACCCCAAAAAGGGAACGACCCCCAGCAACTACAGACCGATAACATGTCTACCAATAATGTGGAAAATTCTCACAGCACAACTGAGAGAACAAATCTACCAATCCCTGGACAATCGTGGACTGCTCCCCGAGGAACAAAAAGGATGCCGGAAAGGACAAAGAGGGGCACATGATCTACTATACATTGATCAAAAGACCCTGAAGGAGGTGAAGAGCAGACAAAAGAACATAACCATGGCATGGATTGACTACAAGAAAGCCTACGACAGAATCCCCCAAACATGGATAATTGAATGCTTAAAGATATACAAGATACCAGACAGGATTATTAATCTCATCCAGAAAGCGATGGAAACATGGAGACTAAAACTGACAGCCGGAGGACAATACCTGTCTGAGATAAAAATACAGAGAGGCATTTTTCAAGGAGACTCTCTATCACCACTACTGTTTATAATAGCCATGATGCCACTCAACTACATACTCAGAAAGTGTGATGCCGGATACAGGTTTACGGATACAGAACAAAGAATAAACCACCTGATGTACATGGATGACCTTAAACTGTTTGCGAAAAAACAAAAAAGAACTGGAAAAGCTGATAAACACAACCAAGATATTCAGCCAGGATATCCAAATGGAGTTTGGAATAGAAAAATGTGCACTGCTAGAGATCAAAAAAGGAAAACTGGAGACGACAGAAGGTATAGAACTCCCCAACCAAGAGGAGATGAGGGCGCTAGGAGAACAAGATAGCTACACATACCTGGGAGTTCTGGAAGCAGACACAATCAAATATACAGAAATGAAAGAGAAGATTGGAAAAGAATATCTACGAAGAACAAGGAAACTCTTAGAAACTAAACTATATAGCAGAAACCTAGTAAAAGGGATAACACATGGGCTGTATCACTAATAAGATACTCTGGAACATTCATAGGCTGGACCAAAGAAGCACTCAGGCACCTTGACCAAAGAACTAGAAAACTAATGACTATGCACAATGCATTGCACCCAAAAGACGACACGGACAGACTCTACGTGAAAAGAAATGAAGGAGGTAGAGGACTGGTAAGTATAGAAGACTGTGTGGAAGACACCAAAAAAGAGATGGAGAAATATGTAACCCAGAACACGGAAAGACTGATCACCACAGCAAGAGACACCAGCCCAACAAACAACCCCGAAAGTACTGAACCCAGAAACAAAAAGACAAGAAAGGAAAAGTGGGAAGAAAAACAACTACATGGACGCTTTATAAGACTCACAAGCGATGAAGCCAATGAGAACAGCTGGGCATGGCTAAGAAAAGGACACCTGAACAGAGAAACGGAATCTCTGCTGACGGCCGCACAGAACAATGCGATTAGGACAAACTTTATTAAAGCAAAGATAGATAAAACCCAGGAAAACAGCAAATGCCGACTGTGTGGACAAAGAGACGAAACGATAAATCATATAATAAGTGAATGCAGCAAGCTAGCACAAAGGGAATACAAGAACAGACATGACAGCATGGGGAAAGAAGTACACCGGGAAATGTGCAAACAACTGAATTTCGAATATGCAAAAAAAATGTACAAACACAAACCAGAAACTGTACTAGAAAACGAAAAACACAAAATCATATGGGATATGAATGTACAAACAGACAAACCCATAACAGCAAGGAGACCGGATATGATAATAATCAACAAGAAAGAAAAATCCTGCAAAATCGTGGACTTTGCCGTTCCAGCAGACCACAGAGTGAAGATCAAAGAGACGGAAAAGAGATGCAAATATACTGAACTTGCCAGAGAATTGAAAGGAATATGGAACATGAAGAAAGTCAGTATAACACCAATAATCATAGGAGCACTAGGAACAGTCCCCAAAAACATGGAGAAAAGACTAGGAGAAATAGGAATCAAAGGGATAACTGAGACCATACAAAGGACAGTAATGATCAAAACAGCTACAATCCTGAGAAATGTCCTCGAATGCGGAAACCAACCCACATAAGCAACGAATGGAGAACAAAACAACAGAACCGGGGAAAATACAACCGCACGAATGAGGCGCAAGCATAGGCTGACGCCACAAAAATTATGGACAGAGGGTCGAGGAGGGAAAGCGCAAACCAGACCTCCACTGGAAGAGCGCGGACAGCTCTGGGACCTTGGGAAGGCTTGTTGCCACTCGGGCCCCAGAGGGGACCGATGGCCCTTATGAGCGGGAAATCGTTGGTAGGTGGCTGTTGCGATTACCGCAAGGTCATCAGCGGTGATGAACGAAAAGAGGTGGAGCATACTGGAAGTCTGAGGAGACTTGTTGTCACTCGGACTCCAGGGAATACCACAGGTTGTCGGCAGTGGGCGACCACTGACGATGACCAGTGTGATAACTCCTAGTGAGTAAAAAAAAAAAAATAAATAAATAAAAAAAAATAAAAATAATAATAATAATAATCAACAACAACAACAACAACATTGTAGCTGTTATTCCTATTTTTACCGTCATTATTAATATAAGTACTATTATTATTGACACTATCATTATTACTATAGCTATTCCAGATATTATTATTGTTATTTGTGGTGTTAAATGAGAATTTGTAGTTCGTGTACCTGGCCTTAAAATCAGTACTTGTACCCCTACGTAAACATTATTTAGATTAGGATTGTTTTCTGGGAATACATTTGCTAAGTAAACTATATCTTTAGTTAGACACTTTCTTTGCAACGGGCATTTACTTTTATCCTTTCACGAATGGTCTCGCTCATTTTCCAGATTTCAGGTCTTGTTGGGTTTATCAATCTGGTCGCCGGCTTATTTTGGAAGTCCGGTTTGTGGTCCTTTAATAGGATATAGGTGTCTTTTATTCTCAGATGATAAATCCTGTCGCTGTCACAGATAAACTACGCATAAGCGACAGGGTTTATCAACCCACGTGCTTTCTCTGCCTTAGCGAAAAAATATCTATATAACCACAACCTATCCAAATACAGGAAGACGACAACTCTAAATATTGGGAAATAAATTTATCTAGCGTTTTTTAAATAGAAATACATACATTATCTCCCACTCTGGCAGCTTAATAACCGGAGAATTCTGCGCACACCACCCACCCACATGCTTGTTCGGCCTACCAGACGTTGAGCCGGTGATCAAGTGCAAACTGATGATCTACAATTAACGAAAGTGGAACCTGATCAGCTTGTCAACCCTAACAAGCTTCTTTGTCCCTCCCTTCCCTTCTTAAAATCTGGCCTCGGTTTTAGATTTTCCAAAGCGAGACTATTAATTTCCCACTTGATTTTGAATTTATTTTAGCTCTGCCTTTAACAAGATGCGGTGATACGCATTGAAACGTTGGTTGATTGACGAAAGGCTATAATATTGTTTATGTAATTTTATATATGCAAAATGGCGGTACCGTTGATTTCTTACAAATCTGATCCTAGTTATACAAATATATATTTGTTTAAATATGTGTTGAACTCACTTCACCCTAAACAATAATAAAATATTATACATATATATATATATATATATATATATATATATATATATATATATATATATATATATATAATAAAATATTATATATATATATATATATATATATATATATATAAAATTTAATGTACATTTATTATAGTTATTTTTTTTCAGCTAAGCCAAATATAAACAGTAATTCTCGGAGGAGCCACTATTCTCGAAAAGAACTAAAAGGAACGCAATTAAACGGGAGCTTAAAACTAAATAGGTGTGTCTTACTAACAACAGTTTATGTGACAATATTTTAAGCCATATTGGTCTTCTGTAATTACGTCTAAAGTTCATTTCTTTTTCTTTCGTTTTTTGTTTGTCGGAAACGAATAGCCTAAAGGCGGAAGCTGAAGTACCGAAACCCATTTCCCCCTCGAAACCTCTTGAAAGGGTCAAAAGTAGTCTTGAATCTTAGCGTGAGACCAATAACTTCAACGAACTAAAATAATGATAGAAAAATAAAACATTCTTTTCACTTTCTATTATATAAAACTATTGTATATGCTGGCCCACTTAAAAGTAGCCCGAATACTAGTCAACTGGAAGAATGTCAGTAAGAACGAGGCAGTTGAAGTAGATATTTCATTGTGTACTTTTTATTTTCAAATCACGTTATTTTTTTAATCTTTTCTACCAAAAACTTGGATGTAAAGCAAAATATTCAGCATATGACACACAAAATATCGTGACTGCTTGGCCTTTTGGCTAAGATCAAAGTGTAGTATCTGTTCCGATGGATACTGCACCCCATAGACTGGTATTGTCTTGGCCTTCGGGGCTTGATTTACGCCGGTCTATGGGTCGGTCCTGTGCAGTTATAGGAGGTCCACCCTCCCAGGCTTTGCCTCCCTCTTTGGGGAGGAGTAAGTTTATTGCTTACTGTCTGAGGCGCCCCTACCGGGGAATGCCGACGGGGCGGCCCAGGCAATTTTTAAATGGCCAGAGTGCTCACCTCTCGAGCGCTGGCTTTTCAAGTCTCACTTTCTCGACCCGATCTTGGGTCACATCTTACTTGTGGGAGTAAGATAAAACTGGCCTTTTGCCTAACTCCTGGAGAGGAGTAAATAAAACACAATGCTGCATGTTTAGTGATTGCGCAATGGTAAAATGTATTTAGCTAAGAGAGGAGACCACCAAAGAAATTAGTTTAGCGTCTTTGAAAACAACATAATGGCTTATTAAAAACGAAGGTCCATACTGAGAAAGCAGACCAGAGATTCTACAGAAGTTATGTTCCCTCCAGATAATGGTCTTCCTTTGAACGGAAAACAACATATTCATTATATAACACAAAATATCGTTGCTGAGATATCGGGCTACTCTTAAGTGGATCATCTCTGTATAACTGTTTTTTTTTTTAAACAAAACGAGGGTTTGCGATTCACTTAACAGATACTGTTCCGTGCTATGGATTCACCTATGCCAGGTTTAAATCCCATCAGATATTTTGCGGTCATTTACGAACTGATACTGTTTGTACACGCTTCGGCAGTACATATACTAAAATTGGAACGATACAGAGAAGATTAGCATGGCCCCTGCGCAAGGATGACACACAAATTCGTGAAGCGTTCCATATCTTTGGGGAGGGCCTGTGGACGAGTGGTTATAGCACTTGTCTTTGGGCTGGACGACCCGGGTTCGATCCCACTCACGGCATGCGAATTTTCGAGTCTAAAAACTTCCTCTGTCCACCCAGCAGTAAATGGGTACCTGACTAAAACTCAGGGAATGGTTCAAGGCAGCGGAAAGAGAGGGATGCGCTCCGCCTTCCATAAGACACGGTGATTCTTAACAAATCACCGCCGCTACAGCCATGGGCAGTGTGCGATGTCGGCAACGACACTCGTGCGCGTCCAGGCTATGCGACCTTTACCTTTTACTGTTGGAAAAAGTATGAACCCCCCGATTACCCCCAATGGGTAAAATAGCACACTGTGCTCTTTTAATCGTATGTAATGAATCATTTACAATAAGTGTTGCGTTTCGACATTAAATAACACAAAAGGTGCGACAGCAGTACCTCAAGATGGAATACTGCGGCCACTCAGAGCATTCTCTGTTGCCTTAACAGAGTACAAAATAAACTTCGCAATCTAGTAAGAGATGGCACGTTCGCTTCCCTTTAGCCCCTTTCTCGCGCAAGAGACTTTGATAGTATTTCCTACTTTATCGCTATTTCCTTGGTAGATGCTCGACGGAGATCAAGATCTGATCACCCCATAATACCTGTCCAGCAAGAACTCATCTTTCTAGCAACACTGCTACGAAATCTCCTCTCTTTCATCTGTATACCTAAAATCAAAACGAACTTTCATGAACAGAGTTTCTTTCCAAGATGTAACACTTTACCGCGAGAATGTTTCCCTACAGACTACAACATAGTTATTTCAAAGTTCAATGTCGAGTCTTCCTGTGAATTAATCATAATTCTCAATTCTTTCATAGTACTGTTCATTCAACCGAAAATCTCACTGATCCTCATCCTCGAGTGACTTTTGGCCGCAGTGAATCATAAGTATAAAAATTCAATAAAACAGAGAAGCCGAATAAAACCATTTAAATAAACACCAATAAGCATAACATTTCTTACCAGTTATTGCTAATAATCCCAATTTATTAAGGTCAACGGTTATTTTCGAAAACATTTAAAAAACCATAAACAAGAAATTTATAATTTTAGTCCTTCAAATAAATAACCTATAATTTTAGTACTTCCAATACATAATCTATAATGTTCGTCCTTCGAATAAATAACCTATAATATTAGTCCTTCTGATAAATAACCTATAATATTAGTCCTTCCAATAAATCACCTATAATATTAATCCTTCCAATAAATAACCTATAATATTAGTCCTTCCAATAAATAACCTATAATATTAGTCCTTCCAATAAATAACCTATAATATTAGTCCTTCCAATAGATAACCTAGAATATTAGTCCTTCCAATAGATAACATAATATATTAGTCCTTCCAATAGATAACATAGAATATTAGTCCTTCCAATAAATAACTTCTATAATTTTATACAATCAAAAATCACAAAGTATTTTTGCTATATCACACCAATTAGGCTAGTCTATACATTACGGATTGTTTCGAAACGCAATAAATTCAGGATTATGTGCTATGTGTATGTTGTGATCTTAAAAGGTCGTAAAGAAATAAGGTAACAAGAAGGTAGAGTTAACAAGAGTATGCATTTACAGAAAGTACAGAAGTAATGGAGTGCCAGAGACTGCTTCTGGAATCGTCATAGCCAGTCTCTATGTTACGACTATTCGTAGAGTCTGGAAGAGTCCATGAAGTGAGAGAATAGGGTAGATCGCCATAACAATGCATATATAGGTTCTGAAACACTTGCTTTTCGAGTTGTACACAATTGAATCCAATACTGATCAACATTCTTTATTGTAAACATCTAACACTAATACTGTGCAATGTTATTTCTACATATGCGATAGATAAACACTATCCCTGTTACAGGGTAACAGGTAAAATAAGCATAGACCAAGTGTTGTAAAAAAAAAACATGAAAAAATGACAACAAGCAATTATAAGAGCCGTTGGGCCCAGAAGAAAGATATGCGCGTCATGATCGACAGGAGAGACTACTATGATAGCCAACATGGGGGACCCGATCGGCATCCTGCGAATGTTGGCCCTTCTTCTTCAAGGTAACAGAATACAATAGACTGAAGACAGGTAAATAAATATGACCAGCACAAACCGAAGAACACACAGAAGAAGGCATTGATCACAAAGGGTATTAGAATAGTAATGAGGTGCAACACCCACACAAAGAAGCCGCTATAGAACATAATCCCGAAGTTACGCCATCGATCTTTTAAACATCCTGTATAAATCATTATGTATGTGTATTGATGATTTATTTATTTTAACTATTGCAATCAACGGTAACACACACAAACACACATATATGTATATATTAATAAAATGCAAAAATTTGCACATATACGCAGATAATATTACAAAGTAACACATATAAAAACATTGTTTGAAAATATAGCTTTTTCCCTAATAATAGGAGGTTTTAAAGAAACTAATTTCTACAAATATACTTAATTATAAAACATCCAGTATTAACAAAATAACATCTGACAAGAAATACATACCAATTAACCTGTATAGAAATGTTAACTATTTTGTTACTAAGGAAACAATTAAAAAAAAAACTCATTTCAAAAGAGTGGCCCAAATAATATCTTAAACAACCTAAAAATACAAAATCTAACAAATAAAACAAAATCACCTTCGAATTATGAACAGTCAAATTTCACACTCTAAAAACACCTTCACAAAAAAGAAACATTGTAAAAACTGTCTTATTCCGAATAAAAAATGTTTGACCTTATAATGGTTAAAAAGTCGGTAATGACTAACAAACATTTATTATGAGCATATACGAAAAAATGCTAATTTACTAACATACTAAAGTTGAGAAAATCAACGTTTGTTTCCCTAAAGCTGTTTTGAGTTATGGTTGAAAAATCTTCTATTCTAATCGTTCTAATAAGTCGTAATTAACTCAAAAAGTGCAACATCTCTCACAAAGTGTATGCCTATAACTTTCATCTCTTTCTCTTTCTGTTTGACACATTGCTCTTATTTCAAACTCTGTCTATCACTCTCCCATCTTTACCTCTTTATCTGTTTATTAACAGTCGAAGGTAATCACTTTCTCTCCGTGTCGCTTGATCCTAGGATGCGAAGAGACTTGATTCTAGCGTACAACATCATCAACAAAAATTTGAATCGGAATTTTTTTAATCGGAATTTTTTTAATCGGAATCTTTTTAATCGGAATTTTTTTAATCGGAATCTTTTTAATCGGAATTTTTTTAATCGGAATTTTTTTAATCGGAATTTTTTTAATCGGAATTTTTTGCATTTTGACAACCTTCTCACACACTCACATCTACTTTTTATAACTTTCTCAAATTTTTCAAATTATAATGTTTCACTATTCCTTGCCAACTTATATATCCATTTAATTCCCCGATGATAAGATAACATTATTTGAAAAGCCTGGCTTAAGGACATAAACATAAACATGCTTTATTGAATACACCTTGCACTGAACAACTGAAGATAAAATAGATCTGTCATTCTCACGTTTTTTTATTTCTCTATTTATCTATATAATTGCTCTATCCCGTATATTGAGCTTTAATATCTTCACGATATATTCAAATTTCTAAAAGTAAAACTCCAATCTTATTTTCATACTTATATAGGTAAGGGTATGTAGTATTGATTTTCAATGTGTTTGATGCATTAGTTTTCTTGCCTACTCTAACTGAATTAGAAGGGGAAAATCAAGTTACTAGAATATATATATATATATATATATATATATATATATATATATATATATATATATATATATATTTGTTTTTAATCTACATACGTTTCATATTTATGGGAATCGTCAGTGTAGAAAAGAATTATTCACTTCACCCCGGTAACCGGACTCAAACACCGGAACACGAGTTATATTTAAAACTCAAATTCCAACGTCCTAGCCAACAGAGCCATTGTCAACAACTCGATAATTCAGCGTAGATTAATCCTATTTAAAAGCAGCTGTCATTAAGTGTTCGCCTATTAAAATGAACACTGCATTGGAGCAACGATGACGGCTGTGTTAATACTACTCACTATAGAGCCCAGCGAAAAATAATTATAAATATATATATATATATTTTTTTATCTATATACGTATACGTTTCAGCCTTACGGGAATCGTCAGTGTAGAGAAGAATTATTCACACCGGTCACCGGACTCAAATTCCAAAGCACGAGTTATATTTAAAACTCACATTCACACAGCCGTTGTCAAGACTCGGAAAATAAGCGAGAGATTAATCCTATTTAAAGGCATCTGTCATAAAGTGTTCGCCTATTAAAAGGAATATTGGTGACAGCTGTGTTTATACTACTCAAGATAGAACCCAGCCTATATTTGGGGGCGATAAATAAGTATAAATATTTGTTTTCTATCAACATACGTATACGTTTCATCCTTACAAGAATCGTCAGTGTATAGAAGACTTATTAACACAGGTGACCAGACGATTCGCCAACGTTCGCCGAACACTCTAAACAGCCTTTCCATATGTGCCTCCTTCTCATAAATAGAACTTAAATTCCATTTCGTGGTAATGTCTCGTTGCCGTTTTGTTATGACGCTTGCTTGCGGAGTCTAACGTGATTCTGTAACCGGGTTCGAATCTTGCAACCGCCTGACATTATTATTAAAGCGAAAGCTTGAAACAGGTAAAAATAATTGAATATTTACTTTATATATATATATATATATATATATATATATATATATATATGTGTGTATATATATATGTGTGTATATATATATATATATATATATATATATATATATGTGTGTGTGTATATATATATATCCATATATAAACACATGTATATATATACAGATGTTTGCATATATACACACATACGTATGTATACACATATACACACATGTACACACATATATGCCCCGTATCTTAACAACTGATCTTCCTTAAGGAGATGAAAACCAGATGCAAGTTACGTAATCTACTCGCTCTCGTTCTCGAACAAAGAGTAAAACGAACTTGGAGAAGATTATAGTGTTTCTATTTATCTTTTGCGATAGACAGAAATGCTCTAAAACTTAAGGTATTTTATTTCTAGCCACATGACTTTTCATTATTATTATTATTATTATTATTATTATTATTATTATTATTATTATTATTATTATTATTATGATGATGATGATGATGATGATGATGATGATGATGATGATGATGATGATGATGATAAAAGAGGTGGTTAGTACTGGAAATTTAGGGAGGCTTGTTGTCAGTCAGACTCTAGAGAACACCACTGGTGAGCAATCACTGACGACGATAACTTGAGTGAGAACTCCTAGTGAGTACAAATAATAATAACACCTGATAAAAGGAATAAATACCCGGGCAGTATCACTAGTAAGATATCCTGGGCAATTCATAGCCTGGACAAAAGAAGAACTCAAGCATCTGAACCAGAATACTAGGGAACTATTGATCATGCACAATGCACTGCATCGGAAAGGTGACACTGACCGACTCTACGTAAAAAAAGAGGGAAGAGAGAAAAATGACTGCAAAATATAAAGGAATGTTTGGATAACAGAAAAAAGAACTAGAAAAGTACATAACCCCAAAACGCAAAAAGGAACCGCCCAAATGAACAATAGAGGAAGCAGTAAAACCGAAAAGAAGAAGACGAGAAAAGAAGAATACGAAGAGAAGCAGCTACATAGACGATTTATAAACATGACAAGAGAAGAGACAAAAACACCTATTCATGGCTACGAAAAGGATGTTTGAACAGAAAAAGGAAACTGCCCTTTACAGCTGCACAGAACAAAGCGACCAGAACGATCTATATCAAAGTTAAAATTGAGAAAAATCAAGTAACACTAAATGTAAACTCAGTGGGCAAAGAGACGAAACAGTAACTTACATTATAAGGCAATGCAGGAAACTGCCCCCCCCCCCAAAAAAAAAATAATTTAAAAAACGGGAAACAAGAAGACGTAAATGATATTATGAATATTTAAAGTTTCGTATTCAGCATGGAAAATTCATAACCAGCAGTACCAATATTTAGATGCGCTCGCATATTAATTGTATGGAGCGTTGGATGAATGTGATTTGAATGGTATTGATCAAATCAACTCGAGTTACCCGAGAGATTATAAAAAAGAGATTTTTCGAAATCATCAAAAAGTCATTTCTGTCATTTCGTTTCTGTTTTCATTTAAGTCAAACAGTCCCGTCGAATGCTTCTATCACACGTTCATGGTGTGCGGTGACTTCGTTCCAAATGACCAGTTTTGTTAATTTTAGGAACTCAGGCTTATTGACATTTTTTAATTTTACATAAAAGTCAAGTAGAAAATGAAGAATGGTTGGTGGAACACGATACGCATTGAAAGAGAGAGAGAGAGAGAGAGAGAGAGAGAGAGAGAGAGAGAGAGAGAGAGAGAGAGAGAGAGAGAGAGATAGACAATGTGTGTGCGAGAAAGAAAAATAGTATGCGTGCATAAAAGAAAGAAAGATGAAGAGAGATGGAGAGAAAGTGCAAGAGAAAGATAGATAGAGAGAAAGAAAGATAGATAGAAAGAGAAAGAGAAGAAAAATATATAGGGCGAGTAAGAGAGAAAGATAGATAGAAGAGAGATACGTAGATAGATAGAGCGAAAGAGAGAGCGAGAAAGAAATAGATAGATGGATAGATAGAAACACACAGACAGAGAGAGAAAGAGAGAGAGAGAGAGAGAGAGAGAGAAAGGGAGAGAGAAAGATAGAGGACTAGACAAAAAGATGAATATATAAATAGACAAAGATAAATAGCGATAAATAGATCGATAGACAAAGAGAGAGAGAGAGAGAGAGAGAGAAAGAGAGAAAGAGATATTTAGATAAGTATATAGACTTTGAAGGAGAGAAGGGGTATTTTGAAATAATCAGAAGTCAAGTTTGTTAGTTTGAGTGGGGAATAGGTGCAGTAGTTAATTGAAGCACATTCCGTGAGATTGTCACCATGTTAAATGTTTATTAAATTATATATATATATATATATATATATATATATATATATATATATATATATATATATATATATAGTAGTGAATAGTTATATCTTTATGCTGATGAGCTCTGATTATAAAAAGGACGAAACGTATACATACATAGATAATAAACAAAACAAATATTTATTATTTGTAGTTCCTAGAAAACCCTCTAGACGGGCACTGTAAGTGTAGCATTAACACAGCATGAAGCCGCTAGCTATAAATGCATCGTTCCTTTCATTAAGTTGAACGCTCTTATGAAGCCGCTGGATAAAATGTTATAATTACCACTATTTATTCGCTATTCAGCGTTGGCCCAGTGGTACTAGAAGTCTGGATTTACAAAACGGTAACTTAGTAAGAACATTAATTTTCCTCTCCCTAATTGATCAGTTAACTATGTTATAGTATATATTTATTCTGGTCTCTTCGTTTTACCGGATTCTATGACAAGAATTGATCTGGTCTGGTGGAGTATCCAGCTAAGTGCTGTTATTTAAGGTGCACAATTCCTCGTGTGAGCCAGTGTATAGATGTCATTTGGGCTTCGAATACTATGTTATTTTGAATATTTGGTCAGGGTTTACTTGTAGGGTGAGTTTCCTCATGTCAGTGACGGAGTGTTCAACTTGCCTGATCAGTTTATATATATATATATATATATATATATATATATATATATATATATATATATATATATATATATATATATACTGACCAGGCAAGTTGAACACTCCCTAACTGCTTGTTATGCGTGTCCGCCAATTTGACATTATAAGCTTAAAATTACCTTGTTTCCGGTAGTCGAATTTGACTTTGTGAATAAATTCGAATCCTTGAACCATCATTGATTAACATTTACTACACTGATGATTGCATATAGCATGAAACACTAGTATATGTAGGTATTTATAAAAATATTATATATATATATATATATATATATATATATATATATATATATATATATATATATATATATATATATTGTGTTAAAAATATAAAAAAAATAATGTATGTTCCATATGTATCACGAACATTTTCAATTCTTCGTCGAATCATCTTCAGGTGACAAAAAAAACCAAATAAACAAAAACGAAGAAGAGTATTTTTAAAAAGCAACAAAGAACGCACACATGACGTCAGTTATATATAATGTATATATGTTGGTTGTGACGTCAAACTCAATGGATATTAGACTATCCTAGGGTTCTAATATTAATTTTAGGGCAATTATAAATTGAGACATTTTCCGACAAAAACAAAGCATCAAAGATTGTTATAAGAAAAGATAACCTCGTGTGAGATATTTTAAGGAGAAATCTCTACAATTTAAAAATGTAGAATCATGGATATTATTCTTCACGTGTCTCGAAGGAAATTGATAGATATTTTTCTGACAAAGTTGGTCTTTTTTTCTGTAAATCTGCCGATTCATTTGTCTTTAAGATTCAGACCTTGTAATTAACCAATGTTCCTATTGTATGACTATGATGAAACAGCTGTTATTTTTGTTAAATTATAACCGATTTTGCTTGATTTTGCTTGATACTAGACCTTGTTTTGTTGGAAAATACATAAATATACTTATTAAATAAATATGGATATATTTATTTAGTACATATTTTCTATTTATGCAAACATTTCTGACTAAATACGTGTATATATGTTTCAGCTAAAGTCTAGGAAGGCTGGAGTTTCGATAGGCCAAATATTCAATCATAAACGAATGCCAAATCATATTTCTTAGCAGACCAGTATCCAGTAGTAGTAGTAATAGTAGTAGTACTACTACTTTTATTATTATTAATTATTTTTCTATAGTTTTTATTTATTATTATTTGCATAGTTTCCATAGAACAATAACTAATTTTAATATTATTTCTACTAATAATTTTGGATAGCTTATTATTTTTAGGGAAAGATCTATCTATTATGCTCCCAATACTTAGCCAATTTCTGTTTTGACTTCACTATTGTAAGGTGGATCGAGCCAAATTATATTATATTCTTTATTTCTATTTTTGTTATGTTTTTATTGATTATATATGAATTGATTATTATATCCGCTTATTGATATTGCTGGAATTTATGTAGATATTATATCGGTCATTTAAGTAGAGGGATCGTAAGAAACTTGGGTAATGTGCACTGTGATATTATTTTGTTTTCTGTGGGCAAATGCGATGGCCTCCCACACAAAAATGCAGCGAGAGTGTAACATTTTATCTCATTTTAACATCGCAGACTGGAAAAATTACATAAAACTTATGTTTAATGAGCATTTGTTTTTGCCAAATCGTAGGCGTCGGTGCATAAAACGGCCGAAATCGATGAAAGTTCAGGCTGCTTCCTAGAAAAACCAACCATCAATACAACGAAACACTAGTTTCATCTCTATTTATATAAAGTTAGATATGTATTTATGTTTATATATTTCTATGTATAAAAATCATTCCTAAACTAATTACCCGATCATTATTAAGTTTGGAACGCAGCAGATAGGTATAATGGTGGCTAATATAAGATATATTTAGTTTAATTTAGTTTTATGGATAAAAGGTGCAGAAGCCCTACGTGAAAATTCAGATACCTCCGATTAGGATGGAATTTTAACAATAGGTATTAGACATAAATTAATAAAGATTACCCAAATTTCAGGGTTTTTTTGTATGGGTGGGGGGGGTGGGGGTCATAATATCGGAACAACTTTCTATTTGAAAATTCAAATATTTAAGATAAGTATGAATTTGATCCATAGTCAGTAGATCAAGCAAGATTCCCAGAATTTAATTTTTTTATAAAGATTTATTAAGCCTTCAATTTTAGACACTTTCTAGAATCAAAATCATGTAATGGATTTTGATCAAAATTAGAATGAGAATTACATACATAAGGTTTAGTAATCGTGATTTTAATCTTCGTAAGGGGGCATAAAAGTGGTATAAAATTGTTCTGTTCATTTATTTTATTTTACCCGCCCTGGGACGAGTATTTTTCTAGTTTTACATAATTTAAAAATCACATCAGTTAAATCTTAATTAATATTATTTGCATTAATCGTACTACTATTACCATCTTTGATGTTATTCTCGCAACGTTTTGGCCGATGTAACATCCGACCTTCTTCAGGTTTATCCTGTCGAACACATGTATCTTCATGTCGAATTCGGGAATCTATACGGAATTTTGTACTGAACACTTTATTTAATATAGCGATTAATAGTAAATAATAATAATAATAGTAATCATCATCATCATCATCATCATCATCATTATCATCATCATCATCATCATCGGACTCGACAGAGATAAAACACTTTATTGAGCAAGATATGGGAAAAGCCTCAAAACACACAATAAAACTGACAAATGGCGTAAAAACATGAAATATGAACTACAGGAAATTGAAGAAGGAACGGAAACATATTAATGAAGAAACAGTTACGACAACCTTAAGGATAATGGCAAGCTGGAATATATGCATACTGGTTCAAAAAATTCACGACTTACATGAAAGGCTAGCGCAGAAACTGAGAGGATGTATCCACAAAACAGAGTGGATGACCAAAGGAAGGACAAGGCATACAAAAAGATGCCAAAAAAAGGGAACGATCCCAAGCAACTACAGACCAATAACTTGTTTACCAACAATGTGGAAAATCTTAACGGCACTACTGAGAGCACATATCTACTACTCCCTAAACAATTGTGGACTGTTCTTCAAGGAACAAAACGTACACCGGAAAAGGGAAAAGAGTGACACATAATCTGCTATACATTAATCAAAAGATCATGAAGAAGGTAAAAAGCAGAAAAAAGAACATATCCATGGCATTGAATGTACTACAAGAAAGTCAACTACAAAATCCCTCAAGTATGGATAATTGAATGCTTAAAAATGTACAAGATACCCGACATGATTATTACTCTATTAAGAAAGCGATTGAAACATGGAGACCAGAACTGACAGTTGGACTGAAAAAAAAATACAGAGACTCCCTATCACCACTATTGTTTATCATATCCATAATGCCACTTAATTACATACTCAGGAAATGTGATGCCGGATACAAGTTAACAGACACAGAACAAAAAATAAACCACCTCATGTATATCGGCGATCTATTGGCAAACAAAAAATTTGAAAAGCTCATAAATACGACCAGAGTCTTCAGTAAGGACATTTAAATGGAATTCGGAATGGAAAAGTGTGCACTCCTACAGATGAAAAGGGAAAAACTGGAGACAACAGAGGGCATGGAACTGCCAACAAAGAGAAGATGCGGGGGGTAGACGAACAGGAAGTTCTGGAAGCAGACACCATTCCATCTAAAGAAATGAAAGAGAAGATTGGAAAAGAATATTTATGAAGAAAAAGGAAACTCTTAGAAACGAAATTATATAGCAGAAATCTAGAAAACCAATAAATACCTGGGCAGTATCACTAATAAGATACTCTTGACCATTCATAGTTTGACTAAAGAAGAACTCGTGCACCTTGACCAGAGGACTAGAATATTAATGACCATGCACAACGCACTACACCCAAAAGACGATACGGACAGACTCTACGTGAAAAGAAACGAAGGGGGGAAGAGGACTGGTAAGTATAGAAGACTGTGTGGAAGACACAAAAAAGAGCTGGAGAAACCCTGAACCCAGAACACAGTAAGGATAATCAGCACAGCAAGAGACACTGTCTAAATGAACAACTCAGGAAGCACTGAAGCCAAAAATAAAAAGACAAGAAAAGAAAAGTGGAGAGAAAAACAACTATATGGACGTTACATTAGACTGACAAGAGAAGTGACCAACGAAAATAGCTGGGCATAGCTAAAGAATAAGACATTTAAACAGAGAAACTGAATTGTTACTGACGACTGCACAAAACAATGCGATTAGGGCAAACTACATTAAAGCTAAAATAGATAAAACCCAGGAAAACAGTAAATGCAGTCTGTGTGGACAATGAGAAGAAACAGTATATCACATAATAAGTGAATGCAGAAAACTAACCCAAATAGAATATAAGAACAGACACGGCTGTGTGGGAAAAGCAGTAAACTGGGAACTATGCAAACGACTGCATTTCGAACACGCAGTACAAACATAAACTAGAGACAGAACTGAAAAACGAAAAACACAAAATCCTTTGGGATATGGAGGTGCAAACAGATAAACATATACAAGCAAGAAGACTGGATGTCATAATAATCGACAAGTAAGAAAAATCATTCAAAATCGTAGATTTTGCTGTACTGGCAGACCACAGGGTGAAGATCAAGGGGACAGAAAACATGAAGCAAATACACTGAACTCGCCAAAGAGTTGGAAGGGATATGAAGAAAGTCAATGTAATACCAATAATCGTTGGAGCACTAGAAACAATCCCGAAAAACCTGGAAAAAGACTGGGAGAAATTGGAACCAGAAGGAAGACTGAGACCATACAATGGACGGAAATGATGAAAACAGTTGCAATATTAAGGAAAATCCTTGAATGCAGAAACCAACCTACATAAGCTACGAATGGTAATCAGTTACATGGAAGTTGCAATAGGAAGAATACAAAAACACAGAAAGTACAGCACCAGATGAAACCAAGGAACAGGAAATACAAGAAATTTCATGAACTACCCCCCAGTGATGGAAACAGCCTCGGCTGATACAACACAAAATAGTCGTGAATAGCCAAGAAGGATGGAAACCAATGGTAAGCATCTGTTGTCATAATGCAAAGTCATTTGCAATAGTTATCGAAAGAGGTGGAGAGTACTGGAAATCTGGGCAGACTGGTTGTCACCAAGACTCCAGGGAACACCACCGGTTAGTATCAGTGGGTAATGACTGATGATGACCAGTGTGAGAACTCCTAGTGAGTACAAATAATAATAATAATAATAATAATAATAATAATAATAATAATAATAATAATAATAATAATAATAATAATAAGAGAGAAAATGCTAAGAACTGGGGCGAAAAAGATTCAAAGATTACAAGAGAGAGGGTTAAAATTATTTGGAAAGAAACTACACAGTGTATTCTTTAAGAATACTGCATTTAGAGATAATGACAGCTGGAATTGGTTAATCAGGAGCGATCTCAAAAGATCTATTCTTGGCACCTTAATTGCAGCCCAGGAACAAGCCACTCGCACTAGGTCCATCAAACATTACATTGACAAAACTGCAGAATCACCGATATGCCGATTGTGTAATGAAAGGGAAGAAACCTTAGCGCATATTGTATCTGAATGCCTTATGCTAGCATAACATCAGTATAAAAATGGAGACACGACAAAGTCGTTCAGGTATTACATTGGCATATATGTAAACTTTATGAATTGGACCACAATGAGAAGTGGTATGAGCATAAGCCAGAAGTGGTACAAGAGAACGACAATGTCAAACTTCTTTGGGACATACGCATACAAACTGATAAGGTTCTTGAACATTCCAAATCTGACTTAATCTTTCTAAACAAAAATAAGAGAACTTGCTTAATCATTGACACCGCCTGCCTCTTCGATACCAGAGTGCAGGAGAAAGAACACCAAAAAAATATCAAGATCTAAAATGGGAATTAGTTAGACTATGAAATGTAAAGATGATCCCATTGTAATTAGAACGCTTGAAACCATAACGAAAAACCACCATAAATAGCTTAAACAGATTGACGAGACAATTTCTTTTCCAATTCTGCAAAAAAGTGTTAAGGTCTTGAATGTCTAAAGTCATGGGAATTGATTTAATGTTCGAAAATGAAAATTCCAACTAAAAACATTGAGAGTACTATATAATAAAAATAATAATAATAATAATAATAATAATAATAATAATAATAATAATAATAATAATAATAATAATAATAATAATAATAATAATAATAACGATAAAAATAATGTATAATTAATGTGGAGACAAAAACACATACACAGACATGTTTGAATTTTCATAATTTAATATACATATATATATATATATATATATATATATATATATATATATATATATATATATATATATATATATATATATATGCTTGTAAATAATTTAATAATTAATAAATAATTAATAATGAATAAATAATGAAATAAATCGGTAATAAATAAATATTTTCACACATGAATAAATAAATAAACAAATAAATAGATGATAGACCCGTCTTTCTTTTTTCGTTATCGCCTGACTAATTCCATCGACCAGGGAATTAGCACTCATCTTAAAATATTAACAGAGCCACACTTTTTGTTTTTTTCTCATAGCTTTTTGTTTAAAACTTTTAACCCAAGAATGTCAAAACAGAAATATTATTTTCTTTTTACCCCTTCATTTTTTTGGTTTTGTAACGTGGCAAAAGTGTTTACATGTATGTGTTTATATATCTGTGTGTCAACGTGAATATGTGTTTGTGTGCTTACACATATGTATATGGATGTCAAAGACCTGACTTTTATTGCTGTATTTATCACACACACACACACACACACACACACACACACACACACACACACACACACACACACACACACATATATTTCATGTATCCACATAAAATTTTATAAGGAGATATAATTTTTTATGTATCAATTTTCAGTATTTACTCCAACAGTGCTCGATACGTAAGTAGGGCTAGGTAGTAAGCTATGGAAATATATTTATGGCAATTAAGCTACACAGAGGCATCTTGAAGATTCCCCCGGGGATGAAACGCGGGAGCCTCTGTGTTGCTTAATTGGCATAAATATATTTTCATAGCTTACTATATATATATATATATATATTTGGACAACATTCTTTCCTTTAAACATATTTCATAAATACGATAGACAACTTCTGTCCACATACCTTTGTACTGACCCGTTCTAATTTCCTAATGTATTTCCTTGTTTCTAGCGAGAACTAGCCGATGTATCCGCCATACTCGCTATTTACTCGAGTACTTTCGGATCCATCATCATAGGTGGTTATCAGTAAAGGTCATGGTGCTAAGATATTTATAGGGGTGATAGTTTGTTTTTTTCGGGAATTCATGAAATATATATATTGTTGGAGAAATCAAGGGAGAGCACACAGTATGATTTCACACGATAACCACTCTTTAATCTGTTTCGGTAAGTAAGAGAACATGTCTATACTCTAACTATTAGACAAAACTGATGCGAAATAAAATATATTGATACTTTGTATTATTTGGGTTATACAGACTACTGTTCTCATCTTGTATGTTATTCTCACGACGTTTCGGCAGATGAAACCTCCGATCTTCTTCAGGTGTAACTTGTTGAACTCGGGAATCTTTCTGTCGAACTCTGGAATCTGCACAGAATTTCGAACACAACCTTTTACATAATCTTCTTCCGTCAGACATGACCAGGTAGAAATATTAAGTAATTCGTAATTGTATTCTTAGTATTGCCTGCACTGAGGATCGAACCTTCATTCTCCAGAAGACTGTCGCTTATAACTGATTATTAATTAGCACCTTATCCGTTACGCCACGGGTCCTTGCAGACAAAAAGTTTCGTTCGAAATTACGAACAGATTCCCGAGTTCGACATAAAGATACCCGAGTTCGACAAGATAAAAATGAAGACGGTCGGAGGTTACATCGACCGAAATGTTGTGAGAATATCATCTAACGAGAACAGTAGTCCGAATAATTCAAATAATAGAAAGTATCAATTCTCATCTAAAAGTTTCGGAAACATGATTTATTTTTATTCTTTATTTTATTTTTTTATCACCGGTGTCAATTATTCAAATCCCGCAGTGATTCAATTTATTGTCATATGTCAAATCCTTTTGTCTGATTAACTGATTTATTTCAGGTCCACATTTTGACATCGATTCATCTTTGTTCAGCAATTTATCTTTCATTTAATGACATCATGGCTGATATTTCATTCGAGACAAAAGGTACATCGTTTTGATGTTTCGCTTTTTTGCTGCTTTTATTCCATTTTATTATCGAGAGTTTTACTTTTTTATAAAGTTAGGTATGTGTATATATTTATATATTTGTATGCAGAAGATTCACTCCTTAGTTTAATTAATCGATCATTATGGATCTTAGAACACAACACAGCTGCTAGGTGTAAGGGTTGGTAATGTGGGCTATATTTAGTGTAATTTAAGTTTATTAAAAAAAGGGTTAAGGCGGGTGGAGGCCTTTCGTGAAAATTCCACATACTTTCGACTTTTGTAAAATTTTAACAAAAGTTACGACATTAATTAATAAATATTCCCCAAATTTCAGTTTCATTGGAGTATTTTAAAGGGATTTTAGGAGGCATACTATGAACACAACCTCCCATTTGAAAATTCAAATACATCAGCATTTAGTTCGGTCATAAAGAATTGTTTGTAGTTTTGTGTCGTAGTCGGATTCATTAAGTACTACAAAAATGTTTGTTTTTCTGCTTTTTATGATGATATTTGGACGATTACTGAGTTCATTAGCGGGAGTTTTAATTGGAGTTAATAGTGAAGTGGCTCGTTGATTTTTATTGTGTCAAATCTGTATAACTGCTGACAAAACAAATATATTTGTAGTACTTAATAAACTGAATAAGTTCGACTACTACACAAAACCACAAACAATTCTTTATAACTGCTGATACATATGGAACATTTATTAATCTTTTTTATTTTGAAACTAAAAGAACTATTAAGAAAATCGAAAAAATTAAAATAGCTATGAACAAGTAGAAGACTTCTGTTGTGCTTAACAATGTTTACTTGAATAAAAGAATTATACATAAATACACATACATACATACATACATACATACATACATACATACATACATACATACATACATACATACATACACACACACCCACACACACACACACACACACATATATATATATATATATATATATATATATATATATAATGTTGGATCCGTTCAAGATGGAGTGTTTTTGGTAGGAGATCTTGAGTAAGAGAGCTCAATACAATGCAGAGCAAGAATAAAGTTAAGAAGCAAAAAAATCAACATATAAAAGCCATTTGTACTATAATTTATTTCGTCCCGGAACGGGGCTCTTCAAATACTTTTCTATGGCTTACAACTCGCTTACCGAAAAATGACAACGTCTCCACCGTTTTGGGAATCTCATGGAGGGAAGGAGAAGAGAGGTTAAATTCCCAAAACGGATATTAATTCTTCGAATTAAACAGTTTTGCACCACTTTTATGCCACCTTACAAAGATTAAATTCTAGATGCAATGATACTAAATTTTATATCTTTAATTCTTATTCGAATTTTACTCAAAATCCATTATATGATTTTAATTCCAGAAAATGTTTACAATTCTTCCTTTGTCCTTATTGCATACAACTAAATTAAATTAAATATTGCCCACATTGCTCATCTTTACGCCGGGCAGCTGCGTTCCAGGATTCATAATAATCGGTTAATTAGTTGAGGACTGAATCCTATACACACCCATATACACATGTACACATACATAACTTTATATAAACACACACACACACACACACACACACATATATATATATATATATATATATATATATATATATATATATATATATATATATATGAGAGGTAGTTTGCTTGAAGCTTTGTGTGTAATACGTATATAGAGGAGTATTAGAAGGCTATCACAATGCGAGAAATCGAAATATGTCGGCGTTGATAAGAAAGGCAAATACAAGTGATTTTTTTAAAATATATTTTTTCAAACTTACTTGATTAGGCAAGACTTCAACACTGTGATGTAATGTGTGTGACCGTGTTCCATAATATATTTCGAGGAAGACCTCTTTGTAAAATGCTAGGTGTTTCAGATCTCAAAAATACGTGTGAAATGGCAATATTGCTTATAACGCAGTAAATATTAATATCCGCAGCGAATGTAATGAAACTAAAACTATAACTGATTGTTTGTTTTTTTTCGTTTTTTTAATTTTAATTACTTATATATATATATATATTTTTTCTGAATATTTTATATTTGACTCCACTGGTGAAGTGTTATATATATATATATATATATATATATATATATATATATATATATATATATATATATATATATATATATATATATATATATATATATATGTGTGTGTGGAGGGGGAGGTAGGGATAACAGCCAATAGCGGTGTTCAATTCATTTTTTTCTAATATTTTTTATTTAATATTTTTTTTATATATACTATTGCTATATTATTATATTCTAACAATATTTACTTATTTGCTTTTCTGATTTTTTAAAATTTAAAAAATTTAAAAAATTTTTTCAAATTTATTTTCATGATTTACAGCTAAATATGTTTTGATTTATACCCTGGCCAAATTGTGTGTAGCACACAGTAAATGTAGTATACGAAACAAATTCCTTAATTCTTGTTTTATTTATCTTTAATATTATCATTATCCACATACTCTGAAACTATTTAATGCTGTTATGATTTTAGTAAACACACACACACACACACACTATATATATATATATATATATATATATATATATATATATATATATATATTATAATATAAAATGAAGTAATAAAATAAGGTGTCAATCAAATTTTATTAGAATTCAAAGTTCATGCAAAGTATCCTTAAGTCCTTAGCTCATGAGTTTTCAAAGATAATTCTTCTCTTCAGAGGACCATTACCGCAGTTATACTACTACAGGCAATAAAATTACGCTTTGAAAATATATAAAATTATATACACAATGCTCTATCCAGTATATTGAGCTTCAGTTTTTTTATCCGGATGTTTCACTAATTATAAGATATTAGTTGACGCTTATATCTTTTGTTGGATTGCTTCATATATATATATATATATATATATATATATATATATATATATATATATAATACTAAATTTTAAATCTCCAATATATAATTTATTTTAAAGGATTTTCAACACTTATTTGAAACTTTTAAATCTCTTACCTTACTTAAAACGTTTAAAATAAATGAATATGCAAAATCCAGATTAGTTTGAGTGAGTAGGAGATGCCTATATATAAGGTATTTCAATGTATTATTATATCATTAGAATTAAATAATCTAACACGTTTTGATGTTATAATAGTTAGGATAGACGAGAAAAAACTTTCGCATTTATTCATTTAGATAATGGTGAAAAATAAACAGGAGATACTGCATTCTCATCTCCGTTTTATTGACGAGCCGCCACCATTCTCATTCAGGGAAATAAAGAAGACAACAGAGCGACCCAGATTCGGTCCACACGTGGGCATTCAGCATGACAAAAAAAAAACAGCCAACAAATAGAAAACGTGTGATTTTACCGCGTTTTATGTAGTCAAAATTATAAGACATTGTGAGTCTTAGGGATAGGATCAAAGTGTAGTATTCGTTCGGCATAATCACGTTGACACACTGGTTCTCGTTAGATCACCGAAGGTAAGCGACGTTGGGTATGGTCAGTGCGATATGGGTGACCATTTGAGAATACCAGGCGCGTATGTGGGAGGACAGCGACACCTCTCTGCACTAACGTCGTTAAAACTGATCTCGCATGACCAGGATACAGAGTCTGGAAACCGCTTATGAATTTGATATTCCCTAGAAACTTCCTCTTTCGGAGGAAGTCAGCTGCACAAAAGTGCCGTTTAATGACAGGTCTAAGAAAAGCGTCTTCTCAGGAATTGCATATCCTTTTTTCAAAAGTGGATTGGTTTATTGCCTGTTACTTTACTTGTTAAGGGTGCCGACGAAACTATACAGGTGTTTTTGCGTTCCCATCCAGAATGGTTCCCCCTTTTCTCTGATGGGGGAGGAGGAGTAGCTAGATTTTCGCTAAATTAAAACCTGATATTGTGCCTAACCTTTCCCTCGTGGGGAGACAAACAGATAGGGACATTTTGGGCGAGAAGTAATTTGAGAAATGGTTGTTTGTTGTTGAGCAATCTCACAGCTGACCATGCATCTTCAAAACAGAGAACACTCCTCAGACAATGGTGTAATTCGCAGCTTTCTCTTTTTGTTTGTTTTGGTTCCGCTCCGTGAGTCGAGCAAGATATACAAAAAATAAAAACAAGCGCCAACACAAAATATTCCCACTTGATGAAAATAGCAATTTGGCAGGATATCACTAAAAGAACCGCGCGGTGGGAGATACAAATTTATGTTTTATTTACTCCTCCCCAGGAGTTAGGCACAAGGCCAGTTTTATCTTACTCCCACAAGTAAGATGTGACCCAAGATCGGGTCGAGAAAGTGGGGTTTGAAAAGCCAGCGCTCGAGAGGTGAGCACTCTGGCCATTTAAAAATTGCCTGGGCAGCCCCGTCGGCATTCCCCGGTAGGGGCGCCTCAGACAGTAAGCAATAAACTTACTCCTCCCCAAAGAGGGGAGGCAAAGCCTGGGAGGGTGGACCTCCTAGAACTGCACAGGACAGGCGTTCAGTATCCATTGGAACAGATACTACACTTTGATCTTAGCCAAAAGGCTGTATCTATATTTATATTGATAAAAATGCGTGAGTACTTATCGTGTCTGTGTGTGTATTTCTCGCGTCAACGTAATTTTGATAATTACACATTGACTGATGCTTTTTTAGTTACTATTACATCGGATATTTATTGAAATCAAAAATTCAATAGCGTAAAATAAAACATTTAAAAAGTTTTATTTAAAAAAATATTTAATTACGAAATTCAATACGTTTTAATCTTTTGATAATAGTTGAAAAGAATGAATTACTTTGTGACTTTTCGAAATTTGAAAGGAATTTTAAAATTCTAAGCAAATCGTTGTGCATTAAAACAGTGAAAGATTTGGAAGCTAGTTACATCCAATAATGTTATAGTTTCGGTCCGTGGGCGCCATATTCTCAGGCGTTACTTCCTCCTTTATTGGCTGGCCATCCTCATTAATGAGGGATTGCATGCAGGTATTTAAAAAATAATAATATACTTTTGTGCACCCGAAACAAGGTATATTGCCACTGAAACGTAAAGGGACTACTGTGATAGGGGCCAGTTTTATAGGAGAGCAACTTGGGCGGGGAGTTGGGCAGCAAAATGTTAGTTCACATTACATTTACATTTCTACAAATTGGTACAGTCGGGGAAACAGGGAGCAGGGAAGGAAATTCCAAAGGGAAGCGGTCAGAGGAAAGAAGTTATTATACTAGAAAATCCTCCGGCATCTAGGGATCTCTAGTGAAGGTGTTGGATTTTACCGCGAGTCGGGTGGGTCGGGGTATTTACGTTGAGAGGTGTATAAGTGCAGTCATTTCATTAGAGCACATCCCGTGGAAATACTTGTAAAACAAGTCCGGAAATACAACACTGCGGCGATGCGACAGAGGCTGGAGCTTGACAGACATACTTTATGTATCTATTTATATATTAATAAAAAATGTATGACCACTTCTTGCCTATGTGTGTAGTTCTCTAGCCAACGTAACTTTGATAATTGTACATTGACTTATATTTTTTAAACTACTATTAACTGACTATTTATTTCAATAAGAAATACAATAACGTAAAAGAAAACAAACTTAAAAAAAATCCTATTTAAAAAGTAATTAAATTCCAAAATTAAATCATTAAAACACATTTCTGTTTCTTCGGAAACAAATCATCTATTTTAATCTTTTGGTAATTGTTGAAAAATTAATTACTTGGGGACTTTTCAAAATTCGGAAACCTTTACAGTCTCGAATAGTACACATTTCTGATTTTAAAATTCTAAACAGATCCCCATGTATTAAAAAGTGAAAGATTTGAAAGCTATTTACCTCCAATAATTTTATAAATAGTCTCCGTCTAAGAAGGTCATATTCCCAGGCATTACTTCCTCATTTTTTACAGAATGGGTGGATTTATTGCTTGAGCTGCTCTCATTCGTAAGGAACGTTTTTTTATTCCCATCTAATGCCCCTTTATGGAGAGCTAGATTCACTCAAATTAAAACGACATTACTTCCAACTTTGCCCTCGTGGGGAGGCGAGTAAATATAGAAAAGTATGTTTTTTTTAAAACTTGTAGTTCTAAATCTCTCTCTCTCTCTCTCTCTCTCTCTGTCCCCATTCCCATTCCCGGCGTTCTCTTTAGTTAATACATTCGAAGAGAGATGATAGCCCATTGTTTAATAGACTACCAAAAATATCCGCTCGGTGCGCGCATATATTTACTAGTATTAAATAAAATACATGATAAAATATTCCGTAATTTTGAAATTGAGTTATGCTTGAAAGAGAGCCGTGAAAGAGAAAAGAGGAGATATAGTGACTAATTTTGGATTTTGCCTTTTCATCCTTTTATATTTAACTATCTCTGCGAACACTTTATTTCTGATTCAAGTAATTTAACTCAAGCTAAGTGGGTGACCCAACTGGTTACTTTTTTTTGCAGACACATATATCACACACACGTATATATAATTTGATATTTCATGTGTATACACATATAATATCATAAGGTGATACAATATTTTGTGTATATTCAGTAATTACTTCGATATTGCTCAATACGTGAGTAGAGCTTAGTAGTATGAAAATATATCTATGGAAAGTAACAATTCCAACGAATTCGATTTGGTAGTTAGCTAGGCTAAACACTACTTAGATACAACAAGCGCAATTAATAATTCCACGCATTCAGCCTAATGGTTTCTTGCAGGTATGGATCATGGACGCTTCTGGGTAGTTTACTTACCATAGATATATTTTCATACTATATATATATATATATATATATATATATATATATATATATATATATATATATATATATAATTAATCTCCGTTAAGTTGAGCACGCAACGCTACGAGGTTTTCTCCCTTTAGGTGACTGGAAAACTGTCTTAATCTCATTACTTGTGTTTACATTTAAAATACAAGACGTATTTTTTTTCGTATTCCGAAGCGTGATTGGCACGATGATCTAATGGTAAAAAGCCAGGGTTCACAATACTTGAACCGGTGTTCGAATCGTCCAACTGGCGGTACGGTTACGCCATCCATACAAACGAGTGTAAGGTAACACAAAACGTATATATATATATGGATATTAAAACATTTGTTATTAAAAGAAATAATTATATATATATATATATATATATATATATATATATATATATGTATTATAAAGTTAAAAAGAAAATGACAAATTTCAATAACATTAAACTATTGCCTCAAATAATGAACCGAATAACAAGCGGTCTCAGAATCAGGTAACGATCGAAATAACAAACGAATATAATTATGTATTGAGTTTGAATGAATGCTTACATAATTACCTAGTGTGATAATATTAGCTTTGACACAAATGAGTATTAAATACTATATCTATGTGGAACTAGGATTGAATGCCTTCGAGATAATGCTCATGGCTGGATGACAGTGTAATTGGATAATCGCTTGGATATCAATCGTAATTGCGCGATTTAATGCAGACTACGTTTAATTTTTGTTAGAGCTTGCGTTAAGCCCCTTGGGGAAGGTATGAATCCGTCTCGAGCCACGCATACACGCATATAACTATTGTAAAAAGTTATTCGTAGACATACTATTTTCTTTTGCTCAAGCTTATGCTATCAAGCGGAGTGATTGAGACATTATCCAATCAGAACACTTTGCGTGCGTGGCACTTCCGCTTAACTGTGTGTACACTGGTTTCCCGCTTTTAATCACTCGGATTGTAAACGTTAAACTTGAAAAAATATTTTACTAACAAGTCACCGCTTATGAAGGCCTAAAGGCCACTCGAGGATAAGCATGATTTTGTCAAGTGGACAGTGTGAAAACATCGTGAGGATTAGTAACGATGGTTGTAACTGGTCAGAATTTGATTATTTAAGAGGACGGCTCAATAAGAATTTGTTTACATTGGATATGAAAACGACCATCTGTTATTCGGCTGGGAAGCAGCACAGTGGTATTGTGTTCCAAGGACAGGTAGTTCTAGGGAAAAATTTGCTCATAGAAGTTCCGTTTAGTTTTAGGTACACGGAAGTAGAAAGGAAAATTAGACAGTAGTTGTAGCTAGACGAGTTTTGTAGTGAATGTTTAACGTTCGGGGTTCGCGTCTCAGTCGAACTAAAAACGTAAAGCCTAGCGTGCGTTTGACATGCGCGGGAGAGTTAGGTGTAAAATCCGACCGTGGTAGATGTACGTGACTTCGCCCGACCCCAAGCGCTATGGGATTTCTTCCTAACTTGTTACTGAAACTTGTTCATGGTTTGTTGCTGTTTGCGAGTGAAGATGAATAAAACTGATTTAAAATGTAGAAGAAGAGTTTATCTTTATAATCAAACTAATGGTAACCCCCTTTTCTTCCAACTAAATGGACCCTTCTATCGACGAAATAGTAAAGTAAAGCAAATTCTCAATGCTTTATAATGCAAATGGCGTAAAATATCGACAGATCTTGTGCCAGACATTGCTTGTCAAAATGTTTTTGATACCGGTGAGTTGAGAAACTAGTTTTTTGTGTTACTACATATCACTGTTGTCGGGTTATTTAATGCCGAATCAGGTCATTTTGATAAAAGGTTTTATGCTTCAGATTTTTCTAGGTTTAAATATTTATTCATGGTGTTTGGTTTGGTTGTTTTGTAGAGGTAAAATGTTGTTTTTGTTTTAAGCATGATTGCGTTTTCCAAAGGGAAAGCAAAAAACAATAACATCAATGTTTGGTGCATTCTAAGTTAGGACTCCAGTATTCTCAGACAGCTTCAACTAGTAACAT
This sequence comes from Sepiola atlantica, assembly GCA_963556195.1. Classification (NCBI taxonomy): domain Eukaryota; kingdom Metazoa; phylum Mollusca; class Cephalopoda; order Sepiida; family Sepiolidae; genus Sepiola; species Sepiola atlantica. The sequence goes on along the minus strand of OY744522.1, from coordinate 153,101,077 downwards.
CAGGAGTTAAAGAACGAACATCCGATTCTAATATGAGTAATGCATAAGAAGACGACATCCCGAATCACACGAAATGTGAGTGCGCCTTTTTCATAAAATAACAAAAATAGAAAGCACATACATCATCGTAACGCGATAAACTCAAACACAAAGTTAGTGTTGTCCAACATAAAGCCTATCCGACCAATAACGTTAACTTCCTACTCGGTCGATTTACCCGGCTTTACGGTGAAGGATTCCGCTTAAAATATACAAAATAACTTTATTTCGTAAAAGTAAAAACAAAAAACAGCTCCTAAAAGATTAGGTAAGTTTTCAATAAAAATAATAACATGCAGGGATGCCCGTCAGATATTTATGGCAAAACAGCATTAAACATTTATCTTAGTATCGTACGTTATAATCTTCTACACTAATTAAAAATGAGATGATCCGATTAACCCCTTCATAATTTATTCATATATTCCGCCATTTTTCCGGTCGTCTTGTTTTGTCCGCGTTTTACGTAGACGATTACACCTGCTATAAGTTACTGTTTTTAATGTTTAATCCATTAGCGCCCATGACCCTTTTTAGGACCAGGAGAATAAGTAACCATATTTTAACAACATCTGTATTTTTCAGTTAGCCATAAAGATTTGAGTGTCTTTCAAATGTTACACCAAATATATATATATATATATATATATATATATATATATATATATATAATGTATTCTTATGTAATTATTTTTATTGGTGATTGTAGCGTTCGTTGTTATTTTGCTTACTATTGTTTCGATTGTCTCACTTTCCTAAGTGATTAAGATGCAGAAAATTGCATTATTAGTCGCCCTTAACTTCATAGGACGTATTTTTTTCCGTTAATATGTTTTTATTTATTGTAATCCATGGGCACATGTTTCTGGCTCACAGAACTTAGACAGAGATCGAACCTTCGATATTGATGTCTGTAGTCCAGCGTTCTACCACTGGACCAAGACGCTCCGTCTAGAAATATGTACGATTTTTATCACCTAAATATTTAATGTATTCTTATGTAATTATTTTTATTGGTGATTGTAGCGTTCTATCTATCTATCTATCTATCTATCTATCTATCTATCTATCTATCTATCTATCTATCTATCTATCTATCTCTCTCTCTCTCTCTCTCTCTCTCTCTCTCTCTATATATATATATATATATATATATATATATATATATATATATATATATATATATATATAATTCCCGAAACAGTTTTTCATGGTAAACAACTGATGATCCCTTAAATAATGTTAGAGGCAAACTAATATAATAACTGAAAAAGTTAAATTTACTTACATGAGTGATTTTCCACTGAACGACTTGGAACTTAAGTTTTTTTTTCTTTTTTTTCAATATAATTTTAATGGTTGAGAAACATCCAAGACTATATATATATATATATATATATATATATATATATATATATATATATATATATATATATATATAGATAGATAGATAGATAGATAGATAGATATTGACAACACTGATGTCCCAGTGCTCAGTATATTTGAAAATCTACAGTGGAAGGATACAATCAGTTTCATCATTATTCAATCATTTTTTTTTGATAAGAGGTCCGTATAACCAACCCACATTTTTATATATAGCATAAGTCTATGTTCTAACTATCCTATAAAGTCAAGTAAATTATTGAAAGTAATTTAAGTATAAAATAATATCGTATTTACAAAAGATTTTTGGTAATAAATAAAAAAAAAAAGTTTCCGTTCGATTATTGAGATATTACGTAACGGAGTACTGGAAGTTTAGTTGCTAATATTTAAACGTGCTCGTTGATAACACGTGCTCGTTGACGTTCACTCGATTATCTGATTTAGTTACTGTCAAGTGAAAAATAATATAAAACTAATTTGTAGCGGTCTGTGTTCCAGCATATCTTGACTGCCGACTCTGAGATAGCAGGATTATCATCACAGCAAGTGTTTCGTATTAAAATATTTTTCATGCCATGTCATATCATTTATAACTGCATCTAGCAAATAGACATGCATTACGGGCGCAATTTATAAAATCGGATCTAGGCATAATTCCTCTTTGGCATTGAGGCTCATAGGAGAAGGAGAAGCAATAGGTTCCCAGGAGATTTATATTGAATATCAGAGAAAGGAATTTTTGTCAGGAGAGGAATCTCAGAGGATATATATATATATATATATATATATATATATATATATATATATATATATATATATATATAATTTAGGCAAACATTATTAAATAACACGGAGTGTTTTTGCTTGATAAGACTTTTTAAATTTTTTTTCAATTTCCCGAATGGTCCATTTATTGCTTCGGTCAAATTGCTGTATGCAAGTGGGTTTCTTGTTCTATTTTCTTTCCTTTTTCGTGAGTATTTTCGATTTGATTCGTCAAATCATTATCAGGCGGTGTTGGTTTCTTAAAAATATGTATTTACTGTTGAGTGTTTTTTATTATTAAAACGGCCAGTAATTTACAACTTAAAAGGAGCGTCTATAATATTGAGATGTTACATGAGAGCGTATTATTTTCTAAGAGCGCGCAAGATTAGTTTGATCCCGATGGCATTTCTCTTACGTAATGTCAAGGCAGGATATGAACTTGGAAAAGGACTTCCTACAGTCAACCACTTACTATTCATGGATAACCTTAAAGTTTTTGGAAAGAATGAAAACTAACTTGATACCCTAATGAATACGGTTAGATTATTTAGTAACGACATACGAATGGAATTTGCCATCACTAAATGTGCTATTCTTGTTATATATATTATTAATAGTCAAACTTTCAGAATTAATGCTCAATTAATGTTAATCTTTTTAACTCTAGGGCATGTATTCATAAATAATAAAAAGCCAGATTCCAGTAACCATGTTTTTATTTCCTTCTAAAAAGATAATTTATTGACGAAAGTTATCATTAGCCAACACACAGAGTTATATATATATATATATATATATATATATATATATATATATATATATATATATATATATATATATATATATATATATATATATATATATATCTTGGTTTTTCTGAGTGTAACTCATCAGAAAAAAGGGTAAATAACTCGTGTCCAAAACATCAGAAAATCAAAACATAAAATAATAAAACTCACATCGACAGAGCATTTATGTATGTAGATTCAATTCAGAATATAAGTTTAGGTTTATTTTGATAAACGCCACACACACATTTTGATAAATGCCACACACACACACACACTATATATATATATATATATATATATATATATATATATATATAAAAATAAGAATCCTAAAATATGATCGAAATAATCTCTTAAATAAACGAGATGAACTTATGGCCAAGTGCAGACATAAATATAAATTTAAAATAACCAATGACTAGTAATCAGATGGACCTCTAGACTTATAACGGTGAAGATACCAAATTGAATAACATTATTTACGGTACCCCCCCTAAATATTTATAATAATATCTGTTATAGACACAGAATTACCGACTTGGTGATATATAGTATTTGTGTGTATGCGTATATAATGGTATTTTGAAATATTTATTTATTCAGATTATTTACTTAAAATAAGATAGTGGTAAGAAAATTTTTCTGCAGGTAATACACTAGTTATTGAATTAATATAAGTATAAATGTCAAATATTACCACTAGACATTACTAGACTTGAATTAGGGTTTAACTATAGATTATCAAATTAATCTAAAATATAAATAAGGTAAGACTAATTTTTAGAACTCATATTGTATCAGTAAGAATATAGAGTGTTATGTAAATATTGTGTGTAAGTGTGTGGATATATATGTATGTGTGTGTATGTATATATGTGTATATATGCGTATTTGTATATGTATGTGTGTGTATGTATAGGTATGTATATGTTTACATGTGTGAGTAACTACATGCGTTGTCATTTGGTCAATATTTCAAATAGATTCATGGATATATATATGTATATATGTATGTATATATATATATATATATATATATATATGTATATGTATATATATGCATATGTATATATGCATATATGTAGGTGTGTGTGTGTGTATATGTATGTGTGTGTGCGTATGGATTAGTATGTATACATATATGTATGTGCGTATAATTTTATTTCAATTAGATTCTCTTTCTTGGAATCCAGACGGACTGGGAATCTATGACACGCGGTTTGTCTATTTCTTCTCTTGTTTCTTTCTTTCTTTTCTCCTACCGAGTTTGAGAACACGAGTTTCGCCGGACGCATTTCGTCTCGGCTAGAGATGTATGAATAAAAGTTGTGTATGTGATTATGCTTAGTTATGGTAATGTGCGAGTGAGATTATGTATGTGCGTGCGCATAGGATGTGTGCGTATTTAGTTTTGTGTATGCGCCTGAGTAAAGTTGTCTATATGTATGATATCGTCAAGTCGTATTTGTCATAATTTTGACACGGCAGTTTTTAGTTGATTAACTTAAAGATCCCTCCCCTTCGACCGCCATAGTTAAATATAAGTTTTAAATTCCCCCCTCTCTATAAAAGATGTATCAAATTGGTTGCTACCACCACTCTCTCTGGTTGTGTTTGAATTGTCGTAGGGAAATTCAATTTTCTATCAGTCTCAAAAATGTAATTGTCTGAGTGATGCTTGAAAAAACCGCACGGTTGAAATAAATTATTGCATCGACAATTTTGTGATTTCGTGTTATTATATTTTATGTTATATATATATATATATATATATATATATATATATATATATATATATATATATATATATATATATATATATATATATATAGTGTTAGTGGGAAAGAACCCCATCTGAGTGCTCGATTGTTAAGAAATTTCAAAAATAAAAGCTTGATATTTATTTATATATGTATTACAGAGGATCAGAACAACATTACCAGATCTTCATCATCCTTAGTTTATGTATGCCTCTCCGAAAAATCTTTTTTTTCTGGGGAGGCAGACACAAGAGAGTCCGGTAAAGGAGACCAATTATAAGTCCCCTTTGTTAGGATTGGAAATCGAAGGTACCGATGTTTTTCTGATCTTCCTTAATATATATATATATATATATATATATATGTGTGTGTATGCAGGTGTGTGTTCTAATTCAATATTCACAGTTCTTCAAATGTAAGATTATTTCATAACATAAAGTCAGCTATAGCTCTATAGATCGTGAATAGAGCTATTTTACAACGTTTTAATTATTTTACCCTGAAAAATGATGGTGAAGGATAGATGTTCACAGGGAAAAAAACGTTTTATATATATAAGCTATTAAAGATTATAAATATCACAAGTTTTTAACGTCAAAGAAATGAGGGAAACTGGCTTTACTTCACGCACACATATATATAGTTTGAATTACCATCTGGAGAGTTTGAATTACCTATTAGACACCATCCTCGAGTGTCTTTGGTATCTCTGTAGAGGTGTTAGTCAGGACAACCTGATATGAAGATACTTTACCTTACAAGTAAACCCTGGCCAAATATTCAAAATAACATCGTATTCGAAGCCCAAATAAGATCCCATTTACACGGTTACACACTCGCTTATACAAGGAATGGGGCACCTTCTCATAGTAATGTTACATCAAGTAATAGCACTTAGCTGGATATTCCACCAGACTAGATGAATTCTTGTCCTAAAATCCAGCAAAATTCAAAAATTACCACTATAGAGATAAACTATAATATAGTTTAATGATCAATTGGGGAGATGAAAATTAGTGTTCTACACTGCTTAACTAACTCAACGTGTGAGAGATATAGTGGAATATTGATTGAACTCTTGAATATCTATGTATCTCATGTAGAAATCAAGTATTAGCCCCAGAAAAGGGCCCCTTTAATTTATAAGAACTTACTTTCTGAAGTAAAATGAAAACAAGTGAAAAATATATATGAAGTAAAGCCAATGTTCTTCCACTTCTTTTACGTTAATGGTTTCTTTCATTTTTCGTTAGTAATTTAATTCCATTCAATTTCACTGTTGATCTGTGTTCTTAAAGATAATAATTGTATTTCTGATAGATTTTAATATTTAATCTTGATCGAAATTTTAGTGTCTGTGTTCAGCTAAAGGTCAAAACTATACAAGACACATCCACAATATCGGAAAAATATAAGCACATTTTTGTTAATATTCATTCTTTTCGGTAAGAACAGAATTAGTCAAGCGGTGACATTTAATGTTATTATATTGTAATATGTCAACGATGTTTTCCAATTGATAGAGAAAGCGGGAAAGGGGTAATAGAAAGAGTAAGGTGTTATAGAGAGGGAGTGATATATATATATATATATATATATATATATATATATATATATATATATATAGAGAGAGAGAGAGAGAGAGAGATAGATAGATAGATAGATAGATATAGAGATAGAGAGAGGGGCCTAGAGATAGCGGAGGGCGAGAAAGACAAGAGAAATGAGAGAAAGAGGAAATAAGGAAGAGGGAAATGAGAGTGGTGGATAGTAGGAAATAGATACAGAAGGGATAAAGATAGCTAGAGAGAGAGAGAGAGAGAGAGCTAGAGAGAGAGCTAGAGAGAGAGAGAGAGCTAGAGAGAGAGCTTAAGAGCTAGAGAGAGAGAGAGAGAGAGAGATAGAGAGCTAGAGAGCTAGAGAGAGAGAGAGAGAGAGCTAGAGAGCTAGAGAGAGAGAGATTAAGAGCTAGAGAGAGAGAGAGAGCTAGAGAGCTAGAGAGAGAGAGAGAGAGAGAGAGAGAGAGAGAAAGAGAGAGAGAGAGAGAGAGCTAGAGAGCTAGAGAGCTAGAGAGAGATAGCAGTTAAAAAATGAGATGTTACTCGCGCATTTTTCCTTTTTATTTTGTCATCCCTTCCTTCCGTGAAAACCATGCTAGTCACAAATAAAAGAAGGTGGGAGATGGAAGCGGTTTGCTCACACTCAAATCTTCTATCACTGTCAACCTATGAACACTTGGAAAAATTAATAAGATACGTTTTCGATAGTCACCGATCGCGGTATTCAGCGGAATAGTCATTCTGTCAGCGATCACGTGTCTAAAACAAATACGGTATCGTAGAGAATATGACTTTATTCTGTAAATTAGTTTTAGATAAGAAGATACTTATCTAAACATATGTAAACAAACTTTGATGTAAGTAGTAAGAGTGTTTCCACTGTTTAGATGCATTGATATTTTAAACATTTATAACGGTCAGAGACACAATGCAGAATATTAAAAAAACAAATATATTTATTTATTTAAAATTTTAATTTTCGACTTAATAATATCCCTATCAGAAAAATATAGGCATTTTTCCTTTCGTTTTCGTGACATGTTACCACTTGACTGTAGTATTCTTTAACCTGTTATAAATTTTCAAAATATCAATGCATTCAAAGAGTGGAAATAATGTTACTACTCAATCACACATACGTACCAGCGCAATTACTACTATATCAATTAAACCGGCACCTATGAGGACAACAGAAGACTACAACCACGTGACAACATTTACTGTATTTCTGCATTATGTTGGGTCTCTAACCGTTATAAATTTTCAAACTTTGATGTATTTTTAAAATTAGTGCAAATTAAAAAAAAATATCGCAAAATTCTTTATTGCCAGAATAGAAGATTGGCCGAATTATAATTAGCGAACACAATGTCTTGCTTATTTATCTAAACATAATAAAAAAAACAATTTTGATGTCTTCTAAAGTCCAGTGATACGTAAGAATTTAGAAAGTTATTTTTTGAAAATTAGTTACCTTTACAAATAAATATTCAGAATTAATCATAACTATTGATTTGTTTTACCTATTTACAGTTACGAATATAACATCCCCTAGAGAATGCAGAATTAAATGACTTTTGTGTCATACCAGAATAGGAGATTGACTGATTACAATTAACGAACACAATTTATTCCTTATTTATACAAAAAATATTACAACTTTGATGACGTATTAAAATATTGAACATTTTGGAAGTTATTTACATTCAATGATTTTATAAATACAAGTTACGGCAACATTACTTTAACAAAATTAGTTATAATATAATATATCCGACCGTCTGAAATTGTTACTTTCTTTCACTTATGAGAGCAATATGCTTGAAACGCTAGCGTCTGTAGGTATTAATAATTTAATATTTACTTATAAATATTACACTAAGCCCCTTTAAGAAATTAATCGGTCCCAAATGCATTAAAACAACCCACAAAAAACCCCGGAACAATGTGCGATAATACACTTTCACGTCGGGCGGCACAATGATGAAGAACCCCCCCCCCCAAAAAAAAACAAACTAAACCATTCAAGATACCGCTCACAAGTTATCATTCCAATCCAACGATAGTATAGGAATTCTAAAACTAATTCATCACAAGGAAAAGCAACATAAATGTTCGTCCGGAATGCCAGCGGTCAGACGAGCCTTATTTCAAGGGCTGACTTGTTCCCTTTCGAAATAAACACACCGATTATTTGCTTGTTGGCTTGGTGGCAGAAATAATTCACGAGCTACTTTTCTAAGACATTTTCTAGGGCTTTCTTTTTTTATCGTTGTTCTTTCTTGATTTTTAATTTTAACTTTTATTTTTATTTTTTTCCTCTTCTCTTCTTAAGTGACCTCAACTATTGCAACCCCACATTGTGTATTGTCGGCAGTTGAAACTCTTATTCCAGACATTTAATTTCCCGGATGATCTGCCAAGCAAGTACCTGCTTGGTAGTGAAACACGTGTAGGAAAAAACATTTAATTTAAATAAATAATATTTGTAAGTCAAATATCTTTAATGGTGATCATTGGTGTCCTGAAAGGAATGCTTTGGTAAGTCTTCATAAAATCACATATAAATGCTCTGTACTCTGTAATCGAGTATCGTCGAGCTTGTTTTTATTGGAACAACCCCGGTCTTCACTGAATGATCTATTTTATAAGTGAAAAATCTAAATATATATATATATATATATATATATATATATATATATATATATATATATGTATATATATATATATATATATATATATATATATATATATATATATATATATATATATATATATATATATATATATATATATATATATTTGTGTTATAATGGGATAATTCCAGGAGGAAATCTGGGTATGAGAGCTCAATGTAGTAAACAGAGCAAGAATAACATAAAATATAATAACACGAAATCACATAATTGTCGATGCAATAATTTATTTCAACCGTGCGGTTTTTTCAAGCATCACTCAGACAATTACATTCTTGAGACTGCAGTCTTCAGTCTCAAGAATGTAATTGTCTGAGTGATGCTTGAAAAAACCGCACGGTTGAAATAAATTATTGCAGCGACAATTATGTGATTTCGTGTTATTATATTTTATGTTATATATATATATATATATATATATATATATATATATATATATATAAGTACTGTGTGGTAGGGCAGGAAAAATCCAGCAGAGTGCTCGATTAATTAAGAAATCCGAGATTTCGAAGGATTAAGAGCGTAAATATTTATTTATTTATAAAATACAGAAATTCAATGTAACATCAGTACCATTCCTGAATATGTTTATCAGCTGACGATAATCGGGACCAACCTCCCGCTTTGAAACCGACGGTACTGATGTTACATTGAATTTCTGTATTTTATAAATATATATATATATATATATATATATATATATATATATATATATATATATATATATATATATATATAAGTACTGTGTGGTAGGGCAGGAAAAATCCAGCAGAGTGCTCGATTAATTAAGAAATCCGAGATTTCGAAGGATTAAGAGCGTAAATATTTATTTATTTATAAAATACAGAAATTCAATGTAACATCAGTACCATTCCTGAATATGTTTATCAGCTGACGATAATCGGGACCAACCTCCCGCTTTGAAACCGACGGTACTGATGTTACATTGAATTTCTGTATTTTATAAATATATATATATATATATATATATATATATATATATTCTCGCTAGATTCTACCACGTTAATGAGCCGTTAAACACGTGTCCGTGGATACTTATTTTTCATAAATATGTACGCTTCACATATGGTCGAATCACACTGGTGAAAGAGAACACTTATTCCCTCTTAGCATTTAGGTAAATGCTTACCCAAAAATATAGATGTTTGCATACGTTCCATCGTCAATATCACAGAAACAATAACAAAATGACAGTGTTTATATACTATATATCTTCTTTGCTACTAGCAAGCTTTCGTGGCCCAGTGGTAAGGGCACCTGACTACACGCACTGGGACCCCGGTTTCGAACTTACATAGTAAAACAGAGAAGTGCGTGTCCGTGGATAATTACATTATATATATATATATATATATATATATATATATATATATATATATATATATATATATATATAGTAAGTTATGAAAATATATTTATGGCAATTAAGCTACACATAAGTGTCCGCGTTTCATCCTCGCAGGGAATCGTTCGGCTAAAATGTACTTTAGCCTGACTATTTCGTACGGGGATGAAAGGCGGACGCCTTGTGTAGCTTAATTGCCATAAATATATTTTCATAATTTATTACCTAGCCCTACTCATGTATTGCGCACTTTCGGAGTAAATACTGAAGATCGATACACAATATATTATATCTCCTAATAATATTATATGTAGATACATGAAATAATAATAATAATAATAATAATAATAATAATAATAATAATAATAATAATTATATATATATATATATATATATATATATATATATATATATATATATATATATATATATATATATTAGTGATTGTATTGATATTTTCCAGATGTTAATCCAATGAAACTACGGTACTCAATAACAAGTAGAGCTGTATTATAGTATAAATTATTTCATTTATACAACATTCGGCAATAATGTTTGTATAAATAAAAGAATTTATACTATATTTAAAAAAAATTTTTTCAATCTAATGTGTTTTAAAATTTTAGAAATCTATTATTTTCCAATAATTCTATTTGTAATCATTTTGTAATCTATCAGTATTTCGAGTTAATTCAAGTTAATTTCTCTTTATTTTCAGATGATTCAAATAGAATGTCAAGTTAAAAAATGAACATTTTGGACACCTTCTTCAAAGCAGATCGTTGGACGCTGGGAAGACTTTGTAAACAACAAGGGAGAATACATTATTAATGAGTTAGTTGTTATATTTTATTGGACCATCTAAATTTAAATTTCAATAAAACAACGGCGAACTTTGTTTCCAACCCAATAATTGTATACTTGTACATGTAAAGACATTCACCCATGGTGGCTTGAACCGGTTCTAAATGAGTTTACCACGTCCAGCATCAAGGCGGTCAACCTACACCGATCAGCAGCTGGTTCTTTGACATATTTCATCCATTTCCGGTTCCAACGCGGATGTTACTTTTGTCAGAATGGACAAGATAACAATCTCAAGTAAACGTGCAGAATAGTAAACACTGGATAACTCGTACGTCCCCCTCCGAAAAAACAAGAACACATAATTTATATAAAATTCATTAGAATCAAATTCTTTACCTAATCAGCCATATTTTACAACACTTTTTATTTAACACTTTTTCGCCTGTAAAATCTGCATGCGTTGATCACCATTGAAAGTCGATTGTTGAGAAGACAGACTGTTTATTCTTTAATGTTTGTCCGATCTTCTCTCGATCAGTAGAATAGTCTGCAATTGTATTTGATACTCAATCGACATACTTCAAAATAAAAGCAATCAAATGTGTATGATTTAAATGTTAGTCTCCAGCTCAAAAGTATCAAAAGAATTCGCATTCAGATTCCAAATGCGACCTACATCACGTTACCATCTCTGTTATAATACTCATTCACTACTCCGTTTTCGTCGATCGACACGGGGTAATCTCGTCACTAATGTCCCTTTTTAGGGGGTAAATAAAAATGTAAAAAATAAAATATTAAAACAATGTACTACGATACATTAACGGCAAGATAGAGTGCATCCAAACTTAGAGAACAAAGCCAATATCTCAACTCCGCCGCCATATTCGACTTTCACCACTTCAGACGAAGCAGCGTTTCTAAAACTTAGTACTGTGCGCGTCAAACAGAGCAATTCCTTTTTTTCGAAACTATCTAAGATAAATTAAACGATTTATTTTGTCTGCCTGAAGAATACTGAGAGTACATCTGTTTCGAATTTGCTTCATATAGATAAACTAATTGGTTGTATACTAATCGACACAAAATTTCGGTCCGCATATGAACGCAAACAAAAATGAATCAAAATAGAAATTAAAATTAAACACACATATTAGATGTGAACTCCAACGTGAATGGTTTATGTAGAAGTCATTTTTACAGATCGAGAAAGATTTCCTTTTGACAGAATTACTTCTTAAGAATTGAGCAAATTACTTATGCAGGGCGGTAATAAGAACATGATAGTTGCGTGCACGTTTGAGACTAGATATTTATGAGAAAAACAACAAAATTCTCTTTGCAGTTCAAAAGTACAGTTTTATGTAGAGCCAGTGGACGTGTGTAGATACAAGAGCGTTATCAAAGGACAGTTGAAATAAGAGTTGTTCGAAGTTTTAAAAAATATTCAGTTTTTCATAAAAGTTTCACATTCATTCATTTTTTAATAAAACACTACATACTTTGAAAAAGGGCAGAGGACTGTCTGAAATATTAAAATTTACATCGAGTATAATTTACTTTTTCATAAGGTCATTTTTTATTTTTCAAATGGGGGAAATTCATCATTTTTAGCCGAGAAACACATTATATATATATATATATATATATATATATATATATATATATATATATATATATATATAGTAGACGTTACAGTGACCCGTTGAGTCAGAACCGCCGCCAGTATTTATTCTTGTTTTATTTTATTCAAAAATTCATAAACTGTGACATAACTTTTAAGATATTCTCCTTGCATAACTAAAAATAATGTCTCTTTATTTCTATATTACGATAACAATGTACTCACTAGGGGTTCTCACACGGGTCATCATCAGTAATCGCTCATTGATAATACCCAGTGGTGTTCCCTAGAGTCTGAGTGACTACAAGTCTCCCCAGATTTCCAGTACTATTTATTTCTTTCAATAACCATTCCAAATGATTTTGTGTTATCGCAACAGCGGCTTACCATTTATTTCCCGTTGGCAACGACTACTGGTTTTCTCTGGGATCTGAGTGGCAATAAGCCTCCCTAAGGTTCAAGTACTCTCGGCATCCTTTCAGTGTAGGTCTGGTTAGCGCTCTTCTTCCTCGGTCTTTCCGCCCTCCTTGACCCTTCACGACTATCTAATGTGGTATCAGCCGAGGCTGGTGCCATCACTTGGGGGTCGTCGTCGTCGTCGTCGTCGTCGTCGTCGTCGTCGTCGTCGTCGTCGTCGTCTACTCACTAGGAGTTATCACACTGGTCATCGTCAGTGGTCGCCCACTGCCGACAACCTGTGGTATTCCCTGGAGTCCGAGTGACAACAAGTCTCCTCAGGCCTCCAGTATGCTCCACCTCGTTTCGTTCATCACCGCTGATGACCTTGCGGTAATCGCAATTATTATTATTATTATTATTATTATTATTATTATTATTATTATTATTATTATTATTATTATTATTATTATTATTATTATTATTATTATTTAGAAGTTTATTATTCTTATATAACAGTTGGGATGCTTCTTATTTTGCCATCTTATTTACATAAGTGTTTTCGTGTGCACAGACACACGTATGTGAATTATATGGCGACCATTAAAAGGAGTCACTCTGTGAGGATTTAAATAAAGAGACATTAATAAATATTGGAGAGTGGTTGAATCAACATAGAGTAAGGAAAATGCATAACTAGCTAAGAGAAACAGAGGGGTGGGGGACTTGTTCAGTTAATTATAAATTACGGATCATTAGAACAATTAAAACGGGATTTTGCAAATATAACTTACTCCACGAACTAAGGTATAGTCTAGCATGTATTTTATTTTGTTGAATTATAAAAGAAAACGCTTTAGGGAAACACACTTTGATTAACTCATATTTAGTATAATAATACATAGATTGTGTCTATGTTTGCATACGTGTGTCAGGTCGCTGGATAACTGTCACTGTAATATGCAATCCGATACTAATCGTATAGTCAGGGTTAATTGATGACAAGAGTCACCCAGGGTGTCCTCCTATAGCTATGGCAGAGAGCACTAGTTGTCTTCAGTTTTTCAGTACCACTGGCAATTCCGTTTTCTGGCGGCGAAGAAGAAATGCTGTTGTGATAGGATGGCCATATTCAGCTGCATACTATAACTGATCTTTCAAAAAATGGTCAGTAAAAAGTTGTGAAAAACGGACGATGGTAAAAGACGAACAAGACTGATCCCCCGTCTTAAAATCTCAATTTAAAAAAATTTCTTTCCAAAAAACCCGGAATTCTCTCGCGACATGATAGGTAATTGTAAGCAGAAGAATAATTTTTAAAATTTGAGATGGTCAAAAAGAGGGGGATCAGTCTACGTTGAATTTACATTGAAAACTGACCCCCGTCGTAAAATCTCAATGTTTTGAAATTTCTTTCCAAAAACCCCGGAATTCTCTATTGACATGATAGGTAATTGTACACCGAAAAAGATTTTAAAAAAACATAGAGATGGTCAAAAAGAGGGGGATCAGTCTACGTTGAATTTACATTGGAAACTGATCCCCTCTCCTAAAATGTAAAATATTTGAAAGTTTTTTCCAAAAACCCCGGAATTATCTAGCAGCCTGATAGGTAAGTGTACACGATAAAAGAAAAAAAAAACTGGTCAGTAAAAAGTTGTGAAAAACGGACTGTGAGAAAAGACGAACATGTGCCGAGTATTCTTATTAATTAATATAATTCATTGATCTAACATATAAAATAATCTTGCCGGATTTTCAGAATCAGACCCAAATAGCATTTAAGCTGACAAATCAAACATTGCTTTTGACTAGCCAGTTTTCATTTGTTATTGTTGTAGAGTGGTATTTTAAAATATAATAATATACTTAGCTACATTTTATTTTAAAACTACTTAGTCTGACCCTGCCTAACATGAAACATTATTGAATAGCCACCTAAAAACAAAAATCAGTAAGAGGATAACTTATTTAACATTTAAAAAGATAATAGGAATTGTTTACCTTAAGTTAAAATATATCCAAACAAATAGAAAATAAAATGACTTCGCTGCATCCCGGGCAACGTGTGTTATATCATAAAGGGTGGATTAGAAAGACCAAAGGCCCTACTCGACGAACCAGGATCACGTGTTAGGCGAGAGAGGCATATTTTAAATAGCAGTTAGTTGCTGAAAGGTAGTGTAAGGCTCTGGCTGACTGTGAGAAAAAAAAAACGGTAATAACATTTCTCTAGAGTTCTATGATGCCAGGCCAGACACAATCATTTGAAGGATTAAATGAATTAATATTATGGATAGTCAGCGTTGTTCATTCATTCATTCATTCATTCATTCATCTCAAGGCAACTTCTAGCTACAGAGAATGAAATTCAAATTAACGTCAGTTCAGATAGTTTATAGACCATTAAGACGATCACTGGGAAAGAATATTTAAAAAAAAATTCAAAATTGGTTTTGTGACCAGGATATTATACAACACCTCAATTCTAAAAAAAAAATAATATTGTTCTTTGTCAACCTTTGTCTGATTTTTATGAGTATTATGCATTGTGATACAGCGAATCCGGCCGGGGATGCTGGTTTGAAAAATGTAATAAATGAATAGTATGTATATCCAACGTTGTCGGATTAATATATTCATTTGAAGGCAGTTTTCAGCTACGAATAGAGACAATCAAGATGGCGACGCGATCACCACGTGGGAGAGGATCCAAATACCAGATTAAACTATCAAAATGATCACTGGATGAAGGAATATTACAAAATGCATTCTAATTTGTCTGTGGTGATCCACAGGGATCGCAGCACAGCAATTCTATATCACAACTTAATTTTACTCAGCACAAAAAGGCGGATTATACGAAAAAAAAAAAGACCATCGATCAAGCCATACGTGACTGCAGCAAAGTTGTCATAAGAGTGTAAAAATAGACCTGACTGGGTGGGAACTGTGCAAATGACTGGTTTTGACGTGACAAACCAACGATAAGTATATAAATCAGAAACTGTTGTTAAAGAGTAAAATGCGGGGGTGGGGAAATACCAAATCATGATTGGTCGAACAGAACACGTGATAGGCTCGAGAAAGAAGTTTCAAAATACTCAAATAATTGGCGAGAGACATAGGCTCAGGAGAGTGGGATGATCAAATCGGTATTCCCGAGCGACTTAAGAGAATAATGTCAGGAAAATTTGATGAACGCGTAAATTAACCAATCTGGGCTGCGTTCGTTTTGCGATTAATAAGTATATTTAAAAAAAAGTGTTCGTAGTTAATATGTAGATTCCAGCTACGGTAAATACAATATCTACGATGGTGATACTCTCCACAGACGACCCCAAAAAACTGTTGATTTAGTGCTTCAAGTTCTTTATATCTTCAAATTTTTATTCATGGTGCTTGTTTAGGTTAGGTCATTTTACGGCATATAACCCCATTTCGGATTATTTAATGATGAATCTTGTCATTTTGGTAAAAAAATGTATGATTCAAGTTCTTTATATCTTCAAAAATTTATTCATGGTGTTTGGTTTAATTGTTTTTTAGAGAAAATTTTTTGTTTTTTGTTTTTAGCTTTGCAGAATATGATTGAGTTTTGCAAAGGGAAAGGGAAAACAATAACATCAATGTTTGGTGCATTTTAAGTCAGGGAGCCGGTATCTTCAAACAGATTCATTAAGGTAAAGAAATGAATGGTGTTATTTTTTTCCGATGGGATTCTGTTATTCCACAAGTATATAGATTAAAGTGTAACGTTACAACTTTACACTTTAATCTATATACTTGTAAGATTTCCATACTTTTCGAAAGAGCGACAAACAACACGAAAGATAAAAGTGACGGTAGTTACTATCGTTAATAGAGTACCTGGAACAACTACGAATCACATTGCAGGGGATTAAAAAAAACTGTTTCTATTTAATTGCTTCCCTACGAGGGCATAGTTAGACACAGCGACCGGTTTTTAATGCGGAGGAAAATCCAGCTCTCTGGATTGGAACAAAAATTAAAATTCGCTCAGTCTAGAAGGACTTCTCCTTCACTGACCGAAGACAGAAAACACTATGTGTAACATCAGAACAGATACTACACTTTGTTCCTAGCCAAAAGACTACGGATTTATTTATCTAAAAATTTTACCCAAAAAATATTTTGTTTTTTTTATAAAACATGAAAAGGTGTCAAAAGGCCAAAGTTGGGTGGGCTTGGGATGGGGGTCGGCTGTCGTCCGCATGGTCTATTCTCTAAGCTAGTTGCAATCACCAAAATACCACATTCACTCTATGACCAAACTTACTTAACATTATCCCAAGTGGGTTGACGTTTTTTATTTACAAAAAATTAAAAATTAAAATAAAAAATAAGCCCCCCCCCCCGTTATTCGTCCCAAACAAAGCATATTGCCACTGAAGCGCAAGGAGTAAGATTTATTAGGGAACAACCTAAATGGGGAGTTGGGCAGCAAGATTTTTGTTCATATTATATTACATATAATATTATATTACATATAAATTTCTACATGTTGATACGATCGGAAAACAGGGAGCAGGAAGGGAATTCCAAAGACAAGCGGTTCAAGGACAGAAGCTATCAGAGTAAAAAATCTTCCGCATCTAGGGACCTTAAAGGGGTCGGATTTTGCTGCAAATCGAGTGGGTCGGGAGTATTATCCTTGAGGGCGTATAAGTGCAGTAAGTTCATCGGAGCACATTCCGTGGAAGTATTTGTAAAACAAGAACAGGGATACAATACCGCGACCACGCGACATGGACTGGAGCTTGACAGACAGTGCGGGACCTATTAGGTTAGAAATTCTTTTTTTCAGTCTGTCGAAGGGAGGGGGGATTAGTGGTTGATGCACCGGCATTATTGATTGAACTGCACCTATTAAC
>OY744522.1:153020487-153077987 GCA_963556195.1 Sepiola atlantica | reverse complement strand
TAATAACTTCTGTAGTTTGGTGACAAATTGACGAGTAACGCTCTTCAGTAGGGAGGAAGGTTTATATAACAACTGAACACCATCCCCTACTGATATAAATTCTCTGCGACAATCGTCCTTCTTCTTAGATGTTTGAAGAACATCCTCAGTCGCCAGCAGCCACACTCAGGTAAGTCACCGCTCCTCCTATTTTCCACAGTATGTATATATATATTACTGTGTTATGGGACAAAATCAAAGCTGGTATATGGTTCACCAAGTACCTGAGAAAACAATGGCGTTCTAGATATCATAAATTTGACATCAGTGTATAATGTATAATAGCGTAAATTATGAGAATTTCTAATAATAAATGTTTAAAAGTTGATTATTGGCATTATGATTGGATATGTTGTCTTTCCACTACTGTTCGTGTTTGTAATGGAGATGATATTGCGTAGTGCCGAATACAAAATCAATAAGAAAACCATCTCGTATATGAAGATTTTCATGGGTGATGTAAGCCTAATCACATATGGAACAACTGGTGGTCCGCCTACACGAGATCTTCAAATGGACTGCGATGAAAATGAAACTGCCAAAATGTCACCGTCTACTGATAGTTAAAATAATCTGCAAAGAAATCAAGTTCTCTGTCGATGTGAACAAAATCCCCACAATCCGTGGAAATAAGCAGCAGGAGCTTCGGTCGTTGCTACTCCATACTTCTTACTGATCGACATCGTTGACAGGACCTAAGCAAAAAAGCTAAAGGATGAATTACGTTCCATTGATAAATATGACCTCCAAAATAAAGACAAATTATTGTGTATTAGAAATATTTAGAAAACCAAGTAATTCTATTTTTTCTTATATATTTTTGAAATATTTTAATAAATATATAAGAAAAAATAACATTGCTAGGTTTTCTAAATTCTCCTAATAACCGTAAAACATGTTTTTTACGAGATGTGCCACCCCTTATATTCAAATTATACTGTTTTTATTTTGGGTTAATTTTAAAGTTATCATGGCTATGCTGGTACAAAAGTCAAGATTGTGAAATGTATGACCAGTAAGTTTATATAAAAAAAATGGTTGAGGTACCTAATTCATTAACAAACATTGCACTATACATTTCATCAACAAAGCTAAAACTTCTGACGTCGTCGCTTGTTGAGGAATATAAATTAGGTAAAGTGAGACTCGCGACTGTGGAACAATTAGCTGATTTGATGGCTAATTGATTGGTTTAATAATTAATAAAAATTGCAACTTTTTTAGATACTGAATATCACCCAAGTATTGTTTTCAGAATCAAGTTAAAGTTGAGCTTAGAGATGGCTGTCAGTAAACTCACAGTTCTGTGTTCAAATGAACTAACTGGCGTCACATGCGTTGAGATAAACACAGGTGAACCTGCCAAGCTTGTCGCGTCGAAGGTTTTCTCAGCTCGTACAAACTTTGATGGGTTGTGTTCTCCTGCTTGTGCCTTTCATTCTCCTCTTCGCAAGGTTAGAGTAATTCAGTTTTCTGTGAAGCAGTTTGTCACCGCTAAGGAGAGACGCGTGTATATTCAGCGGGAGTGGAGCGGGAGCAACTCCATCTGGGACTAAAGAGTGGTGGTTTTATCGCTCCGCGCCCCGCGCTCCAAAATTATTTGATTTTTTTTGTTTAAACATTATTTTTTTTTATTCAGCAATAAAAATGAAAAGAAAAGAAGGTCTCAGAGTTTACTCTGAGTTATTTTTAAAAATTATATCTCTGGTAAATGTATATATATTAGAAGAAGACATAGATACCTAAGAAAAGAGATGGGTGACTTTGTTCAGTTAAATAAAAATTACGGCTGATTAGAACGATTAAAACATTTTTTCAAACCTAAATCAATCCTAGAACTAAAATATATCTTAGCAGTATTTTGAGTTGAAAATCGACTTTATAATATGGTGGAGGATCATCTCTTCCAGATGTTGCTAGTCTCTGTCTACTCTATTGTTATTTTCATGGTAGCTGCTCAACTGATCTCCAATTTCTGGTCACCCCGTTGCAAAAAAATTCACGGCAAGAACTGGCATTTCTACCACAACGAGAAAATAGACGACAGGCGAAATTTCTACGAACAGGGCTTCTTTGCAAGGACCACCTGTCTGTGTGACACAATATCACGGAACTACTTCCCTGCAGATTACAGCATGGTCGCCTTCAAATATAATATCAACAGATTCCTACCATAAGCTTAGCTTATTAACTTAATCACTTCAATCCTACTATGAGGTTTTTCACCTTTCAACTATCTATCATTCCATCTCATTAACCCCTTGGCTTTCATGAGTGAAAAAACGATGAGCGTCTTGTCCGCCTCACTATTTCAAGAGGTGCACTGATATTTATCACAAGGCTACCAGTGAAAGTGACCCTACAGCACAGACCAAACTTGTAAACGATATGCCGAGGCAACATTCCGAAGAAGTGAAACCAGCGGGGCATTCTTCATAAGTAAACAGAAGAAGTTATGTAAATATATAGCGTTGGTATTTATCCAACTCTCTATGTTCCATGCCAGGACTAACAAAGGTAGTCCACCTCTATACTACGACTGTTCCTCGTTTTTGAGATTTTCTTCGGTAACATAATGAATGCATATTTGGCCGCTTCGTTAAGTGCTTCGTTTGACTCTATGTATGTATGTATGTATGTATGTATGTATATATATATATGTATGTATGTATGTATGTATGTATGTATGTATGTATGTATGTATGTATGTAAAAGCCTCGAAATAAATGTAGAAACTACTTTACAATATGCATAAGTAGGAAAACAGCGATATAAGAAAAGAGAGAAAACATTTCACCTTTCTTTTTTCCAAGTCAAAATCATAAAATGTCTACTAAGCAGGTAAACAATTGGTCTAAAGATCTCCCACCATATATATATATATATATATATATATATATATATATATATATATATATATATATATATATATAATAAATATTTGTTATTGTTTATTGTTTATTATTATTATTAGGTATGTATATACATTTATATATTTATATGTACAGGATAATCTCCTAAATAAACGGATTATTATGCATTTTGGAATATACATTCTGGGCACACCGGTGAATAACATGTGCATATATATATATATATATATATATATATATATATATATATATATATATATATATATATATATATATATTTCGTTGTACAGGAGAAACTCCTAAACTAATGAACTGATCATTGGGAATATATTTTCTCGGGTACACAATTATTTACAGCGGTTATAGCTAGACGAGTTTTACTGTCAAAGTTGTACAGGGGAGGGTGTAGAGATTGAAGCACAATCGAGCACCTACTATGAAAATAACGATATAATAAAGACTAGAAACGTTTTTTCTGTGAAAAAAGGGGTTGTACGAAAGAGGAGAGAACACCCCCCATTAGATTTCAAAGTCGATCATGTACTCTGTCAAGCAACGAACGAAGCATGAACAGAGCTTCGTTAAAATAACTTCTCGTCTGTGGAACGCATTACCACGGGACTGTTTCCTTGCAGATTACAACGTAGTCGTCTTCCAATCAAATGTAAACAAATACTTGTCATAAACTGTCTCTATAAATAATAAAACTTTCCTCTCATAATATTCTTCATCTTTCAACTGACAATTATCCCATCCTTCGTCCTCCATTGGCTTTTGGTCTTAATAAGTGGTGAGTCATTGGTAAAACATTTTTTCCTTAATTACGTGTTAAGTGAGATAGCGTACGGGAAAGATTTCTGATAACTATACAAGTGGTCGACTTGAAACAATAACCATGTCTAGCCATATAGAAGAACAGCTATCTATGGATGAGATGGATGTGCGCGCTTCTCTGTGTGTTTTCCCGCACGCGCTTATATCAATAGACTGCGGAATTATTGATGTATCTACGTATGTAAGTGTGATCAAAGTTTGCAGCGAAAATGATCCATTTCAACTGTATATTGAAGAGCGCTACACACAACAAAACATGAAAAACACTATTCAATAAAATGCATATGAGCACAGATCCACAAAGAGATGGCAATATATATATATATATATTTGTTGTTGGCTCGAGTTTTTCAGGCTTCAAAATTTCATCGTTTGATTGGCTGAGTCCACCAAGGTTGCCCGATCTCAGCCGACTGGACTTCTATTTTGGGAGCATGCTGAAGACCCACGTATTCCATCAATTTTGGCCTCAAAATCTTAATGAGCTCAAAGATCGCATCATTTCAAAGGTAAATAAAGTTTCCTGTGATGAACTCGGGCGTTCCGTGAATAATTTGGTGAAACGTGCGAAGCTAGTGATTAGAAAAGTAGACGGTATAATTAAACATTTGTTGTAATGTTACGAACTCCATTAACTCTGCTTTCTTTTGATTACATTTAGTTTCATTTAATATGATTTAATAGACATTTAATAAAGACTTCATAATCTGCGTGTATTTTGACTCACCCTGTATGTATTCCGACAAAGATAACACAAGATCTTAAAAAAGATCTGATATTGTCTTTGTCAGAAAATATTTCGATGTATATGTTATGATTTGATGGTTATCTACTCTATTTCGTGACTATATGGAATTTTCTAGATATTATGCATGAAGGGGCCTACTACGAAGGGCAAGCAATCTTTTTGTAACATACTATTTTGTACTTCTGTAAATATACCACTGTGTTGTCTTGTGTATTATCGACCCTTCAAGGTCACAACACTAGTGACTAGGAACTCGGACTTATTCGGACACAACATAACTCGGACTTATGTTGTACCCAACACTGATGACGGATCGGACTTATGTCGGATACAACATAACCATTACTACAACTGGCAATGTTGGATTTTCGAAAAAGACTTAGGTGGTGTGCTCGAAAAAATTGTTTATTATAACAGTAACGTCGAGAAGTAAAAAGCTGAATACTGAATTTTTAACACACAATTTTATTTACGACCCTGAAAAAGAAATTATATTTGCTTTAAAATACAGACTGTGTGAATTAGATCCATTATAAAAAGGTTCGTTTGGTATTAAGAAAGTTAGGTACAGTAAAACATATCAAATAAGTCAATTATATATTGCAAAAAAAAACAGCAACCTTACATTTATTGAAGCGGTACAATTGTAAACTGAATTGTTTAGCCCTAAAACGTCTCTTTTTCACAAAAGGTAGACATTTATGAATCTCACAAAGAAAATAAGACGGAGACTTCACTACTTTCGCTTGCGTAGTTAACAAACACTGCGATGATTTCAAATTGCCAGAATTGAGCGCTAACAATTTTAAATGTTCAATATTCGCACAGGGTTTAGTATGAAATACGGATGGAGAAATCAAACGTAGGTTCTTAAACAAGAGAATGAACCTAATTTAACGCTTCAACATTTGCAGACGACTGCCAGCGTTTTATTAGTGTTTGCAAATATCTAAGAGACATTGAGTAAAGCGGGGTGTCACATATTAGAAAAATACGTAACAAAAAAAAAAATTAATTCACCAACTAAATTTAATCAACCAAAGCAAAATAATTTGCCTAGTAAACAGTGTTTTAGTTGCGGGCAATTGCGTTGGTACAAAGATTGTCCATATAAAATGAAAAAGTGTTTAAATTGCGGTCGAATGGGACACTAAAGTACACACTATAGAGTTTACAATAAAATTTAAAAAAATATTTATTAAAATTGCTAAAAGTAAAGAAGCTGAAAATATTACGAAATTTGTGTAGTTAAAACTATTAAATATAAATATAAAGCTACAACTAGATTCCGGCTCAGCTCTGTCAATAATGAATCTTCATACGTGGAAAATAATTGGAAAACCAACTTTGATGAGAACAAGCAAAATAACTAAAATCATCACTGGTGAACAGATAAAATGTAAAAGCGAGCTAATCTCTAACGTTACATTCAAAGTAAAGACTTTGAAATCAAAAATGGTTGTAATGAACAACTCAAATAATCTCCAAGACTCGGACTGGATAGAAAAATTTCAATTATGGAATATACACTGTCAAAATATTCAAACTTTAAATGCTTTGCCTACCGCCTACGTAAAAAATAAAAAGTACATTAGGGAACTTTCGGTAACACTCGAAGAAATAAAAGAAAAAGTGTTAGACGACGATTAAAAAAACAACAAAGAAAAGAAAACAAAAATACCGACAAATCTCAGAAGTGTATCAATCTGTGATGAAGTAATTATGTATGACGATCGAGTGGTTATTCCTGCAGCATTACAGAAAAGAATACTAAAAGAATTTCATATCGGTCTAGACGTTTCTCAGGATTTAATAAAGAAACACTATATTTCTTTTCATTATATTAATTTCGTTTTACTTTTTTACCACTCCTTGTTTCGGAAGTAACTTAAATGTTGGAAAACTCTCTGAATTAGTGTTTTATACATATGGTTTGCATTTCACTAAAACCGGATACACGTATTCGATGTTTAAAACATAGCTCCCTTAGAGAAGGCACATACAGATTTGGTACATAGATATTTGCAACCACTTCCATTGTTTTCCGTTGAGAATTTTATATATATGATTTAAATTTCATCAAAATAGTCTATATAGAGAGGATATGAGAACTACCAAGTTCTATCATGCTCTACAGAAAAATTAGGACAGATAGAATATCTGCCTGACTCTCCCATGACGTCATCTGACGTTATGGGAAAACAACAACAACAGCAAAAAGTCTATATTTGAAGTCCTAAGGGTGGGTCGTCCTCTATGAGCATCTTAGGGAACACTTAGAGATTCGGTACCACTTTTATTGTCTTACCCGGAAAATTTCAAATATATGATCATCAAAATCGGATAAGTTTGAAGTTTTAATATGGGTTCAGTCCCGTAGCTCTCTTGGGGGTACTCAGAGATTTGGGACTACTTCCACTGTCTACCCTGGAAAATTTTACATATGAATACACTTTTAGTTTTTATGAAAATTATCTAACCTTTCTTTTAATAGGGAACATAAACACTAACATTGACACGCACACACACATTATATATATATATATATATATATATATATATATATATATATATATATATATATATGGATAATATAAAATTAAAAATTATATTAGATTCTATCAAGATACAGTGATGCTCAATATAGTAGATAGAGCATTTAATATATATATATATATTCACACACACACACACACACACACACACACACACACATATATATATATATATATATATATATATATATATATATATATATATATATATGGGGAGTAAGTTTATTGATTACTGCCTGAGGCGATCCTACCGGGGAATGCCGACGAGGCTGCCCAGGCATTTTTTAATGGCCAGAGTGCTCACCTTCTCGGGCGCTGGCTTTTCAAGTCCCACTTTCCCAACCCGACCTTGGGTCACATCTTACCTTGTGGGAGTAAGATAAAACTGGCCTTGTGCCTAACCTCCTGGAGAGGAGGTAAATAAACATTTGCAATTTAGGTACGCTCTTCAAATTCTGTAGAACTTTTCAAATACATACACTGCCTCCGCCAGGGATTCAGCTATAGCTCTCCCTCTAGGGGATTTTTCTTTGTAAGCAAACCAATTTTAATACCCCAGCATCAGCGAATTGTCCAATGTTAATGAATTAAATGTAACATATAAAATTACTTTGTGAGATTTTTAAAGTCGGACGTAAATAGCATTTAAGCTGACTTATCAAACTTTGATTCTGACTAGCGAATTTTTATTTTATATTGTTGTACTATGTTATTGCACTATAATAATTTACTTGTCAAGCCGCCGCCCCTTTGGTAAATCTAGTCCTCTTAAGTAACATTCTGCCCATTCCATCCACTGTTACAAATCCTCTCGTAACGACGATCATCGTCTAACTAGAAATCCCTTTAAACCTTATCCTCGAGTGCACCCGGGCCTTGATAAGCAGTGATCCATCGGTAAAAAAAAATTCGCTACAGTTTATTTAAAATAATATGTAATCCCACCCGGATAGCTAGTAATATGAACACATTTTTCAATCATGATTGAAAAATTAAAATCAGCAAGAGGAATGATCCATATTTTGTTGAAGAATATAAAAAGAGTTGTCTGCTTTACAACTAATATTTTTTTCGTTTTCTGTATTAGTTAAAACAAATGTGCAAACAAATAGAAATTAAAAAAACTAAAACAGCTTCACTGCATCCCGAGCAACGCCGGGTAGGTGAGTTTGACAATTTACCATTACTATAATTAATGGGCCCTACGGGCGCAAATTCTCTCATATATTAAATATTAAATTGTTTTTATGTAATTAATAAAAAAAAAATTGTTTTGGACTATTAAGATGATTTCCAACGTAATTAATTTATCTATAACGTCCCGAAAAAGCTATAATTAGTTTGTTATGGTAATGCTTTAAGCTCTATTCATAAGAAAGTCCGAATACATCAGTTGATAGAACCTCAGACCTCAGGGTTTCGGTTTCGATTTCCGGTCATGGCATTTGTTAATAATTTACTGTTAATGTAATATTTTCCATTTCTAAAACTAGTTAAGATCTCTGATATTTCGAAATAAGACAAATTCTGCGATGTATTTATTACGTTTTAAAAATTTATGTATTCATTACGTTTAAAAAATTTATGTATTTATTACGTTTAAAACATGTATGTATTTATTACGTTAAAAAAATTTATGTATTTATTACGTTTAAAACATTTATGTATTTATTACGTTTAAAAAATTTATGTATTTATTACGTTTAAAAAATTTATGTATTTATTACGTTTAAAAAATTTATGTATTTATTACGTTTAAAAAATTTATGTATTTATTACGTTTAAAAAATTTATGTATTTATTACGTTTAAAAAAGTTATGTATTTATTACGTTTAAAAAATTTATGTATTTATTACGTTTAAAAAATTGATGTATTTATTACGTTTAAAAAATGTATGTATTTATTACGTTTAAAAAATGTATGTATTTATTACGTTTAAAAAATTGATGTATTTATTACGTTTAAAAAATTTATGTATTCATTACGTTTAAACAATTTATGTATTTATTACGTTTAAAAAATTATGTATTTATTACGTTTAAAAAGATTATGTATTTATTACGTTTAAAAAATTATGTATTTATTACGTTTAAAAAATTTATGTATTTATTACGTTTAAAAAATTATGTATTTATTACGTTTAAAAAAATTATGTATTTATTACGTTTAAAAAATTGTGACTGACGGAAAAATTGTGAGTGACGGACGGACAGATGGACAAAATCTCTATTTATATAAAATAACGATTTTAAATTTGACGGATATTACTGCACGTCGGTATAAACGTGTTTTGATTTTAATATGTTGTTAGCGACTTCATATAATTTTCCGACCACATTTAAAGTAAGGGAATCTCTACGTTAATAAAATTATTAGCCACCTTCTTGTTAGTATGTGTTTCTCGCTTAGACGTGACTTTCACGTTATTATTTTTCTTAATTTACTATTAATCACTTATTTATTGAAATAAAAGATTCCACAGCAAAATTACTAAAACGAATTAAAAATAAAAATCTTATTAAAAAGAAAATACGGAATAAAATCCACCAGAATGCATTTCGGTTTATTCATAAACAAGTCAGCCATTTTCATTTTTTGTTGATAGTTGAAAACAAAAATGCTTCGCAAATCCAGACTTTACTTTCTCTCTTTTAGAATCCTCGTGTATTAAAAGATTGAAAGTTTTGGAAGGTATAATTTTAAACAAAATTAACTTAATAAAATTAATTAATTAAGTCTTATAAAAATGTTGTTTGATTAATAATTTAATGACCAAATGATAGCGTAATAATTAAATTAAATAATATTTTGGTAAAAAACAAAAAAAAAAAACGGAATATTTTTCTTTCTTTCTTTTTTTTTTTTTAAAAACGCGAAACAAAAATGAAAGTAAGAAGACTTCCGGACAATACAAGTTAGGTACAGTGAGTATTAGTAAATACTACATCTACGCCACCAGAACGCTATTAAAACTATCCCCTCTTCTCGGTCAAGGGGTTTCGTAATATTAACCTCCCTCTCACCGAAGAAAGATGTGGCACACGGTCGGAAGGGGAGGATTGAAAGGCCAGCGCATCAGAGGTAATATAAAATGTGCTGTTCTTATCAGTAGGTAGTTAAGACCAACTCCTATATATTGGTAGTTAGTAACGAAAATCGTCGGACGAAAGGAAAAACAAAACCTTTTTTATAACAACAACGAAAGGGTTTATTCAATTACACATATACCGTTTGATAGAGGTGGAAGAAAGTTGGACAGTGTCCAAGTGAGGAAAGAAAAAGTAGAAAGTTCTTTGGGCTGTCGAAAGGCAGTTATCTTCAGGCGAAGATTGTCGATATTTGAACGTCCAGTGAAGCGGGACAGGAGAAAGAAAGGGGACGTCTTTTCTCGTTGCTTTCAGGAATCTCTCTGCTGACCGACCGTGATTCTCAAAAGAACCGAAGTAGTTCTTCAGGGGACAGATGAAATAAATGCGCCCTGCAAGCTGATTGGTCAGTGTGTGACCAAATTGCATAATAGGGATATTTTTCCGAGAGAGAAAATAAGTCTTTATTTATGACTGCTACAGTAGTGCCCGGCAAAAAATGCTTTGATAGCTCCTTCGGTATTCTCTGATCGGCGATTGGCGATTAACCAACCCTGTCGCAAAATGAGAAGGTAAAGCCTGGGAGGGTGCACCTCCTAGGACTGCACAGAACCCCAGCCCAGTAGAGCAGGGCAGCTGGTGCTACAACGGCCCACCCAAATCGGACTGATTGCTGAGGACGTATACTCGACTGGTAGTAAGAGTCAAAATCAATTTTGGCACGTCAAATGGTGTCATTGTTTTATAATACGTTTAATTGACCTGAAATAAAACAACTGTTTACCGAACGTAATGAGCAAAAGAACACCAGGTAAAATATAAAATGTAAAAGTCCAGAATAGTTAACAATCGAGGAGTCGTAAACAAAAAATAAAACCCCACAAATAACTCATAGCAAACGCAGTAGAATTTAATTCTCTACCGACCCGTATACTTTTAACGTGTGGAAACTGTTTGTAAGATTTTTCATCTCAGAATTATTTAATGTTCTTATGTTTCATCGACACACGAAAACAAGTGGCGGCGAGGTGATGGCTTAATTTCGGTTAAATCCATGCTGAAAAGATGCTAAAAAAGTATTTACCCTACCACTAACCCTAAGTCTATGTTGCAATCCCCCTCCCCAAAAGAAATCCGCGTAAAACCATACTAATATAATCGTCCAAGTTTAACGAAGTTTAGCTATAATCTCGGCCACCAAGTTGTTTTTTGTGTGTCGATAAGATTTACGAATATCGAAATAAAATTCTGAAATAAAAATCTTACAAACAGTTTCCACACGTTAAAAGTATACGGGTCGGTAGAGAATTTAATTCTACTGCGTTTGCTATAAATTATTTGTTTTTAAAAATTTTTTGGTTGAGAGTTCGCGACTGTTAACTATTCTGTACTTTATCTAAACATAATAACTAAGAATTTAATAGCAAACCGAAAAAAAACCAAAACGGTACTTTTGAACTTTCTTGAATGAAGCAATTTCGCTTCGGTTAATTCGGGTTTTTGTAGTGAAACTTCTGCATTTTTGTACGGTCGAGGAACAGGGAGCAGGAAAGGAATTCCAAATGCAAGCGGTCCTAGGAAAGAAGCTATTAGAGTAGACAATCTTCCCGCATCTCGGGACCTCTAATGTGAAAGGCTGGAATGTTGCTGCTAGTCGGGTGGATCGGGGGTATTTGCGTTAAGGGGAAACAAGTGCAGTAAGTTCATCGGAGCACATTCAGTGGGA
Source organism: Sepiola atlantica (assembly GCA_963556195.1). NCBI lineage: Eukaryota > Metazoa > Mollusca > Cephalopoda > Sepiida > Sepiolidae > Sepiola > Sepiola atlantica. Next base: position 153,066,124 of record OY744522.1, on the reverse strand, counting down.
GTACTTGTAAAACAAGCACAAGGATGCAAAATTATGACGATGCGACAAGGGCTGAAGCTTGGCAGACAGTACGAAACCTATTAGGTTATAAAATATTTTTAACTCATTAATGCCCACATCTTTTTCTTTGATTTATTACCAAAAATCTTTTGTAAATATATATTTGAGCAAAATTACTTTCAAAGATTTACTTGACTTTATGGGATAGTTAGAACATTCATTTTTGTGGGTTTGAAAAGTACTTTGATTGAATAATAGATGAAGCTGATTGTATTCTTCCAATCAAGATTTTCGCAGTATACCGAAAACTGAGACATCAGTGTTGCCAATATACATCAAACAGTAATATTTGAAAGACACTCCAATCTTTATGATTAACTATAGATTCCTTGGCCTTTTGGCCAGGAGCAGAGTATAGTATCTGTTCTGATGCTGCATTGTATCTTTTCTGTCCTCAGTCGGTGAGGGAGGGGTCCCTCTGGATTGAATCAATTTTAATTTTTGTTCCAATACAAAGTTCCCCTTTTGGGGGAGCTGGATTTTCCCCACATTAAAAAAACAACCTTCTGTCTAACTTTGTTATCGTGGGGAGGCAAATAAGAGGGGATTATAGATATGTATAATAAAATACAGATGTTGCTGAAATATGGTTGATTATCCTTCTGGTCCTAAAAAGAGGCCATCCAAATTAACCGTAACGAAATTGGTCCAGTCAAAAAAGTCCAATAGCATCGAAAAGTATAGCGTTGTTTTGTTTACTTACCTAATAAACGTAACGGTGCCAACTTTGGAAATGTCATTCTGAAGAATCATCCAGGATTTCCGGAGAAGTTTTTTCTGGTGATCCTCGATAACAGGTGGATCTTCGGTGATAGCCGTATCGATTTCCTGCTGTTCTTCGCTGGTCACGGGTTGGGCATCGCTGGTCTGCGGGCTTTGGAAATGACCCTTCGACGAAAAACAGCCCATTATTAACACTCAGATTTCTTTTGGGTGTTCAGAATGAAAACAGACACGCGCGCTCAGACTCACGCACATTTACACACGCACGCACACAACCCCACACCTTCGATTCTTTTCATTTTACCAGAAGAAGAAGAAGAAGAAGAAAAAGGATGCTGCTAGTTCTCAAAACATCGGGTTTCCATGCATGTTGTTTGAAATTGTCGACTATCAGGTTTGAATTATTTGCAGGAAGGCCACTTGCGTACGGAACTTTTTATGGTTTTTATCGAAATGAGATAATGTTCGGGGGTTTCCACCTAAGTCAGTAAATTAAGCATTCCTGGGAATGCTTACTGGGACTGTAAAATTGTTATTGTAGGTTCCCTAACCTTACGTTCTCCTAAGAAAATATACTAGGAAAAAAGATTAGCCTCCTTTTCCTCCTAATATAGTGTTAGTTTTCTTTCTTAGTGTGGATAATTAGAGATTATACATATGTTTCTAAGAAAATCGAGCATCAGACCAGATCCAGGCGATATATTAAAAAAAACCCCCAAAAACGTCGGAGTAGGAATAGTTCCAGACGATAAACTAAAAAATCGTCTGGATCAGACAAGTTGCATTTAAAAAATGTTCGGGGTTAGACTAATTCCAGACGATATATTTAAAAACAAAAATCCGTCGAAATCAGACTAATTCCAGATGTATGGGAAAAAAATCAGGATCGGACAAGTTGTAAACGTCGAGATTTTTCCGATTTCTAATTTAAGAACATTCTTAGTATTTGCGTTTTTTTTTTACTATTTTATTTAAATGCAATCTCCGTGTATTTGCATACAATATTGACACTAGGAGCAAGTTTTTTTTTCCAATTTGAATTGTATCGTCTGCACAGACTGGCGTGTTTTCCTCCGTTTTTCTTCGCCTTTTTGTTGCGCGCAGTTAATATTAAATCCTCACAAAGATATTAATTCTTTGCCGTTTTTGTTGAGAGAAGTTTTACCGTTTTTTTTTCTGTGTGTGAATTTATAACGTTTTTCGTATATGATTTCACAAATGGATTCGTTTGTTCGCACGTTTCGGGCAGACATTTGGTGGTTCCCTCTAGTTGTTTGTTAGTAGTGTCGAGCTTAACGCTGTTGCGGCAAGGCCGGGCGGTCGGGCAGACACTTGTTTGTTTACTCCCGTAGCTGATGATGCTGCTGTTGATGGAGATGGGGATGCAGTAAACAACAAAAGGCTGGATGCTACTGTATGAGGCTGGCTTTTTGCAAAACCCCAACTAGTCGACGACGGAGGAGCGAATGGCTTCGGAATTCGACGGAAAACCTCGGAGTGTAGGGGTCGGAAAAGATGCTGGACGAAGAAGGGGTTTGGCGAAGAGATTGAAGTGAGGTGTTTGATTTGTTTATGTTTTTAAAGGAGGCAAGGAACAGAGTTTAATGTAAATGAAGGGCATTGTTCGTTAGAGAGATGAAAAGGGGAGATGTGTTGGGTATGATGAAGTGGTTATGTTGATGAAAATAGATATGTAGAGAGAATGAGACAGATAGATAGATAGAGGTAGAGATAGATAGATAGAGATAGAGATAGAGATAGAAAGAGAGCTAGAAAGAGAAAGAAAAAGAGAGATAAATAGAGAGAAAGAGAGAGAGAGAGAGAGAGGGAGAGAGAGAGAGGGGGGGCGGTTTCTATGTTGTTAAAAACTGCGAAAAAGAAGAGCGAAATGGGCGGATATGTTGTGTTGTTTTTCTTTCTTTTGGAGGAAGGGGGAGAGCACAAAATAAAGAGGAAAGGTAGAGGGCGTAAAGGGGGTAGAGGGGGTAGAGGAGGCCGTCAATATGTGGAAAGGATCGGAAACTTCTTTCTTGAAATAGAAAGGAAGACAGAATAATGGAAAGAAACAAAAATAAACACGTTTTCTTTCTTACCCACACACATATTAAGGTAAACGTTATTAAATAACACAGTATTTTGTGTTTTATGCGACTTTTTGTTATTTAATAACATGTTTTTTGCCCTAATTAAAGCACACTGTCTAAACACAGACGCACACAAACATACATAAACACACACACACACATATATGTATTTTTGACGATTTAAATCATTTTTTAAATCATGTTCCAAATAAAGAGCATGTACAAAAGTATTATGCATGTTTACAGCTGGTCGAGATCTTTCTATTTGATCTTTTTTGAAAATATGAAAAAGCCCGGGGAAATATGTATAGTCATTCACAGACGGACTATTTCGCTGTATCACAGTTCCTCAGAGTGGTTAGACATGCGAGTGCATACATAGATACCCGGTCGAAACTAGTATCCTACCCTCGGGCTAGGATCAAGATGTAATACCTGTCTGGTTCGGTTCGTAGGAGGCCGTACTTCAAGGCATTCCATCCTCCAAAAAGAGTTGGGATTTGTTTTACCGCCTGTCGCAAAAAGTGCTCTTACCAAGGAATGACGATTAGTCTGACTGGACAATTTTTATAGGTGACTAATAAGACAGCCCGTAACCACTACCATGATTTCTTACCACTTTGATTTCATTCGAACATTCATAAACTGTGATAAATCTATTAAGAAATCCTCTTTGCATAACTACAAATAATGTCTCTTTACTTCTAGATTATCCTGATGAATATCCAAACACTCTATAATGAAAACATATATAAGTAGATAAAAATAAAATTTGGGTAAAATGTCATATTTATTAAATCATCAATTGTTTAAAACAAGGGTTATATATGAGAAAAACTATTTTCATTCCTTAAACCATGGCTTTTCAAAGATGTAGTCTTATCGTCAGAGGCAGTTCGACAAATAAGTCAGTACATATAAATCTTTGAAAAGTCAGGGTTTAAGGAATGAAACCTAGTTTTTCTCATATATAACAATATAGCGTATTGTACTTACAAATGTCATGATATACACACACTGTTTTAGCAAGTTTAAAGGATACCCGATACTGCAATTTAGGCAACGAATCTATGTGTTAAATCTGACAGGGTATTTTCATGGATGGAACAGTTTAGTACAGAAACGAAAACTGCGTAATGAAAATTGGATAAAAATCAGAAGTAATAAATAAATAAATCACTAATTATAAAAGACGCCATTCATACTGAGGGAACCTACTATGCGAAGTGTTTGAAAATGGGAACTGTAATTCCGGAATGAGAATAGGCGTACTCTCAGCCATGGCGGCGGTCTGTGTATTCGACATGCATTCCAATATTCCTATCTCTGTTGCGATACCGCAGTGAAATTTAAGACGCGTTCGTTCTGTATATCAACGCTTGAACATGGTTTATATATGAAGAAATAATATATTTGTTAAAAGTAATATTTTTATAAAAAAGGGAATTATTGTGGTTTCAAAATATTTTTGTAAATGAAGGCGTTTTACTGAATGGAGGAATTGGAGACGCCATATATTAATTTTAATTTTTTAGAGTTCAACAATTATATTTGATTATTCCAGAATAGGATTTGTATCCAGCCAATAAAAACGCTGTAAAACTATGAAGAATAAGCTCAATGGAGCGATCGGTATTTACTTAGGGAAGATATAATGGGTGAAAGACAATATCGCGGAATGAAAAAATGAAACAATGACGGACGGAGCTGGAAAATTTATCTTATGAAGAAAAAGTCCCGGTGTTAGATGGTTGTAGTGGTAGTAGATTTTTGCATATGAGTAAAAGTTACTCTGACTTTTTGTATGTATGATGTTTGAGAGAGTCAAGTATTTCGGAATTAATATAGGAAATTATGAAATCAAATGAAACTGACTGATACTTTCCGAAAATGCGCATCAATTATCCGTATAAAGCGCGACCATACTGAAATACTATATAGCGCCTCTGTTTAAAGTCTTATACTGATTGAAGTTATCGAAAATCGAGTTTATTTTATTGATGTACAGATATAGAGAGTACCCCCACAGGTTGGGATTTTGTGTATAGTTAAAATCGGTGCCAGCCAACAACCCTTCTACTTTTCATCACATGATTTTTTCCTCGTATAATTTTTGCTAAGATTAATTTCTATGAATGAAACTTGTTAGATAATGATGTGCTCTGATTTTAGAATGGCGGGATTGGAGTAGGGGGTCACGTTTACAACATAATCAAAATGTCAACGCGATCTCCAATTTTCGCATCGTTTTTACCCCATCACAGAATTGTAATGTCTGACCTTTTGCATTTTTTAAAAGCCTCCTTCCCCGCCTCCCTCTCCCTCGGTCGTGAACTTCGCTACAATGTAATTTTGTCACCTCTGATATTAATGGACTTAAAGTTTAACTAACAGGCGAGTATATCGATTAAAAAAGATATATAGCAAAAATTGACTGAATTTCAATGTTTGGTTCCTCCTTGTAAGACATTCGCAGTAAGAACCCGTTTATTTATCATAACGGAAAAATACTTTCCTCAATCCCTCCATGCCCCTAGTGCCCAGTGGAATTTCCATTAACAGAGATTCTTTGCAATGGCTTTCTGCCTGTGGAACACATTACGACTAAACTGCTTTCCTACTGATTACAACCTGGTTGTCTTCAGGGCTAATGTCAATAAATTTGTAAAATGCTAATGATGACGATGCTGCTGCTGATGATGCTTATGATGATGTTGATTATGATGCTGCTGTTTGCCCTCCTCAAAAGTAAGTTTTTTTTATTATAAATGAGAAGACTTGAGTCATGGTTTTTATAGATATCTTTATTTATTATCATTATTATTTATTTAATTTTTTATTACTTTATTTTCATTTAATTATGAAATACGTTTAGTATGTTAGTACCGGTGTTGAAAGCTATTTTGTCAATATTGGGCTGTTTGGTTTTAATAAATATTGCTTCTAGTATTTTAAGTCTGTTTATGCAGTTATTTTTTTGTATGATTTTGGTGTTAGATGTTAATATTTTCCGTATATCGGCCGACTGTTGTCTTTTGTTATGTGAAGTAATGTGAAACATCACATTACTTTCCCCCCACTTGATGGCGCTGGTATCGGATAAATGGTAAGTTAGACGTCGAGAGAGAGTTGTTGTAGTATGGCCAATATAGGTGCTATGTGTTTGTTCTGTCAGGGTTGTAGGGAGACGTTTCTTAACAGGGCATGAGAATTTATATATAACATTAGTTTGGCTGAGGGTTGCATTGACGATGTTATTTTTAATAATAAGGTTATTTGTTTTAACTTTTGTGTAATAAATTATTAGTTTGGGCTTTTTAGTGTACCGTTTTATTATGTGAAGTATTGCTTTTCCGTCGAGTTTGTAGTTAGGGTGCATCTGATTTTTGTAGTAGAGGTTTATCCTGTCTTTTTTGTTATAGGTTTTATTTTCGTTTTTATTGTGTATGGAGTTTATATATGATTTTATTTGTTTGTCGACTATTTTATTGGGGAAATTGTTGTTAATTAATATTTGTTTAATATTAGTTAATTCTTTATAAAATTTCTGTTTGGATGAGGATATAGTGTGTACGCGATGAACAAGATTTTAGATAAGTGCTATTTTATATTTTTGTGGGTATTCACTGTGATAGTTGATTATTATTTGTATGTTTTTATATGTTGAGGTCGTGTATTCCGTAGTGTTACTGGAGTCGATTAATACGTCGAGGAAAGGGATTTTATTGTTGATGTTGAATTCGATTGTGAATGTAAGTACCGAGTGGATTTCAAGGGTTTTGCTGGAGTTTTAAAATATTTTCTTGGGATTCTGTGGCGATGAAGATATTGTCTACATATCTAGTATATATATATATATATATATATATATATATATATATATATATATATATATATATATATATATATATATATATATATTAGGTTTAGATGTTGGGTCGGAGAATATTGTATTTTCTATATTTGTCATGTAATATTCGTATATTACGTTATATATATATATATATATATATATATATATATATATATATATATATATATTAGTATTTCATGTATCTACATAACATTTTATAAGGAGATATAATCTTTTATGTATCAATTTTCAGTATTTACTTCAACAGTGCTCGATACGTAAGTAGAGCTAGGTAGTAAGCTATGAAAATATATTAATGGAAATTAAGCTACACAGAGGCTTCCGCGTTTCATCCCCGGGGGAATCTTCAGGCTAAAATGCATGGAGTTATATTTGCCGGGTGTTTTTATATACACGGCTAGCTAGTTAACCCATCAGATTCTTTGTTGTTCTCTCAGTTGGGCTTCCCGCAAACAAAGGTCTTGTTAGTGTTACTTTCTATATCCTGTTCTATTGTTATGTTTATATAGATTAGCCTATGTCCTGTTTCCTTTGTTGTGTCAATATAATGAGTGAATTTATTTTAACACGTGGTTCCTTGTATTTCTATTTTAGGTTTTAATTTTTAAATTGTTAAGTTTTTGTTTAGTTATTTTTACTTATTTATTTATTTATTTATTTATCGTTAGCCTAAGGTAAATTTATTTCTGTGTAAGCAGCTGTTTGCTATCTCACTTCTACAGTTTAATAGATTTCGGGAATCTTTAAAGTTTAGGATTTCAAATTTTTAATTCAGGCATAATCTACACGGGTCGTTTAAATTTCTACATTTACTGGTCTGTCGTATGATTTTCCATTCAATTATTGGTGAGCGCCCATTTTCTTTGAGCTCCCAATAGTGGTTTGCTAGTGCTGTTTTAATTCGACGTTTACTTTTTTTAAACGTGCTTTTGTGGTCATAATATCTGGTTTTAAAAATCAAAGAGAGGTTATACCCACGTAGTACTTCTTGTTATATTAAAACAGCACTAGCAAACCACTATTGGGAGCTCAAAGAAAATGGACGCTCACCAATAATTGAATGGAAAATAATACGACAGGCCAGTACATGTAGAAATTTATTTCCTTCACAACACGAGTTAAGTATACAACGTAATCACAATTAACTTTAGGTATAAAAGTACTTTTGAATCCTCATAATACTTTATAGTGAGATAATTAGCATCATTTAATAGAAAAAATATATATAATAGCTCATTTCGGAGGTTTGATCATGTTTATGTAACTATAAACTATTTTCGTTGTAAGGGACAAACTCTCCCCTTACTTTCGCATTAAATAGAATCTTACTACTTAAGTGAAGAAATCTGGGCAAATCATCTTATTTTAGTGTTAATTTAAACGGTTTATAAATAAATACTAAACATCTTCCACCAAAACACCAAAGTATAACAATTTTAATGATGCTTGAATGGATGGCTGAATATATATATATATATATATATATATATATATATATATATATATATATATATATATATATATATATATATATATAGCTAGCTCCCAACTGATGAAGTTAAAAGAGATCAGCTCTGCACTTAGTTTCGTATTCAAATTACCTACATTTGCTTGCAAATGCATGTAACTTTAGGAAAGTAAACAAGTACGCTCAAGTGAATTCGAATTTTTATAAATAAATGATCGAATTTATTTATTTTAATGAATATTACTGAATTAAAATTTATAAATGTTCGCACAACTTTTAGGATGTACTAGCTTTGAACTTAAAAATGCAAAATGGTGTACTAGTGATTTTCCCCAAATATGAGTTTGCTTTTTTCTTTGTTGTTTTATTTGTTTTCGCCCCAAAATGACCCACTGTATATGTTCTTTTTCAAGACATTTTAATCCAAGAACCTTTTATTCTTTTGTGTTTTTTTCTGATGATTTTGTAGTGTTGCAAAGACGATATTGACATGAAAATGTTGTTTGGCTAACGGCAAATGAAACAGACAGTAAAAAATACATCTCACATAAAAGTTATGTCTTTTGTAAATGTAAACAAATAAAAATAAAAATAAAGAAATAAAAAGATGGTTATTGGAATATAAAATGAAACGGACTTATATATGCTCTGTTTTTACTGATTGACAATCATCGAGCTGAATCGTTTAAAGAGACTGCTAATTAAAAAGCACAGATAGTATATGCTAATACATATATTATCATAATTATATATATATATATATATATATATATATATATATATATATATATATATATATAGAGAGAGAGAGAGAGAGAGAGAGAGAGAGCACTGTCGGAAAGATTAAAAATAAACATTCACCTAAAAGCCTCAGTGCAATGCTCTGTCATTGAGTACTATAAGATATTTAGATATTTATGCTCGCCGCTTTCAGCATAAATATCATTTAATTTATCCGTTATTATGTGACGATCTCTCGTGGTCTACAGGGACTAGGTGAACGCTTACAGATTCGAAGGTGTCTATGTGAACTGGGTTCGCGCCCTTTGACTGTCTGAGATTGTTATTTCCCTGCGCTGATGAAACGACATCGTACGTAGGTAAAATATTAAAAATTAATATTATATATATGCAAACATTGTTAAAAATAACAGAATTCGTCTGTCTTATTATACCTTTTTTATTTTTTCGATTGTTCTGATAGTCTGTTTTGCATTAAAATCAACAAAATTAATCAGGGGAGGGGAGGGGTGGGAGTGTTAGTGAATTTGTTTTAGGATGGGAGAGAAGGGAGGGGGTGCTGAGGTTTTTGTCGTGGTGAGGTGTAGCATGGATTTTGAGGGGCTAGGGAAAAGGGGAGGGAAGGGGGAACTCTGTGTCTTTGGTATGTAGGTAGTATCATAGTTTTAGAAAAAGATTTGAAGAAATGAAAAATCCATGCTACACCTCACTATGAGAAAAACCTCAGCACCCCTCTCCCCTCTCTCCCACCCTAAGACAAATTCACTAGCACTCCAACCCCTCCCCTTTTTCACTCACAGTCATCCACATTCATTTCACTCTCTGCCATTGACTGACTTCTCTCAGCCTGGACCTAGGTCCAGCGCTCTTAGTAGCCACGGCTACTACTTTTTCTCATCAACCCATCATGTCAACCCAATATTTTGATGTACTTGCATGAAATTTTTCTTAAAATTATCATCCTCAGGAAGTCTTACAAATAAAGACGAAACGTTGATGAATATATAAAAAATATCTCATGGTTTTTCCTTTTTCATTTCCCATTGCATCAGATTACTCTCATTCTTCCTTTCTCATATATATATATATATATATATATATATATATATATATATATATATATATATATATATATATAGAGAGAGAGAGAGAGAGAGAGAGAGAGAGAGAGAGAGAGTGAGAGAAAGAGAGAATGCTCAGTGCTGTAAAACTGGACTTCACTGCATTGTAGGCTAAGGTTATTGCCAGAAATGCTTAGGCTCTCTGAGCTGACTCATGCCTGATCAACCGGCATGTGGATCACACTCAGGTGCATCCTGAGTCCCAGCCATGGGTATATGGCAATACTACGAGATGTCCTCTTTAGCCTTTATTAAGGCAGGCATCTAGGAGAATGAAAACTCCAATCTTACATCTGCGGTTTAAGTGACTACTGGTCATCGGGCGATTTGTTTGTCACCGAGTACACAGTCGCTGATACTCAGAGAGTGGTCGTCATGTCGCACAAGCGTTGCTCACTAAAATCCTGTTGCTGGTACTTTTGGCGTATGTGATTCATGTGTAGATACCAACTATGTGTCTAGCTTAGCTGGATGAATGTAATAAGTAATACGAAATTTAATTTGAAAATAGCTTGTTGGAACGTCAGAACCTAAACTTGATCGTTATGGTTCTGACCGGCCGGAGAGACGAACAGCACTTGTTAGTCAAGAACCGTTACGTTCTAACATTGATATTGCAGTCTTGTCAGAGACAAGATTGTTGGAGGAGAGTAATCGTGTAGAAGAAAACTCTTAATATGTGTTTTATTAGATCGGGAAATTGGAAAGCCAACAACATGACCATGTCATAGGATTTGCTCTAAAGAAATGGGTTGTTTCTAAACTCGAGAATCTTTCTTGTGGTCTAAATGAGCGCATTATGACCTTACATTTGCCTTTGTCTGTTCAGCAATATGTAACTCTTATATCTGTTTATGTTCCTACATTGGACAGCCCACCTGAACTAGTAGGATTTTTTCATCAAGATCTTAAAAGAGTTATCCTGACTGCTCTACGAGATGATAAAATTGTCTTGGTAGGGTGAGTAGGGAATATCAAACATGGCGCCCACTCGGACGTTATGGAGTTGGAAGTATGAATAAGAATGGGTTGCGTTTACTGCAAATGTGTTTGTGGCTGCATTTAGTGATAGCTAACACGCGTTTCCATCTGAAACCAAAGTATAAGAAACATTGATGGATCCACGATCCAATCAATGGAATTTGGTGAATTACGTCTTCACTCGTAGATGCGATCTACACGACGTCTGCAAGGTTCGAGTCAAAAGAAAGGCTGAGTGCTGAACAGATCATCGTCTGGTGTGTGCTTACATGATGTTCATAATTAGGCTGAAGGGGCGATTCAGCAACGTCAAGTGCTGTCGTAGAATAAATTTTGCAAAGCTGGAGGATGAGAAAACTGCTCTAGACCTACAGAATAGGCTTGAGCACATATTATTTGATGGTACGTGAAAATGCTTTAAGAAGTGTGTTTATGAATCAGCAGTCGATGTTCCTGGGCTAAAGAAGAGAAAGCATCAAGACTGGTTGGATGACAATAATGCTGACATCGCCCAACTGTTACAGAAAAAAGCATGAACTTCATTAAAGGCGGATTGATAATGGCTTGTCACCTCAGGATCTGAAGTCTGTGGAACAGTCATGCTTAGCTATCAAATCAGAGTTTCAGAAGGAACTTAGAGGGATGAATGGTGAATGGGGTCGACAGAAGGCTTGTGATATTCAGCATGCCGATGATGTTAAGGACAGGAAAGCAATGTATGACCTTATAAAGACAGTCTATGGTTCTAGCCATTCTAGTGTAACCCCATTAAAATCCAAGGATGGCACAGAGTTGATTTGGGATCAAAACAAGTTACTTGATAGATTATACTGATTTGTTCACTAATCCATCGATAGTCAGTACTGATGTGATAGCTTCCCTCAGAGAGCTATCATTGCCGAAATGGATTCTGTTCCTTCCCTCGGGGAAGTGGAGGAAGCTATATGGTGGAAGACCATTGGCAGTGCAAATTAAAAAGTTAGATTGACAACATCTCGTTTGATGGGCATGTTTACCAAGATTTGCGTGACTCCATTATTTACAAGAGCAAAGGGAGGAAAAATGAGTGGGACAACGCTCGAGGCATTTCTCTTTTGAATGGGGCAGGAAAAGATTTGACCAGAATCCTGTTGCCTACATCTGTTCTTTTTATGCTTCCTGGAAATCAGTGTGGCTTTAGAAGAAATAGGAGTAACACTGCTATGATCTTTACGACACGTCAAATGCAATAAAAGTTTATTAAACATCGTCTAGATCTATATCAGGTCTTTGTTAATCTGACGAAAGCGTTCGATACAGTTAATCGAGATGCGCTGTGGAAGGTATTGGGTAAGTTGGAATGTCCTCCTAACGTTGCTAAACTCCTTCGTGAGCTGTATGACAACATAAAAACACGCGTCAACTGCAATGCTTGTCTATCTGAACTCGTTGCAGTTAAAATGGTGTTAAACAGGGTGGTATATCTGCACCTACTTTGTTTTCTATTTATTTTGCTGTAACTCTGTCATTGGCTTTCACTAACTGTGACAAAGATGTGCATCTTCGATTTCGCACATTGGGTCGGCTGTATAATTTACAGCGTTTTAAGACTTTGTCAAGGACATTCTCTTCTCGAGATTTGCGCTATACAGATGACGTTGATCTCGTAGCTCACTCGCAGAATGATATGCAGGATATCATTGCTCGCTTTGCATGAGCGTGTAGAAACATGGGTTTCACAATAAGCCTGGCCAAAACAAAGGCTATGTTTTCCCCGGCCCTTGGTAACCCATATCAGGAACCGGATATATTTCTTTACAATCACATACTGTCTGTAGGGGATCGTTTTATGTATCTGGGTAGTGTTATTTCGAGAAACGGGTCGCTGGATGCTGAGATAAGTGGATTATTGAACAGGCTGGTGTGTGTTTTGATCATTTGAAAAAGCGAGTGTGGGAACCATGTGAGATCAGGCTGGAAACTAAGAGCTCTGTGTATGAGGCCTGTGTTGTATCAACTTTTTTATATGCTTGTGAGACATGGACAACTTACAAAGCTCATATTCGCTTACTATAGCGTTTCCATCAGAATTGTATTAGGCACTTGCTTAGCATCCATTGAGATTGCTTTATCCCTGATACCGAAGTGTTGGAACGAGCTGCTGTTCCAAGCATCGAGTATCGTATAAATAAATGCAGACTTCGTTGGGCTGGTCATCTTATTCGTCTTACTGATGACAGACTGCCCAAGCACAAACCGTGTAAGCAATTCAAAGATTTGAAGTGCTTTTGAATTGATGTTGGCGGATGGAAGGGGGTGGCTTTAATAGGTCAAAGTGGACGAAAAGCGATTTTTGAAAGTAGCAAGCTTTTTGAAAAGAATAAGATGAAACACCAGCAGCAGAAGAGAGCAGCTAAGAAGAGACGAAACATGGCACCTCCAGAACATGGATGAAAATATAAAAACGCCTAAGATGCTAAGCTTGCAATTTGGTAACTATGTCACATGCATGTGTTTCAAAATCAAGCACGGACTAAAAGTGGCCTCATTTATGGAATCCTCTCAGATCATCAAAACACCTGCAACTTCTGTGGTATGGTCTATAAAAGTCTGGCAGGTCTAAATACCCATATCAGCGCCTCTCACTAGAAACTTTTGCACTAATATCACATCAATACGCCAATTATGGTCATATAAGAAATCGAATAGACAGCCACCATATATATATATATATATATATATATATATATATATATATATATATATATATATATATATATATACATATATATATATATATATGGTATGAACTTTTATTTATACAAACATTATTGGTTGCATATGTGCATACATGTTTCGTTTGTACTCTTCAAAGAGAGTCAATCCCTTCAGACCAAAAAAACGAGGAAGTGAAAGGAGATTGAAAAACATTCTTATTAAATATATTTTGGGGGGATGGGACCTGTATATAATTTCACCGGTCAAGCTTAGTATCGAATTACATTCTTTACTCGGTAATCTTTTCAATCCGTTTCTATCTTTTTTATTATTTCTATAACTTTCATAATTCATTTTATAACACTTGTTCCTTACTTTCTCCTTTTATTACCTACTTAGCAGCTTAGTTGAATTCCTTAATTCTGAAGTTAACACATAAAGTTTTAATCTACATACATACATGTTAACGCATAAATATCGCATCATATATACACGCAAATATATACCTAGATAACAATACATACATGTCCATATCAACATACTATGATTCATATATAATATACATAAACGCACACATCTACAGATGCATAAGTAACTACACACAACTACATATATATATAAATATATAAAAACTACACAAATATATATGTATACATATATATATACATATATATAGACATATGCATACATACAGATTCACATATACACATCCATTCTAATATATATATATACACACATACATACACAATGGATACATCCCTTTTTCTACTACTTAGTGCAGCATAATATATTCGATATATACACATATATTTACCTCTTTTTGTAATTATTCTAACGGTAATTGAATTTATTCACTATAAACACCGTTTATACATACATACATACTATACACGTGTGGTTACTTGTATTCATGCATATGCATAACTACGGACACGTACATCCATCTATACCTACGTATATATATATATATATATATATATATATATATATATATATATATATAAATAAATTTACTACTTATATTTTACTTATACTCTCAAATATTGACATACTAGATATACACATGCATATAATATAAACACCTACCCACATGTATGTACATATACATATAACACATACACAACTACCACAGTGGCATTTAAATACGCCCATTAACCTACGCATACGTATACAAAAATTAAATATGAAAAAAAGAAAAATATAAAACTTTAATACCCGTATAAACATACCCATACCATAAGAAATTAATCCATGTATTCATATACATACGTACGCATACATCTAGGCATATTTATACCCTATTTACCTACATTCATTCACACACATATACATATACACGCGCATACACGGTAAAGAGACCAATCAATGCAGACTTTTATTTAAGAACCTTGTTCCCAACATTAGCAAGAGAATCTCCCTCCTTTCCTGCAGCCCCGATATTTTCCAGCAAGCCGCCCTCCTCAAAAGCAGTTATATCGAAAAAGTCTCTTACACACCCACCCAATCTATTAGACACCACAGGTGCAATAGACAAAGAAATATTATCTGGTTTACTCCCTCTTATTCCCTCAGTGTCAAATATAGTATAGGCAAGCAATTTCTCAAATTAATAGACAAACACTTTTCCCCATAAAATAAGCTTCATAATTTGTTTAACAGAAACACTATCAAAACTAGTTAGTCTTGCTTTCCATCCGAAGGATCCATTCTGGTCTCTAAATCAACACCATCAACCAATCCCCTAACCCCCCGCTGCTCATACAAAAGAGAGGAGATCTTCCCCTTCAAAGGAGGATGCACAATCAGTTCTATTGCATACGTAGCCAAAGTCTAATCCTGTGTAGATACCAAGAAGGAAGAAATTTACATCGGAATGACTCAAGGAACCTTTAAACAAAGACTTTATACCCACAACAACACCTTCAGATACCCCAATAAAGACCATATTATCACTCTAGCAACCACTATATGGAAACTTAAGAGGTCCAATACCCCCTATTGAATAGAATGGAGGATCACCAACAAACCAAAGTCCTATGTACCACTGAAAATGTTGGATTCTACAAATAGCATGAACCCAAAACCGAAGTTTTCAAGAAATGTCCCCCCCCAAAAAAAAACATTCTGCTAGCCAAATGGGCTGACAATGATGATACATATCTCACTAATAACCCTTTATGATTAATGAACTCCATACCATAAAATAAAATTTTAAAATAAAAAAATCATATAAAATAGCCACTCTCTCTTATACCTTTCCAAAATTATATCTATTTTTTATATACAACATAACACCCCCAGATATATTGCACATACCACAACCACAGCTATATCATCCCTACCAATCCCAATACAGCCTAACCCCATCCACCACAAATATAACATTAATCAGTAGATACCCCATCTCACTTTAACATTTCTAAAATGATAAATATATGAATCCCCCTAATTAAACACCTAGAAATATAACTATAAAATCCCACATAATTAAAGAAATTATAAATGCTTAAGACCTAACCCCCCTCCGTCTCACACAGACCCTATAATCGATTCATAAACCTTATTAGATGAAGTCAACAGAATTAACTGAATACATAAACCAACACGAATGTATATGATTATTATAGTTAAAACATTAGATATCCCTTAGATGAACCCTTTCACTGACAAAAATATATCCCCCGTCAACATCCACCCATTACATAACAATTAATCCACTCAAATACTCCCCATACATATAAAAAATATTATGAAAATATTTTACAAAAATAATTTCTTAGGAAAATACTATAAATAATAAACGAACAAAAAATAATAAATAAAAAAAATTGTTAATAAATCCTACCCAGAGCCTAATCAATAAATTATGCCATTCAGCTATCCGTAAATATAAACACACCTTTGAGGCAGTAAAACAGACAACACCCATCATAAATAATTAAATTAATTTTAATAAAACTTAATTACGATTAATACCCATATATTATATTTAACCCTGACTCAGTACTTATTTCAAAAGGGACACGTCAACAATGTACCATTTTTAAACGATAAATTCAGACGTCATCCCCCTTTGTTTTAAAATATGAAACTTTAAATAAATAAATAAGTAAATAAAACACCTAACAAAATAAAACCTTTAAAACACAAACTATAAATAAAATAAATGATAAATTCGATACATAAAATTCAACCCGATATCCCCTTCAAAAGAAGACTTCAGTATTAATGCTTTTTTAAACGACGAATTCAAACGTGTTTTCATTTTGCAAGACACCGGAAATCTTATACGATCTATGAACGATCTTCCAAACACAGCCCTTTAAATAAAAATGCAAAACTACAAATAAATAATTAAATAAAACACTCAGTAGAATAAAATCAAAACCTTATTAAAAAATAAAACTATAA
Organism: Sepiola atlantica; assembly: GCA_963556195.1. NCBI lineage: Eukaryota > Metazoa > Mollusca > Cephalopoda > Sepiida > Sepiolidae > Sepiola > Sepiola atlantica. The sequence continues at coordinate 153,048,964 of OY744522.1, read as the reverse complement.
ATAATAAATAAAATATAATTCAATTAATTTCGAACCACTATATTTGTTCCAGATTGACATTTCATGAATGTACCGTTTTTTTAATCGATATAACGCCATTTCTCATTGTGTTTTGACCTCATTCAGTACGCTGACGAGTCTTTTGGGTATAGATTTTTTTAAATGTAAAAAGTCAATCCATCTGGATGAAACCGCGGTACGATTCTGAAATATGTAACATATAGTTTTCTAAATATATATATATATATATATATATATATATATATATATATATATATATATAGAGAGAGAGAGAGAGAGAGAGAGAGAGAGAGAGAGAGAAAGAGACTAGTGGAGTTACTCGGCGTTGCCCGGGGCATAGCTAAGAAGACAGAAGCGTTTAAAATAATGTTTGTAACATTGTTCTTTTAAAACCCTCTGTTTTTGCAACTAGTTCAATAAAACAGAAAGAAAGAGAGAGAGAAAGAAGAAGGGAGTAAGGAAAAAAAACAAAACAAAACAAAACTAACATCAGTACAAATTTCTCTAATTTTATCCCTGGTGACCCCAAAGAAATGAATATTACAGAAGTTTTTTTTTCATAACCATGTTAGTAAACACGGCATCCAATGATGTGAGGTGTGTAAGATTATCTTGTGTAGTTTCTGACTTTTAGCTGGTCTCACACAGACATACTTACGCCCTTATATTTATATAATAGATACTACCAACATTAAGAAACTCAAAGATTACAATCATGAATACTGTTGGGAAAATATATTTTACGAAGAATGCCTTTGTGCTCGAAAATTTTAAAAAGCGCGAAACGTGCTTAAACTGACAAACACACTGAATAATAACAAGTAATAAACGATTTTTTTCTATCGATAAAACGATTGTCATGTATGAATCTGTGTGGCTGAGAACTGGTTACGATGTAGAACGTTCGCATGGCACAGGAAATACACAGCATTTCAATTTCCGCAGTTGCATCTTCTTACAAGCATCGATTAAAAATCAGCACTTTAAAAAAAAACTTACAGAACACGCTAATCTCTACATTAATAACAGTATCTGACAACTTCACGTGTATCTGTATACGTGTGTCTCCGTTTCTATGTGACTTACACATTGTTATAATTTTGGAAAACATGATCTGAAGCACCCCGGAATGAACAGCATGGTGCGAAACTATTCTGGGGCGGATATTCTTCTATATAGTGCGTATGTTTAAAAGAAATCAATAAAATACTCGATCGTAAGAATGCGAGAGTTAAAATACAAATTAATATTTTCTGAACTATGCATCACATATTAGTACGTCTCTGGAATATGTAATGTATCGTTTTTAAATAAAAAATGTATAATGTACATGATGTATAATTTATGAATAATAATAATAATAATAATAATAATAATAATAATAATAATAATAATAATAATAATAATAATAATAATAATAATAATATATAATTATATATATGATATGATGGACTCTCCCGTCGATTTCGACGTATGAGTGCCCCGCCAGGGGCTGCCCGCGCGTGAATTTGTAATTGCAAGGGTTGCGCAATCCCCCGACAACCGCTCTCCTGAGTCGGCACTGCTTGATTCCAATGGCAAGTAGTAATACAAGACGACTGGAAACAATGCCGAGATAAGCAGAGAGCACATACAGCACCTGGTATTCCCAAATGGTCACCCATTTAGTACTGGCCAGGCTCGACGCCGCTTAAATTCGGTGATCTAACGGAAACCGGTGTGTCAACGTGATTGTGCCGTATATTTAATTATATATATATATATATATATATATATATATATATATATATATATATATATATATATATGAAACTTTATTAATTATATATATATATATTAATTAATTATATATATATGAACTTTATTACTAGATCGTTTGTTTACATTCCAATAGTTTATGTACGATCGTTTCTGAGACGGTATGTTTTTATTAATATCAGTTATCTTAATCAGCACAACAGTCAGCATCAAGACCATATGCATTTTTGTCTGCATATTTTTCTCTTTATCTTTTCTAATTTCCTTTATGTGTTATCTGGATTCGAGCGGAAACTGGTCGATGTATCTGCCATATTGGCTTATTATAGATCTATCTGGATTCATCTTCAGGGGTGGTTATGGAATGAAAAACGTGGTGCTTAGATATTTATAGTTTTTTTTTCGGAATCACGTGATAGTTACACTATTAATAAGGTATCAGTGTTAGTATTATAGGCATTTTAGTATTTTGTCACTATCATTGACATTTATTTTGTTGATGGTTGTCTTTTTAGTTTAAATGTGTCAGGCTTCTTTAGTTTTTGTTTGTTAGTTGTGTGTTCGAAGATGGATATGTTATCTACAAGGAGTTTTAGAATTTAAAACGGTTCTAAGAATGTTGTGTTGTTAAGTGTTGGTCTATAGCGCTGGTGCATATTTGACCTCATCGACAAGGTTCTGGTGGTTGGGGCCTATGAATATGTTTTTTCCTCACTGTCAGAGACACAGTATCCCAAAGGACATTTACACTAAGGTTTGTCCTACATCGGCCAGTTCCCGCTTGAAACCAGAAAAGAGTGGAGCGATGATGCAAAATAGAATAATATAGCTTAAGAAAATTCAAAGTATTGGCGTTTAAGAAAACTCCAAATACTTCATATATTAATATTAGCTCAATGGTTGATCAACCAGAGCTACTATAAAGTTTAAACATCATTTATATAAGTTCCAAAAATTCAAACACAATATTCAAATTTTCTTGATCTACACTCACTTCATATATATATATATATATATATATATATATATATATATATATATATATATATATATATATGTATATATATACATATATATATGTATATATGTATATATATACATATATATATATGTATATATATGTATATATACATATATATGTATATATATGTATATATATACATGTATATATATATGTATTTATATATGTATATATATACATATATATGTATATATATATGTATATATATATATATATATATATATATATATATATATATATATATATATATATATATATATATATACAGGGTGGCGCAAATGTCACGCATTAGTTTGAATCTGTAACAACTTTCACATTTTAATCAAATTTTCTCTATATTTTTCAGAATATTACAGATATAAACATTGATAATTTATCATGGAAAAATATAGCACTGAACAACGGACCAAAATTATTGAACTTTACTTCGGAAACCATCGTTCAATAATCTTAACCCAAAAAGCCTATCGTCGGCATTATAATGTCAGACAATCTCCCAGTCAGACCACAATTGATCGTCTTGTGGTCCGATATCGGCAGCAGGGTTCAGTGAGTGATCTTCCACGATCTGGCAGACCACGTTCAGTACGGACAGCGGAAAATGTAGCACTCGTTGAGGATAGCATTGCTGAAAATCCAGACACCTTAACTCGAAGACGAACCACTCAAATTGGGATGTCCAGAAGGTCACTTCAAAGAATTTTGCGCGAATTGCATCTGTTTCTATACAAAATTCAATTGGTACAGGCATTACAACCCACAGATTCGCAATTACGCGTAACTTATACTGTTCACATTCAGCAATTAGCCAGAGAAAAAAAAATGAGTTCATCCATAAGCTGATAATGAGCGACGAAGCCCATTTTCATCTGAACGGGTTCGTAAATAAGCAAAACTGCAGAATATGGGCCATTGAAAATCCAAGAACCGTTCATCAGCGTGAATTACATCCACTAAAATGTACCGTATGGCGTGGTGTTACCTCGGAAAGAGTGATCGGTCCATATTTCTTTGAAAACGAAGAAGGTGTCGCGATGACGATAACTGCACAGCGATATCAACAAATGATTGAAAATGTTTTAAGGCCATCTGTTCAGGACAACCCAGAAATGTGGTTCCAACGAGATGGAGCTACTTAAGGAAAGGGTATATGTGAACAAGCCTACAACGATTCAAGAGCTTAAAGCAATATCAGACATGAAATCCAAGAACTAGAGCCAGTTATTCTAAGGAGTGTAATGGAAAATGCCCTAACTAGAGCCCGTCTTTGTGAGGCCGAAAATGGTGCCCATTTAAAGGATATTATTTTTAAAACCTACTGCAACAAAATTACCAAGTAAATGTATTATTTATCAGAAAAGCCTAGTAAATTACTTGAAATGTTGTAGTTTCTATCACCTAAACAAACCAATGCGCGACTTTTGCACTACCCTGTATATATATATATATATATATATATATATATATATATATGAAAATTTACTTAATTCCGGTAACGCGAGTTAAACTCGTTCAAATCTTTTAACTGTGAAATCTACAAACTTGTTAAACCCTGAAATACAACAAAATGTCTGAATAGTCTATTCTTAAACACGTTAACTTCCAAATATCTAACCGATTGATCCCTAATCCCAATATGAACCCTTTTAAACTCTCAGAATTTATAATTTTATCTTAATCATAGTTATTTTCAAATACAACGCGTTACAACCTTCCACCCTATAATACAAAAAATCAAGGTTAATTCCTCTCAATACGAATAATTTCTTTCACGACCCGTTCGCTTATTATTGGCCAAGCCCCAACCTTCACTGACACCCTATCTTTCTTAGTAAATTCAAGCAGCAGTCATACAAATCTATTTTTATTTAATAACGATTAGCTGTATCTAAACAACCCCCATCCTACTTCAAACAAAGAGTCAGCCGAATTATCCATCGCTTAACCATTTCCTTCCACTTTCCCCACTCTTATCCCATCCCTAAACTCGAATTTGACTTCACAATCTCTTTCAGTCTCTAGAAGCCTTCAGATAAACATTTAAATTCGAGCGAACCTGACTTCCTCTCGATTTCTACTCGAAATCCCTGCAATATTTTGAACTCATTTCAGTAGAATTTTCTTCAACACACATCCTAACCAATTTTTTACGACAGAACGACACATTCTATTGGATTAATTCCGCCTGGATTCACAATATTTTGACCACCTTTGACGCAGTTTCCACGGTATTTTCAACCTTTCTTCATCGAACATTTTGTCACTAGGCTTTTTTCTATGTGGATATACTTTACATTTTAACAACTTTTCTCACGCACTTATATCCATTTTCTATTATTCTTTCAAATTTTTGAAATTTTGAATTTTGAATTTTGAATTTTGGCTACTTCCCTGTCAACTTATCTATCCATGTAATTCTTCTGATGATAATATTTTGATATTTGACAAGCCCGGCGTCAGGAAAGACATTTTTTTTTTATTGAATGGTGTATTCAATAAAAAAAAAATTGAACAACTGAAGATGAAATGGATTTGCCATTTTTACATTTTTTATTTCTCTTTTTTCATTTCTCTCTCTCTTTTCTCTCTCTCTCTCTGATTCTCCCCCCTCTCTTTCTCTCTCTCTCTCTGTATATATATATATATATATATATATATATATATATATATATATATATATATATATATATGTGTGTGTCTATATATATATATACATATATATGTGTGTGTCTGTATGTTTCTGTGTTAATCATTGTGGCATGTGAATCACGGGACATTTTACCAATATATCTATTCACGCAGCTGGTCCTATAGATAAATAGATTTATAAACAACATTAATCTGAAGCAATATCTTCTTCTTCGTGTACCACGATGCTCGCTCACTCATTGCGGCTACAAGCTCCAATCCTGAGAGGCCAGTGTTTTTCTACAGAATAGTCATGATTTTAATATGAGGCCTCCCAGCGACCGCTTGGCCTTTGTGGACCACAGAAACACTTTTCCAGCATGTTCATCGTTTTGAGATACAGTACAGCAGATATGCGTAGAAGGCAACCATATAGCATTTTGTTTGTAACATGGTCTCGTATGTTGTATACGACGCATAGCATCTTGGTGTATGACCCATAAAGTTTTTTAGATCGAGCAACATTTAGTGTTTAATATTTAGTGTCCAATATTTAGTGTCCAACAGTTTCTTAATATTTTAAACTACTGATATGAGAAATTCATTCCATAAAACATCCTCAGAGAAGAATACATCCAATAACCAGTTAAATCTGGGGAAAAGAAATAGACAAACTAAAAATACTGTTAGAAAAATATACACTGTTTTAAGTTGGCGTGCGGAGAAACGATGTTGATAAACATAATCAAATGTTGGATACGCTTTGGCGGTAATCAATCAATTTAAAGTTAAGTGTCCAGCTAGTTCTCTAGATGCAATTGTCTATCCGGGATTATCGACAAGGGATGACCTTAACGTCAACTAGAACTCCAAAAGTAGACAGTTAATTGATGGGCATGACGTAGGAGCGACTGGAAGATTTGAGTTAAATTTAGTTACTGCTAGAATTTTAGCTCAGCTACACGTTATACAAGGTCTTTAGATAGCTAGGGGACACTGAAATAAGTAAAGGGGGATTAATATATTCCGTCATTCGATTGACGTACATTTCTTTAAAATTTTAGTTCCGGTCGGCTCGATTGCAAGAACATGTAATTAGTTTTATTTCCGATTGGGAGAAGATGGAATCAAGTAATCCGTGTTATATTCGCCGCCTCTTCTAGAAAACCACGGCTAAACATGTTCTTTTGCTTGATCACTTTCCGAAAACTGATACATGCTTTTAACATTAAACAGTTACGTTTCAACCTTGTGTCATACGTGTAAGTTCAAAAAAATGACCGAGGAAACACCACCTGCAAACAAGTTCGTTCATATCCCGGATAAGAACAAAGTCAGGACTAACGGTTTCAATACAAGAATAGGTTAATTCGGTTTGCTGTTGTTCCAAATCACTGAGCAGTCGAGTGGGAGGGGGGGGGGTAAACAGAAAGAGGTCGATAATTACTGTTTAATCATATCTTATCTGGACATCTCTAAAACCACAAGATCACACGTACACACGTGTGATCTTGTGGTTTCAAAGTGAACTGACAACTTTTCTCGACCCTCTCTCCATCTCTCTGTGGACTATGTGACGCCAAACTCGTTTCTAGCACACAGTAGGTCGAGCTGACATCTGAGTACACTAAGCTGACACTGATTCAACCCTATTTTCTGCTATTCTCAACTAACAAAATTATACTCGCCAAATATTTAACAAGACTACATGTGTATATAGCGTTAATTAAATGGAGCTTCATCCCCCCTTGAGAGGCATTGTTGCGGATCTATCTTCATAAAGAAGAAAAAAGGGGGGGGGGGTTAGCGTCCCCTATATCTCAAGACTTTACATAACGTCTAGCTGAGCTGAAATACAAGTAAGTATTGTTATGTTACTTTTGTTCACCGCAATCAAGGCATAGGGGCGTAAGAGGCTACTGTGAATAAGGTCTAGATTTATAGGGGGCATCCTAAATGTGGAACGTTGTAGCAAGATATTTGTTCACATTACATTAAAATTTCTGCATGTTTGTATAGTCAAGGAAATATGGAGCAAAGGAGTGATTGCAAAGGCAAGAAGTCCGAGGAAAGAAGCTACAAGAGTCGAAAGTTTTCCGGAATCTGAGTCTCTCTACAGTCAATGGGATGGAATTTTGCTGCTAATGCAGTTGTTGGTCGAGGTGTATTTACGTTGAGAGTGTACAAGTGCAGTAAGTTCATTGGAGCACATTTCATGAAAGTAATTGTAAAACAAGCATAGGGATGCAACAATTCAGCGTTTCCTTGTTCAATGATTATTATTTCTACCACTAGGAGTTCTCACACAAGCTATCGTCAGTGATTGCCGATAATAACCGGTGATGTTTCCTTAAGTCTGAGTGACAACAAACCTTCACAGATTTCCAGTACTCTCAACTTATTTTCTATAACCATTCCAAATGACTTTGCGTAATCGCAACAGCCGATTACCATTGATTTCTCGCTAGTAACGACCATTGGTCTCCTCTGGGATTTGGGTGGCATAAGCCTCTCCAAGGTCCCAGTACTCTCCGTACTCTTCGAGTTGAAGTTTGGTAAATGCTCCCCTTCCTCGGTTTTTCCTTGACCCTTCACGATTATTGTGTGTGGTTTCAGCCGAGGCTGGTGCAATCTTTTTTTTGTTGAGAGGGGGGGGCATTTTATGAAATTTCTTGCATTTTCTGTTCCTTGGGGTTATTATGGTGCCGTTCTTCCTGCGGTGTTTTTCTTCTTATTGTAACTTCCATGTGACTGGTTACCGTTCGTAGCTTATGCTGGTTGGTTTCCGCATTTGAGGATTTTCCTCAAGATTGCAGCTGTTTTGATCATTGCCGTCCTTTGTCTGGTGTCAGTGCTCCCTTTGATTCTAATTTATCCCAGTTTTTTTTCATATGTTTTGGGGACGGTTCTTAGTGCTCCTACGATTATTGACATTATATTGACTTTTTTTCATGCTCCATATCCCTTTCAATTCTCTGACAAGTTCCGTGTATTTGCTTTGTTTTTCCGTCTCTTTGATCTTAATCGTAGATTTTGCAGGATTTTTCCTTCTTGTTGACTATTATTACACCCGATCTCCTTCCTTGTATGAGTTTATCTATTTGCACCTTCATGTCTTTTGTGTTTTTCGTTTTCCAGTACTGTCTCTGGTTTAAGTATGTACCATTTGTCCACGTATTCGAAATGCAGTCATTTGCATAGTCCCCAGTGTACTGATTTCCCCACGCAGTCGTGTCTGTTCTTGTATTCTTTTTGGGCTAGTTTGCTGGATTCACTTATTATGTGATTTACTCTTTGTCTACACAATCTGCATTTCCTTTATTCCTGGGTTTTATCTATTAATCTTTTATGTAGTTAGTCCTAATCGCATTGTTCTGTGCAGCTGTCAGCAAAGATTCGGTTTCTCTGTTCAAGTATCCGTTTCTTAGCTATGCCCAGGGATGTTTGTGGGTCTCTTTTCCTGTCATTCTTATGAAACGTCTATGTAGCGGTTTCCCTTCCCACTTTTCTTTCGTAGCTTTTTTGTTTTTGGTTTCAGTGCTTTCTGAGTTGTTCATTGCAGTGGTATCTCTTGCTGTGGTAATCAGCTTTTCTGTGTTCTTCGAAGGACGGACCAGAGGGTGGAGCTCAGTTGAGCATCTTCCATGGAAAAACGATAGAGAGAGACTAGTAACGTCTATTCTGAGAAAGGGACTGTAAAAAAAGAGAAAAGAAGAGATCATCCCCACTAGATTACAGAGTCGATGTTGAACGTTGTCTCGGTAACGGTACTCCATCTTGGGACGTATGTAACTCTTATGTATTTAGAGGATTGCATCGTGTGTCAGGTACTTTCTGGAGCGGTAGAATTTCGTTCAGTACGAAAAACCTTACGGAAAGATTGATGGGTTAAAGAGATTGAAAGAGACAACACCATTTACATTGAAGTACACAGACAGAGGAGATAGAGCGAGAGAGCGAGACGTTTATATGAGGCGGCAAGAAATAAGAGAAATGGGTGCAAAGTATGTAGCTGTAACTACCGACGTGTCGCTTGATGAAGTGAAGTCATTTTAGTTTTTAATTTTTATTTGTTCACAAATGTTAACACTTATACAGAAAAACAAATACAACTTCTATTATATTCTTTAGTATAAAATATACGTTATTCTCCTTGCTGATTTTTATTTTTAGGTGATTCTTTGAAAATGTGTCATGTTACCAGTCATCTGGGGCGGACTAAGCAATTTTTTAAATAAATTCTAGCTAAGTACATTATTTTATTTCCAATAACACGGTACAACAATAACAAATGAAACTCGACTCGACAAAAGCGAAGTTTCATTTGTCAGTTTAAATGCTATTTTCAAAGTCATGCGGATTTTCAAAGTCAAACCACAGTCTGACTTTGAAAATCCGACAAGATTACTTTATATGTTAGATATATACGAGAAGAAATGTGACCTTTTTGGGTCACCCGGGTAGCTTATGTTAGATTGTTAAAATCAATAAAAAGTGACTTTGCAAAACCAGTTTAATTAAGAAAAATCCAAAATTAGTTTTTAATCTCTTATTCTCCTTGTCCCGCTATTATTAATATTTGTGCTGATATTCCCTATTGTTTGTAATAGTCAATTCGAATCTTCTATTTTATAGCTAGCTGTATTACCTTTGACAGTTAATAAACAGAGAGAGAGAGAGAGAGAGAGAGAGAGAGAGAGAGAGAGAGAGAGAGAGAGAGATAATAGAACCAAGAGCACTGGTAGATATGATACATATATTTATTTACCTCCTTTGCAGGAGGTTAGACACACGGTTAGGTAGGATTTTGAAAAACCAGCGCACTAGATAAAGTGCACCCTGGACTATAAAAATGCATGAGAAACGCCGTCGACATTCACCGGTAAGGGGCGTATCAGGCGATTAGCAATAAACTAACCCCTTCTCAGAGAGAAGGTAAAGCCTGGGCGGATGTAACTCCTAGGCCTGAACAGAACCATACAGCAACAAAGCCACTGTCGGACTGATTGTCAATGACATATAGCCGACGTGTACAAACAACACCTACTCAACTGTGCCAGGTAAGTATCTAACGTTTCAGTTCCAGTAAAGCAAAGGCATCACGAGGAGTGATAGAAAGAAAAAAAAACCCAAAGAGTATGAACTTGTAATGTCAACAAGTCATGAGACTTGTAAGAAGAAAAAACTTTAGAGAAACCGACTTAGGATATTTTTTATCCTAATGGTCCACCATTTACCATGGCCAAAAGCCACTCGATGATAAGGGTTAGTGAGATTTTCAATTAGACGCTAGAACAGTATTATGAAAGGATTGAGATCTATGATTAATTCACAGAATAACTTAACAGATATTTGTTGACATTGGCATATTGCCACTGAAACGTAAGGAGCTACTGTGTTAAGGGCCAGATTTATAGGTGGAGGGCAACATAAGTGGGGAGTTGAGCAGCAAAATGGTTGTTCGCATTATATTTAAATTTCTGCATGATGGTACAGTTGATAAAACAGAAATTTTGTTTAAATTTCTGCATGATGGTACAGTTGATAAAACAGAAATTATATTTAAATTTCTACATGATGGTACAGTTGATAAAACAGAAATTATATTTACATTTCTACATGATGGTACAGTTGATAAAACAGAAATTATATTTACATTTCTACATGATGGTACAGTTGATAAAACAGAAATTATATTTAAATTTCTACATGATGGTACAGTTGATAAAACAGAAATTATATTTAAATTTCTGCATGATGGTACAGTTGATAAAACAGAAATTATATTTAAATTTCTGCATGATAGTACAGTGTATAAAACAGAAATTATATTTAAATTTCTGCATGATGGTACAGTTGATAAAACAGAAAGCAGGGAGGGAATACCAAAGGTAAGCGGTCTGAGCAAAATAATAAGTAAACTTTTTAAAAATCTGGCATCTAGAAACCTCCACAGTAAAAGTGGTGCAGCTAGTCGGGTAGGTCAGATGTATTTTTGTTTATAGGAGTACAAGTGCAGTAAGCTCATCCGAGCACATTCCATGAAAGTAAAGAGATGCAAAACTGTGACAATGTGACAGGGACTTTACTTTCAATATTGAAAATAACTGCATTTATCTAAACATTTTAACAATCAGAAACAAATTAAATTTAATGTCAATTTTTAATATTTAATTCTAATGGAAAAGGTTATGACTGTTTATTAAAAGGTTTAACGAATAAATAACAAATACACCTTTTTAAATAAACGTAGTATTTTTCATCGAGAACATTTATTAATATAAAAGTTAAAATACGTAACGATGTATTACTAAGATTAAAATACATAAACATTTATTAATACTAAAATCAAAATATATAAACATTATAAATATTAAAGTTAATATATATTTTTAAAAAGTTATTAATATTAAAGTTAAAATATATAAACATTTATTAATACTAAAGTTAAAATGTATAAAAAATATTAATACTAAAGTTACAGTATATATGAATTTAATACTTAATTTAAAATATACAGCAATTATTAATAATGAAGTAAAACTAAAAAAATAGTAATACTTAAGTTAAAATACATAACAATTATTAATACCAGAGTGAAAATGCATAAACAAATTTAATACCAGAGTGAAAATGCATAAAAGGTTAATGCAAAATAATTAGCAATTTATAATAAATAAGAATTTATTAATATTAATATTAATATTAATATTAATATTAATATTAATAAATAAGAATTTATTAATATTAATATTAATATTAATATTAATATAAAAATTAAAATACATATGAATGCGATACTAAAATTAAATTGCAAAAAATATAAATAATTAATACTTAAGTTAAAATAAATAAAATGTTTTAATACTAAAATTAAAATACATAAAAATTGTTAATACTAAAATTAAAATACGTGAAAATTTATTAATACTAAAGTTAAAATACATAATAATTTAATAATAATGTAAAAATATATAAACGTTGAATATTAAAGTTAAAATTGATAAAAAATAATACTAAAATTAAAATGCATAACAATTTATAAATACTAAAGCTACAATAAATAAGAATTTATTGCTAAAGTCAAAATACATCGTAGTATTGTTTTTTTTTAATTTATTCATTTGACTATACGAAAAGTAAATTTAAAGAAAAATGAAGAACGATACGCAAGAAACAAAATTTAATGAATACTATTTTCCTTGTGAAATTAGGTGTACCATTCAGAAAGGCCTGCGGTCCTTAGTTGGCCCATGATTGGACACTCTACTTTATTGTTAGATTGTATTAAGATAATGCCCAAGAATGTATTGAGTTATCTTCTCTTTCCCAGGGGAAATTAATGTTTCGTTCAACCATGTTGAGTTTGTTGGCGATATGTTGGGGATGTACACGTATGTGCACATATACACATTCAAGAGTATGTATGCATATATTGAAGAGCGTGCATATGCACATTCCAGAGTGTGCATATGCAGATTCAAGTTGTGTGCGCAAAGGAAAATATTACTTACAAGTTCACACCGGTGAGCATTTACGTAGTATTTTAACTTTAATGTTAGGTTTCCCAGGGATCTTGTCTAAATTGTATTTTATCTTCTTTCCAATCGTTACCATAGCAGCCATCATCACAGTGATGATCTGCGTTCGGAGTTGCCACATTCTGTCCCATTCCAAGAACTTTAGATTCAGATAATTCATCATGTTCTTTTGTAGTGGTGTTTTTGTCAGGATGGTGTACCGTCATGTATGTTATTATCTACTCACTAGGGGTTTTACCACGAGTAATTATCGTTGATAGCTCACTGGGAATAAGTGGTATTCTCTGCAGTTTGAGTGACAAGTTTCCCCAGATTTCCAATACTCTCCGTTTTTTTTCGATAACCGTTGACAATCATTTGGCGGTATCGCAATAGTCGTTTACCGTTGATTTCTCGCTGATAACGGCCGTTGGCTTTCTCTAGAATTTGAGTGGGAATAAGTCTTTCCAATATTCCAGTACTTTCCGCAGTACGTTCCAGGACTTTCCAGTATATGGTGACACCAGCCTCGGTTAGTACCACACAAACACTATTATAAAGGGCCAATGAGGATGAAAAGACCTAGGATAGAGAGCATCAATCAGACCTCTACTGGGAGGGTGCCGAGAGTACTGGAACTTTGGAGAGGCTGTTTGCCACTCAGATTTCAGAGAAAACCAAGGATTGTTTCTAGCAAGAAATCAATAGTAAACGGTTGTTGAGATTACGCAAAGTGATTTGGAATGGTTATTTAAAGAGGTGAAGAATGCTGGAAATCTGGGGAGATTTTTGTCACTCGGACTCCATGGAACACCACTTTATATTGCCAATTATTACAGATAATAACTTGTGTTTGTTTGGTACCGACCGAGGCTAGTGTCACCATTTTCTTATGGAGGGGTATAATTATTAAGTATTGCAATTTTGCCAGTTTCAGTTCCTTTGGTTTCATGTAATGTTCTTGATATACTTTTTTGCTCTATTTCTATTTCAACTTACTCATGGTTGGTTGGCGTTACCTGTCTATGTTGGTTGGTTGGTTTCCGCACTCGATCAGTATTTGTAATATTTCGTCTGTTTTCTTCAATGCCGTGACTTGTATAGTGTTAATGTAATTGATTCCAATTTCTCCTCGTACTTTCCCAGGGTATTTTTTCACAAGTGTTCGTAGTGCTCTAACACTTATTGGAATTATGTTCTGCTATGTTGCAAACTTCAAGTATTTAATTGTTCTGCCTCTTTCAGCTTCACCCCGTCAAATCTACTATTTGCAGCTTTTTTCCTGCTTGTTGACTATTATTATGTCTGATCACCTAGCTTGGATGATTTTGTCCGTTTGTATTTCTATGTTTCAAAGAAGTTAATGCGTTTTGTTTTCCAATATTGCCTCCGGTTTTTAGCTTTTACGATTTCTTTGTATGTTCAGTTGTTTGGAAAATTTCCGTGGACTACCTTACCAATCATGTAACACCTGTTTTTGCATTCCTTTTTCGTTGGCTTGCTACATTCAATCACCATATTGTTTACTGTTTCGTCTCTTTGTCAACAGAGTCTACATTTGCGTGTTTTGTTTGGTGTTGTCTATATATTGAATTCTATGTTATTTTTCTGATCGCGGTTTTTGTGCGGTTGTCAGCAGTTATTCCGTTTTTTTTATTTATCCAGTAACCATGCCCATGTTTCCTCGTGTGCAATTTCTGTAGTCGGTTCTATAAATAGCGCATGTAGTTGCTTCTTTTCCTATTTTTATTTTCTAGTTTCATCGCTCTCCGTGTTGCTAACCTTGGTGCTGATTTAGGCGGCGTTAATCAACCTCTCCGTGTTTTGTTTTATTCATTCCTCTAGTTCTTCAATTACATCGCCGTGCATAGTGATTAGTATCATAGTTCTTCGATTCAGTTTCTTTACTGCTTTGCTAATTCCGCCCAGATAACTAATAAAATGAATAATGAAATTTAAAATAACTAACTAAAAATAATTGTGGAATGAAAAACAATTGTCCAAATTATCAAGTAATAAAATAAACCAACAATTGTCTATATGATTAAGTAATGACCTAATAGGTTTTTATAACTTTTTGTTGCCTATTAAGGTCCCGCACTAGCTGCCAGGTTCCAGCTTCAGCCACGTCTCCGCAGTGTTGCATCCCTGTGCTTGTTTTGCAAGTACTTCCACGGAATGTTCTTTGGTGAACTTACTGCACTTATACCCCCAACGTAAATATCTCCGATCTACCTGACGAGCAGCAAAATCCCACTTTTTCAACGTAGAAGTCTTTGTGCAATGTTCTATCTGCTCTCTGTTTCCTCGACCGTACCACCATACAGAAATGTAAATGTACTGTGAACAAACATCTCGTTACCCAACTCCACACTCAGTTGAAAATGTATTGTTTAGGGTAAATAAAAGTAAAAATATTAAATAAAATAAATAAAATAAGTTTAATGAAAATAAATAGATAAAAATAATTGTAAAAAAACAATTATCAAAATAATTGTAAAAAAACAATTATCAAAATAATTGTAAAAAACAATTATCAAAATAATTGTAAAAAACAATTATCAAAATAATTGTAAAAAAACAATTATCAAAATGATTAACAATAATTGTTGCATATAAGAAGATAATTTCACCTTAGTGAAAAAATATTTGAAACTTAATATAGATAAAAAGTAATTAAATAAAAAGTTATTTGCCTTCAGCCAGTAAATATAGAAAGGAACCAATCAAATGGAAATACTCACAAACAGGCCGAAGCTCGTAGCTTGCAGGCAAATTAAATGTATGCTTGTATGATTTTTCTTCATCCTGAGGAAGTCTTACAATAAAGACAAAACGTTGATGAATACATAAATAATATATTTTTGACTTTGATTTTTCATTGTCCATTACGTCGGATCATTTTATCCTTATCTTTATTCACGAATAAAGATAGGAATACAATGATTCGACGTAATGGAGAATGAAAAAGGAAAGCCAAAATATATATTATCTGTAGGTAATAAATAATTAATATTTA
Organism: Sepiola atlantica; assembly: GCA_963556195.1. Classification (NCBI taxonomy): domain Eukaryota; kingdom Metazoa; phylum Mollusca; class Cephalopoda; order Sepiida; family Sepiolidae; genus Sepiola; species Sepiola atlantica. The sequence goes on along the minus strand of OY744522.1, from coordinate 153,032,997 downwards.
TTTATAAAATAGTATTATTATAGCCCCTTTTACTTAGGCCGGGCACACTGAGAGAGTTTAATAAAAAGCAGTATCACAAGCTTCATTGCGAGTTCCAACACAGTTTGTTGCTGATCACTCTTCGCTGCTTGTTGTAAATATCCACCGACTTGGCATTTACAAAGTTAAATTCCTCCTAACTTCCAAGCTGATTCGTGGTAACGCTCTTGACTGCGAATCAGTGGCAATTTGTGATCAGAGTTCGCGTCCGCCGACCGACAGGAATCAATTTCCTGCACCGAGGATTGCGCAAGCATGAAACATCGATCTGACTAATTTCCAGCACACTCATACTCCGCACGGAGGTGATCTAATTTCCGTTTTTTCGTTCTTTTCTTTTTTTCTCTGATTATTCCCAATGAAAAACGTAGGTGTTTGAAATATTGAATAAAATATATTAAAACAACACCACCGTTTTCTTGCGTTAACCCCCACACATCATTCTCAATATATATTTTAAAATATATAGTCATTTATAAACGAAGAAGAAATGCAGCTTAAATCCAGAGATACTAATTAAATCCTCATATTGAAGACTTAGAACTTTTATAAGCCGACTTACCGCTGGAAAATTCAAAAATAGAAAAGGGGACGCACCTGCAGCATTTGTAGACTTAGCTTATGATCTGGTAGTTTGCATATGAAATTAATTCCACTTTCATGGGTTAAGCAGTCTAGTGAGATCGCCGTCTGACCATAGTTCTTTATAAAAGAATAGAGTACTCTCGGTTGCTGATGATAATGAATATAAGAATTAAAATTTCATCCATTTATAGTATGTGCTGATAGTGTAATGGAGTAAATTTTTGCTGATAACAAAATGGTCGTGTTTAGATATCTATTTGAACTTTCCTTTCTTCCTCCGTGTTCCTAGCGTCAGGTGGAATTTCAGTGAACATGGCTTATTCGGAAGGGATCCCAATCTGTGGTACATACACCATGGAACCATGGAGCCATGGTATGTGTTCCACAGATTGGGAACCCTTCCGAATAAGCTTTGTTCATTGAAATTCTATTTGCTTCCGTGCTTCTCAAAGATTTGCTTCCATTTGTTTCCCTGCAGGCCACAACATGGTCGTCTTCAAATCCAATGTCAACAAATCCCTGTCATGAACTCCATCAATCATTCGCAATCCTCTCATAGTTCTTCATTGTTCAACTGACAATCATTCCATCTCATTAATTCTTATCCTCGAGTGCCTTTTCGCCTTCATAAGTGGTGAACCATTAGGCAAAGAAAAGTAACTGCAGTCTAGTCAAACTGAAGAACTCGAACAGAACAGTTTTGCACCTTACGAAGATAAAAATGAAGATATGTGTTCATATTATTAAATACAAATCCGATGTATTTAAATATTCATATGGGCGGTTGTACCCATATTATGATCCCTGAAACCCTATAAAATATTGAAATTTGTGGAATATTTAACTGATGTCTAATACTCATTGTACACATTTCACAAAAATCAGATATATCTGAATTTTTACGACGTGCTCCTATTACCTTGCGTTAAACTAAATAAACCCAAATATAACCCACATTACTAACTCTTACACCGAGAAGCTGTGTCTCAAAATTCATAATATGTTAATTAGTTTTGAAATCAATCCTGTACATATAAATAAATAAAAATATAAACATACCTAACTTTATATATAAATATTTATTAATATTTACAGAAGATTATAACAACATCGGTACCATTGTCCTAGGGTTTCAGACAAAAGTTAAAATGTTGACTTAGGTCTGAGGTTCGAATCGAGTAACCAGCAAAATAGTCATCCTCTACACTGATGATTTCCGGAAAAGGAAGAAATACATCTGTATGTGGATAAGAAAATGAACACTATTTATCATTATATATATATATATATATATATATATATATATATATATATATATATAGGGTGGGCAAAAATAAGGGTCCTATTTTTAAAAATTCATAACTTTTTTATTTATTGATTTTGTTTTTTTTTCTTAGAATAAGTAAAGGACCCCTTCCGAAGCAAGCATGAGCCGTATTAGCCCTAAGGAACGTACCGTCATTTAGAAAACATTATTTTTGCTTAAAAAAACTCAAAACAGTGTAAAAAACAATACTTTAGATTTTGTAAGTTTTAAGAAGTGTTTTTCGGCTAAAATTTGTTTTGTTTATTTCAAAAAATCTCGGAAGGGTCAGTCTACACACACATAAAGTTTGGTGAGTTTAACTTTTATTTTGTGGAAGTTATTCAAATTCAAGTTATTCAAATTTAAAGATAGGACCCTTATTTTGGCCCACCCTGTATATATATATATATACAATATGGCTGTTTTACGTATTTTGATGTATTTTTAGTTAAATAATTGATGACAGTTACCGATATGTTTGGTGAGAAGATTATTTTATGTTTTTCCTGGAATAATACGATAAACGTTCTATGCGTGTTTCTCCACTAGCTTTTTAAAATTCTCTTCTTTCTCCAGTTTTTTTGTGCATATGCTTTTGACACCTGACGATGATTCGACGAAGAATCGAAAACGTTCGTGAAACATGTGAAACCTGTGAAGCCTATTGAACATTTATGATTTTTTAAATTTTAATACAGAAAAGACCATCACAATAATTGTAAAAAATAAAAAAAGGCATAATTAAACAGACGAATTTTGTTATTTTTAACAATGTTTGCATAAATGAGAAAATGCTGCCTAAATACACACACACACACGCACACAATATATATATATATATATATATATATATATATATATATATATATATATATATATATATATATATATATATATTCTTTGAAATTTTTACAACCATTAAAACTATAAAAAAAAACAATTTTTGTCCCGAGTCTTTCGTTGGGAGACTACTTTTCTAATAAGTCAATTAATCTTTTGCAATAACTAAATTAGTTTGCTTCCAAGAATTAATATTATTATTAATATTATTTTAGGGATCATTAGTTATTTACTATGAAAAACGGTTTCGAGAATTTAAAAACAAAACCGTATTTTGTCTCATGGCTTACCAGCAGTGTTGATCAGACACCGCCCCCTAAAAAAGAACAACGTTCCCGATATCAGATCTAGTTATTTGCTTCAGATTATTATTTTGTTATATATATATATATATATATATATATATATATATATATATATAGTTAAAAATGTACTTATGGCAAATGAGCTACATAGAAACGTTTGGGTTTCATTCCATTGAATTTATTCGTCATGTTGTATAGTTCACTTGACATAAGTTATGTTTATATTATTACTTAGCTTTAGCTATGTATTATATATTATCTTATATTATAAGTATATATATAAAAGGTATATAAACGAGTTGAGTACATGTAACGCCAGAGTTTCTTCTACTGTAAGTAATAGGTTTGTGCGCGCAGTGATATCGGTTGTTGACTGCGGACATTCAGATTTCGAGTCCCGTCGTCTATACATTCACTACGTCTAATCACACTGATGCGCCTTGGGATGCTTATATTTTTTTATATGCATATTCCACTATATATATATATATATATATATATATATATATATATATATATATATATATATATATATATATATATATATATATATTTGAATATATATATATATATATATTTAAATATATATATATATATTTAAATATATATATATATTTAAATATATATATCTATCTAAATATATATATATATATATATATATATATATATATAAATATATATATATACATTTAAATATATATATATATATATATATATATATATATATATATATATATATATATATATATATATATACTATCAGGGCCACCCGGTGTTGCCCGGGACGATAAACAAAGAACTAAAAGTTTAGAGACGCGCCCCTGTTGTACCAAAGAACTAAAAGTTTAGAGACGCGCCTCTGTTGTACTAAAGAATTAAAAGTGTAGAGACGCTCCTCCCCAACTCCTTATGACGCCATTTCCGGATTTGTTGTAGGAATTACATGGGTATCAAGTGGGTGAGTGGGTGGGCCCCCTTCCTTCCTAGAACTCGTCTCATACCAACAGAATCAAGGCCGGTGCCGGAATTTCCCCAGAATTAGTGTCTATTAATTTTTAATTCCCCCTCCGCAGCCTCCTTCTGATGTCATTTCCGGTTGAATTTTAAGGGATGATTTGCATTTTTTTACAGTAATGACTTGCAGTCTTTTTTTACAATGAACGATATAATTGTTTTCTATTTAAATTAATACATAATTAAATTGAAATTAAACTGAAAATAGCTGAAATAATCGACACCCACCAGACGAAATCTGCCACATAGCCCCCCCCCCCCAAGGTGTGCATTTAGAGAATCGGGAATACTACTATTATATTTTACAGTTAATTTTGCATAAGACTGCACTTTTAGATACTCTAACTTCTTTTTCTATAGGGCGCACACACATACATACATACATACATACATACATTGAGTTTTATATATATAGATATATACATCAAGTTATGTATGTGTATATGTTTATATATGTGTACGTATAGGATTAACCTTTGAACTAATTATGAATTTTCGAACACAGCTGCTATAAGTGGGCTATATTTGTTTATTTGGCTTTATTTAAAGCAGGTAAAAGAGGGTGTAAGCTCTTCGTAAAAATGCAGATACCTCCGATTTCTGTGAAATTTTCACAATAGGTATAAAAGAATTAATATACAGGGTGGGCCAAAATAAGGGTCCTATTTTAAAAAATTCATAACTTTTTTATTTATTGATTTAAAAAAATTTTTTTTTTAGAATAAGTAAAGGACCCCTTCCGAAACAAGCATGAGCCGTATTAGCCCTAAAGAACGTACCCTCATTTAGAAAACATTATTTTTGCTTAAAAAACTCAAAACAGTGTAAAAAACAATACTTTAGTTTTTGTAAGTTTTAAGAAGTGTTTTTCGGCTAAAATTTGTTTTGTTTATTTCAAAAAATCTCGGAAGGGTCAGTCTACACACACATAAAGTTTGGTGAGTTTAACTTTTATTTTGTGGAAGTTATTCAAATTCAAGTTATTCAAATTTAAAGATAGGACCCTTATTTTGGCCCACCCTGTATATCTCCAAAATTACAGGTTCCTAGGACTGTTTTAAGGGGGTTTTAGGTGGTGAGCGTATAATGGACACAACCTCCAATTTGAAAATTAAAATATTTCAGATTTGCATAGAATGTTATCCCTAATCATTCGACACCAATTAAGCAAAATTCACCGAATTCTAATTTCTTCTTGACTGTTAAGTTTGAGACATTTTCTAGAATTTAAATAATGTAATGGATTGTTATCGAAAAAATTGGAATAATGATTCTATATATACGATTTAGTATAATTATATTTTGATTTTAATCTTCGTAAGGGGACATAAAAGAGGTACAAAACTGTTCTGTTCGGGAAATCAATTTCTTCTAATATATATATATATATATATATATATATATATATATATATATATATATATATATATATATATATATATATATATATATATATATATATATATATAATTACTGTTGTTACGGCGCTTGTCAGATTAAAATACATTCGAGTTTCGAATCACAGGTGGAAGCACCCGCTGGTTTGTAGCCACACTGAAGAACCGCGTTACGACGATACAGCTGTTCGTGAATATTTAAATATGTAATCGTTGCTATTTACCCATTAAAACTGCGGGAGAAGCGCGTGTCACAGATGGTCGTGTTACGTGTGTGCGCGAGTGTGCGCGTGTGTGCGCGTGTGTGCGCGTGTCCAGGTTTGCGCATTTGCAATGGAAGTACGAAGAAAAGGGAGTGTGATGCGTGATACAATTTTCTACACTTTAGCGACATCAGTTTTCATTGGAAACACGGGAGCCCCTAAAACCTCGAACGGAACGAACTGATGAGGCAAAAAAGGGCAAGAAAGGTTTGTAATATAAGAATTTATAGCAGAAAAAATATGAGAAAAGCCAGTTTCGGTCAGTTTGTGGGACTCAGTCGGGTGCTCCGACCGTTTTTTTTCTCTTAAATTTTTGTGGTTGTTGTTGTTGTTATTTCTTTCTTTCTTCTTCCTTCTTTCCTTCATTCCCCCTCTTCTCCCTTTCTTACTTAATAACTTAAGCTGACTTTAAAATAAACCCATTCTAATATGAACGAAGTCATCAACACCTTCATGGCGGTCTTTGGAAAAGTTTAGTAAAATTAATACAATCGACGTAAATTATTCTAAACAAATAAAGTTGGGAAATTTATCCTAAACAATTTCTTCTGCTTTATCTCCTCATTGGTGACCTATTTGCGTTAATAAATTTAATATTAATAGAAGTTATAAGCTTTTTAAGTTATAGTAAATACAGATTCTGAGCAAAGTAGACATTTTTGTTTAGCCACGTTAAACAAGATGGCTACTTTGTTCAGAATCGGTATTTACGCTCACTTAAAAGGCAAACAACGTATATCAAATATTACATTTTTTTAACGTAAATAGGAAAACAGTAGGCGAATCAAAATAAACTGTTTTGAACTAATTTCCCAACGGTATTCACTTAAACATAATTTATGTCTGTAATAGTAATAATTACCGGTAATGTTAAGTAAGTTTTAATACAATGTTTTAAAACATACAACGTGTGATATAACAGGTGCGATACCCAGTCCTCATCATCCGTCAACCATGGGTGGTAACACAGTTTCGGTGGCTAAGACGGTACTGAAACCTCTGGCGCCACCAGCAACTTTTGCTACTGGACATGGTATATAAAAAAGTTTGTTCATCTTTTGAGAGTCACAATTTCTTATTGAAACGCGTTTACTTTCAGCAGCTTATGAAATGCGTCACCAGCGCTGGCCGCTGGATGTCACGTAAACACGAGGAATGGAGATATTATTATTATGGTTATGGGTTCGAATAATTTACAGTCATTAACGATAAAAGTTACTGGAAAGAAAGCTTGATTTCATTCTTTATTTCGCGGACGTATACGACCCCCCTCCATCCGAAAAAAGATATTATTTAATCTAACAATATATATATATATATATATATATATATATATATATATATATATATATATATATATATATATATAAAGAGGTGTACTAAAAGCGAACTTTTAGGAAAGGTAAAACCCTATTGTGAAGAGTATACAGCTCAATATCCAGGATAGAGCAGGTAGAAATTTTCGCCGTACCTGAAGTTGTGGCTTCTTGGATTTTAACTTTGAAACTTCTCTCATTACTTCTCGTGCCTCTAACGACCTACCTATCTACATCGTATCCTCTCCGCTGGACTCTTCGACACCGGACTTTTTGGCAATCGGACATTTGCTTGCACCCTGGCACAGTTTTGCCCTACGTTTCTTTCCATACAACTTTTATTTTATTTCATTTTTTCAAATTTTAAATCTTGGCCATTGCCAACTTATCTATCCCAGCGACTTCCTCTGATGATAAGATTTTGATCTTTGAAAAGCCTGGCTTAAGGAAAATTTAACTTGAATAAATTGCCTTTTTGCGGAATATACCTTGCTTTGAACTTTTGAATTGAATTTTGATTTGGCTTTTGCTTTCTCTAATTCTTTTCCATTCTCCTTCATATATATATATATATATATATATATATATATATATATATATATATATATATATATATATATATATATACACACACACACACACACACACATATATATATATATATATATATATATATATATATATATATATGCAAACATTGTTAAAGATAACAAAATTCGTCTGTTTAATTATACTTTTTTTATTTTTTTTATTTTCCTGATGTATTAAAATCAAAAAATGAATAAATGTTCAATAGGTTTCACATGTTTCACGAACGTCTTCGATTCTTCGTTAAATCATCCTCAGGTGGCAAAAGCAAATGAACAAAAAAGCTGGAAAAAGAAGAGAATTTTAAAAAGCTAGTGGAGAAACACGCATAGAACGTTTATCGCATTGTTTCAGGAAGTCGTTGGCGATTTTTAATTCAGCAACGCTGGATGGCGTCAGAGAACAAAATCGCATTACGTTATTATTATAATATTTTTAAATGTTACCACTGGTTTCATATGTGATGTTGTTAATTTTAGGTGGTTGTGTTTTATGTAGATAGCTTCGAGTATTTTAATTTGTTTAAATTGGTTTCGGAATTTTAGTGTTATTAACTAGAATTTGTCTTAAATCAGAGGGAGGGCAGTTATGTTTTTGTAGATGTTGGTAAATTGAGCTAGATTTTACAAGATGCATGGTGAGACGGCGGAATAGGGTAGTGCTTGTAAAACCAATGTAGCTATTAGCTTTATTATTATTATGGGAGTTACATTCTCCCAAAGGGCATTTAAACTTATAAATAACATTGGTTCTTTCTAGTGGTTTTTGAGTTGGGAAGGAATTGTTTTTTACTATAAGATTTTCGGTTTTAAATTTCTTATAGTAAATAATGAGTCTAATTTTATTGTTACTGTCAATTGGAGATATGTATCTGTGTATGATATTTTTCATGCGCCAATAAATAAGGATATATTACCTGAAACCGTTTGAAGGTACGAAGAGACTTTATTCCCAAACACAACCAAACGTAAACAATATATAATGGAAGAGACTGCCCGAGCAGACGAGAAGGACACATAACTCAGTCATACTTAATTATCGCCCGTGACCTATAAGTATACATAAAATACTGGCGTGACGTATTTAAAGATTTTTTTTCTTTTCTTTTCTTAAGATAAGGACTAACGGGCTTAGATACTACAAGTTTGTAATAGTCTTTTAGGTAGGTTGGTTTCACTCTACGTCTGGGGTGACGAGCATGTCCGTATGTATCGGCTGTGAACCAGACGGACTGTGTTGTCTTTACCCTGTGGTAAAGAGAGTCAACTGGAACCTCCCCCTTGGTCACAAATTGGCTGGTTGATTGCTTTCTTTGTGGTACTCTATTGTCGCTGGTCTTTCTGCTAATTGTTTCTGAGATGGCAGACTTGGTATGCAAGACCAAGTCACTAGCGCCCTCGTCGCTGTTGTCTGAGTGTACGGGATAATCCCTGGGCTGTAACCTGGGTGACTGGGGACCCTGAAGCCCGAAATACGGTTGCCTCCTCCTGCTCCCATATGAAGGAGCAGACCTGACATGTCAGGGACTGCATTTTGGAGCATTTCGGCTGTGGGAAAGAAGACTAGAAATAGCAGACAGTTGACAGAAATTATGTCAATCTAGGGTTGGCTGAGAACTGGCCTTGACAAAGCTTTTCATAGGCCTCAACACAGGGCTTGCTATCAGTGAGCACTACTGGATGGTGTTCTAACTGAATCAGATATGGGCCAAAACGCTTGATAGCTGCAGCAATAGCCAATGCATCGACTTCACACGGAAGCCAGGTAGGCTGGTGACCGTTTAATGTTGCAGGAAAATGACCAATGAGCAGTAGCTTCCCTTCTCTGTCTGCATACATCAGAGTGGCAATGCTTTGCTGTTTAACGTATCCATCGGTCACGATCCACAACTGGTCAGCAGGACGGGGTGTGTGAATAGTTTTTACCGATGTCAAGGGCTTCTGAGCAGCAATGAAGGCTTCCAATAAGTGGTCGGACCACTTTACGGCATTTTGTGACTGTCTTCCCACTGTTGATTCATCTAAAGAGCTGAGGAAGTGGGAACAGTTTGGAATGACACGGTTTAAGACCTTATAGGCTCCAATGAACGATCGTATGTCTCTTTTTGTCTTGGGAGACTAACAGGAACTAAGTGTAGCGATTCTGTGCGACCCAGCTGACAAGGATCTTTCAGACCATATCCACCCAAGGATGGATGCTTGCTTCAGGCATATAGGTTTGCTAGCCGACAATCTTAAATTGGCCCAAAACAAAGTGGCGATGACTCTGCACGAAACTGAGGATAGGTCCTCAATGCTGTTTCCATCACAGTAAAGCTTTGCCACATATCCATCTACCAGTACATCGCCGAGTACTCAAGATATCAGTTTCTACCTGAGCTGTCTCCGATCCTGGCAAGCCCATTGTATCACTAGTCTTTACACGTATACCTCTGAAAGGGGTCACAACACAGCAATATTTCATGGCTTCCTTTGCCAGGATAGTTTGATAGAAGGCGTTAGTGAGGTCAGTTTTGATAAGCCATCGCCACAGGCTTATCTTCCTCAGAGTGGAGTCAATGTTCGGCATGGCAGACGGCTGGGGCTTTGAATAACGACCAACGCTGGAAAATGTAGTGACCAGATGGTGGTCTCCATTAGGCTTGCTGACTAAGAAAGAGGGATTTACGTACTCTACCGCTATTCCAACATCTTTGGGTTGGGAAAAAACACCAATGTTTTCCAACTCATCAAACTTAAGTTGTAGCTCTCTGAGTTTGTTGTCATTATATTGAGGAAGTCGGCCTCGATGCTGAGGTAGTTGTGTAGGACCCATGTTAATTGTGGCCTCCAAGTAGGCAGATGAGCCGTTATACCTGGGTAAATCCTCTCTTAATACATCGGAGAATTCGGCATCGAGTTGTTTAAATCCAATCTTTCCTGATTGGGATAGCATGCCATATGGGTCAATGACCACACAGGGAGTAATTTTCTTTTGGTGTTTAGTTGGCACGTGTCAGGCCAGGAGCTGTTGTTGTTGGAATTAACGTGGGTACAGCTTGAGAGAGATGTTGTGATTTCTGTATCTGTTGTGGTTCACTGGTCGTGTTGTCAAGCCGCACTTTGCCTCCTACACTCCTTGAGACTATGGGTTGCAGCCAGTATGAATTCAAATGAGGCTCGATGGCAGACTCTCCGTGTTCGTCATCAGGAATGGAGAGCTCCAAGTACTCACCAGGTCCAATAGTGGACTGTCGGTGTGGAGTGCGCATAGCTTGAGAACGTTGGACCTGTGAGGCAGTAGTCTGGAGGCCATAATGTTGTTTTATCGTCTGCCAAACACTTGCTAAAGACGTGGATGTCTTAACAATGGTACTCCGTGATATCGCAGGGCAGTAAATTGCCACCTGTCCCAACATCATCTCAACGAGAATATTTTTCTGAAAAGCAGTGTGTCTGCAAAAATCAGGTACCTTAATAGCATCATTTGTAAAGCCCCAGTGTGGGTGTGTGCGTGACTTCTTCTATCAACTTTCCTCGAGGAATGGGGCATAGAGACTATCAAGGGACAGGCTGTATATAACGTTATTCCTCAGACACACTGAGAGATATTTGAGCAACTGATATGTATTTAAATGAAGTTATACCAGTACTCACCAGTTTGACTGTGTGTAAAGTAAAGAGACACGTCGGTAGTCTAGTCTTTTAACGATAATACCTACAGGCGATAGTCCAGTTATTTAGTGGGTAATATCCTCCTTATATAAATATATATATATTTTTACTTTTTATTTTTTTTTGCATTTTTTTTTAAGAGGCGCATGTAGGTAATGAACCGCTGCCACCACGCCAATAAATAAGGATATATTTCTCTTGAAATCATAAGAAGGTACTTTGGTGGTGCAGATTAATAATAGCTTTTTAGTATATTTTTTATTAATTTTAAGTGGAGGGAGAGACTTTAATTGATCCCAAACAATGCACATTGTCACTGGGGCATAAGGGGCTACTGTGAATCAGAGACCATACCTACAGGGGCATCATAAATGGGGAGTTGTGCAGCGAGATGTTTGTTCAAATTGCATTTAAATGTCTGAACAGAACAGTTTTGCACCATTTTATGTCCCCTTACGAAAAGGAAAATAAAGATATAATAACAGTTAATCTTATGTCTAGAATCCGTATTCCAATTTTGATCAAAATCCATTAAATAACTTTGATTCAAGAAAATATTAAATATTTAAACCTTAAATTTAATAGGTCTTAAGAAGAAATTGAAATTCATGGAATATTGCTTAATTAGTGTCTAATGACTATGGATCAAATTTAATGCAACTCTGAAGTATTTGAATTTTCTAATGAGAAATTGGGTCATAGGGCATGCCCCTTTAAAACACTACAAATAAACGGAAATGTGTGGAATATTTATCAATTGATGTATAATACCTATTGTTAAATTAAGAAAAACATCGGTGCTATCTGAATTTGCACAACCCTCCCTCCCTTAACTCCTTTGCATAAAAATAAAGCAAATTAAATATATCTCCATATTTGGATCCCTTTATGCGTATCAGCTGTGTTAAAAATTACATAATGAAAATAATAATGACAGAAAAGTTGATCAAAATATAAATTTAACTGCTTAACCAGTTTATATATATATATATATATATATATATATATATATATATATATATATATATATATATATATATGTAAAGATAAATGAAAGAAGAGAGATAAATATGTACGAATGACAAATCTATTTCAACTTCGATTGTTCAATGCAAGGTGTACTCGGTAACAACATGTTTATTATTCATAAGATTTTAATCTTTGAAAAGCCTTGGCTTAAGGTAAGAAAAATAAACATGTTTTT
>OY744522.1:152742987-153017987 GCA_963556195.1 Sepiola atlantica | reverse complement strand
TATATATATATATATATATATATATATATATATATATATATATATACATTAGATTTAGGACGATAAAACGTATTACTTAGCGAATATCACTTGATGCATAAAAACAATCGCAGCTGATACATAAATTTCATTGAAATAAGTTTTCTTATTAGATAGAGAATTAAAAAAAATCTTATTTGAACTATGTTTTGTCATCGGAACTACATTTTCGTATTACAGCTTACTGCTATTTATAAATACACTACATGCATAAGAAAACATATTCCGACTCATCCCAATAATTCTTATTTCCCAAGAGTAATACATTTTACAAAAAATGTATTAAAGATTGGTTCACACATGGTCTACTATTGTATTTTTTTTTTATTTCTCCTAACAATTAAAAAAAAATTCTTTTTTTTTTGTGTGTGTGGGGGGTATTAAAACAAAATTGCTAATTGTCTACCCTACTATTAGCTAAATTTAAAAAATCCTAAAGAGTGTAGAAAACAATACAAGAATAATTTTATTTTTAAAATTTCTTTCAGCAGATTACCAAATTCAAACTCCACAAGAATTACGAATTAACAATTACTTATTGATACCATATTTAACTACATTCCGACTACTCCATGTTTTGATAACTAAACAAATTATTATCAGATTTCAAAGATTTGTTATTTTAACGTTTTCCTATGTTCTGATATTATTTTTTACTTTTTGTTATTCCACTATTCTCTTTCAGCAAATTATCAAAAATCTCAAATCCCCAATTGTCCGAATTTCACAATTAAATCTAATAACTATGATAGTTGAACTTTAAAATTCTGACTCCGACAGATTCTAAAAATAAAACAAAATCACACTCATCCACAGTCGAAATACAAAACAAATTCTGACTTTTCCCTCAAGATTAACACATTTTAAAAAATATTTATTTAAACATTTTCACAAATGTTCTGATACTGTTTTTTACTTTGATTTATTTCAGCAAAATATCGCATTCAAATTCCTAAAATGTTCAGATTTCAAAATTACATCTGTGATCAGAGGTAATTGTGGTAGTTAAAATACAAATTCTGACACCTCTGGGGTAACAAGGCAAAACAAAATCCGATTCTTCCAGGTTTTATAAATGATACAAATTCTGAATTTACTCCCCAAGAGTAACAAATTTCGATTATTTTATTTTAGCATTTTCACACATGTTCAGATATTATTTTTTTTATTTCATTTCTTTTAGTATTATGTTTCAGAAAATTACAATACCTCCAAACTCCCCAACAGTCTAATTTAATAAGTAAATTTGATCACTCTGGAAATAGAAATTAAAAATCCAACTCCTCTAGTGTCTAAAAACAAAACAATTTTTTTCCAATTGTTTTTTTTCTCCAAATATTCCTTTGGATGGGGAGGGGGCTATTTAAAATTTTTTTTGTCTTTTCTGTATTGTTCACACCACTCTCTACTTGAACGAATTAATTTCTGTACGAATATTTATAATTAACATTTCCTTAATTTGGGGGATACTTTAGGTATGATACCCCTTACAGTAAGTGTGGTATTGTGGTGACTGAGAAAACTTTTTTAAAGCTAAGAGTACTATTGACAATTTTTGTCATTGCTTATTTCCTTTGACCAAGGATGACAACGACACCCGTTCACCTCAATTTGAAATATTTATTGGCACAAAAAATACAAAAACTTACAATTACATATATTTTAACAAATTAGGCACAACCATTCTTATATCTTTTTTTATCGTATTACTTTCATGATTCTGTTTCAGCAAATTACCAATTTCATACTCCCCAAGAGTTCAGAATTCATAATTATTTTTGACTTGCAGATTGACCTAAAGTCTGATTCCACCAGAATCGAAAAAAACCCGCAAAAACGAGACACAATTTACAACTCCTGCAGAGTGTAGAAAACAATGAAAAATCCGACAAATTCTAAATTCATTTTAACTCCCACATTGACCTACCGTTGAGAATAACTTACAATTAAATGACAGCTCCCCTAGAGTCGAGAATGACTTACAAATGAATGAAAGCTCAACCAGAGTTGAGAATGACTTACAAATGAATGACAGCTCAACCAGAGTTGAGAATAACTTACAAATGAATGACAGCTCAACCAGAGTTGAGAATAACCTACAAATGAATAACACCCCCCCCTTCAGAGTTAAGAATGATTTACAAATGAATGACAGCTCCTCCAGAGTTGAGAATGACTTACACAATAATGACAGCTCCTTCAGAGTGGAGAACTGCCTAAAAGAACATGGTTTGGTTTGCTTAACATCCAAAACCTGCCTCCCAAAATCCAACCCCTGGTCCCCATCTTGGGAGGTGTTAATAGGGTAAATCAGTGTAACTGCTTAGGTTTGGGATGTAACTTTACGCCAGTTCTTATAGCCCATTTCCCTCTGTATGACCCTGGCTAACGAGGCTTTGGTAATGTATTCTTCAACTATTTTGTTTCAGACAAGTGTTTTTTATTCCTTGCTATTCTATTAGTTTTTCGATGTTACATTCAATAAAGAGCATATGTATTATTCTATTAACCGTGCAACACCATAGGATTTGCCCACAGTAACTTTTTTTAAAATCTATTTTACTACTAAACAATATCTTATTTCTGTTTCAGTTTGGAATTGCTTAACAGACTGAGACCCCCAGAACCTGTGAGCAGAGTACCAGAAAATCTCAATTCAAGTAGCGTTTTCGAATAGAGTACAGTATTTATTCTTTGTAAGTTTGTTATCTCTTTTACTACAAAACAGTATCTATTTTTAAACAAACTGCATTTTCTCTTTTTCTATTCACACTTGAGGACACCTTTTAATTAGATTCCTTTATGTTCTATAAGGCAATACGCTTTCTTCATTTGATTGTTTTCTTTCCTTTTTAAATACTGTATGTTTTTATATAAACTTCACATTTTGCTTTCTATTTCAGATTTGATTATCAGAGCCCAGCTTTATCAAAATTCGAATGAATTAAGAGAAATTCAAACTACCCATTACTTTATGCATGGGTTAACAAACACCATTT
Source organism: Sepiola atlantica (assembly GCA_963556195.1). Taxonomy (NCBI): domain Eukaryota; kingdom Metazoa; phylum Mollusca; class Cephalopoda; order Sepiida; family Sepiolidae; genus Sepiola; species Sepiola atlantica. The sequence goes on along the minus strand of OY744522.1, from coordinate 153,014,949 downwards.
ATTCTTACAAACACAGGGCTCATTGCTTCAATTATATGGGGATAATATATATCTTAAAGCTGTATTATTGTTTTTGTGTGTGTAATCGGTATCAACAATTTCTTTTTAAATACATAACTTTTTAGTTTGATCTCTGATCAGTAAGAAAAAAAATAACTGATAATCACAAACGAAGAACATTGTGTACCAAGTCTCTGAAGAATAAAATAATTCTACAGTTTTTTTTTTGGGGGGGGGGGTGGGGGTGGTACAGGGGATCCGTAGAATGCTTTTTCAAACAAAAGAAAGGGTACTTTTAAGAATAGGTATCCAAGAAAATTTCAATACTTATGTCATTAATTCCGATTTTCATCAAACACTTCCGCTACAGGCTATGTTAACAAACGTATTGTGTAGAAGCATTGTTCATAGTCGAAACTGTTTGCATCATAACTACGTTATAGCTGCAATGTTTTGGATACCTATTCCTCAAAATCACCAAGAAGAACACTTTTTGAGGTGGATTCTTGATGATAACAATACATTAAAACAAATATTTCAGTACTTTCATATTGTGAGTGTAAAAAAAACTTACCTATTAATGATGGACATTTTTAGACACTTCATTTTGATTACTGTTACTCATTCAATTGAATAATATATTTTCTAATTTCATCTTCCATTTCAGACAATTTGGTTCTGTCTCTCCTAATTACATCTTTCATTTTAGTGAATTTGCCTGCTTAATTTAATCACCCCACAATCACACTGGAGATTTAAATGCTGAAACTGTACATTGAAATTTATTTTTTATTCTTTTATGTAAAATGAAGACTATAGCCAAAATGTTATTACAAATAATAAAATGAGGACGGTTAAAAAAACATTCTTTTACTAAAACATCACAATTGAACAATGTGTTACTGTGCTTGATATCATCAAGTGTTGCGGTGGCTTTATATATATATATATATATATATATATATATATATATATATATATATATATTTATCTTTTTACACAATTACATATTCACAAAAGACACATTAAAATAAAAATCACCCATTTAAATATTAAATTGTTTTTGTTTTATTCATTATATTTTTGCTTGAAAGTGGTGGGCAAACTGTTAAAATACATGAGTTCCAATATATTGAGCAATAGAGGGACAGTTTTTTACAAAAATATGTTAAGCCCAGTTTTTGACTACTATTTTGTTGTTCATGTATCGGTTTGTAATCTGAAACAAACTTGGGAGCAATACGTTGTTACTGCAGTAGGACACTTGCTGAATGTTATATGCTGTTCATATGCTCAGTTCACTAGATGCAGCAGGTGTGTGCAATGATGCAGTAGTACACTTGGAACGTAGTAAATGCTGCATCCGGATGTACTCAAAACTCTAGATAGAGCAGGTATGTGTTATCATATAGTTTGACTCTTAGTATGTCTTATGTTTAATCTAACAGTGCCCAATATCCTAGACTGGTGATACCAGATCAGGCTGCCCTGTGGCTCCCTGAGACGAAATTCACCTACATTGACGTTTTTTTTTTTTTTTTTTGTAAAACTTAATTATGTTCTACAAAACCAAAAACAAAAACAACAGCCCCTCTCCTTTCTCCCTCCCCTTTTTTATTTTTATTTTTCCTACCCTACTCCCGGTCCTGGATATGACCTTAAACTACATCCGATGGTGAGATCCGGCTTACGGGGAATGTGGAGCCTCCTCTTAATTACCATTGCTCCCAGGTCCACACTGACCCGGAGTGGTAGTACCTGTTAGTGTCCCAACTATGGGTTAAATAGAAACAGATATTAAAAGGGGAGGGAAACAAAAAAGAGAAGAAAACAAGACCAGATTCGGCATTAAATAACCCAAAAAGGGTTGATATGCCGTAAAACAAAACTACCAAACCAATATCCTAGATGGAGCATGTGTGTAATTTACTAATGAATATATACTGAATCTGCAACTGTTCAATATGTTAAATAGAACAGTGTAACACTTGGTAAGTTGCATCTGCTTAATCTGTCGGTGCTCATTATCCTCAATACAACAGCTTTGTGTAAATTCGGTGCCATGACTTTAAAACTAAAGGCTCAGTGGATTTCTTACAGTATTACATTAGGGGAAGCGGGCAATAGGAAAAGATAGAGACACATAAAGAGATAGATGTTTTAATACGTTAATGTCACAATATTTAATATTTTCTATTTTTTTGTCAAATAAAATATAGAGATAGTTGAAGAAATTCTAGAGAACAAACACCAGAAGGAATAGTTTATGTTCAACAAAGATAACACATTTTCTATCTGTTAAAATAATTAAGTAATTAAAAATGTATGTGTGATAGAAAGATGGTGTAGTTTGCTTGAAGCATTATGCGTAGTGTATAATTAGTTGTGTTTGAAAATGCAGTTTGGTAGGAAACACCGTTGGTAAACAGAATAAATTACAATATTGAAAAATTTCAATAATTTTCTATAATTAAGTTTTATTTACCAACGTGGTGTATCGGTGGTGTTATGTTCTTTGAATTTTCGAGGTAGACCTCATCTTCAGAAAGAGAAGAAAAAATATGGGTAACCACTCGCAGAAATAGATGTCATTGTTTAAGTATAAGCTGGCATATATGCTTGACATTCTTTAATTATTGGTATAATATTCTACCAGTAATAATTCTATTATCATAATTCTATATGTGTGATAATCTGAAAAGGTTGTGGCGCTTAATCGATTGCATTCAGAGGAATTTAAAAAATATTCTGTGGAAATCTGCCTGTAAGGAACCTGTTCTGGAGGTGCACCGCTTCTGAGCACCGCTGATTGTTTCCTCTTGGTTGTGTCCGAAAGTAAGCAGGGAGTATTAAGAATTCACCGTTGTCGGACCTCTCCCGTGGAGCTCTCACAAAATGAAGAATACCCTCTCCATACTCAATGTCCCTATCTTAAAGGTACATTAAGAACTATATATCTTTTGTCTAACTCTTTCCTGTGGTTTTGTTCTTGTACTCCTATATGACTGGTTACCATTCGTAGGTCGGTTTCTGCATTCGAGGATTTTCCTTAAGATTGCAACTTTTTTTATCGTTGCTGTCCTTTATATGGTCTCAGTGATCCCTTTGATTCCAATTTCTCCAAGTCTTTTTTTCAGGTGTTTTTGGCTGTTCTTAGTGCCTCTACGATTATTGGTATTATACTGACTTTCTTCATTCCTTTCAGTTCTCTTGCAAGTTCCGTGTATTTGCTTCGTTTTTCCGTCTCTTAGATCTTCATTCTATGGTCTGCTGGAACGGCGAAGCCTACGATTTTGCAAGATTTTTCCTTCTTGTCGATTATTATAACATTCGGTCTTCTTGCTTGTATGATTTCATCTGTTTGTACATCCATATCCCAGAGAATTTTGTGTTTTTCGTTTTCCAGTACTGTCTCTGGTTTATGTTTGTACCATTTGTCTGCGTATTCGAAATTCAATTGTTTGCACAGTTCCCGGTGTACTGCTTCCCTCACACAGTCATGTCTGTTCTTGTATTCTTTTTTGGGCTAGTTTGCTACATTCACTTATTATATGATTTACTGTTTCGTCTCTTTGTCCACACAGTCTGCATTTACTGTTTTCCTGGGTTTTATCTATTTTAGTTTTAATGTAGTTTGTCCTAATTGCATTGTTCTTTGCAGCCATCAATAAAGATTCCGTTTCTCTGTTCAAGTGTCCCTTTCTTAGCCATGCCCAGCTATTTTCGTTGGTTTCTTCTCTACTCACTCTTATGAAATATTCATGTAGTCGTTTTTCTTCCCACTTTTCTTTCCTTGTGGCTTTGTTTCTGGTTTTGGTGCTTCCCGAGTTGCTCGTTAGAACGATGTCTCTTGCTGCAGTGATTAGCGTTTCCATGTTCTGAGTTATGTCTTTCTCTAGCTCTTTTGTTTTGTGTCTTCCAAACAATCTTCTATACTTACCAGTCCTCTTCCCCTTCCTTTCTTTTCATGTAGAGTCTGTTTGTATCGTCTGTCTGGTCTGTCTGGTCAATGTGCCTGAGTTCTTCCTTAGTCCAGCTTATGAATGGTCCAGAATATCTTATTAGTGATACTGCCCAGGTATGTATTCCTTTTACTATATTTGTGTTATATAATTTCGTTTCTAAGAGTTTTCTTGTTTTTCGTAAATATTTTTTTCCAATCTTCTCATTCATTTTTGCAGATTTGATGGTGTCTGCTTCCAGAACTCTCAAATATTTGTAGCTATCGTGTTCGCCTAGTGCTCTCATCTCCTTGGTTGGGCAGTTCCATGCTTTCTGTCGTCTCCAGTTTTCCACTTTTCATCTCTAGCAGTGCACACTTTTCCATTCCGAATTCCATTTGACCGCCTTGTTGAAGATTCTGGTCGTATTTATCAGCTTATTGTTGGTAAACAGGTTATTGTTCTGTAGTTGCTTGGGATCGTTCCCTTTTTGAATTTTTTTGTATTAGTGCTGTCCTTCCTTTGGTCATTCACTCTGGTACGTCTGTTTTGTGGATACATCCTCTCAGTTTCTGCGCTAGCCTTTCATGTAGGGTCGTGAATTTTTAAAACATTGTGGCTTGGTTCTTTCCAGTTTGCCATTTTATTAGGGTTGCCTTAATCGTTTCTTTATTAATCTCTGTTTCATTTCCTTCTTCAATTTCTTGTAGTTCATCTTTCATGTTTTATTATTTATTTTATCTTATTTCATTATTGTTATTTTTATTATTATTGTTGTTGTTGTTATTATTACTCACTAGGAGTTATCACACAGGTCATTGTTAGTGATTGCTCATCGACAACAACCGGTGGTGTTCCCTGGAGTCTGAGTGACAACAAGCCTCCCCAGATTTCTAGTACTCTCCACCTTATTTCAATAACCACCGCACATAACCTTGTGGTATCCCAACAGCCGCTTACCATTGATTTCTCACTGGTAAGGACAATTGGTCTTCTCTGGGATTTGGGTGGCAATAAGCCTCCCCAAGGTTCCAGCACTTTCCGCACTCTTCCAGTGGAGGTCTGGTTTGTGCTGCCCCTCCTTAGTCTTCTCATCCTTCTTGACCCTTTACAATAAGTCTGTATGGTTCCAGCCTAGACCGGCGCTATTTTCGTGTGGGGTGATGGGGGAGAAAGCTTATGGTGTTGTTTCTTGCAATTTCTGTTCATTGGTTCATTTTTGTGTGGTGTCAGCTGAGGCCGGTGTAATTTATTGGGGAGGGGGGCTTATGATGTGATGTTTCTTGCATTTTCTGTTCCTTGGTTCGTGATATGGTGTTATTCATGTGATTTTGTTTTCTTCCTGCTGTAAATTCTGGTTACCCTTTGTAGTTTATGCAGGTTGGTTTCCGCATTCGAGGATTTTCCTTAAGATTGCAGCTGTTTCGATCATTGCCGGTGTTTGTATGATGTCAGTGATCAATTTGACTCCAATTTCTCCCAGTCTTTTCATTATTATTATTAGTAGTAGTAGTAGTAAAGAGTCTTATTATTTTCTTATCTTATTTACATACATACACGTATGTAAATTTGATAGCGACGCTTGAAAAAGAAAGACATATGAAGGCTGATAGCAATGCAGAGAACCGAAATGGTGAAAGAGGGTATGCTTTGTTCATCGTCTCTTTCACCATTCCGATTTTCTGTATTGCTATCAGACTTCACATTTTACTGCTTAATCTAAGAGCCGAACTAACCGTAGATTTGGAATCAGCACCTTCGATCCCATGTCATTATCGATGTCAGAAGTTCTTGAACCGTTTTGAAAACTCATTATTAAAAATTGACAGCACGTAAGAATAACATTAGAAATAAATGTTCCGATATTGTAGCGTTTCCTTTCCAAGCCGACCGAACAACAAACTTCTGAACCTTTTCAGTTCTAGTAAAAAATAAACAAATAAACATAAAAATAAGTTGAGATTTTTCAGTTAAATCATCGTACGTAAATAATTAAAATTGTCTTAGTCTAGAAGGATACACCCTTCACTCACCAAGGGCAGAAAAGATGAAGTGCCTTTGTTGGAGATGTGGGCTAGGCGAGGAGACAGGACGAGTGAATAGAGTTCTGTTTAGAACAAACATCTTTTTTTTTGGTAAAAATAGAACTTTCCTTTATGTTCATTTATTTTAGACAATCGAACTATTTTATATATATGCGAACTCATAAATGGTTTAAGTAGGTTATAAAGACGAAATGGTTTTTGATCATCGGCCGACGAGCAGAAGGGAAAGGTTTGAGAAACCCGGCGTTGACGAGTACTTAACATAGTATGTATATATGATAAAGTCTATTACCATGGATCAAATTTAATGCAAACCTGAACTATTTGAATTTCCAGATGGGAGGTTGTGCCCATATTATCTCCACATAAAGGCCCTTTAAAATACTTTAAAAAACCCCAGAAATTTGGAGAATATTTAATAATTGGTGTTGTTAAAATTTTACAAAATCGGAGGTATCTGAATTTTCACAATATGCTTCCACCCCTTGTTATCCCTTTTACATAAAACTAAATTAAAACGAAATCTAGCGCACATTACTAAACTCTACGTCTAGCAGCTGTATTCGAAAATTCATAATGATCGGTTAATTAGTTTAGAGGTGAATCTTGTACATACAAATATATAAACATATACACATATCTATTATATAATGTATATAAATGGAGATTATTTAGGGCTGTTAGCGATATTAAATATTCTTCCTCACACGCCCCTATATTCTGCCTCTCCTACACCAAACGGCCAAGATTTTTAAAAAAGTCGCATAAAATCTTTTTCAGAGAAAATTTTATATTTAAAATTCATTAAATATCAAGTAAAAATTCAATTTTTATTGATTATTGAAAACATCAAATAATTCGAATTTTTTTAATTCGATTTTAAAATTTTTTATTGATTACTGAAAACATCAAATAATTCGAATTCTTTTATTCGATTTTTAAACATGTTATTATTTTTAGTGTGCAGTTTATACGGTTTGAAACCGTATAAATTTAACCTAAAAAGTTGTTTATGGCCGTTTCCTACAAGAGAAACAGTCCACGGATGGTGGCCCACGGCCACGAATTCGAAATAGGGGCATGTGAGCAAGGAAATTCAATATCGCCAAGCTTTTTTATAGAAGTATTGTGTGGTCTTCGTTCGCGCTAGATATCCATAAAGAGGAAGGAAACGTTTTACTTTATTTTAATAATAATAAACAAAAGAATCAAATGATAATATGGGGTCCAGGGTTGCCACATTTATTCCTGTGCAACACTAGATATGCCTATACTAGATCAAAGTGTAGTATCTGTTCCGATGGATACTGCATCCCATAGACTGGTATTGTCTTAGCCTTCGGGGCTTGATTTCCGCCGGTCTGTAGGTCTGTCCTGTGCAGTTCTTGGAGGTCCACCCTCCCAGGCTTTGCTTCCCCTCTTTGGGGAGGAGTAAGTTTATTGCTTACTGCCTAAGGCGCCCCTACCGGGGAATGCCGACAGGGCTTCCCAGGCAATTTTTAATGGCCAGAGTGCTCACCTTCTCGGGCGCTGGCTTTTCAAGCCCCACTTTCCGACCCGACCTTGGGTCACATCTTACCTTGTGGGAGTAAGATAAAAATGGCCTTGTGCCTAACCTCCTGAAGAGGAGGTAAATAATACTAGTGTATTATATATTGATCAGTCAATTCTCATCTTTATCTATGTCTGTATAGTTTGTGTGAAGTACGATGAAGAACAATTTGTTTGATTTCAAAAATATTATTGAAATTGACACTTGTTTGTAGTCCTCGATCGGTTCATTGATATTTCTTTCCATCTGTGAATTGAACTTTCCTCTATAACTCTTTGGCTAATTGATTTTGATATATTATATCCCCTTTGATGCTTAGCAGCCCTTGTTGTGGGTGTGGTCTGGGGCTGGGGAAGGAGACAGCGTGAGTGGGTAGAGTTCTTTTGATTACACACAAATGCCGCGTGTCACCAAGGGAACCGATCAAAAAATAAACAGAGGTCTGTTCTCCCCCACCCACAAAGCCCTATCATCTGTTGTTCTAGAGATTATAATGGCCCCTCTCTCTCTCTCCATTCCCCTCTCTCTCTCTCTCTCTCTCTCTCTCTCTCGAGTAGAAGGAGTTTCTAGTAGATCCCTATTTACTTGCGTCCCCATGAGGGGGAGGATTTAGACTCAAGGTCGGATTTTAATCTGGGGTTAGGACTGGGACAAAACTAAAAATTTCTTCAGTCTAGAAGGATCTCTCCTTCACTCACCGAGGACAGAAAAGATGAAGTGCCTAGTGATCCTTGCTGCTAATGTGGGCTGGTGGGGTGGGGGTAGGGGTGGGGAGAGACAGGGCGCGTGGATAGAGTTCTGTTGATAAACAAACAAATGTCGCGTGTCACCGAGGCAACTGATCAAAAACATACAGAAGGCTGTTCTCTCCCACAGGAAGAAGAAGAAGAAGACGAAGAAGAAGAAGAAGAAGAAGAAGAAGAAGAAGACGAAGAAGAAGAAGACGAAGAAGAAGAAGACGAAGAGATATTACAGTTTGCCCTTAGATCTCTTAAGTTGTCACCTACGCGAAAATATTCGGCTACACCTTTCTTTTAGGTTGCGATGCTTGTTTTTCTAAACAGCATTTGTATAATAGAAAGACAGTCTCATTCTAACATTTAAAACAACTTTATTGCATCGTCATCGTTAATATGTGAATAAAAGGAGAATGAAAGCGAAGTGTGTTAGTAAATGAATACGTTCAATAGTATGGACGAAGACAAAATGTTAGAAAGTTCACGTGGTAGGGGGAAAAGAGTTCAATATAAATGTCTTGTTTGCAGGGCTTTACGCGTTCCACTACTTTTGGAGCTGCTCCCGCTCCTGCTCCAACGCCCCAAATTGGAGCTGGCTCCTCTCACGCTCCCCATTTTACAAAAAGGAGCCGCCCAGCTCAAACTACTATAAAAAAAGGAGCGGCTCTTTTTCAGCGCTCCATAATGAAAATGTACCTTCTTTCATAAACGTTCTATTCTGCCAATGAGTGGTCGAAAGATAGGGGTGGGCGTCAAAGGATCTCGTCAATATGGGTGTGGATGTCACTTTAAGTGTAAGACCGTAAGATAATATTTGACAAAACTCGCTAATATTCCGAAATGTGCTAAGGGTTATAGGAGAACATGTCAGACGAAGCATAGGATTATACGTAAAAATAGAAATAGAAAAATCCCTGAAGTATTTTAAAACAATTTTAATTTTCATTAGATTAACAACCTATTTTTTCAGAGTAAAAAAAATTGACCCGATATTTTTTCTATTTATTTTGGAAGGGAATTTAGATTGGTTTTAAGTAAATAAAGTTTTACTTTTAAACATTATTAGTGATTATTTTCTTTTTAATTTTTTTTCATTTCTCTGGGAGAGGAGAGACAGCCAGGGCAACATTAATCGTCGTACTGTTCTTTAATATTTGTTTGTTTTACGAACGTAACTATATTGTATAATGTATACTATTATTTACCACAGAGAAACGCGCAAGTACTTTCAAACAAATCGATTTATCCATTATTTTTTCAATAGTACAATTTAGGGAGAAAAAAAACACAATAAAATTTATTTTTTAAAGATTTAATAAAAAATATTTTTCATAAGTTGGCCAAAAAATATCAATAAATTGTCAATTCAGAGATCCATTTAATGCCTTAAAATTTCATACAAGATATCTGGCCTAGACCTAGGTAGTTGAAAAATATCGGGTCAAATTTTCCTCCCTTAACTGGAGCAAGTATTCCTAGGTCGGGAAAAAACGTTTATTAAAATTAAAAATTCGAATAAAAAAGGCGAAAACGTCTATATTTGAAATCTCTAACAAAAACACACTGTTTACAATTTTATTATTCGATAATAGATTTTTTAAGATAAAGAAATATATCTAATCTACTTTCAGTTCTAAAGAACAACAAATTAGTCAGAAAGTCTAATTATTTGCTTTTATGAATTAAAATTTAAGACATTTTCTTTAATTTAATTAATTTTAAACATTGTTTTCATTGTAGAATAGGGACCGCTGTTTTTTTTTTCGTTCATCTCGCTTGGTATTCGCCCACATTTTGGATGGAACTGATTGTTGGTCTTAATTGTATTTTTGGTCCTGAAATAAAATTCTCATTTATTTTTTTAAAGTGTTGAGAATCTAACTTTAATTCCAGGTTTTAATCGCTGGCGGCCATGTTGGTTTTTATTGTTTTTATCCTTGGACTAAAGATATTTTTTCCTTGGACTAAAGATATTTTTACTGCTTTAACATTTTATTCAATTTCAATTTGATATATGCTAAAAAATAAATTAGAATTTTTTGTCAGAACAAAATGTACAATCCCACCTCAAAAATCGATTTTATCGAACATTTGGGTGAATACCGAGGGAAATGGGCAAGAAAATCCAACGGCCCCTATAGTACAATTGAACCTAAAAAAAATTATTTAAAAACACGAATTAAAAGAAAAATTGACTTATTTATTCAACCAGCAATAAACATCCTTGTCATAAATATAAAAAAAGTTAAAATCTTTAAGAAAATAACTTCAAAGACATCTATAGACTCACTGGCGCATTTGAAGACATTTGTTGCCAAATTGTCTCCTGCGTTAAGAAAACTGTCCCATCAAAAATGTAACATGTCGATGTTAAAATCTACTTGCGTCTATAAAAAACCCGAGAAGTTCAAATGTTCTGTTTTCATGTGTAACTCTCTCGTTTTTTCTCCCTCTCCCTCCCTTCCTCTGCCATTTCCTCTCCACTTCCTCTCCCCGTCCCCTCTATCCCTCTCTCTCTCTCCCCCTATCTCATATACATTTACAAGAGATATAATTTAATAAAATAACTCAAAGAGTTTAGCTGAGACTTTCTTTTCTTTTCCTTTTTATTGCTGAATAAAAAACTAATGTTTTAAAAAAAATCAAATAATTTTGGTGCGCGGAGCGATAAAACCACGCTCTTTAGTCCTAAATGGAGTTGCTCACGCTCCACCCCTGCTGAATATAAAATGAGCCTTCTTCTCCTTCGCTCTAGCAAAAAAGAGCGTGCTTCTGCGTGTTTGTAAGGAAAGGTAAATAATCCATATATAAAAATGTTTGTAAGTCAGGCCGTGTGTAAGTAGTTATGTGTGTGTTATATCAGGTCCACGTGTGTGCGACTGTAGTGGTCATGTTGGAGCTTCTTGGGGCAAGACGGCCCGGGGAGGGGGTATTGCGTCCCAAAAGAGAAGTTTGGGAGTTTGTCCGAGCAAACTATCGTTGTTGACAGTACCGTGTCCTGCCCAAGAAAAAGAAAGTAAACAGTGGCATATCCTTTTTATAATCTCAACTCGCATGATTGGACATGCCAGAAAGGAAGTTAAATGCTTGCATCAATCAGAGCCGGGCTTAGAATTTAAGCACAGTTTTAAAATCGTAATGGGGGCTCGTTGTAGCTGTGTTGCTGTTGTCTGGCGAACATGTACACATATCTGGTAGTTCTGGAAGCGGACTCCATCAAATAAAAAAAGATGATGCGGAAAGAATACCCAAAGAAGCAGAAAGGCTCTTGAAACCAAATTATATTAAAAAAAAAAACATTATAAAGGGAATACATACCTGGGAAGTAACTTAACTGGCAAAGCTAGAGTAGATGTGTTCGTACCAGTCGAGGATACGTCCTCGACGATCAGTCCGACAGAGGGTGGGCCGTTGTAGCATCTTCTGGCCTTGTTTGTCGGGCTGGGGTATGGATGTGTTCAGTTTCAGGAGGTCGACCCTGCCATAGTAACTTCTCCTTAATCGCCTGGTTCACCCTACCGGGAAATGCCAACAGGGCTGCTTAGGCATTTTTTTGTAGTCAGAGCGCGCCAATCCTCTTTTCAACAACACCTAACCTTTTGTCTTACCTCCTGGGGAGGAGGTAAATAAAATATATGGAAAGTATCTCTTTTAAGATACTTTGGATCCTTCATCGGTTGAACAAAAAAGTGCACTACGCATATCGACTCTATGTAACAAGTGAAGAAGGGATAGAGGATTGGTAAGACTGGGTGGAGGATACGATAAAATAACTAAAAGAATATATCACCCAAAATTCAGAAAGTCTTATTTTGGCAGAGTCAACATGAACAATACAAAGAGCAGTGAAACTAGAACCCAGACAGGCGTCTCTCCCTCCATGTGCCTTACGTCAAGCGGAATTTCCATGGAGAGAACTTCAGTGCAAGGCTTTTCTACCTGCCGAACCATAACCCGCGGGACTGCTTCCCTGCTGATTACAACTTGCTCGTCTTCAAATCCAATGTCAACAAATTCTTGCCATGGACTGCCCCCAAAGTAATCAAACGTAGTTCATACTTTTGATCAATGTTAGTACTCCCGCAGTGTTCCTCATCTTTCGGCTGGCATTCATTCCCATCTCATTAATAACACTTATCCTTGAGTGGTCATTGACCTTAATAAGCGGTGATTCAGATAGTAAATAATAATAATAATAAACAAAAAGAAACCCCAAATCTTTCGAATCGTAAATTCGAATGAATTCTGCTTTGTTGGTATTCGTTTTCTCGATAGAATCAGGTGCTCATGGGAGGGACCACGTGAAGGTGTCCAGCGTTCCTAATGAAAGTGATGCGAGAAATCCGACGGGCATGGTAGGCGCCGGGACGCCAGTTCTTTTACGTGCGAGTATCCACTTCGCTATCTTCCACCTCGCACGCAAACCCCTTTGATTTCTACACATCTGTACACACTCTCTCATTCTTTCTCCCCCTCTCTCCCTTCCTCTCCCCTTCCTCTCCCCTTCCTCTTAATCCCCCTCTCCCTCCCTATCTCATACACATTTACCAGAGATATAATTTAATTAAATACCAAATTACACACAGACACACACAGACATAGACACCCCCACACGCACTCCCACGCACATACACACACAGGTACATATTCGTATCGCTCGTGTATTCGCATATACCCTCATTCTGCCAGTATTAACATAATCTCTATTGATATATAAAGTTATGTATTTGTATATGCTTATATGTACATAATACATCTGTATATGCTTATATGTACATAATACATCTGTATATGCTTATATGTACATAATTCATCTGTATATGCTTATATGTACATAATACATCTGTATATGCTTATATGTACATAATTCATCTGTATATGCTTATATGTACATAATACATCTGTATATGCTTATATGTACATAATTCATCTGTATATGCTTATATGTACATAATACATCTGTATATGCTTATATGTACATAATTCATCTGTATATGCTTATATGTACATAATACATCTGTATATGCTTATATGTACATAATTCATCTGTATATGCTTATATGTACATAATACATCTGTATATGCTTATATGTACATAATTCATCTGTATATGCTTATATGTACATAATACATCTGTATATGCTTATATGTACATAATTCATCTGTATATGCTTATATGTACATAATACATCTGTATATGCTTATATGTACATAATACATCTGTATATGCTTATATGTACATAATACATCTGTATATGCTTATATGTACATAATACATCTGTATATGCTTATATGTACATAATACATCTGTATATGCTTATATGTACATAATACATCTGTATATGCTTATATGTACATAATACATCTGTATATGCTTATATGTACATAATACATCTGTATATGCTTATATGTACATAATACATCTGTATATGCTTATATGTACATAATAATCGGTTGATTAACTTAGGAGTGCCTAAGTTAATTAACCGATTATTATTAATTTTTGAACACAGCTATCAGGCGAAAGGATTACTAATGTGGGAAATATTTAGTTTAATTCAGTTTTATGCAAAGGGTGAAAAAGAGGGTGGAAGCCATCTATAAAAATTCAGATACCTCCGATTTTTGTAAAATGTTAACAATAAGTAATATTTTTAGTTAAAAAATATTCTCCAAAATTCAGTTTCTTTATTTTTTAGGGAGCATAATGTGAGCATATAAAATTCAAATATATCATATTTGCATTGAATTGAATCCATAGTTATTAGACATGCTCTCTCTTAGCTATCTATGTATTTCTCTCGGCCTCTATCAGTCCATGTGAAAGTAATAGAACATCAATACATCTTCTTATTCTGGTTCTTTTTCTTCTTCTTTGTCCTTTTCTTCGTCTTGTTCTACTACTTGTTCTTGTTTTTTCCTATCTATCTCCTTTTTCTTCTTCTTTCATTTCTTCAACCTCTATTCAACTTATTTTTCAATATCTTATTTTACTTCTTCTTCTTCTTCTTCTTCTTCTTCTCATCCTCCTTCTTCTTCTTCTTCTTCTTCTTCTTCTTCTTCTTCTTCTTCTTCTTCTTCTTCTTCTTCTTCTGTCATTTCTTCTTGTTCTTGTTCTTTTTATTCTACTTTGTCTTTTTCGTCTTCTTGTTCTTCTACTTGTTCTTGTTCTTCTTCCTATTCCTCTCCTTCTTCTTATCTTTCCCCTTACACTACTACTACTACTACTACTACTACTACTACTACTACTACTACTACTAATAATAATAATAATAATACTCTCTATTATAATAAGTTTGATAGAAGCATAGTTTTATCATTTGAAGAATTTAGCTCGTGTGCTCATTAGAGAATTCTAATTAAACCAAACGTGTGTCACTATCAATAATTTACCAAATCAGAATTCTAAGCAGATCATCAAGAAGAAGCGAACAAATTTGTTTTCATCAGAAAAACTAATTGGCTGAACAGACAAGTTGCCTTTGCGCAACTTTTAAGCCAACTAATTTCGTCCATCAATTAGCAATCCTGTAGAAGACGACAACTCTCAGTGTTGGGAGTGCATGTTCAGTGTATGAGATACTGTTAGATATTAAACGGGTTAATCATCTGGTATATAATTTAGCTAGTTGGGTATCACAGGAAACGGGGCAGTCGACGGGGTCAGCAGAGGTCAACTCGCTGGACCGGGTTTGAACATTTCTTAGGCTGTGGGAATGTATTAAAAACGGATATCATGTCACATGGCTCAAAGAGAAAGGGCGTTGGACTTGAAATGACATGGACTGACAAGATATAACTAATTTGTGATTTCGATCTCTCTCTCCCTCTCGATATCTCTCTCTGTCTCCCTTCTTCAATAGTCAGGGATCTGAAGCGAAGATCTCGTCGAATAAATGCCTGGTTCTCTTCCATCAGATTTGTGTTACATAGGTAAAGGTCAGATTAAGTTGAGACGAAGTTGGCTAAAGATCTTCCCGGAGCAGTGAACGTTAAGTCGTTGAAAAGTCGACCGAAGTGGATAGAAGAAACAGCTAGTAAAAGAAATCATCTGCTCTTTTAAAGAGAACGGATGATTTCTTCACAACAAGAGACGTTTAATACAATTACAGCTGTTTTTATTTCGCCATTCTACATATATTCAGTGCAGGTCTACACTAGGCAAATGGATAGAAAATAAACCAATTCTCTATTTTATTACCTTGCTCTTAAAACTTTGCATTGTTTGTATTATTTTGTTTATTCGATCTACTGTTCTCATCTTGGATGTTATTCTTACAACGTTTCGGACGATGTAACCTCCGACATTCTCCTGGTGCATCTTGTCTAACTCAGGAATATGTACAGAATTTTGAACTGAACCCTTTATTTAATCTACGGGGTAGCTTGCTCTCGTTCCGTCAGCCATGGCCGGGAAGAATTCTTAAGTAATTCTTAATTGTATTCTTAATATCGCCCACACTGAGGATTGAACCTCTAAGCTCCATAAGATTGTCACTTAAAACTGATTATTACGTAGCAATTATATCCGTTATGATACATGTCCTTGCGAAAGAAGGTCGGGGGTTATATCGACCGAAACGTCGTGAAAATAACATCCAAAATGAAAACAGTAGTCCGAATAAAGGAAATAATAAAAATAGTCAATCCTCATCTTAAAAATCTGAAACTCTTAAAACTTACTATATAAACGTCTCTCTCTCTCATACATTATCTCTCTCACTATCTATCACTTCCACATACTATTTCTCTCACTCACTAACTCTCTCTCTCTTTCTCTCTCTCTCTCTCTCTCTCTCTCTTTCTGGAATTCGACCAAAAATTGATTGAATATAATCATATATCATGAAATAAAGCACAAACATTCGTGACACCGCATGCTGCATTAGTGCTTGAAGGCCGACAGTGACTTTCACAACACAGCCCAGCAATAGCAAATAAAGATGGCGTTGTTCATTTTTTAATTACTTAAGTCGATCCAGACAATACATGAAACCACTTGATGTAAGGAGCTAAAAAGAACATAATATCAAAAAGGGAAAGGAATATAGAATCACTTCAAAAATGTAGTCAGTGATAGTGATAAATTCAGAGGCAACGTAATCGAACCTAAAGCCGAAACATTAGCATGGAAATACCGGAAGGGACACACATCTATGCGCAGCATGGCAGTTGAGAATACCCCGACATTTAGCGATTGCTGATGGAGAAGCCTTTCAAAGAGCTACCCCTGAGTTCGGTCTCCTCTACTATCACCCTGGAAAAGCACCCTGACTTCGCTTTCTACCAAGGTTGATTAACTACCTTCATTATCTCTCAGTTATCAGACAAACCAAGCTTGAATCAGCGTTCAATCAGCAGGATTCCAAACAGGCTTGCCAAAAAGTTAAACCTTCAAGTGGCCAATAGGGAAAGAAGGGGTTACAAGGCAGGCTGAGAAAAAAGTCTACCCCTAATGTTAGTCGATCATGAACTTTCGGTAAAATTGTTTGTCTCACACCGTGTATTATTATTACGGCTCCGAGAATCAAATAACAATTGTTTTCGGTGAAGATTGTTTGTCACTATCTTTGTGTACAGACTATCGTTCACATCGCTTGACCAATCGTTACAAAACTTGGTAACTAAATCTGTCATTTTCTAAATAAAAAAACTGATTCAATTTTGGGATATCTACGTAAAAGGTCACGGAAAAGCTGAAAGTCACACTTTGAGCGATAATTACGGTTTTGCTCATCGTAGAAACTCGCTATT
Source organism: Sepiola atlantica (assembly GCA_963556195.1). NCBI lineage: Eukaryota > Metazoa > Mollusca > Cephalopoda > Sepiida > Sepiolidae > Sepiola > Sepiola atlantica. The sequence goes on along the minus strand of OY744522.1, from coordinate 152,997,920 downwards.
TGACTCATATTGCAGCCAATGGAGTCGCACATCTTATATATGTTTTCTGTTTTTAACATAGTTCACCCCCCCCCAAAAAAAAGCAAACCGCCACTGTAGGCGTAAGAGGCTACTGAGAAAAAGGGTGAGAGTTTTTTGGGGGAGTGGGGGTCAACCTAAATTGGGAACTGTGCAGCGAGATGTCTTTTTACATTAGTTTTAAATTTCTGCATGTCAATACCGTCAGGAAAACAGGGAGCAGGGAGGGAGTTCCAGAGTTAAGTAGCACGAGGAAAGAAGCTTTTGCAGTAGAAAGCTCTTCGGCATCTGGGGACCTCCACAGTGAATGGATGGGATTTGGCAGATTATCGGGTTGGTCTAGTGAATTAGCCTCGTGGGGGCACCAGAACAGCAAGTTCATCAGAGCACAATCCATTGAAGTACTTGTAAAACAAGCACAAGGAAGAAACATTGCGGCGATGGAGCTTAGTGGATAGTGAGGGACCTATTAAGTTTGCGACTCTTTTTTGGACCTTGCATCATCCCCTAGTCTCTCCCCCGAGAGACTAGTGGATGATACACCAGCCCATATGTGGCAACAATACTCCATGCATGGGCGGATGGTGGTTTTGTAAAGGTATAAGATAATGTCAGGTGTGAGAAGTTTACTAGCACGGCAGAGGGAGCTCACCTTCTTTGCAGCAGCCCTTGCAATGTCTTCAATGTATTTGTTCCAATTCATGTTATCTATGAAAGTTAGGTCGAGGAGTTTGAATGATGAACTCTCAGGTAGGGTGTTATTTGCCATGACAATCGGTGCTTGAAGAGGTTTCTTGTAGTTATTGAAGGAAAGTAGCGTTGTCTTTGTGGCATTAAAAGTTAACATCCATTTTTTACCTCAATCCACTACAGACTGGGGGTCATTTTCTAAAGATTCAGCCATCGCCTCAGATATGTGCGCGTCCCTTTTGCCTACATGAGGAGAGTAGAGCGTGGTGGCTGTCAGCAAATATTCCTATCTCAGTCTCTATTACATCAAGGAGGTCGTTTATGAAAATCAGAAACAGTAGAGGTCCTAGGATTGATCCTTGGGGTACACCAGCATTTAAGTCATGTTGTTTAGATGAACGGCCATTGAGGATAACCTGGATGTTTCTTTTTGTTAGGAAGGATTTAATTATATTAAATATTTGTCCAGTAATACCATATGAGTGCAGTTTTAGGAGAAGCCCTTCATGTCAGACCTTGTCAAAGGCCTTGGATATATCAAGCGCTACCGCCCTAGCTTCACCTGCCTTGTCCAGTGTATGATATATGCGTTCAGCGATGACCGTTAGGATATCTGCGGTAGATCGTGCTTGTCTTAATCCGTATTGATGATCAGAAAGAAGTTTAGCATTAGCTAGATGCCGGACTATAGCAAGATTGATTCATGATTCAAAGATTTTAGAAAAGATCGGGAGTAGACTGATTGGACGGTAGTTTAAAGGATCAGTTCTATCTTCAGAATTCTTGAATGTTGGTACCACAGAGGCAATTTTCCAACTATCAGGGAAACAAGATTCAGCAAGGCATTTGTTGTATAGTTTGGAGAGGACAGGGGCCAGCTCAGCAGAGCATTTCGTTATTACTATTACTGGTATAAGATCAGGCCCACAGCCTTTGGAGATGTCAAGGTTTTTTATGATGACTTTGACCTGAGATAGGGTGATGACCAGGTCATCAAGAGTGGCTTCAGTCCGCAATGGGAATTTGGGGAAGGGGTGGTTTGCTGAGTCCAAAGTGGAGTTTAAGGCAAAACGCTTGACCAGTAATTCAGCCTTATCAGTTGCCGTGCAAACAACATCGTTGTGATTTGATAACGGGGAAATTGTCGATTGTCCATTGTTCATCACACTATTGTAGATTTTCCAGAAATCACGAGTACCTAGTTTCTGTGACTGAATGCGTTTTTTAGTTATCTCTGTATACCTTCGCTTTGCTTCATCTATCACTATTTTGCAATCATTTCTTGCCTCTACAAATTTTTGTCTGTTCGCAGTTGACTTATGGCGGCCGAATTTTTGGATGCCTTCTGCATCTCAGCAATAGCAGCTGCATATTCTGAGGTGAACCATTGAGGAGAGTGGAGTTTGCTGAAGAATTTTCGCGTGGGGACATAAGCATCAATGCCTGCTTTGACCCATTCGGTTAGCTAATTTGCACACTGATCAGTAGCGAGTGAGAAATTTTCACCCCATGGTGTGTCGCTGATGTGATCCCTGAGGTATTAAAAATCAGCCTGCTCATAGTTTCTCGTCGTTTTGAGCAACGGCTCTTCAGCTTTTGGACGAGTTTTTAAGGTGATAAGTATCATAACCTCAACGTGATCAGAGTTTCCGAGCGGGCTATGGGCATTCGCCACACAAGCCTCGAGTAGTGAGGTCAAGAACAGGTCGAGAAGTGAGGTTTGCTGGTCTGCACAATCAGGCAGGCAGGTCGGAAAAGTGACAGGCTGTGAGAGGTCGTGAGCTAAGGAGAAAAGTCTGAGGAGAAATTAAACGTAGAGTTCCCAGCTTCATTAGTAACGCTGGAAAATCCCAACCAGTCATGGTGATGTACATTAAAATCCCCAACTACATGTATTTGGGCAACTGGAAATATCTTTAACAAATTACTACTACTACTACTACTACTACTACTACTACTACTACTACTACTACTACTACTACTACTACTAATAATAATAGGGGAATATTTTGGTGTCTATAATAGAAATAAAAGAAATGATTTCCTTTCTTTTTTATTATCAGCTATTTTACGATTAAGCCTCCCCTTTCTTGCTCATAAAAACACATTTTCATACGTGATTATTGAAGCAACCGGACACACGCACGTTCATTTGTGTTATATGGTAAATTTATTTGTATCCATCTGATATTTATTTATTTATTTATTATCTTTAATCATTGATTTATTTTTTTCTCATTATAATTCCCTTTCCATTTTCAGTTATATGATACAGGCTAACGTTATTGAGCGGTGAGGACGAGATTTGACATGAAAGAAGGCACTTGCAAAAGCATAATAAAAAAATAACCCATCACGCGAGAGCTGTCAGATATCGTTAAGTGGAAGCGAGAATGCCTTGGAAACTCATTCTTAGAAAGTCTGGCCGAGATGGTCTTCGTAAGAATCGACACGAACATTTCGAGTCTTTGATACGACGGGGACTCTTGTGAAAATTAATGCTTTCTTTTGCTTTAGAAATAAAAATGGACCACATTTGAAGAAGCCTTTTGTTTTGTAAGCTCCTAGGACTGGCTTTCACTCCAGACCTAAAATAGAAAACATATATCCAGTCTGTTGCTAAGGTTGCTGGCAAAATTGTTTGATCATTCTACTGCCCCAGAAAGTATATTACTCCTGATGCAATAGGCTACCCATATAAGAGTCCCTATTTACTGGCCTCCCCACAAGGTCGGTTGTTTAATGTGGGGGCAATTCAGCTCCCTAAACAGGGATTGGGACAAAAATAAAAATTGACTAAGTCTAGAAGGATTTTGTCCTTCACCAACCTTGAACAGAAAGATGAAGTGTACCGTCAGAACATATACTACACTTGGCTCTTAGTCAAGCCCAAGGTACGTCCTAAGATGGAGTACTGCTGTTATGTATGGGAAGGTGTCGCTCAGAGCACTCTTTCTTGTCTTGACAGTACAAACTCGACTTCGCAATTACTTTACAGCCGATTTTCCACAGAAAAAATGTTGCTTGTCTCTCTCTGCTCTATCGTTATTTCCATGGAAAGTGTTCGACTGATCTGTAAGCTCTGGTTTCTCCTTGTGAGACATCCACAGCAAGAATGCGTGTTCCTGCTACAACGGAAAACAATTCCTTACTTTCTCTATGGGTCGAGCGTCAGGCGAAATTTCCATGGACCGAGCTTCCTTACGAGGGCTTTCCAGCTGACTACAATATGATCATCTTCAAATCCAATGTAAAAAAATACTTGTCATAAACTGTCCCCATCAGAAGTAATCAAATTCATTTAATTTCATTCATAATTTTTAATACTCCTATAATATTCTTCAACCTTCAACTGACAATCATTTCATTTCATTAACCCTTATCTTCGTGTAGATTTTGGACTTGATGAGTGGTTATCCATAAGTAAAAAGAAATACGACTTTCTAATCGTTAGTTCACGATATAGTAAATAGTTCGATCATTTAGATTTCGTTTAAGGGCCACAAAAGCAGTAAGTTCATCGGAGCACATTCCGTCGACATGCTTATAAAACAAGCACAGGGGTGCACGATTGCGACAAGGAGACAGGGGCTGGATCTTAGTAGACAGTGCAGGACCTATTAGGTTAGATACTCTTTTTTGCACCCTGGCTAAGAGGGAGAGACGTATCCTTAAACCGTTGGGCCACATAAATATTTATTCTACTTTAATTACTTTCGAAAATTCAATAAAATATGACAAATCTCTTAAGACTAAAATAATAAGTGTCTTTACTTTTATATAATCTTCATGAATAATATAGAAGTAAAGAGATTTATTATTTTTCTATCTAATTTCCATGCGTGTTTATGGTGTATAAGAACTTTCTATCTAAATTAAATGGCAAAATAAAGCTATTAAAGAAGTAACGCTGAAAGAAATATGCTCTGGGAGACTGAGAAAGCGATTGTAGGGAAGAGAAGAGATCACGCCCCCCCCCACTAGATTGCGAAGTCGATTTTGTACTCTGTGTTGTGACCTTAAGTACAGAATAGTATGCAACAGAAAAACTGATTATTTACCCCCCTCCCACTGCAGATGTGACACAAGGTCAGAAAGTGGGATTTGGTGGATCAGGGGTAGTGTACTCTGGTCTCGCAAAAAAAAAACGCCTGGGTATCCCGTCTGCATTCCTTAGTCGGGACACCTCATGCAGTTGGCAATAAACTAACTCTTCCACAAAGAAGGAAGGCAAGGCCTGGGATGGTGGACCTCCTAAGACTACCCAGAACTATACCTCAGCCCGACAGACTAAAGACCACAACAAGTCATAATGGCCCACCTCCGTCGGACTGATGGCGAGTACAAATGCTCGACATGGTAAGAATGACGTCTCTGACTTTCACAGAAACATTGTGAAAGAAAGACGGATGATTTACCTTCCACCCACCGTAAGAAGATGTGACACAAGGTCGGAAAGTGGGATTTGGTTGTCCAGCGCACTAGAGGTAGTACACAAGGTATTTAGCAATAAAATCACCCCACCTCAACGATGGAGAGGCAATGTCTGGGACTGTGGACCTCCGAGGACTACCCAGAACTATACCTCAGACAATAGAAAAGCTACCATTAGCTATAATGGCCCATCTCCGTTAGACATGATAAGAATGGCATCTCTGACTTTGAAAGTAAGATTATGGAAAACAGAATTGTATTTACTTCCTTTCCACTGCAGGAATATGTGGCATAAGACAAGAATGTGGAGAGTCTGCTAGAAAGCCATCGCCTCTAAATAAGGGGTACTCTGAACTACTAAAAATGCCTGGGCAGCCCCGTCTGCATTGCCCGGTCGGGGCGCTTCATGCGGTAAGCAATAAACTTACTTCACCCAAAAGAGTGGAAGAAGACCTGGGAGGGTGGACCTCCTAGGACAACCCAGGACTAATACCTCAGCCCGGCAGATAAAAGGCCACCGAAATGGCCCAGTTTCTGTCGGACTGATTGTCGAGAACGGATCCTCGACTGCTATGTACCAGCGTCTCTCTTCAACAATGTGGAAAGGAGAAATAGTCATACTTCGTTGTAGGCTCTTTTATACATAATGTGTAGAAGAGTCCATATAGTCATGAAATCGAGTATATCACCATCACACCACAACACTCTGTAAAGGCAAGAAAGAGTATTCTGGGTGACACCTCCCCAGCAGTAATACTCCATTGTTTGACATATCTGACTCTTCATTTATTTTAAAACAATAGTTGTAAATGCTAAAAATGATAATTACATTGTCTAAATACCGAGATTCTACAAATGACAACTCCCCATGTATGATAATGTTAAAAATGATAGCTGTCACATCTAGGCTGATGCACCAACAACTAGAACAAGGTTAAAAAAAAAGTATTTAAAATGATAGTTCCTGCACTGTCCACCGAGCTCCAGTGCTGCAACCGTACATCCCTGTGCTCCGATAAACTTACTGCACTTATGCCCCCTAAATGAAAATACCCCCGACCCACCCGACTAGCTGCTTAATCCCGCCCCTTCACTGTATATGTTCCTAAGTGCCGGAACATTTTTCTACTCTGGTAGCTTCTTTCCTCGCACCGCTTACCTTTGGAATTCCTTTCCTGCTCCCTGCTTCTCAGACTGTGCTAAAATTCATCTCACTGCACCATTCATCACTTACAATGCCCACTATAAATCTGGCCCCTAATTCACAGTAGCCAATTACATCTCAGCGGCAATATGCCTTGTTTGGGGTGAATAAATAATAAATACCTAGAGACAAAACTACAATTCGCCACGAATTGTAATGTTAAAAATGATAAGCCGTTATTGTTCGTTAATATTAGTTTGCTTACCCGGTCGAACATATCGCAGTATACTACAGTTATCTTTATCTTTATTGAACCTACGTGCACGCTTGGGAGATTAGACATATGGTTATCCGATTGCCGGTTTTAAAGTAACAACCAAGGCCGAACAGTTGCCACATTCTATAGAACATCTAATTGATTCGAAACTTTTCACCATGAAAGCCGCCATCTTTCTTCTCGCCTCTCTTCTCACTGGTAAGAGATTTTCTTTTGCTTCCCTTTTGAATTTCTGGCAACGTTTGCATTAAGACGGTCCCCGCTCTCATCCTTCATAAAAGAAGGAATCGTTATTAGTTTAAGTAAACTCAACAAGCCTCGGCTGAACATGAATTTGGCTGGATGATAACATTTCGCCATTTTCACGTTCACAAATTAAACTTTTTGGTTTATTTTATACAACGAATGTATAGTTATTGTTTAGATTGGTTAAAAGAAATTCAACAAGGTGCTACATAATTTATAATTATTGAAAAAGTTTTCAACATTTTTTTCAATAAGAGCATGATATTTATTTATAATAGTGTTACAGAAAATTACGTTAAATCAATATGATACTGGCTGTTTCAAATCACTAAGGACTTATAACGCATTTGACACAGTTGTATACAGCTATTGACAACGCGCGCACACACTTTACATACTAAATCCCGGGCAACACCGAGCATTCCTGCTAATATATATATATATATATATATATATATATATATATATATATATATATATATATATATATATATATAGTTTAAAAAAGCTTTTTGCTATTTTAAACGAAGAAAGAAAATGCAGTTTAAATTCCCAGAGGTACTAACTACATCCCAAATATCGCAGACTTAGCAATTACATAAGCCCACTCACCGCTAGAAAATTTACAAATACAAAAGCGGGTTCAAGTATTGTTATCTAACTGTGCCAGAAAAAATAAAATTCAAAAAGTTTTGACTGTAATTCAACCGAGCCGAATTTCGTGCGACCCACTTTCTGCCTTTTTCTCCAAATGTTTTTACTATCTTTCAATTTCCAACAAAATTTCGTGCTCTGCCTTTCTCTCTCCAATCCAAAATCGCTTCTCCTCCTTCCCAGCTGTCCTCTTCATTCCTCTTACCTAATATCCACATATGCAAATCACATAAACACCTGCACCTATGAAGAGAATCCCTTTTTAAATCTGCATACGACATGCAAAGCACTTCCTTCTTTTTCCTGATGGTGAGTGTTCCTCCTTATTGTCACAAGTATATAACAGTGAAACAAAAGCAGGAGACCTCAACTAAAATTGTGAAATATTAAACGAGGATCAACTGTTTACCATGTAACTGTTTCGGAGATTTAAAAACAGAACAGTTATAAAATTCATGGCTCTCCAGTGGCACTGATCAAATGACGACTTCCCCAATAATCAAATGTAGATACAATTAAAAGTAAATAAATAAATAAATAAATAAATAATAATAATAATAATAATAATAATAATAATAATAATAATAATAATAATAATAATAATAATAATAATAATAATAAGACAAAAGAAAAAAAGAGAGAAAAAAGAGGGAGATCCCTCAGTGAAGATGAGTATTGGTCCCCACGCGGATTTCTGTATAAAACAGAGGTATTGAACTACGTGTAATGAACGAGCGTCGATTGCAATAACAAAAAAATAATAACAACAAAATAATAATGTATTTAAAAAAGAACAAGATCCCTCAGTGAAGCGCTACCAAAGAGTTTAGGCTCCTGCGCTACCAGTCGGAAACAAAAGCTAAACAAGTTGTCTAACCTTAGCTAAAATCTTTGACTCTTTAATCAATCAACCGATAGTCCACCATCTCATTAATGATAAATTTCTTTCTGACCATCAGTATGGATTTAGGCAAGCACGTTCTACAGCAGATATACTAACGGTCATCTCTGAACCATACACTTGACAAGGCAGGTGACGCTAGGGCGGTAGCACTTGATATATCCAAAGCCCTTGACAAGGTCTGGCATAAAGGTCTTCTCCTAAAAATGAATTCATATGGTATTACTGGATGAATATTTAATATAATTAAATCCTTCCTAACCAAAAGAAATATCGAGGTTGTTCTCGATTGCCGTTCATCCAAGCAACATTACATAAATACAGGTGTACCTCAGAGATCGATCCTTGTTTCCGATTTTCATAAACGACCTTCCTGATGACATTGTGTCTGAGATGGATATATTTGCTGACGACACTACGCCCTACTCTCGTCATGTGGGCAAAACAGACGCGCACATAACCGAGGCAATGTCTGAATCCTTAGAGTTTGATTTCCAGGCTGTAGTGGAATGGGGACATGAATGGATGGTAACATTTAATGCTGCTAAGACAAAGCTCCTTTCCTACAACAGCTACAAGAAACCTCTTCAACCACCGATTACCATAGCAAATAACACCCTACCTGAGAGTCCAACATTCAAACTCCTCGACCTAACATTCACAGGTAACATGGATTGTAACAAATACACTGAAGACATTGCCAATGTTGCTGCAAAGATATCAAAAATGAGTATAATTCTATGGTGAATAAAGTGATTTTATATTTTCGTACTTTTAACATTTAATTTGATGGAAATAAATCAATCATTGTAAGGTGCTTCCTAATAATATGTATAGTTACTAATTACTGGTCATTACTACGAAATTTGTGACTAAAACTTTTCTCGGTAATTATTATTTAGTAGTAATGTTGGTGTTCACATGTCCTCCCCCAGTCATGTACTGTAGTCGCATGTTTGCCAGGCCTGTATTCAACCCTTTTGTGTTTACAAGGTCTGCTATCTTGATTCGCCTCTGTACCGATTTTGAGAAATCGATTCCTATATGATTTTTAAATATAAACTTTAAAACTAACTTGTTCTTAAACGTTTTAGTGCATCTGCATCGTTGTGTAGGTATGAAATATTTCCGTCTTTATTTTAAAAGAGTGACATGAAAAGGGAGAGATAATTCAAACCTTTTAGGGAGGGGGAGAGAGATAAATACATACACTTCAGAGGATACGTTAAAATTAAATAGATTTATTGAAATTAATTAAACATCAAATGATCAATAAACCAGTTTTAAATTTTTTTAATTACGTAATTGAAATACAGTAAAGTTTAACTGAACGAAACATGTGAAAAACGTATTACACTGGGTACAATTCTGCAATCTGTGCGAAAATACTTCCCAGGGCTGTCTTTCCGAATTTTTCCCTCAATATAAACTCCGATAGCTACGACGGTTCCACCATTTGCGTGTGTGTGCCACGTTCGGATTTGTTTCCTTCATGTCGTTTACGTCCAGTTTTGGAGAAATCAGATTTGACAAGTCTTATTCCCCCCCCCCTCCCATCAAAAAAGTTTGAATTATCTCCCTCTTTCATGTCTCTATTTTAAATTAAAGACGGAAATATTTCATATGTACACAACGATGCAGACACACCAACGGTTTTATCCGATTTATTAAATGAAATTATTTATTTAAAAACGTTTATACCCCATCGAATCGGCATTTAAATGTCCCATTCTTGCTCTTTCTCGTCAATTATATATTTTGTTTATCGACGATTTCCTCTGACGAGATGTTGGTCAAAAAAGCTCTATAGAGTAAGTATCAGCGATAGTAGTATATATCATTTTGAAGAATGTAGACGTAGAATGAACAAAACGTTGTTACAGAGAATTTCCTGCTTTGCATTCAAATAAAAACGTCCGCACGTGGTTGCTATCTCATTATATAGGAGATAGTGTCTGCTTTATATCAGCACATGAATACCTTTTTTATGTTTGCTATTTTTTAAAAATTTTATTATTTCAGTCTGCGTGGTGTGGGCTCTCGACTGCAAACATCTGGCTGATGGTAATTACAACATCGGTTGCAGATCCTACGTAAAATGCGTTAGCGGTAAAACAACGCAGATTTACTGCAAGAAGGGTGAATATTACAACATAAACACCCAGAAATGCGACAGGTAAGTAATTATCAGTCTTACCCGGTATAATGGCATAACGACCGAGAATTGTCACTTCCGGCTAAAAATGTGTGCAGGAGTCATCGGTTAATTGCGAAAATCAGTTCCCTGTGTATTTTACACATACGAAAATCTAGGTCGACACATAAGAAATTGTGAAAAGTGATTTCTTTCATTGGAAATTTTGAATTTTATTTTTATTACCTTTATTATAATTGGAATGTTTACTCAAAGAAAATATTCTTAACAACTCCCTCCTATGTGAAAAATGGCTTTCTACATAATAACGTTATTATTTAGAAAGCTATTCTTAACATGGGTAGGGGGCTTTGTTAGCTATTTTGTAACACTAATAATAAGCAAAATAAAATGTGTTTTTGTTCAAAAAATAAGAATAGTTAACAAAGCCCTTGGCGGAACGTAATATAACGGAAGCTGACTTTCGCAATTCACTGCTGACAGCTGAACACATTCTTAGCCGGAAGTGGCAATTCTCGGTAGTTATGCCATTATACCGTTTTAACCTTTTACGTGGAAACGTTTTAAGGTGGAGACATAATTATATAAAATGCCTCGAATAATACCCATACCAGGACGGGTAAAGTTAATTCCCAGAACAGAACAATTTTGCACCACATACAAATATTAAAGTAAAGAGATAATGATACTAAAGCTTATGTCTAAAATCTTTATTCCAATTTTGATCGTTGTTGCTGTCACAATTCGATGATTTCGACACTGACCATAGTGGCAATCATGTGATGTCGGTCATTGCTGTAACAAAATAATTTTCCTTCCAAACAAAATCACAACTTAAGTTAAAAACAAGCTACAGTGTTCTTTTCTAGCTTACAATGACACCCGGCTTCTTCACAGAACGACAGACGTATAAAATGGACAAACATCTATTCCAAGCAAACACCAATAGCCCCTCAGTTTAAGACCCAAAAGCGCATCTGTCTCTGAGACCAACAGAAACCTAACTGACTCCCTTGCAATAAAAACTTACAGACCAGAGCGTCTTGTATCTGGGGTGAACCTTAATTTTTCCAGGATTTTAAGTTGTTTGAGAACAGCATGCCCCTCTTTAAAAGGACAAGGGCATCTCAATGTGAGTAGTTTGATCCGGAACCAAATATTTTCCCATCACCGGTCTGTCGTCTGCATACGTTGCAACTATACACCCCATATTGCACAGTTTACATTGCATTGTTTACAGGCTACAAATATATTGATATTTCTATTAACCCGTGATATTTATGAATATATACAATATGTGTTACATCTCTGTCCCAGTCTGGAGATGCAATTGAAAACAAAGCCCCATACAAAGATCGAACGCAACTTTTATCGACTAAAATTTTAGTAGGAATCCAATGGTGATGTGAAATTTGTATTATTGGGATTTACAATAATATTATGAGGGTCTGCGTTTATTTTTCTATAACAAAGCCCTGTAACAAGATTCTTTCTAGGGTGAGATTTTTCAAGGAATCCACTGATGGTACTTATTATTCAATCTGAGCGATTGATTTACAAGAATTGGCGATACACTCTACTATGAGAAAACGGAGCGTTTGCGTATTAAGAATAACGGAATACGTTTTTAGCTTTTTCACTTTTAACTACTTAAAATAACACCTTTGTATAGTACCTGTTTAATTTTGTTTTGTTCTCATATACTCATATATAAGGATCACTTTTATTCAAAGACAACACTGTGTGTTATACAAACGAGTTAGTAGAAGCTATAGATAAATAAGTAGTAATATATATATATATATATATATATATATATATATATAAATATAAATATGTATATATATATATAAATATGTCTATATATATATAAATATATATATATATATATATATATATATATATGTGTGTGTGTGTGTGGGTGGGTGTTTATGTTTTAAGGATGATTGGTGATGTATTAAGCATGAAACAGTGGTGCTGTTTTTGTAATTATTATATTTTATTCTGATATTTAGACTTGTCCCACTAGCTCTCTTCACCTATCTCCCCCCCTATCTCTCTCTCTCTCTCTCTCTCTCTCTCTCTCTCTCTCTCTCTATATATATATATATATATATATATATATATATATATATATATAAATATGTATAAATATGTATATATATATAAATATATATACAGGGTGATTCATAAGTCACTTAGCTATTTATTTTTGAAATTCTAAAGTTAAAAAATACGGTAATACAAAACAGAAAGTTTATTCAACAAACTCATTCATGGGAGTTTAAAATTACAGCAAATTTTCAAAAATTCCACCTTCGTTCTGCATCTACAGCTTCATTCGTTTTCGCAAGGAATTTACGACTCTTTGTAGCATATTTGATTGATTATGAAATAAATATATATAGAAACAAATATATAAACGAACAAATTTAAAATAACAAATAGCAGTAATTAGAGAGTAAGATAACAATTATCAAAAGTTCATAGTATGTTTGTGCTTTATATGGTAATCATTTTAAATAGCTAAGTGAAGTTACTTATGAATCACCCTGATATATATATATATATATATATATATATATATATATATATATATATATATATATATATATATATATATATATATATATATATAAGTAATTAAAAAAAAATCTATGGATTGAAAGTAATTGTATTATATGCCTTGTTTAAACAGCTGATAATAAACTTGTAAAGTACGTAACTTTACTTTTTTTTAATTATTTCATTATTGCCATATATATATATATATATATATATATATATATATATATATATATATATATATATATATATATATATATATATGGAAATAATGAAATAATTTAAAAAAAGTAAAGTTACGTATTTTACAAGTTTATTATCAGCTGTTTAAACAAGGCATATAATACAATTACTTTCAATCCAGTGCAATAATTTAGTTCGACCCTAAGGGTCTATTCAAACATTCAAGCGAGGAGCTTACATTTTTGAAAATGTAATCGTTTCGCTTAGATGCTTGAATAAGGGTCGAAATAAATTATTGCACCGGTGATTATGTGATTCCGTGTTACTTTACTTTATTTTATTCTTACTCTGTTTATTACATTAAGCAATCATACTCGGATTCCTTTCTGGAATTTATGTCACCTTAACACACACACACACACACACACACACACATCGCATATGTAAGATAGGAAATACTCAAATGCTCAAAGGGCATAAAGTACAAGTAACTTCAGTACAGCCAGTTGTTACTAAAAAACAATAACAACAATAAGCGATAAATTATCACGTAATTTCAGACAGACCCTCGTGACGTGCTGGTTAACGTACTCGATTACAGTCCCTGTGATCGAAAGTACGTATCTTGTCATAGTCAGTCACGGAAGAAAGCATGCCTGTAGTTAACTATTTTATCTATAATATATATATATATATATATATATATATATATATATATATATATATATATATATATATATATATATATATATATATATATATTAAGGCATGTGTGATTGAAGACGACAGAAATCTTCTGTTTAGTGATTCCTTTTTTTATTTTTTCCATTCGTCGAATGATCTTTTTGACGTGTAGATGGAATGAATTGATGAAGGATCCATGTGGTGGACTAACGTTTTCACTAAACAGAAGATTTCTGTCGTCTTCAATCACACATGCCTTAATGAAAAAATGCTGCCTAAATACACACAATATATATATATATATATATATATATATATATATATATATATATATATATATATATATATATATATATATATATATATAGTTATTAAAATATATTTATGACAATTAAGCTACACAAAGACTTCCTCGTTTAACCCCCTGGAGTTAACTGTTAGGCTAAAATGAATGGAGTTTGTTTTGCCGGGTGGTTTTATAGGTACGTCTAGCTAGTTAACCAATCAGATTCTTTGACCCCCAAAACCTATTAAACTGTAGAAGCGAATTAGCAAACAGCTGCTTGCACAGAATAAAATTTACCTTAGGTTAGCAATACATAATAAATAAATAAATGTAAAAACTACACTAAACTAAAACCTTCACATGTGAAGCCCAACGATTGGCTAAGAGAACAACAAAGAAACGGGGATGAGTCATCCTAGAGAAAACAAAACAATAAAATAGGAAATAGGGAGTAAAATCAACTGAACCTTTTTTCGTGAGAAGCCCAACGCTAAGAGAACAAGAAAGAATGTGATTAGTTAACTAGCTAGACATACGTATAAAAACACCCGGCAAAACCAACTCCATTCATTGTAGTCTGACGATTCTCTCCGGGGATAAGACGCGGAAGCCTCTGTGTAGCTTAATTGCCATAAATATATTTTCATTACTTACTACCTAGCTCTACTCACGTATCGAGCACTGTTGAAGTAAATATTGAAAATTGATACATAAAAACTCACATCCCCTCATAATATTTTATGTGGATACATGAAATAATATATATAATACGACACAACCCATACCAAATGTTTTCCTCCCTACTAATTCTCGCAACAAACATCTCTTCTGTTTCCCAACATGGTTTCAGAATTATCCAAGCTACCTCACTTACTAAAACATTTTAAAAAACATAAAAACAAAAATAAAGTCCTTACATCTTCCACTTCAGTTGGAATTTATACTATACCATGCGTCGATTGCGAAAAAATATATTTTGGCGAGACACAACATCCGTTAAATAAACGAATATATGAACACAATCGTGCTATAAAAAACTGTGACACCTCAAACGCGTTATGTACCCACATGATTTCTTTTGGTCATCACTTCAACACACAGAGGGCGATTTTAATAAAACATATCCACGACACTAAACTCCGGCGTCTCATAGAATCGTGTTTAATCCTACGTCATAATAACACAATTATTCAAAAACCAGGTTTCTATAATATTTCTACATCTTCTGCCAGATCGATTCTAATCGAAATGAACCTAAACCAATATGATAACGGATAACTTCTACTACTTTGAGTCCGTCTTTTTCCTCCTCCTCCTCCTCCTCCCCCTCCTCCTCCTTATTGGTTTAATTCCTTGCTGTCATTCATTTTAAATTACTACTAACCTTCCTTCCCACTTTATTAACTTACGGCGTTTCCGACCGGCGTTTATATGCCAATTGCTGATTTTTATCTTTCTTTCTTTTTCTTTTCTTTTTTAACATTTCTTTCTTTCTTTCTCCCTTTCTACTGTTTATTACACGTGACTATTCCCCCCCAACTTGTGTTCTTTGTATAAATTTGAAAACTTTTCGGGTTTTTAATTAAAGTTCTGCTACCAATTTATGATGATTGTATTTTAACAATCGAAATACTTTGGTAGAACTATTCAATATGTGTTTTTGAGTTCATTTTTGCTAGTTGTTGATTTGCTTATCCTTTATTCGATTTTAATTTTTACATGTATTTGCTATACTCTTTGTGTACCCTACTACTTTCGGTTCCATTGCGAGATCATCTTTAGGGGGTGGGTATCGAGTAAAAAACATACATTGTTTTATGTTTCGTGGTGGGTTTGGTGTGAACCTTGTGATTGGTTGTAGTATTTATACAGTACCCACCACCTGATGATGGATACTGAAGGAACCGAAAGTACTACGATTCACAACGAGTACGGCAAATTAATCTGCTAGTTCTAGACTACAACTCGAAAATTAATCAGGAGGATCCAGGAAAAATATGCAGACACAAGTAATTTGTAATATTTTACAACATATATATATATATATATATATATATATATATATATATATATATATTGGTAAATCTTAAAAAATCCCCCTTTCTCTCTCTATATATATTGCTATCTTCCCCTCTCTGTATTGCCTTCCGTTATAAATCGTACAATCTTCCCCTCTCTAAAATTATATATTAAATATTTTGCAATCTCCTCCTCCTCAATTTACGTCTTAAATAATTCATTTCCTCCTCTTTCAAAATATGTATTAGATATGTTTTCGCTCTCTCTATATGTATATTGAATTGGTGAGTGTGAATTTCTCTTTTCTCATTTTCAAAAATGTAATCACCTAACTTGGATGCTTGACAATGCCGGAAAGTTTAAATAAATTATTGCACCGGTGATTATGTGATTCCATTAGGGCTCAGTTCCGAAATGTGGCTGTTTACGTGTCTTATGAGACCTATCTAGGTCAAAATGATTTATAATACGGACAGCCATTATGTGCGTTTTGTTTATTTCCTTTCAATTTATATATATATATATATATATATATATATATATATATATATATATATATATATATATATATATATATATATATATATATGTGTGTGTGTGTGTGTTATGTATTATGATGCTTTTGATGCTAATGTTTGCGCGGGTAATGTCACTAAGCGCACGATTTATTAGGTTTACCTTAATAGTTACAGAGTACACGATCAAAATAACGAACGATTTTAATTGTCCTAGTCGGACGCATGCGTAAGAAAAAAAGGGAAAATAATTAAAATCGGCTCTTTTTTTTTTGTCCAACCAACACACAGATTGGACGTCGTCATTCGCGTTCTCCGGTTACCACGTTCAGTCGAAAACAGACTAATTAAGATAGATTGAAGGACGCGAGAAAATAGTATCAGTTTATTTTCGTAGAACTGATTTCAAGTGATTAATTTTACCTCATTTACAGGAGACGGTATTTGACACCGGGTTCCATTAGATTCTCCTTAACTTTTCGAGTAGCTCGTGGAGAAATGTTGAATGGAGCACCACTTAAAGAAAGGGCTTTGATGATGATAAACTACTTCAACTTCAGATCAAATAATCGAATTGTACGCATAGTCTAGTATGAATCAAATCAATTGCCCATTGCTGAAACCTTGTTTGAATTGCTTACTGAAGTCATGACTTGGTTGTGTTTAGAGATCCCAACTGTCTCATTGCAAGAATGTGAAGTAATGATTGTCAATACCATCAATCTCAACTTAGGTTTCACGAAAACATTCTAGTGTTGTGGAAGGGTCAAGAACGGCAATCCTTCTTATGTGAGATTTTAATGCTGAATATTTAATCGTGTCGGATTATTTGTCTCACCTTTTGCTTGTATTTTATTCAGGTTTTTATGAGAAAACATTTTTCTCACTATTTGCTGATTTAATATAGAGAGAAATATAGATACAACCACAAACACCCCCCCCCCACACACACACATATATATATATATATATATATATATATTTGTGAGTTCTTATAAAAATATATATTTAAGTATATACTACTTATAATATCCGAAAATGTTTCAAATTGCAAGCTCAATGAAGCTGCATTACAAGCTTCAGAGCATATATACTTTATAGTTGCATTCCAATGACCATAAGAAAAATTAACTGAAAACCATAATTTTCATTTATTCTTACAATTTAATTTTATATTTCGGTGAATACCTGTATTTTTTTTTCATCTCACAAACAAACATTTTTTTAATTCATTTTTTCCCAAATGTAATACGTTTTTCTATATCTTACGCGCGTTTGACAGAAAAGTCAAGAGAAATATACAGTCTTTAGATAACATTGCTGATCATAAAAAAACATATTATTCCAAAGACAGAAGAAAGGAAGATTGGAAGAGTTTAACAAGTTTCGACAGAAAATAATTGCATGCCGAAATACAAGAAAATAACTCACATGAATAATGGTGAAAAATCACGGACCCTCCATGAAAACTGCATACGAAATCTGAAACAACTCCTCAACCGGTCACATATATATATATATATATATATATATATATATATATATATATATATATATATATATATATATATATATATATATATATATATGTATGTATATATATATATATATATATAGAGAGAGAGAGAGAGAGAGAGAGAGAGAGAGATAGAAGAAAAAAGAGTGATAAAAATGCGACGATTGTCCAAATTTATTTCAAATTTCAATTGTTCAATGCAAGGTGTATTCAGTAATAAACTAGTGTTTATTATTCTTTCCTTAAGCCATATATATATATATATATATATATATATATATATATATATATATATATATATATATATATATATATATATATATATATAACACGAAAATAATACATTCCGAAACCAATTTAAAAAAATAAAAAATACTCGAAGCTACCATTTATTAAAACCAAACAACTTACAATAAAAAAAAACATTAAATATGAAACCGGTAACAACATTTTAAAATGCTTAACGTCATATTATTTTATCCTGTTACGCTACTTCTAGCGTCCCGGAATTTAAATTGTTAACGTCTTTCCTAGAACTGTGCGAGTCCGTTCTTTTGGGCGTCTAGCTGACTTCACGTGCGCGTTCTCGGCTGCTTTCTGAAATTCCGTTCTCTCCAGCGTTTTTGTTCATTTGTTTTTGTCACCTGAAGATAATTGTAGGAAGAATCGAAAAATTTCGTGATACATATGTCACATACAGTAATTATTTTTTTTGATTTTAGCACAAAACAGATCATTGGAATTTTCTTTTTTTAAATAAAAAAGGTATAATTAAGCAGTAGAATTTTGTTTTTTAAACAATGTTTGCTTATATATATATATATATATATATATATATATATATAATAATGTAAAATATATATAAGTGTTTATATTTTTTAAAATGTTATTCTTTGTTGATGTATAAGAATACAAAATGTCTTTGAAAACCGCAACATATATAGTTTAATTTGAGATGTGTGTGTGTGTGCAGTAGTTGGTAGCATCAGAGAAATGGAGTAGAGTCAATGGGATGAAGAGGTGGGAACACGTGACTGCTTGTACTTATGCCAGTATTTCTGACTCCCTTTTAAATGTTCACATCTATGTGCAAAGAGCCTTAAATAAATACCATATATATTTTTGTGGATAGAGAACTATATATATATATATATATATATATTATATATATATATATATATATATATATATATATATATATATATATATATATATATATATATAAACATATTCACCCCAAACAAGGCAGGCCAGCAACACGAGGGAAGAAGCTATTGCAGTAGAAGGCTCTCCGGCATCTGAGGACCTCCACAGCGAATGGATGGGATTTAGCTGATTGTCTAGTGAATTTACGTCGAGGGGGCACCAGACTAGCCAGTTCATCGGAGCACAATCCATTGAAGTATTTGTAAAACAAGCACAAGGATGCTACATTGCGGCGATGGGACAGGGACTGGAGCTTGGTTGACAGTGAGGGACCTATTAGGTTGGCGATTCTTTTTTGGACCTTGTCAAGGAGGGAGAGACTAGTAGATGATGCACCAGCCCAAATGTGACAACAATACTCCATGCATGGGCGGATGGTGGCTTTGTAAAGATACAGGATAATGTCAGGTGAGAGGAGTTTACTAGCACGGTAGAGGGAGTCCACCTTCTTTGCTGCAGCCTTGGCAAGGTCTTCAATGTATTTGTTGAATTCATGTTACCTGTGAAGGTTAGGCCGATGAGTTTGAATGCTGAACTCTCAGGTAGGGTGTTATTTGCTACGACAATCGGTGGTTGGAAAGTAATGAATGAAAATTTTTTTTTTCACCTATCCTAATTATAGTTACATCAAAACGCCTTATGTTTATCTAATTCTGTTATTCAGCATAAGATTTTGAAATTCTGTATATATAGTAATCTGAAAAATCCCACAAAGGGACTTAGGTATTCCTAATTTGAATATTTATTTTTTAAACAGTTTCTAATACTTCAATATTCTGTCAAATACATTTGTAATTTGCACTGTAATATTTTCTTATACACGCAATAGTTTCGTCGATAGTAAAACGTTTGATGTCGCCGAAATACTGAGAACATATACTACACTTTGAAATATTTATTTGCAGAAATTTGCTATATGAAAATTCTATATGAAAATTTACATTTAAAATAAATTAGGCACAAAGCCATTAAAAATCTGGGGTAAGGTGGGGCGTTGTTCACGATTGGTCTAGTGATAAAAATGTCTATTCTTTTCTTAACTAGAATTATCTTAGTCACCACAATTCCACATTTATTCTAGGGGCCGTCCTACTTAAGATATCCCCAAATTTGTTGGAAATTTTATTTTTCAAAATTATATTTTTTGTATCAAAAATTAAGTGATAAAAATACGGGGAGGGGGGAACAAAAAAACAAAATATTCGGTTAGTTAGAACCTCCCAACCCTTTTCTAAATAATAGAGCGCCCACTCTTTTTTCCGGTTTGTTCAGAACCGAAAACAAGCGGGTCAATCTCTAAAAATTAGTTGGATCTAAGTGGGAGAAAAAGCAAACGAGGTGGAGTTTGGAGAATGGGTGGTGTACTTGGAACATAGATGCAATTTGGGAAGTAAGGCATCGCGGAGGATTTGTATTACCAGGGAGTTGGAGTAACGCCACACCCCTTAGCTGGCAAAATAGCGGCTCCAACGCAAGGATGTAGAGCAAGGACGACAACGGACAACTCTGACGCACCAACCGGGTGACAGCGAAAGATTGCGAACGCTTTCCGTTTACCTGCACCACTGTCGTCGACGAGCGATAGAGAACGGAAATCCATTTGCGGAAGTCCGGTTTACAACCGGCGGTCTCTAAAACAGATGCCAAGAAGCGATAGTCGACCTTGTCGAAAACTTTGGACTGATTCAAGTTGATCAGCGCGGCTTCTGTGTTGTCTTCTATCCCTCTAGGATCTTACGAATCAGATGCAAGTTGATCTGGATTGATCTCCCCTTCCCAGTATAGTTCTGCTCGAGTTTGATCAATTCTCCGATAACAATCTGCAACCGGTTCGATAAGATCTTGGTCTCAACTCTGTGTTTAGCAGGGTTATGGACTTGTAATTGTCTAGCTCCTCCCCACCATGCCTGTCCCGCTTCTTCAGGAATGTGATCACTTCCTTGGTGAATTGACCCGGGATAGAACCCTCGTCAAACCAATGGTTGGATGGTTGAACACATTTCTCAGGATCGGTACAAACAGGTGCGACAGCCTCAAACACAATTTGTAGGGTAGACCATTAAGTTCTGGCGATTTGTTGTAGTCGGCCTGCTTCAACGCAGCCAATACCTCGCGCCCCATGATCTTGCTTTCGCAACCGGCTGCTCTAGCCGCATCGAGGCGGGTAGAATAAGCTAAATAATTGTAAAACTCCTAGACTGGGATGTTAGGCAGTTGGGTGAAACGCTCCTTAAAATGCTCCTGAAATACCTAGCAGATCCCCCAAGGTACGTCCATCCGGCTGCTGGACTTTTCCAATACACATATCCAAGCCACGCCGAGAAACTTCTTTACGCTCATTCGCGTCAGAGTTCACAGGTTTATTGGGAACTCTCCTTAGCCTCGCCTTAACTACTTGGCCTTCGTAATGCTCGCTAACCTCGTGTCGTATATCCTGCTTAGCAAATTGTATGCTTACAGTATCCCCTAGACACTGTCCGAGTTCGTTTATCTTCTAAATACTTATTTGTCTTGGCTTATCTAGTACGAGACACTGAGCGTATTTGACGGGGAAGCTTCTGATCTTAGTTTTACAGCTAAATCACCACTTACTCCCGGTAACTGCTGCTACTAAAACCTGCTAGATAGGTAGTTGTAGCTTTTCCCGGAAGTCTTATATCTCGAGCAAGGCGGTATTTAAATTCCAGTATCCGACTAGTTTAGGCCTAACCAGTGGAACGTAGGACACGATATAAAGTCTATGTCGGTTTTTCTAACTAACATCCTATCAGAATAAGTATTCGGTGAGAAAGGCAGGCTATTTGTCCATGTCCACGTTTCCCGCTCCCGATGATCGACACGAAACTTATTGACCAGATCGCATCTCGCCATCAGTTAAGCTAGGATGGTCTCAGATTGTCTATCTTGGGATCAAGGATAGCATTCCAATCTCCCATTAAAACTACGCGCTTAGGACATGTGACAAACGCGTCCAGATTCCAGAAAAAAGATTTTCTATCGAGCGGTGCTGGGCGCATGAACACAGAATATTTTATGGCAATATCGGCCACGACTAGCCTGCGCTGCACCCCTATAATCAACGTCACTGTCGTGGACAGAGTGTGTTTAGCATAGAGACGTCCTTCCCCTGGGAATTCCCATATACTGAAAAGACTTTGAAATCTCTGGTAAGCACCTGACAATCCTTAAACGAAACGAAGTGCGTCGAGTCGATCGCAGCTACATCCGATCCCAGAGACAAGAGATCTCTCCAGACGCTTTGAAGATTTCAAACTCTTCGCATTCAAACTAGCGAAGCACAGTGTAGTAGTGTAGCACCCGGTTCTGAAGTCTGCCGGCGAAAGAACACCGACGTTTTGCGCCATGCTTAATGTGGCCAATTATCTGGTATCCTGGCCGCTGCGCACAATGCCGCCGACGCCAAGGAAAAAGTCAGTTTTAAAGCACTATAAAAAGAAGGATACATCAAAATTAGGACCCTTGCCTTGCATTTTAGTAAAGGTCCATCCAGGGAAGGGTCTTTGTACTTCATAAGTTTTGTTCCCGGTATAGGCCCTTCCGCGGCCTTCAGCATTTGCTAGACAATTTTTGCGACCAGCTGGAAGGCTTACGAATGTTGTCATGAGATGGGGCATCCAGGAAATTGGTAGGGTCTTCTCTGTCCTTGGAAGTCTGTGAGGCGTTTCAAGTTTCTTATCTGACGGTACGATTATGCTGTACCAACAAACAGGGGTTAATTCTACAAATGCCCTTCCCCAATTAAAAGGGGAGGAGTCTTTTTCCCCCTCGAGAAGACGAAATTGATTGGCTCTTTTTTGTCCCTGGCTCAACTTGTTTTCTAGAGGATTCGGAACGGGGGGTTCAGGTGTCTGTTTTGATAAATGCGATGTGGGGGCAGGTGTTTTTTGCGGCGTTGTTGTTCTGGGAATGGGAGCTGTTTGTGTGGGTGTAGGTTTTTGTAGTGTTAGGGATGGTGTAGGCTCCGTGGCGGACTGGGTAATCTATCGTCCTCGCCCGGGGAGTTTTTCAGAGTTTTTTTGTTTTTTTTGCGGCGTGTGAACATTCGGTTGAGTCTGCTGTTACTGTTACTGCTGCTTCTGTGGTAGCTGCTGCTGCTTCTGTGGCTGCTGTTTCTGCTGCGTTGGGCGGGTAGTGAGACTGTGGTGGACGCAATTGTCTTATTCCGCCCTCTGCTCACCACGGTGTCCTCTATTCCTCCTTTACTCTTCCCAAGTGCTGTGTTGACCTTAGAGCTGGTGTTGGAGTAGCAGTTGGAGGTGGAGCTGGTCTCGGACTAGAGACTGGGGCTGCCAGTGGCGCTGATTTGCTAGGGTATGCCTTTTTTAGCAGTTCCTTGCCATATGACTTTGCTTCTGGCAAAACCAACAGTGCGGACGACGGCCTTCACCCACCACGGTCATGTTCCAACCTTTGTGTGTCAGAGCTGCTGGAATTATCTGTAAGCTTTTCCGCTTCAGCCTCATGGCGACCGTGTGTAGTCAGCCATGGTAAGTCCACTTCTGGACCTATCGGGTCCACTTGTTTCACATCCCAGAACTAGCTGAGGTACGCACCAAGGTAATCCGCGACCAGCTCAGTTTAGGCATTATAAATGTGGCTCGGGTTCTCTTTCTTCCCTAGTATTCGGGCTGTATTTTCACACTCCCGTTCATTAACTCTTTTAGGGAGAGTCGTTCGGTGACGTTCTTGGGAAAATTAGGATGTACTACATGGCGATGCTCCTCCGGTAGATGTAGGTTTTCGAAATGTTCAGCTTTTTAAAGAGCTTCGCCGCGTCCTCCTTTTTGAATCCTAAGGGGGAATTTTCTTTCAAGTCAGAGGTGACGAGAGATAAAACCTTGTCTTCAATCGCCTCCAAAGAGTCAGACACAGTAGAGCCACTCTCTGGGGGAGCCGCGCTAGTCTCCGTCATGGGGGTATCACCAATTGGATTATACCTCATCTTTTTCCTTTTCTGCTCCCTCGTTGGGGGAGCCCCGGCTCCTGGTAGCAGAGCCACTGTTTGGAGGATACGGGTTGGCACACAACCACCAGGGGGACACAACCACCTTGGGTGCTAACGCCCTGTCTGCGTCTGCTCTCGGGCTGGGAGAGCTTTGCGCTTCTTTCACGTTGTTGTTGTTGTTTGTAGTAATAGCAGCGGAATCCCTTTACCTCCTTCCTCCTTCCATTTTCAAATCACAGTTTAAACCGGCATGGAGTCTGGGGTTATTTGGAAGGCTGATTTTGGCGCCAAAAGAAGGGAGCCGAAAGCAGCAAGAGGGGAATAGAACTGAGGAGGAGCGTTTATTGAAGAAGGAAAGTTGTGTACCGAAAGTCTCGAACACGTGTCGCCGAGTGATCAGTCTGCCACGAACATAGTAAGACGTACAGATCGTAAAGATTGTCGAATAGACTGTTTGGCCCCATTGATACCAAAGTTGGTGCCGATATACGTAATGCTGACTTTACATCACAACCAGTGATTGATCCAGAGAAAAAGTCGATATCAGCAGGACTTTTGGTTTTCAATCTTTTTATATAGAATAAAACAAGCGTTAAAAACCAGAAAAATAAATTTTAAAAATAGAAAGAAAGAAGAATGTATTCGGCTGTTCGTCCTGTCTGGTTTGTATCGATCCAGGCAAAATACACACTTCTGATGATTTATCTAGCTAAATAATCGATCTGGTTTGATCTGTCTACTTACTTGCCGCATCAGAATTATAGGATTTTTTTTTATCGACTATTAGTTTGTGCAAATGATAATTGGCTCATTTACTTTACTAGTGTCCGTCCGTATCAACGGCGGTATTTACACTACGTTCCTATAAATAAATGGCGTTTTTTACGTAGAAAGCACCAAGCTAACCAAAAAGAAGCACTGTGGATTGGAACATAAATAAAAAATTGCCTCAGTCTAGAAGGATGTCTCCTTCACTGACCGAAGACAAAATAGGATGAAGTGTAGTATCATAACAGATACTACACTTTGCTACTAATCACGTTTACACACCGGTTCTCATGAAATAACCGAAGTTAAGAGACGTTGAGTATAGCCAATACAAAATGAGTGACCATCTGAGAATACCGGGCGCTGTATGTAAGACGACAAGAGCGAAACCTCCATGCAAAAAGAACAAAAATACAGTTTTGAAGATGCCTTTAGCAAGTATAACCTGCTAATCCACACATGTGTTGATACAACGGAAGAACAGCCGATTCTTGGACGGAAGTTATGTTCTCAATCATGTGACGAAGCTCTCCAACTATGCAATTCGTTTCGTTTTCTTTTTGTTTTTTTTACCTTTTGCATTTGTATTGTAACCCCCGTGAAGATGGAGGTTATGTTTTCGTTCCCCTTTTATTTGTTTGTGTACAGACTGGCATTCACATCGCTTGACCAATCGTCACCAAATTTGATCAAAATATCGGTCATGGTCTAACTGAGAACTGATTTAATTTTGGGATGTGTAGGTCAAAGGTTAACGTAACTCTTTTAGTGATAACTTCGGTTCTCAGTACGAGCGATACTTAGAATACAATTAAGAATTATTTTCGACTCCTCTACGGTCATGGCTGACTGAACGTGCAGTAAATAAAAGGGTTCTATTCAAAATTCCGGATAAATTCCTCTCGATTTCAATATAAAAATTCCCGAGTTCGACATAAAGATCCCCGAGTGCGACAAAACGCATCTGAAGAGGATCGGAGGTTACATTAGCCGAAACATTGTGAAGATACCTTCCAAGATATGAACAGTAGTCCGAATCATACAAAGAATACACTTTCGGTGGTGTTCATCGTACAAACTCGATTTTTCCAATTTTGATGTATGGATCTGGTGCTCTTTGATAATAATAACCACCATGCGAAATTTCAGTCTGATCAAATGAATATGTTTTTTAAGTTATCAACGTTTCCATGTATAACTTCGGGAATACTTTATACAATATAGAGAAGTAAGGCTCAGATAAGACTTTGGTCCATTTTTCAGCTCCCAGGCGGAGGTATGCAGTTTCACAACTAATTATGTTCGCGTTCATTTATGTATTTCCTATATTTAAATATGGTGTACGTTGTTTACATCTCAGATAAAATGTAAACATCCGTAAATATATTGTGGGAAAAAAGTACATAAGTATACGTATATCCATATCCCGTAAAAAAATAACACAATATTTATATCAATATCCCGTAAAAAAAGGACAACAAAATATTTATATCCATATCCCGTAAAAAAGGCAACAAAATATTTATATCAATATCCCGTAAAAAAGAGCAACAAAATATTTATATCCATATCCCGTAAAAAGGGCAACAAAATATTTACATCAATATCCCGTAAAAAGGGCAACAAAATATGTATATCAATATCCCGTAAAAATGGTAACAAAATATTTATATCAATATCCCGTAAAAAAAGGACAACAAAATATTTATATCAATATCCCGTAAAAAAAGGGCAACAAAATATTTACATCAATATCCCGTAAAAAAGGCAACAAAATATTTATATCAATATCCCGTAAAAAAAGGCAACAAAATATTTATATCAATATCCCGTAAAAAAAGGACAACAAAATATTTATATCAATATCCCGTAAAAAAAGGACAACAAAATATTTATATCAATATCCCGTAAAAAAGGCAACAAAATATTTATATCAATATCCCGTAAAAAAAGGCAACAAAATATTTATATCAATATCCCGTAAAAAAAGGGCAACAAAATATTTACATCAATATCCCGTAAAAAGGGCAACAAAATATTTATATCAATATCCCGTAAAAATGGTAACAAAATATTTATATCAATATCCCATAAAAAAGGCAACAAAATAGTTATATCAATATCCCGTAAAAAAGACAACAAAATAGTTATATCAATATCCCGTAAAAAACGCAACAAAATATTTATATCAATATCCCGTAAAAAAGGCAACAAAATATTTATATCAATATCCCGTAAAAAATGGCAACAGAATATTTATATCAATATCCCGTAAAAAAAGGACAACAAAATATTTATATCAATATCCCGTAAAAAGGGCAACAAAATATTTACATCAATATCCCGTAAAAAAGGAAACAAAATATTTATATTAATATCTCGTAAAAAAGCAAAAAAATATTTATATCAATATCCCGCAAAAAAAGGGAACAAAATATTTATATCAATATCCCGTAAAAAAGGGGCAAAAAAATATTTATATCAATATCCCGTAAAAAAGGCAACAAAATATTTATATCCATATCCCGTAAAAAAAAGGGCAACAAAATATTTATATCAATATCCCGTAAAAAAAGAGCAACAAAATATTTATATTAATATCTGGTAAAAAAAGAGCAACAAAATATTTATATCAATATCCCGTAAAAAAAGGGCAACAAAATATTTATATCAATATCCCGTAAAAAAGCAACAAAATATTTATATCAATATCCCGTAAAAAAAGCAACAAAATATTGATATCAATATCCCGTAAAAAAGGGCAACAAAATATTAATATTAATATCTCGTAAAAAGAGAGCAACAAAATAGTTATATCAATATCCCGTAAAAAAGGCAACAAAATATTTATATCAATATCCCGTAAAAAAGGCAACAAAATATTTATATCAATATCCTGTAAAAAAGGCAACAACATATTTATGTCAATATCCCGTAAAAAAGGCAGCAAAATATTTATATCAATATCCCGTAAAAAAGGCAACAAAATATTTATATCAATATCCCGTAAAAAAAGGGAACAAAATATTTATATTAATATCTCGTAAAAAAGGCAACAAAATATTTATATCAATATCCCGTAAAAAAGGCAACAAAATATTTATATTAATATCTCGTAAAAAAGCAAAAAAATATTTATATCAATATCCCGTAAAAAAAGGGAACAAAATATTTATATCAATATCCCGTAAAAAAGGGGCAAAAAAATATTTATATTAATATCCCGTAAAAAAGGCAACAAAATATTTATATCCATATACCGTAAAAAAGGGGCAAAAAAATATTTATATTAAAATCTCGTAAAAAAGGCAACAAAATATTTATATCAATATCCCGTAAAAAAGGCAACAAAATATTTATATTAATATCTCGTAAAAAAGCAAAAAAATATTTATATCAATATCCCGTAAAAAAAGGGAACAAAATATTTATATCAATATCCCGTAAAAAAGGGGCAAAAAAATATTTATATTAATATCCCGTAAAAAAGGCAACAAAATATTTATATCCATATACCGTAAAAAAAAGGGCAACAAAATATTTATATCAATATCCCGTAAAAAAAGAGCAACAAAATATTTATATTAATATCTGGTAAAAAAAGAGCAACAAAATATTTATATCAATATCCCGTAAAAAAAGGGCAACAAAATATTTATATCAATATCCCGTAAAAAAGCAACAAAATATTTATATCAATATCCCGTAAAAAAAGCAACAAAATATTGATATCAATATCCCGTAAAAAAGGGCAACAAAATATTAATATTAATATCTCGTAAAAAGAGAGCAACAAAATAGTTATATCAATATCCCGTAAAAAAGGCAACAAAATATTTATATCAATATCCCGTAAAAAAGGCAACAAAATATTTATATCAATATCCTGTAAAAAAGGCAACAACATATTTATGTCAATATCCCGTAAAAAAGGCAGCAAAATATTTATATCAATATCCCGTAAAAAAGGCAACAAAATATTTATATCAATATCCCGTAAAAAAGCAACAAAATATTTATATCAATATCCCGTAAAAAAGCAACAAAATATTTATATCAATATCCCGTAAAAAAGACAACAAAATAGTTATATCAATATCCCGTAAAAAAGGGCAACAAAATATTTATATCAATATCCCGTAAAAAAGGCAACAAAATATTTATATCAATATCCCGTAAAAAAGGCAACAAAATATTTATATCAATATCCCGTAAAAAAGACAACAAAATAATTATATCAATATCCCGTAAAAAGGCAACAAAATATTTATATCAATATCCCGTAAAAAAGGCAACAAAATATTTATATCAATATCCCGTAAAAAAGACAACAAAATAGTTATATCAATATCCCGTAAAAAAAGCAACAAAATATTTATATCAATATCCCGTAAAAAAAGGGCAATTACGTCACTTCCGGAAGGATGAGTCAGCAATTAATGGTCACCCATTTAGTAATGGCCGGGATATGTATTGCTTAACTTTAATTTACCTTCTGTTCTCGCCCCTCTTAACTACATTTCACTCTGACCCCACCCTCTTACTTTTGGTTTTCGTTTGGCCTTTTTCATTTTTTTCCTTTGGTCAAAACTTCTATATTTGGAGAAAGATGTTTCTTTAAAAGAAGCATCTTCATAAAAAAAAAGAAGTCTTTATATACCTTATTTAACTAACAACACTATAAAAGTAGTTTTAATCTTCTATTTTACTTGTTCACTCTCAATTCCATAAATATTTATATATCTTTTACTCCTTTATTTTTCTCACAGTTATCTTTATTCATAAACTCCTACCGTAAAACTAATTTTCAACTTAATATTCTTTAAATCAATAAAACGAATGTCACTTTTTGAAATGTATTTATTTAAAATTCTACTGTTTTAGTCGACGGGGGCGACACTTTGATTTTCGAATAATTCAGTTTAAAATGAGTCGAATCAGACTTTTTAAAAACTTAAGTGAAATCACTAATTACAATCTTTGCTAATCGGACGATCTTATTTTTATTTAAATGCGTGTAAAAAATGATAACGTACGTACAAACATGAAATGCGTTAGCGTATTATTATAGAGATAGCTATTTTTCTTCAATTATTATTTTATGTTTTCGGCAATGGTTGGTTCTATATTTATATAGACGATATTTAAATTATATAATTATTTCTTTAAACTAATGATAATACTTTACACAAATGTTTTTGTAATACATTTTTTCAGTGGAGATGTCCCTGAGCCTTGTGGGGTGAAGAAAGACTGTTCCAATAAACCTGATGGTCGTTATCCGGACTTGAGACGGGCCTGCCATTTCTACTACACGTGTGTCGATCATAAGTTCATGCTTCATATACCCTGCCCAGCAGGTAAGCCTTCACGCACAACATATGTAACACCAGTTTATATAAGTCACCATCATCAATGTTATCCATCAATAAAAAAAATAATTTCAAAATCAGAAATTTCCTAACAGATGGATCGGAAGGGGTGGATCATTTTATTGACCTCCAGATTTGACACCATTAGATTTTTTATAGGGGCATGTGAAAACAACTGTGTATGCAACAAAACCTAGTGCATTAGAAGTTTTGAAAGTTAAAATAACTAATGTGATTTCAGGCATTACTGTAAATCAGTTGGCAAATATTTTCGTATTACCCTTTGTATTGCTAATAATCTATGAAAACTTAACTTAAATTTCAATAAAACTTTAAAATATACAGATTTACTTCTTTCTAATCCTCTTTACAGATTATTTCTATCTCAAATACAAATAAAGTTACAAATGTTTTAAAGTGCACACGGACTTTATAGACACCTTGAATTTTGTAACACCAAAACGCTGTTAAAACGAAAGGAAAAACGAAGCCCTTTTATAAAAAACGACGATAAGTATTTATTTGAGTGACTTATAACGTTTTGTGTAGGTTGCTAGAAGTCTTGACAGTGAAGAAAAGAATTAAAGTAAGATGTTGGTTGGCTACCGAAAGTCTTCTTGGAGTAATATATCTTCAAGTGAAAATAGCTTTGCTCGACGTCTAGACGACGGAGGCAGGAGAGAGAGGATGTGCTACTTCGTTGGTGCCTGAATGAACTTATTAGTTGCATATTTCTTTAAACTATTCTTGTATTTCTGCTGTGCTTAGGAAATTACGAAAAACACTTACGTATAAAAATACAATAATATTTCTTTATTGTACGGTGGCGGTGAACGAGTGGGGTGAGTGAGAAAAGAGGAATACGCACAGGAATTGACAAAGTGGTTTTCTTGAACGCGATCGCCAATCGACTCCCGATCTCAATTCCGCGTTAGTCTATATAATAATTTCTGACACACACACATCCACCTGCAAACGGTAATTCTGGGATTTCGCCTTTGCTGTCGCTCATACAGCATTTATTTAGTGACAGGGTATGCAGATAACCTTTTTGGGTAGCATAACGTTTGCAGGTGGTTTTGAATCAATCAATAATTATTTTATTTCCGACAATCGACTGCGTTCTTGTTTCTTCTGGCCATGTGTGTGTCTGTGTCAAGTACATTTTATTCCTGACATTTCACGAGTAGGGTGGGTAAGAAAAAAGGACGTACGGAAATTGACGGAGCGTTTTTCTGAAACACGTGCTAGTTGATTCTTGATCGCAATTTCGGGTTCGTTTATATAATAATTTGTGATACACACGCATCCACCTGCAAACGTCCATTCTGGAATTTGACATTCGTTGTTAATGTAGCCATACCCATAGAGTGTTTATTTAGCGACGGAATATTTCCATTTGCAGTTAACCTTTGCAGGATGTTGTGAATCAATCAACACACTGACTTACCTGGACAGAATGTGCAACTAAAAGTAAATATCTCTCGAAAAAAAAATCTCGGTCGAAATTAAATTCACCAGTAAATAATAAGAGAAATTAATATATCTACGCCTTCCCATAAATTAATTTCAACGTTAGTCACGTTTAAAGAAATAGTTGGTAACTTATTAGGTTGGCCTGAGGTAAACAGGGAAGAGATAGAGTATGAAAAAAAAACGTAATTTGTGTCCACCTGTATGGAATACAGACACGCATCAACCAGCCACCGGGTCCCAACTGAACCATTAAATACCCAACCCCCCCCCCCCATCTCCTTACTAACGTTAATCACGCGTGCTGATTACACCTCCCTCCCCTTCCTCCAAAAACGGAAGGTAATCCTAATCTTAGAGGTAAAAGAACAAAAATCAAATAAAAAATTAAATACCTCCCATTTTTATTCTCTTGTTAACTGACCATCGTAACCACTTCAATGTCAGATTCCTCTCTCGATTCCGGTACAACTGGTCCGCATCCGACAAAGCCTCATCAATGCCAGCACATTACAAATGGAACCATTGATCACAATGATCACAACAGGACATTGGTCTGTAATCTTTCGGTTCCTGGCAACTAAGGCAGATACATATCAACTCCTGATAGAGCATTGCCTGACACGTCGAACAATACCATTGACTCTCCTCTGGTGGTTCCCCCACTATACCAACACACTACGAATGGAACCATTGATCACAATGATCACAATGATCACAACAGGGCATTGGTCTGTAATCCTCCGGTTTCTGGCAACTAGGGTAGATACATTTCAACTCCTGATAGAGCAATGTCCTGACACGTCGAATAATACCACTGACACTCCTCTGGTAGTTCCCCCACTATACCAACACACTACCAATGGAACCATTGATCACAATGATCACAATGATCACAACAGGACATTGGTCTGTAATCTACCGGTTCCTGGAAACTAGGGCAGATAATATCAACTCTTGATAGAGCATTGCCTGACACGTCGAACAATACTACTGACACTCCCTTGGTGGTTCCCCCACTATACCAACACAGTACGAATGGAACCATTGATCACAGTGATCACAACAGGGCATTGGTCTGTAATCCTCCGGTTCCTGGCAACTAGGCCAGATACATATCAACTGATTTGCAGGTACAAAATCCATTGGGACAGACCTGTCTGTCCCATCTCTCGATGTAACAGGAGCATAAGTTCCATGACTGTGCCTGATAGTCAATTCTAATGGATATAATAACTTTATGGGTGAATCTGTGTTGTTCCACTACCCTATTTATGTATTACAGTACGGACAAAAACATCATGTCATAGTTATAGGACTCATTGTGTAGATATTTTGTTGATTCCCTAAGGGTAAGTAGGTATTCCTTGAACCATAACTTTTTGTATTTGAGGATGAGCCGTTCTCTCTCTTCGATAGCCTCAACGACTTCACTCCTGAGGAGGGTTCTATGGCGAAGAGATCATCTTCTTCCCTTTTATACAGTGCAGAAAAGGGTCTCAGGCAATGATTAGGTGTAATTATCTCCAACCCGTCATCTGACTATTAACAGTCCTCTGAATGTCTGAGACGAAAGTTAAAAGTTGGAAATAACTCACCTGAGAGCGACCAACTGTTTTGAACAAGCAAGTCTTCACAGTGCGAATTAACCGCTCCCAGGTTCCTCAAACCAAGCAGCATACACAGGAATTGTAAGGTGCTTGATAGAATAAGTGCGGAAGATACTATCATATTTCCTCTGAGCCATAGGCCTGCTTAATAATTCTGCCGGCAGCGGTAAAAGATTTAGCATTGTCGGAATACAAATGAGAAGGTACTCCGACATTATTCGTGAATCATATAAATGCTAAGATAAAAGAATATACATCACATCATCGACCACTTCGAGGTGTATACCTCTAGTGGTGAGACATGTAAATAAGAGCAAATAAACTTGACGGATATTTTCCCCCTCCCCCACCCAGATGTGTCCTGTGAAGTCCACACCAGTGTGAAGAAAAGGTCTGATTAAATTGACCCGATATTTGGACAAATTAGTCATGCGGGGGTATGCAAAAGACATTGCATTATAACGCACACACAACCTGCAAGACTTTAAAGAAAATTTCACCCTGTCTTGCCTTAGGAATCCAAAACCCAGACAGGCGTAGTTGGCTCAGCGTAGAAGCTATGCCCAAATGTTTGCATTTTTTATGAGCATCTATAATTACCATTTGGGTAAAAGTCAAACGTCAACAAAGAAACAAAACAGGCAAAAATTAAATAAATCAATGAACGCTAGCGCGTGCTTACCTGTTTTACAAAGTTGCGACGTTGTTCTTTTAGCGTCGCGGCCCATTCTGCCTGGTATATAACATAAAAGGAAAACGTAACTCTTTCATTGGTCTAACGGAATAAGTACATTGTTCCTCTAAAATAATTACGGTTGGGGAAATAAACTCTCGGTGGGAGAAAAAAAAGCACACTAACTTACCTGGACAGAATGTCCAGCTAAAAGTAAATAACTATAAAAAAACAAAAAAAATCCCGGCCGAGATTCACCCGTAAAAATAAGAGAAATTAGTATTAGGCCTTCCCTAAAATTAAGTTGGTAACTTAGCAGGGAAGAGATAGCGTATCCAATAAAAAAACGTAATTTGTGTCCACCTATATGGAATACAGACAGGCATCAACCAGCCACCGGGTACCAACTGAACCATTAAATACCCAATCTCTCCTCCATCTCCTTACTAACGTTAATCACGTGTGCTGATTACCCCTTTCCCTCCCCTTCCTCCCAAAAGGGAAAGTAATCCTAACACTACTTAGCATAGAGGTAAGGAAAATTCCTTCAGTATATAGGACCTGATTAGTTGAGCAATATCACGCTCTGCCTTGAAAAGTAAATGTTAATGGAAAGTCCGCAGGTGCCTATTACGTAATTAACCAGCGGTCGGATATATTTTTGTTGTAGAATCAAATGAATTGATATTGTGAATATTAAGCATATCCGTCTTTAATTATTCGTCGTGGTAAGTTTCCGATTACGAGAGATAAGATTAAAGATGGCGATTATTCACCATCTGGAGACCGGAGAAGCTACCAAGACGTTCGCTGGAGAATAAATATAAGAATCTTTCAATAAGTTGCTGTGCATGGCATAGTTGTGACACAATAAGCCGATTAGTTTACGAACGAATTGAATGTGAAACCTTTATTTTAGAAATATTGTTCTCACAACCAATTAAAGGTTATGCACAGCCAAAATACTATGTCCTGTGTTAGAATAACCGAGCGGTCGGCAAGTGCCTGGGGGTCAAAACAGGTGGGCTAGCCTATACTTGACGCGTTGATAGCTTTCCCAGTCCGACCGTCGAGCTTCCAAAGGTTAAACAGTTTTGATCGCTTGCATGTACGAGTGGAGAGAAGGGTGTTTTTAAATACAGCCTTTTTCTCTTTGCGTGAAGAATTCAGTTTTGCAGTTGCCAGCGAATGAAACAGACCCGCGTCTAAGGGCTAACACCGACTACAGCAGTTCGATTAGTTGCGAGGAAACAGTGTAGCAGAACTTGGCTGATAGAATGAAATTTTTAAAATAAATTATATTTTTCAAAGACACAAATGTTTCTTGTTCAGTCAATTCATTCAGCTTGCAGACTCATACAGTTTTCGCCTCTGTAATCCAGACATCATTTTCTCTGACAAACGTGAGAAGTAATACCAAAAGACGCTTACTCCAAAATTCTACAGACAAACGGCATCAATATCACAGTTTTGCGGATTTTAAATTCACAGCGTGGACACAGAGCTGTTGACGGAGCATCTGATCAAAACGAATGCAACGCTCGTCGGTCTGTGACCACTACGTACACTGTCACTTAGCTCTCATTATTGGTCTCCCGATTTATAAAATCGGGGGACTTATGTTTTGAGGCATGTCCGTCCGTCCCTCCGTCCGTCCGTCTGTCCGTCCATCCGTATTTTTCTCCGCAACCATCCATTGTATTTCTCTGAAATTTTGCATGAAGTTGTAACTTTGGTCAGGTTAGAGAGTGATATTCTCCGATTTTTGAAAAAAAATCTGGTTAGTCCCCCAGGGGGTCAAAAGACCCACAAATTGCAAAAAATGACCCTTTTCTCCCATAACGTTTGATCCATCCATTCAATTTTTCTGAAACTTGGCCAAAATGTAGAGGTAATTGTTCTGGATATAAAATGAGCCTCCTTGACCTCAGAAAAATTCTGGTTCGCGCCCCCAGGGGGCCAAAGGGGGGGGGTCAAAAATTGCCCAAATTTATTGCATTTTACACTCGCCACATCGAGTCACATACAGAGGGGGACCACGCATGCGCGGCTTGTTTTAATTCAATTTTGTCTTCTTTATTAGTTTATGTTTATTAGTTTATACAATAGAAATGTTGTAACATTTTACTTAGTGATCCAATATTCTTTGATTACTATTACTATTGCCTCCTATGTTGTCCCTCTTTCTGAAAGGGGAAGTGTGAATATGTTCTTCTTGATTACTTCTCGTGTGGCTGTTATTTTTTTGAAGAACGAGACGCCGACTACTTTAACGTTAAACAGTATTTTATTCATATCAACGGATGTATCTCCGTACTTAGCGAAGAGTTGTTTATGGATTGACTATCATGCAGACAGGGATCTAAGCGCAGTTTGAGTTCAAAATGGTCACCTATGTTTTTCTATATTTGTTTAACACATGATTCTTGATATGTCCGTTTTCTGGCGATATCAGAAAACGTCAGTTTTCTTGTGATATCACAAACCGCACGTTTTTTATGATATCACAAACCGCACGTTTTTTTATGATATCACAAAATGCATGTTCCGTTATGGTATCACAAACTAAAGTCAATTCTTCTTCTTCTTCTTCTTCTTCTTCTTCTTCTTCTTCTTCTTCTTCATTAACAGGTCTGGTTCTTAATACGACCCTTGGTGTTTGTGACTGGAAAGGAAACGTTCTGCCGCCGTGTGGGTTCAGAAAAGCGTAAATATTACCAAGGGAACAGAACGCCAGAGTGACAGCATTACAAATGGCTATGTCATGACGTGTTTAATTTCAATGTCACGTGATATCATTACATCATTACATTGATTTGGCCTTTGGGTCACTTGCTGATCGACTAAATAAATTAATACGTCTAACATGATTGATGATGAATAAAACTGTATCAAAACATCCTGTTATGTGTCTTTTTATTTCATTCTCACCACATGGCTTCGTCCAGTAGTAATATTAAGAAAAGTAATATTAAGAAGAGACATTGTTAGTCTTTCTCTACTCTGTCGTTATTTCCATAGTAGGTGCTCGATTGAGATGCAATCTTTGGTTCCTTCCCTGTAAAACATTCACAGTATTAACTAGTCTCTCCACTACCACTGTAAAACCTTTCCGTTCTTCCTCTGTGTACCTAAAAACAAACTGAATTTCAATGAACAGTGTTTGTTTTCAAGGAATTTTTATCCGTGAAACACATTAGCACCATACTGCTGTTTTATGCAGGCTGCTATATGGTCGTCTTTAAGTCCAATGTCAACAAATACTTAGTAAATCAAATGGCGCATTGCATTAATCGTTTCCAATCTTCTCATAGTATTCATGATCATCGAACAGACAATATCATTAACCCTTATCCTTGGGTAGTTTTTGACCTTCGTAAGTAGTGACTTATTACTATGAAAATATTATTCAATTTTTAAGTTTGAATTTTTATGAGTAATGCTATACGTCACTTCCATTATTGGAGACTGGCATGGTTATACGGCGTTACCCGCGAACATGAGCAATAAAGTAAGTAAAAAGTGTGTATAACACCTTTCTTTTAAGGTTTGTCTCTCTATCTATCAATCTATCTTCGTCCCTTTTCCCTTCTCCCTCTTCTCTCTCTTCTCACTCTCTCCTCACACCCTTCTCTCCCTATTTACCTCGTCTCCCTATATCTCTTTCACTTCCTCTCACGTTTACTCTGGCATCTGGAAATACATTGTTGAGGAACTAATACATAATAACATTAAAAATCGCTCTAAATAACACTTTCCCCTGATTAATTCTGTTCAAGTTGACACCCAAAAGAATGGATGTTAGCAAATGTGCCCATTTTTTTCCGATGCAGTGGTGAAAAAGAATATATTAACTTTGTGGAGATGTTTTGTGTAGTTTTTTAAAACTTTTAGCTGGACAAGCACAGGCAGACAAACAGACATACAGGCAACTCTCTTTTATATAATATAATATTATCTCCCTTGTTAAAAAACTCTTTAGTCTATCGTGATCTACGACATTATTGTAAGCTATATTATGTTCTCGTGTTTTTATTGCATAAACAAACATTTTTTGTCTTTCATCCAGGGCCAATGTGAACAACATTCTTATCGTACACTATAAAAAGGTCAATACACAGCAGACCGTATAGGGGCCCTTAAAACAAATACAACCATGGTTAGATTTGGAGTATATGTCATCTGCCTCTTTTCTGTTCTGCTTTCAAAAACACAACATGTGTGTACGTCACAATCCATCGACGGCCCCTTTAGAACAATGGTACGCTCTTAAAAGCTAATTCTGGTCCCTGGCCAAAGGGCATTGACAGAGGAACGAGAGACTTAAACGGAATTTCGCGCAGACTCACCATGCACCTGGTAAACTCTAGCTCAATTTACAAGCATTTTCAAAAAAACATAACTCTCATTAAAGACAAATGTTAGTTAATAACACGAATATGCTACATTCGGAAACTGATTTAACAAAAATAAAAAAAATACTCAAAGCTATCTTTATTAGAACACAACAACCTGCAATAAATAATATTACGTATGAAATCAGTAACAACATTAAAAAATGTTTCACGTAATACAATTCATCCTGTGACGCTAATTCTGACGTCCTTGAATTTAAACTGTAAACGTTTATTCTGGAACTGCACCGGTATGTTCTTTTGACGCCTAACTGACTTCACGCGCGCGTTCTCGGCTGCTCGTTTGAAATTCTCTTCATTCCTCAACCGTTTTGTTCATTTGTTTGTCACCTGAAAATAATTCGGCAAGGAATCAAAAGTGCTAGTGATACGTATGGAACATTCATTATTTTGTTTATTTTGACACAAAAAAAGATTATCAAAAAAATTTAAAAAGTAAATAAAGGTATAATCAAGCAGAACATTCTGTTAGTTTAACAATGTTTGATTATCTATCTATCTATCTATCTATCTATCTATCTATCTATCTATCTCTCTCTCTCTCTCTCTCTATATATATATATATATATATATATATATATATATATATCCCCTCTCTCTAACTCTCTCTCTCTCTCTCTCTCTCTCTCTCTCTATATATATATATATATATATATATATATATGTGTGTGTGTATGTATTAATCAATTTTATGTACATAAAAGAAATCTATGGGCACGTGTTTCTGGCTACTAGATGTCATCATCATGGCTACTCTTTCTATCGCCAGTAAAAACAATATTAAATAATAAACTACGTATATATATATATTGTATAGTGCTACTTTTGAGTCTAATGTACTCTATTATCACTGGAGAGAGAATACATGGATTCATGCTTTTATTAGTGGAAGTGATGCTATAGCTATGACAAAAATCGAACCAGTCACACCAAGCACACAGTACACGCCTGTAACTACTACATCACGCCACTTGATTAACCCCTTACGATTCATACTTTAATATGTTTGTTCCAACATAATACCTATAAGATCAGTTTGAGAAATATAGTCGACAACAGAAGAAACTTTTATAAAAATATAATTATTTGATTTTGCGGTACTCTAATAGTTTCCGTGACTTCGCGTCGTCAACGTTCGGGCAGGTCTCGGAAGCGCCCGAGAGTTGACGAAACTATTAACCAATCAGGTTTCAGCAGGCATTAGACAATCAGCCTACAGCAAGTAGCCGATAACTTTTGGAAGAAATTAATCGCGTTCAATAACAAAATAAATGAATTTCTATCATCGCTATCTGCTCGTTTAATCTCCCGAAAGGACTAATTGATTACTGCCAGTAACAGAACCAGTAAACAAGAAAACGTTTGGACCAGCTGCAACCCTAACCCAGAAACGGTCATAAAAGGAGAAAAAAACTAAAAAAAGATTAAAAAAAACAACATTTGCTTTAAAACAGTTCGTTAAGAAAAAATGTTTAGAAACAATTGTTTCGTTGTTTATGCTAAAAAGAGAAAAACACAGTGAAAAAAATGTAGAAAAAACATTGAAAATGTTTTGTAAAAACATTGAAAAAACCCAAAAAGAAACGTTTGCTGAAAATATCAAACAAAATCATCTTATATATTTAAAACATTTCATTAACGATGTTTCTTTTGACAAAAAATAAATCAATAAACATCTAAGTAATAACAGTTGTTTAGCTATGGTTTGTTATTATCGTCTGCCAGTTTTCAATTTAGCGTTTGACAGTTTTCGCCTCGTCAACTCTCGGGCGCTTCCGAGACCTACCCGAACGTTGCCGACGTAGAAGTTACGGAAACATGGCGCGTCATCGATAAGAGTACCGATTTTGCTTTGAGCCAGTCTAAAAAACGATAATTAAGTGACCCCCGTTGTGGTGAACGAAAACTTGAAGAAAAAAATCACGTAGTTTGACAAGGGTTAACTTAGAGCGAATAACCATAATTCTGTGACAGGACCAATAGGACCGACAGAGATCGTGCACCTTAGCGCACCAGTGTGCATCTTAGCGAGGATTCTGGACTCTACGCAGAAATAAGTAGAGATCTGAGGCTAGTACATATCTTCGACTGTCCAAACATTGGCCAGAGTTGGCGACGAAATGACTGGAAAATTGGTATTGCTTGTCAGGGGCAATTAACCACGCACAGGGTCAGTTGTTTACCATATGCGAGATTGGAATATCGCTAAGGTCTTAATCACTAATGGTGTCGACATCGACAAGAGAAGAAAGTGGATAGGTGTTTTGTGATGACAGTAGTGTCTGAGAGAAAATAATGGTTTTCTTTAATGACGAAGCTGGGCTGAAGATAGTCATCTAAAAGCTGTCACCATTAATTATGGCAGAAGCTTCCTCCCCAGCGAGAGAAGGAATGATTGTTTTTTTTATATAGAGATAAAGTCTAAAAGAGAAATTCAAATTATCTAGATCGGTGAAGAGACGCGCGAAGGGAAGAAAGAGAATAAGTCCTTTACGATAACAGGAAAGAAAACAGCCCAAACGGGAAATTGTAATTCCCCGTGTCGTATCATCTGTACCGCCTCTCCCCAGACCACCAAGAGATGAAGAAAGACTCAGAAAAATGGAAGAGGGGGAGAGAAAGAAAAGGTGTGATTATATGCCTTCCTGGGAGGAGGAAAGACACAGAGAGAAAGAGAGAGTGTTACAATATGCCTCTTTGGGAAAAAAAAAGTTTTTTTTGTGTTGAGTGGACGATCAGTTAGAAATTAGGATTCGGTCTGGACGGTAGTGTTAGCCGGAGCTCAGACACGAGTGCCGAATAAGAGAGAGTGTTGCGCGAACAATCGCTCTCGTTTGGGATGGCATGGGCCATAGGATTCCCCCCCCCCCCGTGCTCAGCCATCGTTTTCCAACATAGATTAATGTCTCAATTAATACCAGGAGTCGTAAAAGTGATTCACACACACTCACACACACAGACGACGAACTAGTTTAGTAAACTAAGACATTTT
The DNA here is from genome assembly GCA_963556195.1 of Sepiola atlantica. Lineage (NCBI taxonomy): Eukaryota > Metazoa > Mollusca > Cephalopoda > Sepiida > Sepiolidae > Sepiola > Sepiola atlantica. The sequence continues at coordinate 152,956,158 of OY744522.1, read as the reverse complement.
ATCAAAATAAGAGACTCTAAAATTCAAGTGTAAAATTAATCCTTCCTTTTAATTGTTTTTAATAATTATTTGATACAAGAAGAAACCGATGTTGTTGAATTATTCTATTGTCGAATTGTCCTGCTAGGTAACTTTGCCTTCACAGAATCACGAAATCGTCATTCATCCGACCTGGAGGGAATTCGACACATCATCTTTGTTTTTGCTGCCAATAGAACGACATCACTGGCCAAGGAGGGTGTTCACAGTCTAGAAAGATTTCTGCGCAAAGAACTAGACGTGTGGGCACAGCGACAGAGACACGAGTGGACCACCTATGTTACAAAGGGTTCAATGACACCGGAGCAGAGTGAGGTATCTGTTTTATTCGGCACCGCGACCGGGATATCAAACACCTGTGCGCGAGTGGCCGACGACGATACCCACGGGCGAAGAGTGTGGGGTCTTGTGTTACATTTGGTTTCGTGACGCAGGATCGAGTGGGTTTTTTCGTTATAATGGTGCCGTAACCAGGAAGGATCGTGTGGGGTCCTTTTCATTATAATTCAAGGTTACTCGTTTTGTAAAAGCCAATAACAAAAATGAAATGTAACAATAAAGGGGGACACTTACCAGCTGAAGAGAGAATAATATGCTTGGCATGTCGTGCATGCCCATATGTTGAAGTAAAAAAGAGCTTCTCTTCACAAATGTGGACTTTTATAGTTGGGGTCGATCTGCATATGTGAGTAAATGAAAGGACGGATGGAGTGCGGAGAGTCAATTTTCAGAAGAGTAGAAAGAAAGTGGTGGAAATCTGTTTGAAAGTTGGATTACCTTTGTAACGCTTGTTACGGTTATATTACATGAAAATAAAGTCATATTTTTTTAACATGGTTCACGCCAAACAAGGCAGGCCGCCACTGTAGACGTAAGGGGCTCCTGAGAAAAAAGAAAAGGGGAGAATGTTGGAGGGGTCAGCCTTAATTGGGATCTGCGCAGCGAGATGTGTGTTTACATTAGTTTTAAATTTCTGCATGTCAGTACTGTCGGGGAAACAGGGGCAGGGAGGGAGTTCCAGAGGCCAGCAGCACGAGGAAAGAAGCTATTTGAGTAGAAGGCTATCCGGCATCTGGGGACCTCCACAGTGAATGAATGAGATTTAGTTGATTGTCGAGTTAGTCTAGTGAATTTACGTCGAGGAGGCACTAGAGTAGCCAATTCATCGGAGCATAATCCATTGAAGTATTTGTAAAACAAACATAAGGATGCTACATTGCGGCGATGGGACAGGGACTGGAGCTTGGTTGACAGTGAGGGACCTATTAGGTTGGCGACTCTTTTCTGGACCTTGTTAAGGAGGGAGAGACTAGTAGATGATGCACCAGCCCAGATGTGGCAACAATACTCCATGCATGGGCGGATGATGGCTTTGTAGAGATACAGGATAATATCAGGTGTGAGGAGTTTACTAGCACGGTAGAGGGAGCCAACCTTCTTTGAGGCAGCCTTGGCAATGTCTTCAATGTATTTGTTCCAATTCATGTTACCTGTGAAGGTTAGGCCGAGGAGTTTGAATGATGAACTCTCGGGTAGGGTGTTATTTGACATGACAATGGGTAGTTGGAGAGGCTTCTTGTAGTTATTGAAGGAAAGGAGCTTTGTTTTTGCGGCATTAAAAGTTACCAACCATTTATGACCCCAATCCACTACAGCCTGGAGGTCATTTTCTAAAGATTCAGCCATTGCCTCGGATATGATCGCATATTCTCCATTGGGAAAAAACGATTGCCTCACCGTAACATTTTGTAAGTTAAAAAGACTTTACTTGGATCCGTGCCAAACGTAAATATTACAACCTTAAATATGCCTGAATTTTGTTCTTTAAGAAAATATTATTTCATGCGAAATGAGTGGAGGTGTCAAAAACAAGGCCGCATAGCTGAATGTTAAATAAACAGACAGAGCTATTCCTAGATTCTATTCGTTATTTACGTATTTCTCGCCCCATTTTGTTTTTTCTTTCTTTATTTTAAACGTCGCGTTTTTCTATTTATTCACCACCGTCATGTTTAAAATAGTGGTGTAACTTTGACTATTTTGTATTTAATATGTTATTGTACGTTTGTTTCTCAGAAGATAAATATAGAATGTATTACCATTGTTTTATGCCGCGCTTAAATGTAGTATCTATAAACACTTAATTCAAATAATTATAAATGGCTAGCGGACCCGTACACAAGCGTTGCCCGAGAAAAATGAATAATCCATGACACTCTTAAATCTATCTATATACTATTAAACAGTTGTGGTGTTTTCAGAAACATCTAATTGGTTGACAAAAAAGGAATAGGCAGAGTACACATTACTAAAGTAGTAGCTTTTAAAATGCCAATAGCTAAGTTGGAATCTTACGTTAATCTGAATGATTTTTTTAACTGGTTCCGTGTTTTATAAATTTAATAATATTAACATAATATCATAAAAATATAGACATAAAATGTATTCGGAATTAGTTCAAAGCGAATTATTTTGCTTAAAAACGATTTCTAATGGTTTTACAAATGAAAACAATACATAAATACATTCATCGCAGTCACTTACTCTCTCATATAAATACTAAGTAGCATATTTTTTCCACAAAATTTTGACAAATATTTTTGTTCGTACTATAAAGCGGTAGAAGCTAGGTAAACGTGTAAATTGACATACCAGGTACTGTATCAGAGCAGATATAAACTACAGGGTGGGCCAAAATAAGGGTCCTATCTTTAAATTTGAATAACTTGAATTTGAATAACTTCCACAAAATAAAAGTTAAACTCACCAAACTTTATGTGTGTATAGACTGACCCTTCCGAGATTTTTTGAAATAAACAAAACAAATTTTAGCCGTAAAACACTTCTTAAAACTTACAAAAACTAAAGTATTGTTTTTTACACTGTTTTGAGTTTTTTAAGCAAAAATAATGTTTTCTAAATGAGGGTACGTTCCTTAGGGCTAATACGGCTCATGCTTGCTTCGAAAGGGGTCCTTTACTTATTCTAAAAAAAAATAAAAAATCAATAAATAAAAAAGTTATGAATTTTTAAAAATAGGACCCTTATTTTTGCCCACCCTGTAGTTTAGTGTACTTTAAGTATTAACTCTATAAATAATTATGAACATTTAAACGTTTGTATTATTTCGTAACTAAGAAAAAGGCATTTCCATAACGTACGAGGCTAAAATCTCTTTGTCTTTTTATTTTTAGGGCGAATTGACTGTAAATAATAGTGTCTATACACAAAAAAAAACACTGGAAAAAGTGTTTTAAAAATAATGTTTGTAAGTATTTTTTTAAGAAAATCACCGTTTAACTAAAAAAGTAAGCGAAAAAAAGATTTGAAATATAAATTAAATTTAAATTAATAATATTAAATGTGTAAATTAAAACGTTTATAGTATTTAAAAAAAGGACATCCTCGAATCAACGTACGTTTATATGATAACTGGCTTACGTGCTAAATTACTTTTTTGCGCGACGCGACAACTACTCTATTACTCAGTGTCTATGATAACTGACTGGTAAGAACTGGTACTTGTTCTCGTGAAGTAGCGCAAAAGGAACGCCGAAGGCAACACAAGTCATCGCTACTACGATGAATATTTACCCTTTCTCTTTTCTCCACCATTGAACATTATTATTGTAACATGTAAATTCATATTGTTGAACTTTCAAAGTTCGACCCTAAATATCAACTCGTCGGATATACCGATACTTTATTATAACTATCCTATTCATTTTAGTTCGTTCCGTTTATTATATTATTGGCACGGGTATATTTTATTTCGCTTCCGTTTCTTTCTGAGCATACTTATTTCTGCTTAGAAAACTATCAGAGTGGAAATAGTTGCCCTTATCGATGGTTTTGAAAAACTACATGCCCGCAGATGTAATGCAATCAATTATTCTTACACTTCTGACTCATATTATTATACTAATGCTGACTGAACTGTGCCTTTGTTTAAACTGGATTCTTAACATTAAAGGCCAACCTTGTGTCTGACTTTCACTCGTGGAGAAGCAAGTAAATCGAGACAATTGTGGTGTCGCATTGAAATGTCACTACAGTCGCCATTAACAAGTGTGTCGTCAATCACATCTGATCCAGGCTCAATTTGACAATGTTTATTAATCGCGGGCTTGAAAGACTGTCGAAATGTTAAAACCTAACACTTAAAGCTTGTTGAATTGAATACAATACAACCAGTCAGTCACTCTTGTTTCTTTCTGTCACTCTTGTTTCTTTCAGTCTTTTGTTTAACGCATACCCTATCTCTCTATCTCCACTGTTAACTGCGACGAGAGAGAGAGACATACTTTAGTAGTTGGTATCTTTCTTCCTCGCACGGCGGTCGCGTTAGGAGTCAGCTCAACTTTTTAAGAGTTTTTATTAATTCTTCTTTTTTTGGAGAATATAAAAATCAATTCTACATTTTTATTAAAAAAACTATGTTCGCTTTTTAACATTTTTTAAAAATATGGTTCACCCTAAACAAGGCAGGCCGCCACTGTAGACGTAAGTGGCTACTGAGAAAAAAGAAAAGGGGAGAATGTTGGAGGGGTCAGCCTAAATTGGGATCTGCGCAGCGAGATGTCTGTTTACATTAGTTTTAAATTTTTGCATGTCAGTACGGTCGGAGGAACAGGGGGCAGGGAGGGAGTTCCAGAAGCCAGCAGCACGAGGAAAGAAGCAATTTGAGTAGAAGGCTCTCCGGCATCTGGGGACCTCCACAGTGAATGAATGAGATTTAGTTGATTGTCGAGTTAGTCTAGTGAATTTACGTCGAGGAGGCACCAGAGTAGCCAATTCATCGGAGCATAATCCATTGAAGTATTTGTAAAACAAACATAAGGATGCTACATTGCGGCGATGGGACAGGGACTGGAGCTTGGTTGACAGTGAGGGACCTATTAGGTTGGCGACTCTTTTCTGGACCTTGTCAAGGAGGGAGAGACTAGTAGATGATGCACCAGCCCAGGTGTGGCAACAATACTCCATGCATGGGCGGATGGTGGCTTTGTACAGATACAGGATAATGTCATGTGTGAGGAGTTTACTAGCACGGTAGAGGGAGCCAATCTTCTTTGCGGCAGCCTTGGCAATGTCTTCAATGTATTTGTTCCAATTCATGTTATCTGTGAAGGTTAGGCCGAGGAGTTTGAATGATAGACTCTCAGGTAGGGTGTTATTTGCCATGCCAATCGGTGGTTGGAAAGGTTTCTTGTAGTTATTGAAGGAAATGAGCTTTGTCTTTGCGGCATTAAAAGTTACCAACCATTTATGACCCCAATCCACTACAGCCTGGAGGCCATGTTCTAAAGATTCAGCCATTGCCTCGGATATGATCGCGTCAGTTTTACCAACATGGCGAGAGTAAAGCGTGGTGTCGTCAGCAAATAAACCAATCTCCGACTCTATGTCGTCAGGGAGATCGTTTATATAGATCAGGAACAACAAAGGTCCAAGGATAGATCCCTGGGGTACACCTGCATTTATGTCATGTTGCTTAGATGAACGGCAATCGAGAACAACCTGGATTTTTCTTTTGTTTAGGAAGGATCTTTATTACAAAACGTTCAATTTTCAGCCGATGGTCACTCAGTCCATCTAATTAATTCATTGGGGATAATTAATGACGCCAGACCAACCAACGACTGTAACCGATGGAATAAGCCACTCGGACGGCACAAGGCCATTGTGTTTGTGATGTTTAACAACGTGGACTCCGACGTTAGAAGCAATGGTATTGTCGCCGTTCGAAACGGAATGTGACAATCGTACTCCCCGAGAGCTGGTTGTCCGTGCAATGACGATAAGAACCTTTCAAGAGGTGTTCACACGGCGCAGAAACACTAAAATACACTTCCCAGGCAACGATAGGGTTACAAATCTTCCCGTGCCCACGATAGGGTTACAGAACGTCTGTTTACTAAGGCTTTTCCTTTATGTTTAATCACAACAATATACTAAAATATTCCTTGTCTTGTTATTGAGTTATATGTTTTTACCTCCGTTGTACTTGTTTTAATTAATCTTAATTTGCAATTAACTCACCAACTGACGAATCTCTTACTGAGTGTCTATCAAACTCTTCCTCTCTCACTGTATGTATTTCAATGTCGTTTGATCCTCGTTTTCTTTATACCGTTTCTATCACTCACGCTTCCGTAACTATTGCGCTTCTTATTTATTAACAGTCTTATAAAGAAAGGAAATAATAAAATAATTGGAATAGTCAATTATAAACAATTTTAAATAACACCACAAGTAGTATAAATATTAACTCATAGTCAAGAGAGAAAGAGAGAAGAGAGGCAGACAGAGAAAGAGGGAGAGAGAGAGAAGAGAAGCGAATAATTTTGTATTCTATCTTTGTATTTTTTATATTAAAGTTACTCGGCAAACTCACTTTTTCCTGATTTAAACAATCTAACCAAAGTTAAATGGTCACAATTTTTCTATTTGTAATACAAATCTAGATCTAAAAAGTGAACCAAGACTAGTTATTTCAAGTAACCCAAAATCAGAGACTATAAACACTTGGATGATTTAAAAGTGCTGTAATAAAGATTTTAACTAGACTTGACGAAAGAAAATTAATATTTTTTTAGTTAGCATGCAAAATTGGTTCCGAAACAGATAGATAGATAGATAGATAGATAGAGAGAGAGATAGAGAGAGAGAGAGAGAGAGAGAGAGAGAGAGAGAGAGAGAGAGAGAGAGAGAGTTTGAATGCCTTCGAGTGTCTTCGGTCTCTCTGTAGGGACAACCTGGCATTGGAATACTTCTCCCTACAAGTAAACACTGATCAAATATTCAAAATAACATAGTAATCAAAGCCCAAATAAGATCACCTCGCCATGGTTACACACTGGAATGGTGTACATTCTCCTAGTGATGTGACCCCCACGTAACAGCGCAAGTCAGACCAAAATAGTAATTTGTCTGACACATCGATACTTTATTCAGACTAGTCTATATTTTCATTTTTCTTCTGCTACGTTATTATTTCGCTTCAGTTTTTATTAAACTACTTATTCTTGCTAAGAGAAATGTTAGAGTGGAGACATTTTCCTTACTCACCAAACAATTTTCAATAGAAGTTATTATGTGCTAAGCTCCCTTTGAATTTTTCAAATCTCTCTCTCTCTCTCTCTCTCTCTCTCTCTCTCTCTCTCTATATATATATATATATATATATATATATATATATATATATATATATATATATATATGTGTATGTGTGTGTGTATATATATATATATTTTTTTTTTTCTTCGGGGAGAGTAGATTCTTGGATCTTATCAGCTAGAATCTCATTGGATGTTTTGCTCCACTTTTCAAACTTTGAGTAGTGGTAGCAAAACAATAGCACCTTCTTTTGTGCAACAGTCAATGGTTGGGCTTTTAAGCCTCTTATGTTTCTTTTTTTGTTGTTGCTCGTTTAATGGAGATAAGGGGCCAGGACCTTTTGTCTCAAGGCCTGATCGTTGGCTGTATTGGCTGGAGCACCATTTCCAGAGGCAGGAAGGTTTACACCATTGCTTACATCTTCCCGCCTGGTGTATGAACGGGTTGATGGGCCCTTTTAATCCTGGGTGCCAGCCTACCAGTATTTATTTTTGTTTTGATTCATATTTTTTATTATTCATTTCCTCATTGTCAACTGCTTCTAATTCTTTATTCGAAGCTGCCCTCTATTAATAGAGGGGTGCCCCCGTCCGCAATTCGGGAGACGTGCTGGATGGCTTGAGGAGACAGCACACCATTTTTCTTTGAATATTTGGTCAGGGTTTACTTCAAGTAAAAAGTATCCTCATGTCAGAGTCTCTGACAAACCCCTGTACAGAGAGACCGAAGACACCCGAGGGTGGTGTCTAGTAGGCATTCAAGTCCTCCCCGCTCCTCAATATATATATATATATATATATATATATATATATATATATATATATATATATATATATATATATATATTAAATTATGCGACTTCAAGCGTGTGTTTATTATTTATTCCTTATTATCTTAAAAATCCTATTTCAAAATATAATTTGATTACGAAATTAAAGATAATGAAATTAATTTCCGTTTCTTCGTATACAAGTCAGTAAAGTATTTCTTTTCATCCCGGACAACGCCGGGTAGGTATAGATAATATTTTATTAATTTTATATTTCAACAGTTTTTCGATAATTTTCCAAGCGGTGGCCATTTTAGATTTTTTATCAATTGTTTCAAAATAATATATCAGAGGACATCGTTAAACATGATATTTTGCATTATTTAAAGCCATTTTTAACGCCTAAAATTATATAAGGATTGATTTTCACATGTTAGAAATTGAAGAGGAGGTGTTATTAAGAATCATATTGTACATTTTCTGTGGCTTGAAAATGGTTACTAAGAGCGTAGCAAGATTAGCGGTAGGTGTGTCAAAATAATATTAGGAACGGTAGTTGTCAACGTAAGGCTAAAGCATGCATAAGGTTAGAGTAGTGGAACATTTTGTTAGAGGTTAACAGACTAGAGTTATGATTACCTTACAGGATATGACGTCCCGGGAGGAAGTACGTGGCAGAGAAACTAGATCGATTCTTGTCTGTACATTTTGAAATTTGATTGAATCTTACGATCTTTGGGCTGCAACGTCAAAGTAACCAGACATCTTTTTCGAAATCTATTGTACCCAGCGTGTCCCGGGGTCAGTTTTTTTAAACAGAAATCCTTCGATAGGGAACTTATAGCCCATTGCAGCTCATCTCATTGTGCTTCAATTAATATGAAGTAAGTGGACGGACGGACGGTGTGATGCAAAAAAAAAATGATTACAGCTACTAGGAAAAATTGAAGGGCGTAAATATCTACGAAACAACTTACGACGCGTCAGCAGAGGAAGACTCCATACAAGACACCGGACAGATAAATTTTGATACGGTCTGAAATCAAAGAATTGGTCTATCATAAGTACTACAACGATTCTAAAACTGGGGAATATTTTATTATGTATTTTGTGGGATTAAAATATATAGGAAAGAAAAAGCTTGAGGGAAACAAACGTTTATTAACTCAGATTTAGTACAATAATAGATATTGGGAGTAGTAGTATGATTATCAAGCAAACTATGGATGTGCATGTCTTGCCAAGAAAAATACAGGCTGTAGGCGACAAATTTGACAATGTTAGGAAAGGAAAGGAAAACGTCATATCTTGGTCAATAATGAATGTATTCTCAAACATGGATATGTTTGTACAGTCTGAGATCGAAGAACCCCACACACTGTGTTACAAGAGTTACAGTTTCTAGATGAATGGTACTTAACTTTTCTTCCTTCTGCGTTCCTTTTTTGATTGCACCTCCATGTTAAAATCCATCTTCAAATAGGGATAAAGATCATAACTCAGTTTTCAGGTACATTTTGCGTACCTTGGCAACTAAATAGGATACCATGATTTATTTGAAATTATTTTTGCGCCAATGAGTATGTAGCCCAAAGATCGTGAGATTCAATCAAATTTCAAAATGTAATTGTATAATAAATAAAACATTTCCGCCCAAATAATGTATTTTCTAATTAATAAAGATTCAAAATGAACATAATTTTGACCGAATTATCTCTGTTTAAATAAAGTTAGATGTGTGTATATGTTTATATTTTTTATGGAAGTCGCTCCAGACAAGGCATGAAGCTACTTGATGTAAGGAGCTAAAAAGAATATACTACTTCAAGGTAAAAAAAAACTAACCAACAATAAGTGCTAGATGGATAGATTCTGACTCAGAAAACAGCAATTCGTCCCCCTTTGTCAGAAACATCGCTCATGGAATGTGAGGGCTAAAGGACAAAATAAAGGAAGCGAGAGTTAAGAGGCTGTCGAAAGTAAACCCAAAGTCCACTTTCTACTCTATTTAATGTATTTGTATTACAGGATTAACTAAATTAATTAACTGATCATTATAAATTTTGAAACAATAGGTATAAGACATCGATTAATAAATATTCCTAAAATTTTAATTTCTTTGGGGTATTTTAAAGGGGTTTAGGGCATAATATGGGCACAACCTCTTATTTGAAAAATAAAATATTTCAGGTTTGCATTGAATTTAATCCATATTAAATAAGATTCCCTGAGTGTAATTTTTTCTCAAGATAATGCTTAATACGCTGGATGGATTATCAGTGGAATAATGATAAATATGATGAGAGGATTGAAAATGATGAGTGAAATGAACAAAGTTTGATTACATATGAGGACATTTTATGGCAAGTCTTTGTTGACATTGCTACACTCTTAGTTAATTACTTACAAGCGAATCTTCTGATAAAAAATGTCCAATATTATTTCTAATTTTTCTGCTCGGTCCCGTCGGCGCTCTCTCACTGACTAGAACAACTCAATCTCTTGAAATCTCCGGTTTGAATCAAAACTGTTACTTTTCACCCTTCCCCTTTTTCTAAAACCTTATTAAACCTTCCTTACACTAAATTTAAACAAACATACATAACACTCTAAGCAAATAACGCGTCCAAACGAGAGTGACACGTGACTTCACATTTCCGAAATAGATAACAACAGAAGCTGTTGAGAGCCGGATGGCTAAGACCTTATGTGTTTGAAACCGACGGTACGAATGTTGTACTAATTTTTCTGTACCAATATATATATATATATATATATATATATATATATATATATATATATATATATATATATATGTTTTAAGGTACAAAACTTATAAATGCATTTAAAAAGGATGTGCGGAAATCTCTCAAGGGCCCTTTCGACTATACTCTCGTCAGGAGAAAATCAATAGTTTTTAATCAATAATATCATCGAAATCGATTAAAAGGCACTACGTTAGGGGGAAAAAAGTGGAGGGAGTTCAAAGTTCCCCAAAGAGATTCAGCGAGATTTAGCGAGATTTAGCGTTCTGACAAATTCCTTCTGCCGGCAGAAGGAATTTGTCAGATCGCTAAATCTTTTTGGGGAACTTTGAACTCCCTCCCCTTCCCCCCAACGTAGTGCCTTTTAATCGTTTTTTTAAACGAAATCATTAAATTCACTTCTTTTAATCGCTCCATCGTTAATTTTGGCACATTCGATTTCTCCGTTTGCTCTTTCTTTCGACGATATTATTGATTAAAAACTATCGATTTTCTCCTGACGAGATGATAGTCGAAAGGGTTTTTGAGAGATTTCCGCACATCCTTTTTAAATGCATATATATATATATATATATATATATATATATATATATATATATATATATATATATATAAATTAATTTTATTATAAATTAATTTTTGCGTATATAAAAGAAAATACGTTTATAAAAAAAATGAATTAATTAATGTATATGAAAAATAAAAAATTGATGGCACGTCCGATTAAGGGCGACAGAATCCAGTACTCTGCATATTCTTAACCGCTTCGGGAGCGGTTAAATACTAAATATAGACACCGGTGTTTTATCGCCAGTAAAACAATAACAAGGCTACGTATATATATATATATATATATATATATATATATATATATATATATATATATATATATATATATATATATACAACAGATGAAGGATACCACTGTGAAATTTCAACGGGTTCCGCGAGTCAAGGATAAAAGCCGCTCGAGGATAAGGATTAATGAGATGGATACGCTATCAGTTCAATAATTAAGAATGTTATGAGAGTATTGAACGTGATGAATGGAATGGGCAATATATGATTACTTATGAGGACGTTTATGACACGTATTTGTTGACGTTGGATTTGAAGATGACTATGTTGTAGCCTGCAGGGAATCAGTCCCGTGTTAATGTCTTACACAGTTTAGAAGTTCTTGGAAATACAATCTGTTTATGGAAATTCCGTTTTATACATGGACGAAAGAAAGAAAAAGTGATTTGCAGTTATGGTACGAAGTTCTTGCTACAAATATCTTACAACGAAGAACAAAAATTGGAGCTGAGTCGGGAACATTCTTTGCAAATAACGATAGAGTAGAGAAAGACTAGCAACGTCTCTTTTGCGGGAAAGCGGATGTACAGAATAGAATAGACCACCTCAACTAGATTGCGAAGTGGATTTTGTACTCTGGCAAGGCAAGAAAGAATGCGCAGAGTGGCACCTCCCTTGGAGTGACAGCAGTATCCCATTTAAGGAAGCATACCTTATATAGGTAAAGTATTGCTTCAGGAGTCAGGTACCTTCTGGAGCGGTTGAATGATCCATCTATTTTAGCAGCAACTTTAGCAACAGATCGGATACAAGCCTTCTATTTTAGTCAATCATAGGAGCAGGGGAATTATTCAAGGAGAGAGCTATTCATTTCAACTGGAGTAAAACAAGGATCTGAGCGTTGTCGGTGAAAAGAGAGAAGCTTCGCTTAAGAGGTGTTAAAAGCAAAAAAACACTTTTCCTCCTATTGCATCACATGCTCCAGATCAGAGTTAATCAGCAAGACATTGATCACATCGCTAATGTTCTTCAAAGTGCTGCCATAAACAGCTGTGTTGTCTGCATAGATGTAAACACAATATCTTATAATATGATTTGGAAGACCATCAATAAAGAAAGGGAATAGGACATAGAATACTTGCGTTGATACTATGTTCTGTCCATCAACAACTACTTTTATAGACCTTTTATAGAAAGAAATGATTTGAGGTTGCGAAGACATTATCAGATATTTCATAGCTAGCAAGTTTGTGAAACAACCCTTTTTGCCAGACCCTATCAAATGCATTTGCTATGTTTGGAGCAATTACTCTAAAAACGAAGGCTCCATCGAGAGATGCACTTATCCCATGCGATATTACAGCATAGAGTTGTTTTTACTTGTTCAAATTATTTGACTATCAAATATTTAAGATTTTATTTTAGATAAGGATTGATAATTTGTATTATTGATATTATTCGGACTACTATTCTCATCTTGGATGTTATTCTCACAACGTTTCGGTCGGTCGACGTAACTTCCGTGTGCGTCTTGTCGAACTCAGGATATTTATGTCAAACTCGGGAATCTGTGCGGAATTTCCAAACAAAAACCTTTATTTAATCCACAGGGGGAGTTTGCTCTCTTTCTGTCAGCCATGACGGGTTAGGAGTCTTAAGTAATTCATAATTGTATTCTTAATATCACCGTAGTCAGGATCGAACCTTCAACGTTCAGACGGCAGTTACATAGAACTGATTTAAAACTTAGCACTTTTATCCGTTGCGTCACAGGTACAGTTTTCTGAGTTGAACTTAAAGATTCCCGAATTCGACAACTCATTTGAAGAAGGACGGATGTTATATCGACCGAAACGTTGTGTGAATAACGTCCAATATAAAACAGTAATACGACTATCTCAAATAGTACAAAATATTTTTGTTTTATCTTTATAATAAAGTAAAGTGATGTCTCCTCTATTTCATTGATGAATAAAGCTTTCTATCGAAAACCTGCGTATACGAATGTGCTTCATCACCCATTTACGTAAATACTTGATGCATGTTTTCGGAAAATGTGCGTTCGTTTCGTCCCTTTTCAATATATTTTCCTAGCTCGACAGCTTCTAACATAGTCATCTATACATGAAGTCGGAGGAATTTTCACTCTCCCTCTCAAATCTACTATCACTGCCACCCATATATAACAGAAAGTTTTCTTCATAGGATAACTATTTCTTCGGAGCATTCTTATTATTTAATTTTTTCGATCTTGCAATTTTCTATTAGTTACTTTATATTTGCCACCTAAATACGGAACTCTTCTTTCAACCTACAATTCATTTTGAGAGGGTGCGTTTGGATTGGCTATTCCAAAGACTTTCTTTTAGATTCTCGATTGATAGAATAACATAGTAGCAGTTCAGCAGAATGGCCTGATCGGTCGTTTAAGTCGCTTCCATTATTCATGCATTTAATGTTTATTTCTTTTAGCTGAATTTCATATTAACGTTTTTAGAATCATAGGATTTCTGGATTAAATAGAGGATTAAATAAAGGGTTCCGTTCAAAATTCATTACGGATTCTGGAGTTCGACATGAAGTTTACCGAGTACGACAAGACGCACCTGAAGAAAGTCAGAGGTTACATCGGCCGAAACGTTGATAGAATAACGTCCAATATGAGAACAGTAGTCCAAATGATGTAAATCCAGTGTTGCCATTATCAATTTTTACAACGATGCCTCGTAAAATATACAAGGCAAAGATTATCATGCTAACATTTGATGATAAACTTTCGGCTCAGTTTTGTTCAGGAATTCTTTTTTAATTTACTGTTTTTGTAGTTCTAATGATTAAATATAAAATGTTGTCATGTCATTTAGTAATGAGTCACTACTTATCAAGGTCAAAATCTACTCGAAGATAAGGCTTAATGAGATTGATGGATTGTGGGTTGAATGATGAACAATATCATGAGAGGATTGACAATTGTATAGACGCAGTCTGATTACATACAGATACGGTTTATTCAAGTGTTTGTATACATTGTCTTTCAGAACGATCATGTTGTAGTTTACAAAGAAGCAATCCCGTGATATTGTGTTTCATATGTGTAAAGTTCTTGACAAGAAATTGGAAATTTTTCCTGATGCTTTGCACACGGAGGAAGTAAGGACATTTCTTTGCAGTTGTGGTAATAAAACGAGTTCTTGTCATGAATGTCTCGTGATTATAAAAGCATATTTCTTTTTAAATCGCGAGTTCAATTTTTATAAGAGTGTTCCCTCTGCCATGTAGGTTAATCGTAAATCGATCATCCACAACCATTGTGCGTGTGAACAATTTTGTTCAACAAGAACAAACTGCAAAAACTTTTATTTTTATGCTTACGACCTCAACCATAATCTTAATCATAACGAGAATTCACACTTTATACTTCTACGATGGCTGAGTGGTTAACGGCGCGGAGTGACGACTCCGGTGTGGCGGGTTCGTATCCAGTTCGTTCTCCAAAAACACTTTCATCAAAACCCACGCCTAACCTTGTGTCTAACCTCTTGGATAGGAGGTAAATAAAATACTTCTACATACATACAGGGTGCGCCATAACTAACTTTATATTTTTGTTTGTTTGTAACTTAGTTGATACTTAAGGATTTCTTCTATTTAATGCGTCATTCGAAAGTGGAAATCCCAGATTTTTATTTGATAATCGTTTTGTATACGAATTTCATTTCAGTTACATTTTTATTTCAGATATACATTATATCTACAAGATTAACAAAAGAGAAAAAAAAGTTCTGAAGTGGTTCTGGAAGCCGAGAGCGTAACATTCGTCCAATTCCGAAACTAATTTCAGTTCAAGCCGCTCAACTATCAAGCGAGTATTAGCCCGATTAGTTTCTATTAAACTAAAATTATATAGTTATTTATATATGATCGGTTTCTGTTGAAATAAAATTATATAGTTATTTATGTATGATGGGTTTCTGTTGAAATAAAATTAGTTTGTTATTTATGTATGATGGGTTTCTGTTGAAAAAAATTAGTTTGTTATTTATGTATGATGGGTTTCTGTTGAAATAAAATTAGTTTGTTATTTATGTATGATGGGTTTCTGTTGAAATAAAATTAGTTTGTTATTTATGTATGATGAGTTTCTGTTGAAATAAAATTAGTTTGTTATTTATGTATGATGGTTTCTGTTGAAATAAAATTATATTGTTATTTAAGTATGATGGGTTTCTGTTGAAATAAAATTAGTTTGTTATTTATGTATGATGGGTTTCTGTTGAAATAAAATTAGTTTGTTATTTATGTATGATGGGTTTCTGTTGAAATAAAATTATATTGTTATTTAAGTATGATGGGTTTCTGTTGAAATAAAATTAGTTTGTTATTTATGTATGATGGGTTTCTGTTGAAATAAAATTAGTTTGTTATTTATGTATGATGGGTTTCTGTTGAAATAAAATTATATTGTTATTTAAGTATGATGGGTTTCTGTTGAAATAAAATTAGTTTGTTATTTATGTATGATGGTTTCTGTTGAAATAAAATTATATAGTTATTTAAGTATGATGGGTTTCTGTTGAAATAAAATTAGTTTGTTATTTATGTATGATGGTTTCTGTTGAAATAAAATTATATAGTTATTTAAGTATGATGGGTTTCTGTTGAAATAAAATTAGTTTGTTATTTATGTATGATGGGTTTCTGTTGAAATAAAATTATATTGTTATTTAAGTATGATGGGTTTCTGTTGAAATAAAATTAGTTTGTTATTTATGTATGATGGGTTTCTGTTGAAAAAAATTAGTTTGTTATTTATGTATGATGGGTTTCTGTTGAAATAAAATTAGTTTGTTATTTATGTATGATGGGTTTCTGTTGAAATAAAATTAGTTTGATATTTATGTATGATGAGTTTCTGTTGAAATGAAATTAGTTTGTTATTTATGTATGATGGTTTCTGTTGAAATAAAATTATATTGTTATTTAAGTATGATGGGTTTCTGTTGAAATAAAATTAGTTTGTTATTTATGTATGATGGGTTTCTGTTGAAATAAAATTAGTTTGTTATTTATGTATGATGGGTTTCTGTTGAAATAAAATTATATTGTTATTTAAGTATGATGGGTTTCTGTTGAAATAAAATTAGTTTGTTATTTATGTATGATGGGTTTCTGTTGAAATAAAATTAGTTTGTTATTTATGTATGATGGTTTCTGTTGAAATAAAATTATATAGTTATTTAAGTATGATGGGTTTCTGTTGAAATAAAATTAGTTTGTTATTTATGTATGATGGTTTCTGTTGAAATAAAATTATATAGTTATTTAAGTATGATGGGTTTCTGTTGAAATAAAATTAGTTTGTTATTTATGTATGATGGGTTTCTGTTGAAATAAAATTATATTGTTATTTAAGTATGATGGGTTTCTGTTGAAATAAAATTAGTTTGTTATTTATGTATGATGGGTTTCTGTTGAAATAAAATTAGTTTGTTATTTATGTATGATGGGTTTCTGTTGAAATAAAATTATATTGTTATTTAAGTATGATGGGTTTCTGTTGAAAAAAATTAGTTTGTTATTTATGTATAATGGGTTTCTGTTGAAATAAAATTAGTTTGTTATTTATGTATGATGGGTTTCTGTTGAAATAAAATTATATTGTTATTTAAGTATGATGGGTTTCTGTTGAAATAAAATTAGTTTGTTATTTATGTATGATGGGTTTCTGTTGAAATAAAATTAGTTTGTTATTTATGTATGATGGGTTTCTGTTGAAATAAAATTAGTTTGTTATTTAAGTATGATGAGTTTCTGTTGAAATAAAATTAGTTTGTTATTTATGTATGATGGGTTTCTGTTGAAATAAAATTATATTGTTATTTAAGTATGATGAGTTTCTGTTGAAATAAAATTAGTTTGTTATTTATGTATGGTGGGTTTCTGTTGAAATAAAATTATATTCTTATTTAAGTATGATGGGTTTCTGTTGAAAATAATTAGTTTGTTATTTATGTATGATGGGTTTCTGTTGAAATAAAATTATATTGTTATTTAAGTATGATGGGTTTCTGTTGAAATAAAATTAGTTTGTTATTTATGTATGATGGGTTTCTGTTGAAATAAAATTAGTTTGTTATTTATGTATGATGGGTTTCTGTTGAAATAAAATTATATTGTTATTTAAGTATGATGGGTTTCTGTTGAAAAAAATTAGTTTGTTATTTATGTATGATGGGTTTCTGTTGAAATAAAATTAGTTTGTTATTTATGTATGATGGGTTTCTGTTGAAATAAAATTATATTGTTATTTAAGTATGATGGGTTTCTGTTGAAATAAAATTAGTTTGTTATTTATGTATGATGGGTTTCTGTTGAAATAAAATTATATTGTTATTTATGTATGATGGGTTTCTGTTGAAATAAAATTATATTGTTATTTAAGTATGATGGGTTTCTGTTGAATAAAATTAGTTTGTTATTTATGTATGATGGGTTTCTGTTGAAATAAAATTATATTGTTATTTAAGTATGATGGGTTTCTGTTGAAATAAAATTAGTTTGTTATTTATGTATGATGAGTTTCTGTTTAAATAAAATTAGTTTGTTATTTATGTATGATGGTTTCTGTTGAAACAAAATTATATAGTTATTTAAGTATGATGGGTTTCTGTTGAAATAAAATTAGTTTGTTATTTATGTATGATGGTTTCTGTTGAAATAAAATTATATAGTTATTTAAGTATGATGGGTTTCTGTTGAAATAAAATTAGTTTGTTATTTATGTATGATGGGTTTCTGTTGAAATAAAATTATATTGTTATTTAAGTATGATGGGTTTCTGTTGAAATAAAATTAGTTTGTTATTTATGTATGATGGGTTTCTGTTGAAATAAAATTAGTTTGTTATTTATGTATGATGGGTTTCTGTTGAAATAAAATTATATTGTTATTTAAGTATGATGGGTTTCTGTTGAAAAAAATTAGTTTGTTATTTATGTATAATGGGTTTCTGTTGAAATAAAATTAGTTTGTTATTTATGTATGATGGGTTTCTGTTGAAATAAAATTATATTGTTATTTAAGTATGATGGGTTTCTGTTGAAATAAAATTAGTTTGTTATTTATGTATGATGGGTTTCTGTTGAAATAAAATTAGTTTGTTATTTATGTATGATGGGTTTCTGTTGAAATAAAATTAGTTTGTTATTTAAGTATGATGAGTTTCTGTTGAAATAAAATTAGTTTGTTATTTATGTATGATGGGTTTCTGTTGAAATAAAATTATATTGTTATTTAAGTATGATGGGTTTCTGTTGAAATAAAATTAGTTTGTTATTTATGTATGATGGGTTTCTGTTCAAATAAAATTATATTGTTATTTAAGTATGATGGGTTTCTGTTGAAAAAAATTAGTTTGTTATTTATGTATGATGGGTTTCTGTTGAAATAAAATTATATTGTTATTTAAGTATGATGGGTTTCTGTTGAAATAAAATTAGTTTGTTATTTATGTATGATGGGTTTCTGTTGAAATAAAATTAGTTTGTTATTTATGTATGATGGGTTTCTGTTGAAATAAAATTATATTGTTATTTAAGTATGATGGGTTTCTGTTGAAAAAATTTAGTTTGTTATTTATGTATGATGCGTTTCTGTTTAAAAAAATTAGTTTGTTATTTATGTATGATGGATTTCTGTTGAAATAAAATTAGTTTGTTATTTATGTATGATGGGTTTCTGTTGAAATAAAATTAGTTTGTTATTTATGTATGATGAGTTTCTGTTGAAATAAAATTAGTTTGTTATTTATGTATGATGGTTTCTGTTGAAATAAAATTATATTGTTATTTAAGTATGATGGGTTTCTGTTGAAATAAAATTAGTTTGTTATTTATGTATGATGGGTTTCTGTTGAAATAAAATTAGTTTGTTATTTATGTATGATGGGTTTCTGTTGAAATAAAATTATATTGTTATTTAAGTATGATGGGTTTCTGTTGAAATAAAATTGGTTTGTTATTTATGTATGATGGGTTTCTGTTGAAATAAAATTAGTTTGTTATTTATGTATGATGGTTTCTGTTGAAATAAAATTATATAGTTATTTAAGTATGATGGGTTTCTGTTGAAATAAAATTAGTTTGTTATTTATGTATGATGGTTTCTGTTGAAATAAAATTATATAGTTATTTAAGTATGATGGGTTTCTGTTGAAATAAAATTAGTTTGTTATTTATGTATGATGGGTTTCTGTTGAAATAAAATTATATTGTTATTTAAGTATGATGGGTTTCTGTTGAAATAAAATTAGTTTGTTATTTATGTATGATGGGTTTCTGTTGAAATAAAATTAGTTTGTTATTTATGTATGATGAGTTTCTGTTGAAATAAAATTATATTGTTATTTAAGTATGATGGGTTTCTGTTGAAAAAAATTAGTTTGTTATTTATGTATGATGGGTTTCTGTTGAAATAAAATTAGTTTGTTATTTATGTATGATGGGTTTCTGTTGAAATAAAATTATATTGTTATTTAAGTATGATGGGTTTCTGTTGAAATAAAATTAGTTTGTTATTTATGTATGATGGGTTTCTGTTGAAATAAAATTAGTTTGTTATTTATGTATGATGGGTTTCTGTTGAAATAAAATTAGTTTGTTATTTAAGTATGATGAGTTTCTGTTGAAATAAAATTAGTTTGTTATTTATGTATGATGGGTTTCTGTTGAAATAAAATTAGTTTGTTATTTATGTATGATGGGTTTCTGTTGAAATAAAATTATATTGTTATTTAAGTATGATGGGTTTCTGTTGAAATAAAATTAGTTTGTTATTTATGTATGATGGGTTTCTGTTGAAATAAAATTAGTTTGTTATTTAAGTATGATGGGATTCTGTTGAAATAAAATTAGTTTGTTATTTATGTATGATGGTTTCTGTTGCAATAAAATTATATAGTTATTTAAGTATGATGGGTTTCTGTTGAAATAAAATTAGATTGTTATTTATGTATGATGGGTTTCTGTTGAAATAAAATTATATTGTTATTTAAGTATGATGGGTTTCTGTTGAAATAAAATTAGTTTGTTATTTATGTATGATGGGTTTCTGTTGAAATAAAATTAGTTTGTTATTTATGTATGATGGGTTTCTGTTGAAATAAAATTATATTGTTATTTAAGTATGATGGGTTTCTGTTGAAAAAAATTAGTTTGTTATTTATGTATGATGGGTTTCTGTTGAAATAAAATTAGTTTGTTATTTAAGTATGATGGGTTTCTGTTGAAATAAAATTATATTGTTATTTAAGTATGATGGGTTTCTGTTGAAATAAAATTAGTTTGTTATTTATGTATGATGGGTTTCTGTTGACATAAAATTAGTTTGTTATTTATGTATGATGGGTTTCTGTTGAAATAAAATTAGTTTGTTATTTATGTATGATGGGTTTCTGTTGAAATAAAATTAGTTTGTTATTTATGTATGATGAGTTTCTGTTGAAATAAAATTAGTTTGTTATTTATGTATGATGGTTTCTGTTGAAATAAAATTATATTGTTATTTAAGTATGATGGGTTTCTGTTGAAATAAAATTAGTTTGTTATTTATGTATGATGGTTTCTGTTGAAATAAAATTAGTTTGTTATTTATGTATGATGGGTTTCTGTTGAAATAAAATTATATTGTTATTTAAGTATGATGGGTTTCTGTTGAAATAAAATTAGTTTGTTATTTATGTATGATGGGTTTCTGTTGAAATAAAATTAGTTTGTTATTTATGTATGATGGTTTCTGTTGAAATAAAATTATATAGTTATTTAAGTATGATGGGTTGCTGTTGAAATAAAATTAGTTTGTTATTTATGTATGATGGGTTTCTGTTGAAATAAAATTATATTGTTATTTAAGTATGATGGGTTGCTGTTGAAATAAAATTAGTTTGTTATTTATGTATAATGGGTTTCTGTTGAAATAAAATTAGTTTGTTATTTATGTATGATGGGTTTCTGTTGAAATAAAATTATATTGTTATTTAAGTATGATGGGTTTCTGTTGAAAAAAATTAGTTTGTTATTTATGTATGATGGGTTTCTGTTGAAATAAAATTAGTTTGTTATTTATGTATGATGGGTTTCTGTTGAAATAAAATTATATTGTTATTTAAGTATGATGGGTTTCTGTTGAAATAAAATTAGTTTGTTATTTATGTATGATGGGTTTCTGTTGAAATAAAATTAGTTTGTTATTTATGTATGATGGGTTTCTGTTGAAATAAAATTAGTTTGTTATTTAAGTATGATGAGTTTCTGTTGAAATAAAATGAGTTTGTTATTTATGTATGATGGGTTTCTGTTGAAATAAAATTATATTGTTATTTAAGTATGATGGGTTTCTGTTGAAATAAAATTAGTTTGTTATTTATGTATGATGGGTTTCTGTTGAAATAAAATTATATTGTTATTTAAGTATGATGGGTTTCTGTTGAAAAAAATTAGTTTGTTATTTAAGTATAATGGGTTTCTGTTGAAATAAAATTATATTGTTATTTAAGTATGATGGGTTTCTGTTGAAATAAAATTAGTTTGTTATTTATGTATGATGGGTTTCTGTTGAAATAAAATTATATTGTTATTTAAGTATGATGGGTTTCTGTTGAAAAAAATTAGTTTGTTATTTATGTATGATTGGTTTCTGTTGAAATAAAATTATATTGTTATTTAAGTATGATGGGTTTCTGTTGAAATAAAATTAGTTTGTTATTTATGTATGATGGGTTTCTGTTGAAATAAAATTAGTTTGTTATTTATGTATGATGGGTTTCTGTTGAGATAAAATTATATTGTTATTTAAGTATGATGGGTTTCTGTTGAAAAAAATTAGTTTGTTATTTATGTATAATGGGTTTCTGTTGAAATAAAATTAGTTTGTTATTTATGTATGATGAGTTTCTGTTGAAATAAAATTATATTGTTATTTAAGTATGATGGGTTTCTGTTGAAATAAAATTAGTTTGTTATTTATGTATGATGGGTTTCTGTTGAAATAAAATTAGTTTGTTATTTATGTATGATGGGTTTCTGTTGAAATAAAATTAGTTTGTTATTTAAGTATGATGAGTTTCGGTTGAAATAAAATTAGTTTGTTATTTATGTATGATGGGTTTCTGTTGAAATAAAATTATATTGTTATTTAAGTATGATGGGTTTCTGTTGAAATAAAATTAGTTTGTTATTTATGTATGATGGGTTTCTGTTGAAATAAAATTATATTGTTATTTAAGTATGATGGGTTTCTGTTGAAAAAAATTAGTTTGTTATTTAAGTATGATGGGTTTCTGTTGAAATAAAATTATATTGTTATTTAAGTATGATGGGTTTCTGTTGAAATAAAATTAGTTTGTTATTTATGTATGATGGGTTTCTGTTGAAATAAAATTAGTTTGTTATTTATGTATGATGGTTTCTGTTGAAATAAAATTATATTGTTATTTAAGTATGATGGGTTTCTGTTGAAAAAAATTAGTTTGTTATTTATGTATGATTGGTTTCTGTTGAAATAAAATTAGTTTGTTATTTATGTATGATGGGTTTCTGTTGAAATAAAATTATATTGTTATTTAAGTATGATGGGTTTCTGTTGAAATAAAATTAGTTTGTTATTTATGTATGATGGGTTTCTGTTGAAATAAAATTAGTTTGTTATTTATGTATGATGGGTTTCTGTTGAAATAAAATTATATTGTTATTTAAGTATGATGGGTTTCTGTTGAATAAAATTAGTTTGTTATTTATGTATGATTGGTTTCTGTTGAAATAAAATTATATTGTTATTTAAGTATGATGGGTTTCTGTTGAAATAAAATTAGTTTGTTATTTATGTATGATGAGTTTCTGTTTAAATAAAATTAGTTTGTTATTTATGTATGATGGTTTCTGTTGAAATAAAATTATATAGTTATTTAAGTATGATGGGTTTCTGTTGAAAGAAAATTAGTTTGTTATTTATGTATGATGGTTTCTGTTGAAATAAAATTATATAGTTATTTAAGTATGATGGGTTGCTGTTGAAATAAAATTAGTTTGTTATTTATGTATGATGGGTTTCTGTTGAAATAAAATTATATTGTTATTTAAGTATGATGGGTTTCTGTTGAAATAAAATTAGTTTGTTATTTATGTATGATGGGTTTCTGTTGAAATAAAATTAGTTTGTTATTTATGTATGATGGGTTTCTGTTGAAATAAAATTATATTGTTATTTAAGTATGATGGGTTTCTGTTGAAAAAAATTAGTTTGTTATTTATGTATAATGGGTTTCTGTTGAAATAAAATTAGTTTGTTATTTATGTATGATGGGTTTCTGTTGAAATAAAATTAGTTTGTTATTTAAGTATGATGGGTTTCGGTTGAAATAAAATTAGTTTGTTATTTATGTATGATGGGTTTCTGTTGAAATAAAATTAGTTTGTTATTTATGTATGATGGGGTTCGGTTGAAATAAAATTAGTTTGTTATTTAAGTATGATGAGTTTCTGTTGAAATAAAATTATATTGTTACTTATGTATGATGGGTTTCTGTTGAAATAAAATTATATTGTTATTTAAGTATGATGGGTTTCTGTTGAAATAAAATTAGTTTGTTATTTATGTATGATGGGTTTCTGTTGAAATAAAATTATATTGTTATTTAAGTATGATGGGTTTCTGTTGAAAAAAATTAGTTTGTTATTTATGTATGATGGGTTTCTGTTGAAATAAAATTATATTGTTATTTAAGTATGATGGGTTTCTGTTGAAATAAAATTAGTTTGTTATTTATGTATGATGGGTTTCTGTTGAAATAAAATTATATAGTTATTTAAGTATGATGGGTTTCTGTTGAAATAAAATTAGTTTGTTATTTATGTATGATGGTTTATGTTGCAATAAAATTATATAGTTATTTAAGTATGATGGGTTTCTGTTGAAATAAAATTAGTTTGTTATTTATGTATGATGGGTTTCTGTTGAAATAAAATTATATTGTTATTTAAGTATGATGGGTTTCTGTTGAAATAAAATTAGTTTGTTATTTATGTATGATGGGTTTCTGTTGAAATAAAATTAGTTTGTTATTTATGTATGATGGGTTTCTGTTGAAATAAAATTATATTGTTATTTAAGTATGATGGGTTTCTGTTGAAAAAAATTAGTTTGTTATTTATGTATGATGGGTTTCTGTTTAAATAAAATTAGTTTGTTATTTATGTATGATGGGTTTCTGTTGAAATAAAATTATATTGTTATTTAAGTATGATGGGTTTCTGTTGAAATAAAATTAGTTTGTTATTTATGTATGATGGGTTTCTGTTGAAATAAAATTAGTTTGTTATTTATGTATGATGGGTTTCTGTTGAAATAAAATTAGTTTGTTATTTATGTATGATGGGTTTCTGTTGAAATAAAATTAGTTTGTTATTTATGTATGATGAGTTTCTGTTGAAATAAAATTAGTTTGTTATTTATGTATGATGGTTTCTGTTGAAATAAAATTATATTGTTATTTAAGTATGATGGGTTTCTGTTGAAATAAAATTAGTTTGTTATTTATGTATGATGGGTTTCTGTTGAAATAAAATTAGTTTGTTATTTATGTATGATGGGTTTCTGTTGAAATAAAATTATATTGTTATTTAAGTATGATGGGTTTCTGTTGAAATAAAATTAGTTTGTTATTTATGTATGATGGGTTTCTGTTGAAATAAAATTAGTTTGTTATTTATGTATGATGGTTTCTGTTGAAATAAAATTATATAGTTATTTAAGTATGATGGGTTTCTGTTGAATAAAATTAGTTTGTTATTTATGTATGATGGGTTTCTGTTGAAATAAAATTATATTGTTATTTAAGTATGATGGGTTTCTGTTGAAATAAAATTAGTTTGTTATTTATGTATGATGAGTTTCTGTTTAAATAAAATTAGTTTGTTATTTATGTATGATGGTTTCTGTTGAAATAAAATTATATAGTTATTTAAGTATGATGGGTTTCTGTTGAAAGAAAATTAGTTTGTTATTTATGTATGATGGTTTCTGTTGAAATAAAATTATATAGTTATTTAAGTATGATGGGTTGCTGTTGAAATAAAATTAGTTTGTTATTTATGTATGATGGGTTTCTGTTGAAATAAAATTATATTGTTATTTAAGTATGATGGGTTGCTGTTGAAATAAAATTAGTTTGTTATTTATGTATGATGGGTTTCTGTTGAAATAAAATTAGTTTGTTATTTATGTATGATGGGTTTCTGTTGAAATAAAATTATATTGTTATTTAAGTATGATGGGTTTCTGTTGAAAAAAATTAGTTTGTTATTTATGTATAATGGGTTTCTGTTGAAATAAAATTAGTTTGTTATTTATGTATGATGGGTTTCTGTTGAAATAAAATTATATTGTTATTTAAGTATGATGGGTTTCTGTTGAAATAAAATTAGTTTGTTATTTATGTATGATGGGTTTCTGTTGAAATAAAATTAGTTTGTTATTTATGTATGATGGGTTTCTGTTGAAATAAAATTAGTTTGTTATTTAAGTATGATGAGTTTCTGTTGAAATAAAATGAGTTTGTTATTTATGTATGATGGGTTTCTGTTGAAATAAAATTATATTGTTATTTAAGTATGATGGGTTTCTGTTGAAATAAAATTAGTTTGTTATTTATGTATGATGGGTTTCTGTTGAAATAAAATTATATTGTTATTTAAGTATGATGGGTTTCTGTTGAAAAAAATTAGTTTGTTATTTATGTATGATGGGATTTTGTTGAAATAAAATTATATTGTTATTTAAGTATGATGGGTTTCTGTTGAAATAAAATTAGTTTGTTATTTATGTATGATAGGTTTCTGTTGAAATAAAATTAGTTTGTTATTTATGTATGATGGGTTTCTGTTTAAAAAAATTAGTTTGTTATTTATGTATGATGGGTTTCTGTTGAAATAAAATTAGTTTGTTATTTATGTATGATGGGTTTCTGTTGAAATAAAATTAGTTTGTTATTTATGTATGATGAGTTTCTGTTGAAATAAAATTAGTTTGTTATTTATGTATGATGGTTTCTGTTGAAATAAAATTATATTGTTATTTAAGTATGATGGGTTTCTGTTGAAATAAAATTATATTGTAATTTATGTATGATGGGTTTCTGTTGAAATAAAATTAGTTTGTTATTTATGTATGATGGGTTTCTGTTGAAATAAAATTATATTGTTATTTAAGTATGATGGGTTTCTGTTGAAATAAAATTAGTTTGTTATTTATGTATGATGGGTTTCTGTTGAAATAAAATTAGTTTGTTATTTATGTATGATGGTTTCTGTTGAAATAAAATTATATAGTTATTTAAGTATGATGGGTTTCTGTTGAAATAAAATTAGTTTGTTATTTATGTATGATGGTTTCTGTTGAAATAAAATTATATAGTTATTTAAGTATGATGGGTTTCTGTTGAAATAAAATTAGTTTGTTATTTATGTATGATGGGTTTCTGTTGAAATAAAATTATATTGTTATTTAAGTATGATGGGTTTCTGTTGAAATAAAATTAGTTTGTTATGTATGTATGATGGGTTTCTGTTGAAATAAAATTAGTTTGTTATTTATGTATGATGGGTTTCTGTTGAAATAAAATTATATTGTTATTTAAGTATGATGGGTTTCTGTTGAAAAAAATTAGTTTGTTATTTATGTATGATGGGTTTCTGTTGAAATAAAATTATATTGTTATTTAAGTATGATGGGTTTCTGTTGAAATAAAATTAGTTTGTTATTTATGTATGATGGGTTTCTGTTGAAATAAAATTAGTTTGTTATTTATGTATGATGGGTTTCTGTTGAAATAAAATTAGTTTGTTATTTAAGTATGATGAGTTTCTGTTGAAATAAAATTAGTTTGTTATTTATGTATGATGGGTTTCTGTTGAAATAAAATTATATTGTTATTTAAGTATGATGGGTTTCTGTTGAAATAAAATTAGTTTGTTATTTATGTATGATGGGTTTCTGTTGAAATAAAATTATATTGTTATTTAAGTATGATGGATTTCTGTTGAAATAAAATTAGTTTGTTATTTATGTATGATGGGTTTCTGTTGAAATAAAATTAGTTTGTTATTTATGTATGATGAGTTTCTGTTGAAATAAAATTAGTTTGTTATTTATGTATGATGGTTTCTGTTGAAATAAAATTATATTGTTATTTAAGTATGATGGGTTTCTGTTGAAATAAAATTAGTTTGTTATTTATGTATGATGGGTTTCTGTTGAAATAAAATTAGTTTGTTATTTATGTATGATGGGTTTCTGTTGAAATAAAATTATATTGTTATTTAAGTATGATGGGTTTCTGTTGAAATAAAATTAGTTTGTTATTTATGTATGATGGGTTTCTGTTGAAATAAAATTAGTTTGTTATTTATGTATGATGGTTTCTGTTGAAATAAAATTATATAGTTATTTAAGTATGATGGGTTTCTGTTGAAATAAAATTAGTTTGTTATTTATGTATGATGGTTTCTGTTGAAATTAAATTATATAGTTATTTATGTATGATGGGTTTCTGTTGAAATAAAATTAGTTTGTTATTTATGTATGATGGGTTTCTGTTGAAATAAAATTATATTGTTATTTAAGTATGATGGGTTTCTGTTGAAATAAAATTAGTTTGTTATGTATGTATGATGGGTGTCTGTTGAAATAAAATTAGTTTGTTATTTATGTATGATGGGTTTCTGTTGAAATAAAATTATATTGTTATTTAAGTATGATGGGTTTCTGTTGAAAAAAATTAGTTTGTTATTTATGTATGATGGGTTTCTGTTGAAATAAAATTATATTGTTATTTAAGTATGATGGGTTTCTGTTGGAATAAAATTAGTTTGTTATTTATGTATGATGGGTTTCTGTTGAAATAAAATTAGTTTGTTATTTATGTATGATGGGTTTCTGTTGAAATAAAATTAGTTTGTTATTTAAGTATGATGAGTTTCTGTTGAAATAAAATTAGTTTGTTATTTATGTATGATGGGTTTCTGTTGAAATAAAATTATATTGTTATTTAAGTATGATGGGTTTCTGTTGAAATAAAATTAGTTTGTTATTTATGTATGATGGGTTTCTGTTGAAATAAAATTATATTGTTATTTAAGTATGATGGGTTTCTGTTGAAAAAAATTAGTTTGTTATTTATGTATGATGGGTTTCTGTTGAAATAAAATTATATTGTTATTTAAGTATGATGGGTTTCTGTTGAAATAAAATTAGTTTGTTATGTATGTATGATGGGTTTCTGTTGAAATAAAATTAGTTTGTTATTTATGTATGATGGGTTTCTGTTGAAATAAAATTATATTGTTATTTAAGTATGATGGGTTTCTGTTGAAAAAAATTAGTTTGTTATTTATGTATGATGGGTTTCTGTTGAAATAAAATTAGTTTGTTATTTATGTATGATGGGTTGCTGTTGAAATAAAATTATATTGTTATTTAAGTATGATGGGTTTCTGTTGAAATAAAATTAGTTTGTTATTTATGTATGATGGGTTTCTGTTGAAATAAAATTATATTGTTATTTATGTATGATGGGTTTCTGTTGAAATAAAATTATATTGTTATTTAAGTATGATGGCTTT
This sequence comes from Sepiola atlantica, assembly GCA_963556195.1. Classification (NCBI taxonomy): domain Eukaryota; kingdom Metazoa; phylum Mollusca; class Cephalopoda; order Sepiida; family Sepiolidae; genus Sepiola; species Sepiola atlantica. Next base: position 152,926,996 of record OY744522.1, on the reverse strand, counting down.
CTGTTTAATAAAATTAGTTTGTTATTTATGTATGATGGGTTTCTGTTGAAATAAAATTATATTGTTATTTAAGTATGATGGGTTTCTGTTGAAATAAAATTAGTTTGTTATTTATGTATGATGAGTTTCTGTTTAAATAAAATTAGTTTGTTATTTATGTATGATGGTTTCTGTTGAAATAAAATTATATAGTTATTTAAGTATGATGGGTTTTTGTTTAAATAAAATTAGTTTGTTATTTATGTATGATGGTTTCTGTTGAAATAAAATTATATAGTTATTTAAGTATGATGGGTTTCTGTTGAAATAAAATTAGTTTGTTATTTATGTATGATGGGTTTCTGTTGAAATAAAATTATATTGTTATTTAAGTATGATGGGTTTCTGTTGAAATAAAATTAGTTTGTTATTTATGTATGATGGGTTTCTGTTGAAATAAAATTAGTTTGTTATTTATGTATGATGGGTTTCTGTTGAAATAAAATTATATTGTTATTTAAGTATGATGGGTTTCTGTTGAAAAAAATTAGTTTGTTATTTATGTATGATGGGTTTCTGTTGAAATAAAATTAGTTTGTTATTTATGTATGATGGGTTTCTGTTTAAATAAAATTATATTGTTATTTAAGTATGATGGGTTTCTGTTGAAATAAAATTAGTTTGTTATTTATGTATGATGGGTTTCTGTTGAAATAAAATTAGTTTGTTATTTAAGTATGATGGGTTTCTGTTGAAATAAAATTATATTGTTATTTAAGTATGATGGGTTTCTGTTGAATAAAATTAGTTTGTTATTTATGTATGATGGGTTTCTGTTGAAATAAAATTATATTGTTATTTAAGTATGATGGGTTTTTGTTTAAATAAAATTAGTTTGTTATTTATGTATGATGGTTTCTGTTGAAATAAAATTATATAGTTATTTAAGTATGATGGGTTTCTGTTGAAATAAAATTAGTTTGTTATTTATGTATGATGGGTTTCTGTTGAAATAAAATTATATTGTTATTTAAGTATGATGGGTTTCTGTTGAAATAAAATTAGTTTGTTATTTATGTATGATGGGTTTCTGTTGAAATAAAATTAGTTTGTTATTTATGTATGATGGGTTTATGTTGAAATACAATAGTATAGTTAATGAGATCTGATGGGTTTCTATTGAAATAAAATTATATATAGAAAGATTCCCGATTTAGACAAGATACACTCGAAAAAGGCCGAAACGTTGTGAGAATAACACTAAAGATGAGAAGAGTAGTCTGAATAATCAAAATGATACTAATTTGTTCTTGTTAAATGAATTAAGGTAATGAATTATTTTCATCTGTGCACAGTTTTCAACATAGAGTGATCGATATTTAAAGGTTTACACCGTTGTAGACCGAACTATTTGATTTATTATAGAATAATAAATATATATGTTCCTAGGAGTAACAAAACGTTCGGACAATTTTGGTTATTAAGTACACAAAACACAAATCACCGTAACAGAAAAATCCTTTGAAACGAAGATAGGAAATGGATATAGTGTGATCTGTTTCATGAAACAGACAGCACTCAGGTAGCTAAAGGTTGATTGACTACCGTTAAAACGATATTTATTCAAAGGGAAAAAATAGAGAAATGTTTCCCGAAAAGCGGAAACCACAAACATAAAAATCAGTTTTAGAAAATTGGTTTCAGTTTTAGTGATTATCGGGTTTGACCGGTTTTAAAGTCTGTTTCGAACCCGAATAGAAATCGAATTAAATGCAGAATCGCCATCTAAAATATTGCCCTGTTTGCTAGAAGCAAAGTGTAGTATCTGTTCATATTTTCTGTGACCATGCAGTGAACGAGATCTCCTTCTAGATTTGTGAAATTTTAATTTTTGTCCCAATCCAGAGTGCCACTTTTTGGGGAAGTGGATTTTCCTCGCATTAGAACTCGACACTGTGTCTAAGTTTTCTCTTTCAGAGAGGCAAATAAATAAGGGGTGTTTATGTTAGAAAGAAACCTGAAACCAGGGTATTTAACATTTCCCCATTGCACTAAAATATGGGGGTTAGGGTTAATAATTGTGAATTCCTTACAAGTAAAGGAGTGCAAATAGAGCGGTTATTGTTTTTTGGGGGGCGCTGATATCATTTATTAAAAACGACCTTTTCACACATTTCTTTTTAAAAACCTTGTTATACTTTTATTCATCCCAAACATATTGCCACTGAGATGTAAGGAGCTACTGTTATGAGCGGCCAGATTTTTAGGGGGTATCCTAAGTGGGGAGTTAGTCAGCAAGATGTTTGTTCACATTACATTTAAATTTTGTCATGTTTGTACAGTTGGGGAAGCAGGGGGCAGGGAAGGAATTCCAAAAGCAAGCGGTCCGATGAAAAAAAAACCCATGAGAGTAAAAGGTTTTCCGGTATCTGGAGACCTCTACAGTGAAGGGGTGAAATTTAGCTACCAGTCGAGTTGGTCGAGGGTATTTACGTTGAGGGGGGTAAACGTGTAGTAAGTTCGTCGGAGCACATTCGTGAAAGTATTTGTAAAACAACTCTTGCCCTCGGTGGAAGACAAGTAAATATTAACATATGCGTGCACACGCACAAACACACAATAAAATCCCCACCTGTCCCCCCCCCCACCGTCAACAGCCCCATTTTCTTCCTCTGTGATAAAAAAGATAAACTAATAAACGTACTTATCATCCACTTCCACTCCAGCTGCCGAAAGTTGCACGCAGCAACAGATAAAGGCTTTTTTGTTTTATGTCCACCGGAGAGTGGCGAGCAGTGGTGATTCTACGGGTGTGAGTACGCCCCCCCCCACACCACTCCCCGAATTTTATCAGCCACCCTTTCCAGTTTTATACTTCTTAATGTGGGGTGTAGTTAAAGTGGCCATTTCCGCTTTTCGAGGCTGTAAAAATATAATTAATCCATTGTTTTGAGGCAAAAAATCAGCGCCGGAAACCGAATCTTAATTGTAAAAACAATCTTCGCTATTAATAAAAAAATCCTAACTTGGTAATTTCTTACGAATTGCCTTTACGAGATGTAAATGTAAAACAGTTGAGTGCACAAGGGAAGGCCAAGGAAAACATGTGAGCAAGTGATAGAATGGACTTGAGAGAACAAGGGATAAAGACCTGGCCAAAGATAGGTTCGTTTGGAAGTCAATTTCTAAAAGCCGTCTAACGCACACCATATAAAACGGATGTTAAACCGATGATGATGATGATGCTGCTGCTGATGATGATGACGACGACGACGACGACGACGACGACGACGACGACGACTTGTTCATCAATTCAGTCATGTTGCACATTCCGAAATTGTGAAATAAAGCATCTAACTTTCTGGTCTTTTATATAACAATAACGCCTGATAAATGAATACTTTCCTTTGGTTAAATAGCTAAAATAAACTGCAATATTTATCTTTGTATCTATGTTTCCCTTTAAATTTTGATCTAAGTGGAAAGTAGAATCCCGAGGTTTTCAGCGATTTGACACTGACTAAGTTCAGTTTTATATTAAACCTATGATATAACTCTTGTGAAACTGTGAGAATTCTAATGATTCTTTGTCGGTGTCATAATTAAATGATGATATAAGATAGATATATTTTTATCTGAAACACCAAATAATGTCAATTAGTATAACATATTGATATTTCAAACTGTTGCGTTGTACGGCTCCGAGCGTTAGCTGTCAGCGAAGGAAGCAGATACATATATACATTTTTTTTTGTAGGACTTCTTTCCTGTCTGTATACATTTTATCCGTCAGTTTAAGATTACTTTAAAATTTCGGAGTTTTACTTACTATTCATTTGCATACTCCAGAGAGCTTCACCACATGCTTGAGAACAAAATCTTGCCACTTTCGACTTTGCTGGAATTTTTTAGCATGTATAGTTAATGTGTTGGTTTTGCATTGCACTTATGGTATTTCTGATTCGAAAATAGATTATATTTCTAAGGAGAATCAGCATCTATAATTTTATGATTCATTGTATGACTTAAGGTATACGCTGCTTTGAAACAGCTGTAAACTACATTGTTTTGAATCGCCGATCGTGGCTTCAATGCAATGTTCCTTTCAGTAGTTGAACAATTTGACGACAGCTACCTTTAAATACGATTAATCTCTCGCTGATTTACCGGATTGTTGACAACGGCCGTTGGAATTTGAGTTTGAAACATGGCTCGTGTTCAAGTCCAGCGACCGGTATGAATAATCTTTCAATCTTTTCTACACTGGCGATTCCCGAAAAAGATGAAACGTATACGTATGTAGATACAAACAAATATTAATAATTACACACACACACACACACACATATATATATATATATATATATATATATATATATATGTGTGTGTGTGTGTGTGTGTGTGTGTGTGTGTGTGTATTTAGGGAGCATTTTTTCATTAATGCATGTTTTGTTGAAAACGACAGAACTCTTCTGTTTAGTCATTCCTTTTTTTTATTTTTTCCATTCGTCGAATGATTTTTTTGACGTTGAAATGGAATGAATTAATGTAGGATTCGTGTGTTTGACTAACGTTTTTGATTCTCTCCGGAATCATCTTCAAGTCTTTAATGGCAAAAATAAATAAAAAGCGAGTGAAAGAATGGAATTTCTTATAAAATACGCCGGCAAACCGTTCACGTAAAAGACGGATATATATATATATATATATATATATATATATATATATATATATATATATATATATATATATATATATATATATATATATATTAGTAAATATTAAATTATTTTAACCTACAGACGCCGGCGTTTCAAAATATATTGGTCCGATAGTTTCTAAGAAAATAATATTTAAATCTAAGTATAGAGTCTCCGAGAAAACTTAACAAGGCAAAACCTCACTCAAAGAAATACGTAATGTTGTAATATACTGAAATCAAGGAATTAAAAAAAAACACGTGGTGTTCACTTCATGTTTTCATTAGCACTGCTTTTACGCGTCTGAACAGAATGTTGTCCATTGGATAAAGTCTCATATCTATTTCTTGAATGGTATCAGTGAAAAATTATGATAAAAAGGAAAAAAACCCTCTTAAAACCAACTATTGCAGCTATGCCAGTATTTTATTTTAAGAGAGGGGTACATAGAAAGATATATATATATATATATATATATATATATATATATATATATATACAGAAAATGAATGATGAAAATAAAAATTGTACAATTACAATATTTATTAAATCATCAGAAGTTCAAAAACAAGAAGGTATCTCATTATCTTTAATGATAATGAGATCCCTCCTTGTCTTTGAACTTCTCATGATTTAATAAATATTGTAATTGTACAATTTTTATTTTCATCATTCACTTTCTGAATTTATTGCTCTATCCAATATATTGAGCTTTCTATTATCATGATAGATTATTATTTAAAGGTACATCATTTATATTTAAATTGTTATTGAATGTTATATATATATATATATATATATATATATATATATATATATATATATATATATATATATATATATATATATATATATATATATATATATATGAGTAAATTTGAAGGTGAGAATTCCGTGGCAGGAGCAATGCAATGTTGAAAAACCGGAAGGTGGAATAAGGATGAATAAAAATAAATGACAAGAGACGGTAAATCAATTCATTTATATTTCAAAATGTAGATATAAAGACAGTAAATTGTAAAATTGGTGGGCTTACTGTTAAATATTTAAAAGTCCGGAATGGTAGAGACTTTAATCATTTTAAGAGTAACAACCTCTCTTTTTCATAAAAGAAAACAAACGTTGAACTGGCTGTGTCAGTTGAGGAGAGCCAAGTGGACGCTGCTATTCAAACAATAGAAACATGAGATTCGCAGAAAGAAAGACAAGTCTTGCAGAAAATGCAATAGTGAAGATATGTAATAGATTACTAAGATTAATTAATTTAAGTTAATCTTAAATAATAATATTTGGATTTAATTTATTTTGTTGTGTTCTTCTTTATTATTATTATTATTATTATTATTATTATTATTATTATTATTATTATTATTATTATTATTATTATTATTATTATTATTATTTGTTTTTTAATTGATTATTTACTTTTTCTTTATTATTATTATGATTATTTTTTTTATTAAATATCTAATATTTATATTAAGTGTTGCAATTGTAAATACAGGTTCGAATAGTCAGGTAAAGATTAATGGAGATAATTAGGGATCAGCATAAAATGGTCAAAGGGGGATAATTATGTAAAATAATGCATGGTCAGATAGATAGATAGAATTATTCTATCTTAATCTTACATTTGTTCCATTATACTCAACCTAGAGTGTGGGAATAGGAGGTTGTTAGAAGAGAAATGAAGGGACAAGGGTTTATATATAATTAAAATTAACATTTATTATTGCCTTATGAACGAATTATTGTATAGTGAACAACACTAATTTAGTGTAAGTACAATATATGGTTTACAGAATACAATGTGTTAGGTCCAGAATTTCTACTCGGTAGCACTGTTAGGCCTCTGCACCAACGCACCAATGAACAATTATACACCCATATTTCTTCTTTCTATTAACACATCTCATCATGTGGCAACACACAACACATTATCGATGTCCGCATCCTTAGAAACATCGGTAATCTAAGGATATCGGAAGCAATTCTTACCTCTAAACATATACCCTCTTTAAATAGCAGATCCGAGCTTTGTTCCCTCTTCATTCTTTAAACCCATTCCTCTTCCTAGATCATTCTAACTCTACCCGATCCCAATGATCTCAAACACCTATCCACCAAACCCATCTAGATCTCTACACTCTCACTTTCCTTGTTTTCTTTATACCCTTTCATTCAGCCACCCTTTCTCTATATCCCACTCCACTACGTTTATTTCTTCATATACCTTTCTTGTTGATACTCTTCCCAACAAACGAAATAAGGTTTTATATTATAGATTATAGTTATTATTTAAAACCATCATATAACTGATGCTTAATAATTTAGTATTTTGAGTAATTAAATACGTAAAAATAGTCTCTATATAAGAATTAACGAATTTATCTTGTTTACATTATTTATAATGGGGAAATAGTATTCGGTTTTCGAACAGCTTATGTTCGGATACGGAGACTCGCCTCTACACAGAATGGCGAATTTCTAATTAAGACAAGTTTCATCATAATGAGTTTCAAGTGAAAACCAAAGCAGCAAACCAGTAACTTATTCATCTAATATCTATCAATCTTTCCAGTTCAGTTTCTACAAGACAACAGATACCAGACTTACAATTGAACGTGTCGATTTATGCCGGCGGTTTCTGTTCCTTCTTCAATTTCCTGAAGTTCTTTCATACATTGCCCAGGGGTTGTTTGATTTCCTTCGAGTTCGATTGTTCTGTTTTTGTTCTTCTTCTGTTTACGTGTTGGTAAAACTGGATTTCATGGTTTTCAAACGTTCTATTTTGTCAGTACTGTTCAAATTATTAATTTTCACTCACGAGGAGTTATCACGCTGATCATCATCAGTGATTGTTCACTGAAAATCACCGGTGGTGTTCCCTGGAGCCTGGGTGACGACAAGTCTCCCCAGATTTCGAGCACTCTCAATCTCTTACGATAATCATTGCAAAGGACTTGCTTTATCGCAAAACCTGGTTACCATTGATTATCGTTGGCAACAACCATTGGGCTTCTCTGGGATGTGGGTGTCAATAAGCCTCCCCAAGGACCCAGTACTATCCGAACTCTTCCAGTTGAAAACTGGTTAGTGCTCTCCTCTGTCTTTCTATCCTCCTTGACCCGTCACGACTGTTTTGTGTTGTCTCAGCTGAAGCTGATACTTTCCATTTTGAGGGAAGGGTGACAGTATATACGATGTATTGCAGTTCCAGATCCATTGGGTTCACGCGGTCTTTTTTCCATGTTTCTGCTGCAATAGACATATGGCTGGTTAGTGTTCGTAATTTATGTAGATTGGTTTCCACATTCGAGAATTTGCCTTAATATTTCAGCTGTTTTCACCATTGCCGTCGGCGGTATAGTCACAGCCTTCCCTTTGATTCCAATTTATTCGGGGGGGGGGGTTCTAGGTATTTCGGGACTGTGTCGATTATTTGTATTATACTGACGTCTTTCATGTTCCATATTCCTTTCATTTCTCTGACAAGTTTCGTGTATTTGCTTCCTTTTTTTGTCTCCTAGATCTTTATTCTTCTGTAGTCTACTGGGAAGAAAAATCTACAATTCGGCAGTTTCTTTCGTTTATGTTAAGTATTATAACGTCCGACATCCTTGTTGGATGAGTTTATCTGTTTGTATCTCCATGTCTCAGACGATTTTGTGGTTTTCGTTTTCTAGTACTGTCTCATGTTTATGTCTGTACAATTTGTCTGCGTGTTCAAAATGAAATCATTTGCATAGTTCTCAGTGTATCACTTTCCCCACACAGTCGTGTCTGTTTTTGTATTCTTTTTGGGTTTGTTTGTTTTTCATTCACGTATTATGTGATTTACCGTCTCTTTTGTCCACAAAGACAACATTTACTGTTTTCCTGGGTTTGATCTATTTTAGCTTTAATGTAGTAAGTTTTAATTGCATTGTTCTGTGCAGCTGTCAGTAGCGATTCCGTTTTTCTGATCAAGTGTCCTTTACTTAGCCATGTCCAGATGTGTTCGTGCTTATCTTTAGTTGTCATTCTTATGAATCGTCCATAAAGCTGATTTCCTTGCCACTTTTCTTTTCTTGTCTTTTAGTTTATGGTTTCATCATTTTGACAGAGTCTCTTGCTGCGGTGATCAGCATTTCTGTGTTCTGGGTTATGCATTTTCTAATTTTATTTACAGTCTTTTATATTTACCAGTCCTCTACCCTCTTCGTTCCTTTTCACGTAACGTCTGTTAGTATCATATTTCATGTGTAGTTCATTGTGTATTGTCAGTAATTTCCTAGTCTTCCGGTCAATGTGCTTAAGTTCTTGATTTGTTCAGCCTATATTAATGGTTCAGAGTATCTTAATAGTGATACTGACCAGATGTCTATTCCTTTTACTAGATTTCTACTACGTAATTTCTTTTCTAAAAGTTATCTTGTTTTTCTCAAGTATTCTTTTCTAATCTTCTATTTCATTTGTGTAGATTTGATTGTTTGCTTCCAGAGCCCCGAAATATTTATGATTTTCTATTCGCTAAGCACCCTAATCTCTTCTTAGTTGGCCAGTTTCATGCCCTCCGCTGTTTCCAGTTTTCCCCTTTTCATCTTTAGCAATGCACACTTTTCCATCCCAAATTCCATTTAAATGTTCTGGCTGAAAATTCTGGTCGTGTTCATAAGCTTTTCCAGTTCCTTTTTGCTTTTTGCAAATAACTTCATATCGTTTATCGGGGTAGTTTATTCTCTGTTCTATGTCTGTAAACTTGTATCCGAACTTACATTTCCTGATTATTTAGTTGAGTGGCATGATGGCTATGAAAACAGTAGTGGTCATAGGGAGTCTCTGGGAGATTTCTCTCTGTATTCTTATCTCAGTCAGGTGTTGTCTAATAGCTGTTAGTTCCAGTTTCCATGTTATCATTGCTTTCTTAATTGCGATTAATAGTCCTGTCGGATATCTTGTACATTCTCAAGCATATTATTATTATTATTATTATTATTATTATTATTATTATTATTATTATTATTATTATTATTATTATTATTACTATTGTTATTGTTGTTGTTGTGTTGGTGGTGGGTGTTGTTGGTGTTGGTGGTGGGTGTTGTTGGTGTTGGTGGTGGGTGTTGTTGGTGTTGGTGTTGGTGTTGGTGTTGGTGGTGGGTGTTGTTGGTGTTGGTGGTGGGTGTTGGTGTTAGTGGTGGTTTTGGTGTTGTTATTGTTGTTGTTGGTGGTGGTGTTTTATTCTGCAGGAGTTCGCACACGAATCGTTACAATTAGTCGTTCACTGCTCTCTGGATTCTGAGTGACAATAAGTCTCCCAGGATTTTAGTCCTCTCCAGTTTTTTCCTCACTATTGCAACTTACTATGAGCTATTTACCATTGAGTAAAGACCAGTTTCTTATTCTGGAATTTGAGTAAGATTAAGGCTCCCCAGGATTTAAGTACTCCCAATGCCCTCCTGGTCCAGTTCTGGATGGTGCTGTCCGTTTTCGATTTTTCCATCCCCTCAGAGCATACATGATCATTTGATGTGATACCAATCTATATTTCTGCATTTATTGGTGGGAGCATTCAGATTATTGAATTTTTAATACTAGCAAATGTATGCTTCTTCTGGTCGCATACGTTTGCTAGTGACAGAAGTACATACAATACGTAGTTAAAAAAAATTAATATAAAAATTTTATTGCAATATATAAAATAAAAGTAAATGTCAAGCACGAACGCAGACCCCCAAAATATTGTTATGAATAAAATAAAGTAAAACCTATTTCCTTTTTATAGATGCCAAGAGAGAAAGAAAATAATAGGAAATTACAACATAGCCGCCAGCGATTACGGCATTAAAGTTCGATTTTCAAGTCTCTAAAAAATATATTAGAATTTTATTTCGGGATAAAACATACCATTTAAGACTAATTAATAAATGTTATCCAAAATGTGTGCGGAAATCAAACGAAATAAGTACATAGTACAATTGAACACCGAATGGAAATTTCTATTTCGTCCCTTGAGTTTTTATTTTTAACTACTTAGTAATTTGAAAAGTTTTTTTTTTTTAGTTTTAAATATAAAGGAGGATGTAATACATGGGAGGATTCCCCCACACACCCTTAAAATGGAGGACGGTCTTATGACAACAGAAATTATACTACACTTATAAATTCCGATTAAATCGATTTTGTTTCATTCATTTAAAACTGTCTAGTCACAAAAGAATAATTTCTATTGCTCCTTGGCCTTTTGACTAAGATCAAAGTGTAGTATCTCTTAATATCAACGGCGGAAGTTTTCTTGTAAACTAAAAGTTTTAAAATGTTTTCAAAATGTTATCGTTTTTTTAAAATAAAATCTATTTACTTAATTGTATTGATAATCATAATTATATTACTATCGAGAAAAATTTTGATTTGCTTTAATATGTTCCATTTATCAGTTCTATATTAACTAAAATACCCGTCCCAAATGTTGGCAATATTAAGTTTAATTTAGTTTTATGCAAATAATACTTCCAACTTTTGTGAAATTTTAACAATATTTATTCGACATCAATTAATAAATATTCCCATAACTTTAGTTTCTTGGGGATATGTTTAAAGATTCAGGGGGCATACTACGGGCAAAACCTCTAATTTGAAAATTCAAATAATCAGATTTGCATTGGATTTAATCCAGTGGACACCAATTAAGCAAAATCCCCTTAATGTTAATTTTGTCTTAAGATCTTACATTTGTGACATTTTCTAGAGTCAAAATCATGTAATGGATTTTGATCAAAATCAGAATAAGGAATCTTCGTAACATAAAGTAGTGCCAAACTGTTCTGTTTGGGGTATAAATTTATACCGGGAGAGGTATTCTTTATATATATATACATAAAATTAAACCATGGACACGTGTTTCTGGCTCACAGCCGTCATCAGCATAGCTAACTTAGACAAGGATCGAACCTTCGATAATGATGTCTATAGATCAGCGTTTTACCATCGGATCAAGACTGCTGTCTAAAAATATGTACGATTTTTATCACCTAAATATTTAATGTATTTTTATGTAATTATTTTTATTGGTGAGTGCAGCGATCGTTGTTATTTTGTTTACTACTATTTCGTTTGTCTCACTTCCTGTGAGCCAGAAACACGTGTCCATTGATTACTTTTATGTACGTATAAAATAAATAAATATATATATATATATATATATATATATATATATATTTAGGAAAAATACGTCCTATAAACTTAAGGACGACTAATAGTGCAATCTTCTGCATCTTAATCACTTGATAAATAATGTAAAATGTTGCCTAAAAGGTTGTTGCTTTATTAATTTGTCCTGGAATCTATTGAGTTATGTGTTATATTCTTTTACTAATATATTCAAGATAGCGGACCTCTGAGGGTCGCATTTGAATACAAAGTTTTTCTTTTGAACGTTTGGATTTTTTAAATTAAAAAACTTTTCATGAACCTTTTCTGATGAGCTTGAGGTGAACAGATTCAACATTGACATAATAATGTTGTTTGGTTCACTTTAAGCGAAACGATTTGTAAAATAATTTTGCACTGAAATGCATTTGTTTTGAAAAATGTTTTGTAAGAAAAAAAAATCTTGGCTTGGTAAATGAACTTTTATATATATATGATAAAAAGAAAAATGGAAGAATAATTAAAAATAAATAGGTAAAAGGTCTTACAAATTATATATATTTATTCATCAACAGACAGACTGTTTCGCTGTATAACAGCTCTTCAATGTGGATAGACTAGCACCGCTCCCTAACCAGGGATCGAACCTTCAACCATCTAGTTGACAGTCAGCCGTCCTAGGCTATGGGAGAATAGGTCGTAAATTATATCTACAATGTAAACACCGACCGCCGCTTCGATTCCGTTCCGATTCTTAACCAATTCTATATGTCAAACCTCGAAAACAAGATATTTAATAACATTTAAAAAACAAACTCTATTTACGTACGCTATGTCCATGCTATTCTTATTCTGACTAATAACAAGGAACACAAACTTCAAGACCTTTTCCAAAAAAAAATATGTTCTTAAATTCACCAGAGAACTGAACGTAAATAATAAATCCCATTCCTAGATGTTCTTATTAACGCCTCTAATAAATCGTTTAACACTTCCACTTGAATTAAAGATATAAAACAACTACTTATTAACAACGAATTCCCTAATTATATCGATGATGAACAAATAAAATTAATGATTCGAAACTTCAAAAACACCAGTACAAATAATAATATTCAACATCACAACTCAAACAATATTAAGATATAAATATAATAAAATGCAACCAAACTTCAGATTAGAAGAAAAATCCATTGAAAAATATTATGCAAAGATACATATCTCCAACTGACAATAACAAATAAATTAGACTTATAATTTACTATCAGAAATTTAAAACCCAAAATCTTGTAGTAAAAACAAATCTTCCCCAACTCAAAAACCACCAATGTTATTTATAAGTTTAAATGCCCTTTGGGAGAATGTAAGTCCTATAATAATAAAGCTAATAGCTACATTGGTTTTACAAGCACTACCCTATCTCGCCGCCTCACCATGCATCTTGTAAACTCTTGCTCAATTTACATCTACACAAACATAACTGCCCTCCCTCTGATTTAAGACAAATTCTAGTTAATAACACTAAAATTATACATTCCGAAACCAATAAAAAAAAATTAAAACCATTGGAAACTATCTACATAAAAACACAACAGCCTAACATTAACATCACATATGAAACCAGTGGTAACATTTTAAAATGCTTAACGTAATGCGATTTTGTTCTGTGATGCCATCCAGCGTTGCTGAATTTAAATCGTCAACGACTTCTTGGAACAATGCGAAAAAAGATCTATGTGCGTTTCTCCACTGTCTTTTAAAAGATTCTCTTCTTTCTATAGCTTTTTTGTTCATTTGCTTTCGACACCTGAGGATGATTCGACGAAGAATCGAAAACCTATGGAACATTTTTTTTTTAATACAAAAACGACACTCAGGAAAAATGAAAAGATAAAAAAGGTATAATTAAACAGACGAATTCTGTTATTTTTCACAATGTTAGCATAAATGATAAAATGCTGCTTAAATACAAACAATATATATATATATATATATATATATATATATATATAGAGAGAGAGAGAGAGAGAGAGATAGATAGAAGAAAAAAGAGTGATAAATATGTGACGATTGTCCAAATTTATTTCAGATTTCAATTGTTCAATGCAAGGTGTATTCAGTAATAAACTAGTGTTTATTATTCTTTCCTTAAGCCAAGGCTTTTCAAAGATCGAAATCTTATCATCATTTTTTTCTTCTATCTCTACAATTGCTCTATCTCGTATATTGAGCTAAACCTCTTCACAATAGGTTCCATCTACTAAAAGTTTTACTGTTGGTTTATATTTGATCCTATATATATATATATATATATATATATATATATATATATATATATATATATATATATATATATATATATATATACGTGTGTGTAAGTATACGTATATTTTTATGTATTTGCTTACATATCTGTGTGAAAGTATATCTAGATTTGTATGTTTTTTATTTTGCTTATATGTATAAGTTTCTGCGGATTTATATGTATGAGTGCATTTGTGCATGTGTCCATATTTGTATACATGTGTGTGTGCCTATGGGTGTGGAATTATGTGTAAATAATTGGGCCTCATGTATTTGGGTTTTCATCTATCTGTGAATGCCTAATTGCTTGACCGTCATCTAGAGACGACTGGTGACCATCTGGTGCCCACTTGACTGGCCTTCTTTCTATACAGTGGGCTGAAAGAAGGTAATTAAATGTGAAAAACATGAACAAAAGTTCAACAAAAAAAACAGTATACAGAATAAAATATTGATTTATTAGATGAAATGCTATTAAGTTTGAGAATCCGACGAATTTATCTATCTATCTATCTATCTATCTATCTATCTATCTATCTCTGTCTGTCTGTCTGTCTGTCTGTCTGTCTGTCTGTCTGTCTGTCTGTCTGTCTGTCTGTCTGTCTGTCTGTCTCTCTCTCTCTCTCTCTCTCTCTCTCTCTCTCTCTCTCTCTCTATATATATATATATATATATATATATATATATATATATATATATATATATATATATGTGCGTCGACGTACACTAGTGACTGGTTTTCTGTCATAAGTAGATCGCATTCTCTATTCCACCTCAAAGTCCTGGAAGCCATATATATCAAGTCAATCAAACCCTCCCTTTGTAAACAAAAGGAATGGCTTTTAGGACTTAATATGATCAACTTATGACTCTCCTCCCCATTTTTTTTAATTTTTTTTTCTCCTAAAATTGTCACTAGTTTTCATTACAATTGTTTTAGGTTTTAGTCGTATTTAATCACTTCCACGTTTTACTCTGATGAGTGTGGACGAAAACCGATTCAGTGCATTAATTTATTTCTTTTTAATCGTTTTCTCTCGTTTTTATATTTGTTTAATCTCATTCTACCCTCCCAAAAATGTCCCAAACGTCCGTATTCCTCGCCGTTATAAAATTTTGTACAACGAAAAATTTATTTAAATATAAGTGTAAATTAGTCGTCCAAGGCTATAGCAATGCGATGTGGTTGCCGTGAGATGGAAAAGTGAAAAGAAATAAACGCAGGGAGAAAGTGAAACTCAATTTAAATATATATATGTGTGTGTGTGTGTGTGTATGAAAATGACTGGAAAGTCAGTTTATGTGAAAAAAGGCTTTATTCAATCGATGTGACTTTTATCCATTTATTAAGATTGTTAGTGGTTAGTTGTTTTGTAGGTGAGCATAGTAGACTGAGTTATCCAAAATACTACAGAAAGAAAGCATTATTGAATTGTGAATCTCATTAATAACTTATTTTAAAAACAGATTTGTTAATTTAAATGTAATTCATTTGATTAGTAAACCTGTATTATATACAATGTAATTAGTATATTGTAAATTTCATCAATAAAAATGTGAGATCGATTTAATGGGTGTCGCTACATCACAGCTTTAATTGTGCATCTAAATGTATCTGTACCTGTACGTAGCTGTATTAAAAACAGATTGATCTGCACACTCACATTTTTTAATTTGAGTGTGCAGATTCAAAGTTAAAATTTGAAATGAACAAAATCTGAATTTAAATTAAAATTAGTATTACATTTTAAATTGAGCTATTTTAGTTTGAAGTTAGGGTTTGTTTCATCAGATGGTAAAATGGTACAAATGTCATTCGGGAGAATTCGGTGTATACCTCTAAATTAAAAAGATTAAATTCAAATTTTAAAAAGATAAATTTTCAATGTAAAATATCAAATTAAAAAAGACCAACTTCTAATTAAAAAATGTTTACTTCTAATTGAATGCGATTAAATTGAAATTATAAAAAATCTATTTCCAATTGGATAAGATCAAATTCAAATCAAAAAGCAACTTCAAATTAAAAAAAGATCAAATTCAAATGAAAATAAATCAAATTAGAAAAGATATTCTTCCAATTAAAACAGTACAAATCGTAATTAAAAAAGCACCTTTTCCAATTAAAGATCAAATTCAAATTATAGAAAACTAACTCCCAATTAAAAATAATCAACTTCAAATTAAAAACAATCAAATTCAAATCAGAAATATTCAACTTTCAATTAGAAAGGATCACATTCAAATAAAAATACAACTAATTAAAAAAGATGACATCCTAATTAAAATAGATCAAATTAAAATAGATATAATTCCAATTAAAAAAGTTCTAATTCAAATTATAAAAGATCAACACTGAATGAAAAATGAGCCACTTCCTTATTGGAATCAAATTCAAATTATAAAAGATCAACTTCCAATTATCAAAAGATCAAATTCAAATAAAAGACAACTTCCAGTTAAAATATATCAAATTCGGATTTAAAATGATCAAATTCAAATTAAAAGGTTCAAATCCAATTTTTTTAAAAATCAACTTCAAATAAAAAGGATGGATAAGTTTCCAATAGCTGAGATTAAATTAAAAATTGTTTCACATAAACAATAAATATCCTCGAATACAGACGAAGTGGTTTTCTCTTACTTAAACTTCATTAAAATTCAACAATCGTACCAGGCATAAACGCTCAATATAATTATCTATATAATCTGTACAAGAATACGCTTATTCACGTTTGTGCGTATCTTCCACATCCATTGAAAAAAATCGTCTGATCATCAAAGATGATTAACTGGCATTGTTACGGTAAAATAATCTGATTTTACACATTTTAAAATGAATTGTTTCCTTATTGAATTCTGTCAACTTGAACAATTTTTAAAATCTACTTTTTCATTCTTTTTTATCTTAGGTAATTTTAATAAACGTCTAATTGTTCCAATTTTAAATAAATTAATTAAAAAAAATATTTAGTAACAGGAAATATACCATTTATTTAAAAACTATTTACATTGTTACAATAAATAAATTAAAATGTTCAAACGTTCGTTTTATTTATTTTAAAAATATATTCAGCTGATAATTATTTTCACGGTAAATATAAACATAATATTTATCGTTTAAACTATATTTCAATTGTTACAACATTCAATAATTAAAAAAACATAATCGCTGTATTCATTTAAAGAATATTTAGCTGGAGAAATGATTCTTACGAGAGAAGAAAGATACAATTTGTTTTCTTAATATTATCAAACCTTACATACATGCATTATTTCAAGAGAACTATTATGATTAACAGTAAATTATACAGATGACAGAATCAACCGTGGAATTTCCACGAGGTCCCGCTATTAATATTAATATTTCTGTAAATGTATTCATAATGGATAAAGTTTATTTTGATCTCACTCTTATAAACTGTACCTTCATTCCACGTGGCGACCTACAATTTTCCCATGCTATTGATAACAGTAAGGCCTTGTGATAATGACAACATCTTACAAAACACCCACCTAGAGACACCACGCTAACATACTCTCAAACAGGTGTTTACACACATTATATATATATATATATATATATATATATATATATATATATATATATATATATAAATAAATGTGTGCTAAAATTAAATAAACCAGGAAGAATTCACACAATGAATGTGTTGGCTTTCTTAATAGTTGCTGCCACATTAGGTAAATATTGATTTTTATAACTTATTTTCATGGCTACGTTGCGAAAATGTCGCGTTGTCTGTCAACTCTATATGACATTTATTATGCCTCTCCTATAAATATTCGGGGGTGCGTATACGACAAACCTCTACAATTATTTTCAAATTCTTAAAATTTGAAAATATTTGCTTAACTATTATTTTAATGATCTTAACTTTTCGTGCGTAATCGATTTTAATCCGAAGAGCTTTTTAAAAATGTATTATTAAATAACAAATAATTGTAGAGATGTGTCATATACGCACCCCTGAATATTTGTAGGAGAGACATTATAAATGTCATATAGGGTTTTCGAGTAAGTCAGGTTTCCTCAATTAAGCAGGCTCGGTAAAAATAACGTTATTTTTTCTTTGAAACAAAATCTAGGATATAAACAATACATACTTATTGAGATTGTTGCTGGTTGGTTGTTTTGTTTTACAGCATCCCAAACCTTTTTGGATTATTTATAGCGAAACTGAATTGTTTCTGTTTTTTTTTTTAGATGAGCATTCATTCTTTAGATTATTTGGCTTATTTGGATACTGTTCTCATCCGGGATTTTATTTTCATAACGTTACAGCCGCAAGGACCTGTGGCATAATAGATATAAGTGCTAAGTAATAATCAGTTCTAAGTGAAGGTGTTCTAAAATAGAAGGTTCAATTTTTAGTGCGGGCGATACTACAAATACATTTACGAATTACTTAGAACTTCTGCCCGATCTGAATGAACGAGAGCAAGCTACTCCGTGAATTTAATTAAAGGTTTCGTTCAAAATTTCATACAGATTCCCGAGTTGAACAGAAGAATTTCTGAATTCGACAATATGCAAGTTAATAAGGTTGGAGGATACATAGGACGAAATGTTGTGAGAGTTACATCCGAGATGTAATCAAATTAACACGAAAAAGAATTTCTTTTCCTATCTATAAAATAATGCTTTACATGTAATATTTAATTATTGTCATCGTCTTTCTTTATGAAGTTTATTTAATTCTTGATTTGAAACCGCCTTCCCTTCATAGTAGGAATATCGTGTCAATACATTTATGCCGTTACCTTTCTGAGTAGAGTTCCTCCTGTATATTGAGACATTTATCGTTGCTTTTCTGAGAAGAGTTCCGCCTGTACATTTATACATTCGTCGTTGCTTTTATGGGTAGAGTTCCGCTTGTACATTTAGACATTCGTTGCTGGTTTTCTGAGTATAGTTTCGCCTGTACATTTAGACATTTGTCGTTGCGTTTCTAAGTAGAGTTCCGCCTGTACATTTAGACATTTGTCGTTGGTTTTCTGAGTAGAGTTCCGCCTGTACATTTATACATTCGTCGTTGCTTTACTAGGTAGAGTTCCGCTTGTACATTTAGACATTTGTCGTTGCTTTTCTATGTAGAGTTTCACCTGCACATTTTGACATTTTTCGTTGGTTTCCTGAGTAGAGTTCCGCCTGTACATTTAGACATGTGTTGTTGCTTTTCTTGAGTAGAGTTCCCCCTGTATATTAAGACATTTGTCGTTGCGTTTCTAAGTAGAGTTCCGCCTGTACATTTAGACATTTGTCGTTGCTTTTCTTGAGTAGAGTTCCCCCTGTATATTAAGACATTTGTCGTTGCGTTTCTAAGTAGAGTTCCGCCTGTACATTTAGACATTTTTCGCTGATTTTTTGAGTAGATTTTCGCTTGTACATTTAGACATTCGTCGCTGGTTTACTAAATAGAGTTCCGCCTGTACATTTAGACATTCGTCGCTGGTTATCTAAGAGGAGTTCCGCCTGTACATTTAGACATTCGTCGTTGGTTTTCTAAGTAGAGTTTCGCCTGTACATTTAGACATTTGACGCTGGTTTTTTGAGTAAATTTCTGCCCGTACATTTAGACATTCGTCGTTAGTTTTCTGAGTAGAGTTCCGCTTGTACATTTAGACATTCGTCGTTGCTTCTCTAAGTAGAGTTCCGCCTGTACATTTTGACATTTGTCGTTGGTTTTCTGAGTAGAGTTCCGCCTGTACATTTAGACATTTGTCGTTGCTTTTCTTGAGTAGCGTTCCGCCTGTAAATTTAGAAATTTGTCGTTGCTTTTCTGAGTAGAGTTCCGCCTGTACATTTAGACATTTGTCGTTGGTTTTCTGAGTAGAGTTTCGCCTGTACATTTAGACATTTGTCGCTGGTTTTCTAAGTAGAGTTCCGCTTGTACATTTAGACACTCGTCGCTGGTTTTCTAAGTAAAGTTCCGCTTGTACATTTAGACATTCGTCGCTGGTTTTCTAAGTAGAGTTCCGCTTGTACATTTAGACATTCCTTATTGCTTTTCTATGTAGAATTTCGCCTGTATTTTAGAAATTCGTCGCTGGTTTTTTTAGTAGAGTTCCGCCTGTACATTTAGACATTCGTCGCTTGTTTTCTAAGTAGATTTTCGCTTGTACATTCAGACATTCGTCGCTAGTTTTCTGAGTATAGTTTCGCCTGTACATTTAGACATTTGTCGTTGCGGTTCTTAGTAAGGTTCCGCCTGTACATTTAAAAATTTGCCGTTACTTTTATTGGTAGAGTTCCGCCTGTACATTTAGACATTCGTCGTTGTTTTCTAAGTAGAGTTCCACCTGTACATTTAGACATTCGTTGCTGGTTTTCTGAGTATAGTTTCGCCTGTACATTTAGACATTTGTCGTTGCGTTTCTAAGTAGAGTTCCGCCTGTACATTTAGACATTTGTCGTTGGTTTTCTGAGTAGAGTTCCGCCTGTACATTTAGACATTTGTCGTTGGTTTTCTGAGTAGAGTTCCGCCTGTACATTTAGACATTTGTCGTTGGTTTTCTGAGTAGAGTTCCGCCTGTAAATTTAGACATTTGTCGTTGGTTTTCTGAGTAGAGTTCCGCCTGTAAATTTAGACATTTGTCGTTGGTTTTCTGAGTAGAGTTCCGCCTGTAAATTTAGACATTTGTCGTTAGTTTTCTGAGTAGAGTTCCGCCTGTACATTCAGACATTTGTCGTTGGTTTTCTGAGTAGAGTTCCGCCTGTAAATTTAGACATTTGTCGTTGGTTTTCTGAGTAGAGTTCCGCCTGTACATTTAGACATTTGTCGTTGGTTTTCTGAGTAGAGTTCCGCCTGTAAATTTAGACATTTGTCGTTGGTTTTCTGAGTAGAGTTCCGCCTGTACATTTAGACATTTGTCGTTGGTTTTCTGAGTAGAGTTCCGCCTGTAAATGTAGACATTTGTCGTTGGTTTTCTGAGTAGAGTTCCGCCTGTACATTTAGACATTTGTCGTTGGTTTTCTGAGTAGAGTTCCGCCTGTACATTTAGACATTTGTCGTTGGTTTTCTGAGTAGAGTTCCGCCTGTAAATTTAGACATTTGTCGTTGGTTTTCTGAGTAGAGTTCCGCCTGTAAATTTAGACATTTGTCGTTGGTTTTCTGAGTAGAGTTCCGCCTGTACATTTAGACATTTGTCGTTGGTTTTCTGAGTAGAGTTCCGCCTGTACATTTAGACATTTGTCGTTGGTTTTCTGAGTAGAGTTCCGCCTGTAAATTTAGACATTTGTCGTTGGTTTTCTGAGTAGAGTTCCGCCTGTACATTTAGACATTTGTCGTTGGTTTTCTGAGTAGAGTTCCGCCTGTACATTTAGACATTTGTCGTTGGTTTTCTGAGTAGAGTTCCGCCTGTAAATTTAGACATTTGTCGTTGGTTTTCTGAGTAGAGTTCCGCCTGTACATTTAGACATTTGTCGTTGGTTTTCTGAGTAGAGTTCCGCCTGTAAATTTAGACATTTGTCGTTGGTTTTCTGAGTAGAGTTCCGCCTGTACATTTAGACATTTGTCGTTGGTTTTCTGAGTAGAGTTCCGCCTGTAAATTTAGACATTTGTCGTTGGTTTTCTGAGTAGAGTTCCGCCTGTACATTTAGACATTTGTCGTTGGTTTTCTGAGTAGAGTTCCGCCTGTAAATTTAGACATTTGTCGTTGGTTTTCTAAGTAGAGTTCCGCCTGTACATTTAGACATTTGTCGTTGGTTTTCTGAGTAGAGTTCCGCCTGTAAATTTAGACATTTGTCGTTGGTTTTCTGAGTAGAGTTCCGCCTGTACATTTAGACATTTGTCGTTGGTTTTCTGAGTAGAGTTCCGCCTGTAAATTTAGACATTTGTCGTTGATTTCCTGAGTAGAGTTCCGCCTGTACATTTAGACATTTGTCGTTGGTTTTCTGAGTAGAGTTCCGCCTGTAAATTTAGACATTTGTCGTTGGTTTTCTGAGTAGAGTTCCGCCTGTACATTTAGACATTTGTCGTTGGTTTTCTGAGTAGAGTTCCGCCTGTAAATTTAGACATTTGTCGTTGCTTTTCTGAGTAGAGTTCCGCCTGTACATTTAGACATTTGTCGTTGGTTTTCTGAGTAGAGTTCCGCCTGTAAATTTAGACATTTGTCGTTGGTTTTCTGAGTAGAGTTCCGCCTGTACATTTAGACATTTGTCGTTGGTTTTCTGAGTAGAGTTCCGCCTGTACATTTAGACATTTGTCGTTGGTTTTCTGAGTAGAGTTCCGCCTGTACATTTAGACATTTGTCGTTGGTTTTCTGAGTAGAGTTCCGCCTGTACATTTAGACATTTGTCGTTGGTTTCCTGAGTAGAGTTCCGCCTGTACATTTAGACATGTGTCGTTGCTTTTCTTGAGTAGAGTTCCGCCTGTAAATTTAGACATTTGTCGTTGCTTTTCTGAGTAGAGTTCCCACTGTATATTAAGACATTTGTCGTTGCGTTTCTAAGTAGAGTTCCGCCTGTACATTTAGACATTTTTCGCTGATTTTTTGAGTAGATTTCCGCCTGTACATTTAGACATTCGTCGCTGGTTTACTAAATAGAGTTCCGCCTGTACATTTAGATATTCGTCGCTGGTTATCTAAGAGGAGTTCCGCCTGTACATTTAGACATTCGTCGTTGGTTTTCTAAGTAGAGTTTCGCCTGTACATTTAGACATTTGACGCTGGTTTTTTGAGTAAATTTCTGCCCGTACATTTAGACATTCGTCGTTAGTTTTCTGAGTAGAGTTCCGCTTGTACATTTAGACATTCGTCGTTGCTTCTCTAAGTAGAGTTCCGCCTGTACATTTAGACATTTGTCGTTGCTTTTCTTGAGTAGCGTTCCGCCTGTAAATTTAGAAATTTGTCGTTGCTTTTCTGAGTAGAGTTCCGCCTGTACATTTAGACATTTGTCGTTGGTTTTCTGAGTAGAGTTTCGCCTGTACATTTAGACATTTGTCGCTGGTTTTCTAAGTAGAGTTCCGCTTGTACATTTAGACACTCGTCGCTGGTTTTCTAAGTAGAGTGCCGCTTGTACATTTAGACATTCGTCGCTGGTTTTCTAAGTAGAGTTCCGCTTGTACATTTAGACATTCCTTATTGCTTTTCTATGTAGAATTTCGCCTGTATTTTAGACATTCGTCGCTGGTTATTTTAGTAGAGTTCCGCCTGTACATTTAGACATTCGTCGCTTGTTTTCTAAGTAGATTTTCGCTTGTACATTCAGACATTCGTCGCTAGTTTTCTGAGTATAGTTTCGCCTGTACATTTAGACATTTGTCGTTGCGTTGCTAAGTAAGGTTCCGCCTGTACATTTAAAAATTTGCCGTTACTTTTATTGGTAGAGTTCCGCCTGTACATTTAGACATTCGTCGTTGCTTTCTAAGTAGAGTTCCGCCTGTACATTTAGACATTCGTTGCTGGTTTTCTGAGTATAGTTTCGCCTGTACATTTAGACATTTGTCGTTGCGTTTCTAAGTAGAGTTCCGCCTGTACATTTAGACATTTGTCGTTTGTTTTCTGAGTAGAGTTCCGCCTGTACATTTAGACATTTGTCGTTGGTTTTCTGAGTAGAGTTCCGCCTGTAAATTTAGACATTTGTCGTTGGTTTTCTGAGTAGAGTTTCGCCTGTACATTTAGACATTTGTCGTTGGTTTTCTGAGTAGAGTTCCGCCTGTACATTTAGACATTTGTCGTTGGTTTTCTGAGTAGAGTTCCGCCTGTACATTTAGACATTTGTCGTTGGTTTTCTGAGTAGAGTTCCGCCTGTACATTTAGACATTTGTCGTTGGTTTTCTGAGTAGAGTTCCGCCTGTAAATTTAGACATTTGTCGTTGGTTTTCTGAGTAGAGTTCCGCCTGTACATTTAGACATTTGTCGTTGGTTTTCTGAGTAGAGTTCCGCCTGTACATTTAGACATTTGTCGTTGGTTTTCTGAGTAGAGTTCCGCCTGTACATTTAGACATTTGTCGTTGGTTTTCTGAGTAGAGTTCCGCCTGTACATTTAGACATTTGTCGTTGATTTCCTGAGTAGAGTTCCGCCTGTACATTTAGACATGTGTCGTTGCTTTTCTTGAGTAGAGTTCCGCCTGTAAATTTAGACATTTGTCGTTGCTTTTCTGAGTAGAGTTCCCCCTGTATATTAAGACATTTGTCGTTGCGTTTCTAAGTAGAGTTCCGCCTGTACATTTAGACATTTTTCGCTGATTTTTTGAGTAGATTCCCGCCTGTACATTTAGACATTCGTCGCTGGTTTACTAAATAGAGTTCCGCCTGTACATTTAGATATTCGTCGCTGGTTATCTAAGAGGAGTTCTGCCTGTACATTTAGACATTCGTCGTTGGTTTTCTAAGTAGAGTTTCGCCTGTACATTTAGACATTTGACGCTGGTTTTTTGAGTAAATTTCTACCCGTACATTTAGACATTCGTCGTTAGTTTTCTGAGTAGAGTTCCGCTTGTACATTTAGACATTCGTCGTTGCTTCTCTAAGTAGAGTTCCGCCTGCACATTTTGACATTTTTCGTTGGTTTTCTGAATAGAGTTCCGCCTGTACATTTAGACATTTGTCGTTGCTTTTCTTGAGTAGCGTTCAGCTTGTAAATTTAGAAATTTGTCGTTGCTTTTCTGAGTAGAGTTCCGCCTGTACATTTAGACATTTGTCGTTGGTTTTCTGAGTAGAGTTTCGCCTGTACATTTAGACATTTGTCGCTGGTTTTCTAAGTAGAGTTCCGCTTGTACATTTAGACACTCGTCGCTGGTTTTCTAAGTAGAGTGCCGCTTGTACATTTAGACATTCGTCGCTGGTTTTCTAAGTAGAGTTCCGCTTGTACATTTAGACATTCCTTATTGCTTTTCTATGTAGAATTTCGCCTGTATTTTAGACATTCGTCGCTAGTTTTTTTAGTAGAGTTCCGCCTGTACATTTAGACATTCGTCGCTTGTTTTCTAAGTAGATTTTCGCTTGTACATTTAGACATTCGTCGCTAGTTTTCTAAGTAGAGTTTTGCCTGTACATTTAGACATTCGTCGTTGCTGTTCTGAGTAGAGTTCCGGCTGTACATTTAGACATCTGAGTAGATTTCTGCCTGTACATTTAGACATTCGTCGCTGGTTTGCTGAGTAGAGTTCCGCCTGTACATTTAGACATTCGTCGCTGGTTTACTGAGGAGAGTTCCGCCTGTACATTTAGACATTCGTCGCTGGTTTTCTGAGTAGAGTTCCGCGTTTACATTTAGACATTTGCGTTGCTTTTCTAAGTAGAATTTCGCCTGTACATTTAGACATTTATCGTTGTCTTTGGGGGGTAAGATGTGTATCTACATTTAAACAATCATTGTTGCATTTTTTTGATTTCTCCCTGTACATTTAGATAGTTGCTGTGGCTTTTCTGAGTACAGTTTTGCCCGTACATTTAGACATTGGTCGTTGCTTTTCTGAGTCGAATCCCACCTTTACATGTAGACATTAATCGTTACTTTTTTGTAATAGGGTTCTGCCTGTACACTTAGAAATAGATCATAGCTTTTCTTAATAAGGTTACTTTGTACATTTATACATTAATAATTAACTTTCTGAATAGAGTTCGACCTATATATTTAGACATAGATCGTTACTATTCTAAATAGAGTTCCCGTTGTACACTAAGACATTGGCCGCTGCTTTCTGAGTAGAGGTTCTCCTGAACATTTAGACATTAATCGTTACATTTCTGAATAGAGTTCCACCTGTACACTTAGTCATTAATTGTAACCTTTCTGTATAGAGTTCCGCCTGTACATTTAGACATTGGTCGTTTCCTTTCTGAATAGAGTCTCACCTGTACATTTAGACATTAATCGTAACTTTTCTGAATATAGTTCCGCTTGTATATATAGACATTGGTCGTTGCTTTTCTCAGTAGTCTCTCACTTGTACATTTATACATTAATAATTAACTTTCTGAATAGAGTTCCGACTGTACATTTAGACATTGGTTGTTGCTTCTTTTAGAGTTCTGCCTGTACATTTAGATATTGGCTGTTGCTTTTCTGAGTCGAGTCCCACTTTTACATGTAGACATTAATTGTTTCTTTTTTAAATAGGGTTCTGCCTGTACACTTAGACATAGATCATTGCTTTTCTTAATAAGGTTCCGCTTGTACATTCATAGATTAATAATTCATTTTCTAAATAATGTTCCATCTGTACATTTAGACATTTATTGTTACTTTTCTAAATAGTGTTCCCCTTGTATACTTAGACATTGGTATTTGCTTTTCTGAGTAGAGTTCGACCTGCACATTTAGACATTGGTCGTTACTTTTCTGAGTAGAAGTACTCCTGAAAATTAATCGTTACATATCTGAATAGAGTTCAACCTGTAGACTTTTACATAGGTTATTGCTTTTCTGAATAAAGTTCCGTCTGGACATTTATACATTAATAGTAAACCTTCTGAAGAGAGTTCTGCCTGTACACTTAGACATTGGTCGTTGCTTTTCTGAGTAGAGTTCAACCAGTACATTTAGACATTAATCGTAAACTTTCTGAATAGAGTTCCCCTGTACACTTTGTCAATAAGTGTTACCTGTCTGAGTAGGGTTCCGCCTGTACATTTAGACATTCGTCGTTTCCTTTCTTAATAGAGTTATGCCTTTACACTGAGACATTTGTCGTTGCTTTTCTTAGTAGATTTTCACCAGTACACTTAGACATTGTGTGTACATTTAGACATTGGTTGTGGTGCTTTTAAATAGAGTTACCCCTGTACATTTAGACATTGGTCGTTGCTTTGTGAGAAAAATTCTACTCGTACATTTAAAATGTTATCGTTACCTTTCTGAATAGAGTTCCGCCTGTACATTTAGACATTAGTTGTTACCTTTTCTGAATAGAGTTCTGCCTGTACATTTAGACATTAGTTGTTACCTTTTACTGAATAGAGTTCCGCCTGTACATTTAGACATTAGTTGTTACCTTTTCTGAATAGAGTTCCGCCTGTACATTTAGACATTGGTCGTTTCCCTTCTGAATAGAGTTCCACCTGTACACTTAGACATTGGTCGTTGCGTTTTTAGATAGTGTTAAGTCTGTATACTAACACATTAGTCGTTGCGTTTCTCAGTAGAGTTCCACCTGTACATGTAGACATTAGTCGTTAACTTTCTGAATAGAGTTCCGGCTGTACACTTAGACATTGGTCGTTCCGATTTTAAATAGTGTTACTGTTGTACATTTAGACATTGGTCGTTGTGATTTTAAATAGTGTTACTGTTGTACATTTAGACATTGGTCGTTGTGATTTTAAATAGTGTTACGCCTGTACATTTAGACATTGGTCGTTGTGATTTTAAATAGTGTTACTCCTGAACATTTAGACATTGGTCGTTGTGATTTTAAATAGTGTTACTGTTGTACATTTAGACATTGGTCGTTGTGATTTTAAATAGTGTTACGCCTGTACATTTAGACATTGGTCGTTGTGATTTTAAATAGTGTTACTCCTGTACATTTAGACATTGGTCGTTGTGATTTTAAATAGTGTTACACCTGTACATTTAGACATTGGTCGTTGTGATTTTAAATAGTGTTACTCCTGTACATTTAGACATTGGTCGTTGCTTTTCTGAATAGAGTTCCGCATGTACATTTAGACATTGGTCGTTATATTTCATGTGTAGAATTTCGCCTGTACACTTAGATATTGGTCGTTGCGATTTTAAAAAGTGTTACGCTTGTACATTTAGACATTGGTCGTTGATTTTCTGAGTAGAGTTCTACCTGTACATATAGACATTAATCGTAACTTTTCTAAATAGACTTCGGCCTGTACATTTATACATTGTTCATTACTTTTCTGAATAGAGTCACGCCTGTACATTTAAACATTAGTCGTTGCTTTTCTGAGTAGAGTTCTACATGTACACTTAGACATTAATGGTTACTTTTCTGAATAGTGTCACCTGTACACTTAGCCATTTGTCATTGCTTTTCTTTTGACTAGCTGTACTTAACCGGCATTTTCCGGGTGTAAAAAACTGACTGACTTGTTTACGAAGAAATAGAAATTAATTTCGGTGATTTTTACAGAAATCAATGGAAATGAATTATTTGATTATTACTAATTAACCTATTATTATTTATGTTCTAACACAGCTGCTGAGCGTAATGGGGCTCAAATATGGGCTATATTTAGTGTTATGCAAAGAGAGTAAAAGTGGGTTTAAGACTTTCGTGAAAATTTAGATACCTTTTTGTGAAATTTTTACAATAGACGTCAAAAAATATATATTCGCTTAATTTAATTTTGTTTTACGTATTTGAAAGTTTTTTTTATATATACGGGACATAATATGGACGCAACTTGATATTTCCTTAATTGCATTTTCTTTTTAAGACTTAATATTAGACATTTTTAAGAATAAATATCATGTGATGCATTTTGATCAAAATTAGAATAAGGATTCTAGACATGAGGTTGAGTAACATCATATCTTAATTTTAATTTACGTAAAGTGACATAAAAGTAGTGCAAAACTGTTCTGTTCGGGAAATTAATTTTACCTGGGACAGGTATTCTTCTTGTTTATTGTGATTATTTGTTTACTGATTATGTATTAACAGGCTCAGTGCACGCGGTTATCTGTAAAGATAAGCCAAATGGAGTGTACGAATTCGGCTGTCTCTCCTACACGAAATGCGTTAATCACAAACCGGTCATTGTTGAGTGCCCGTTAGGCCAAGTATTTGATATGAACCAAAAAATATGCTCTTCGTAAGTATCGTTTTATATTTATACCTGACTCTTTCAAACGATTATTTAGTTGTGCAACATTTCAAAATGGACAGATAAGTAATTAAACAGTTATTAAAATATTAATAGTATTAAATAATATTCGAATAAAACATTTAAACTGTCTTTGTATAGCCGGGATTATTTTTATTTTTATCTTTTTTTTTTTAACTATGTCGTCTTCTTTTTACCAAAATCTCTCTCTCTCTCTCTCTCTCTCTCACACACACACTTACTCTCTCTCTCTTATATATATATATATATATATATATATATATATATATATATATATATATATATATATATATATATATATATATATAAGTGATTAGAATAAAAATTGGAAAAAGTACAATATTTATTAAATCATCAAATAGTAAAAACAAAAGGAATATATAAATAAACATTTTTTCCTTTTCTTTAACCCATGGATTTTCAAAAGTGTATGCTTTTATTATCAGAAGAGATCATAGGGATAAAACAATAAAATTTAGCACATATTTGAAAATATAAAGATTTTAAAAATATTAAAATATACAAAAGAAATTTAAGCAAAGATGAAAACATGTAAACATGTCCAAAAAGGAGGAGATCATAGATGATAAGCAAATAGCAGAATGTCTCTAAAATTTCGAAAGGGACTTTTGAGATAGGATATAATTTGAAGATTAAAGTTTATTTTCATCTTTATTATCTCTCGAATCACTAACATATATATATATATATATGTGTGATTTTATGAAGGCTTACCAAAGCATTCCTTTCAGGACACCAATGATCACTATTAAAGATATTTTTTCTTACAAATATTATTTATTCAAATAAAATGTTTTTCCTACACGTGTTTCACTACGAAGCAGTTACTTGCTTGGCAGATCATCAGGGAAATTAAATGTCTGGAATACTGGTTTCAACTGCCGACAATACACAATGTGGCGTTGCAATAGTTGAGGTCACTTAAGAAGAGAAGAGGAAAAAAAAATAAAAATAAAAGTCAAAATTAAAAAACAAGGAAGAACAACGATAAAAAAAAGAAAGTCCTAGAAAAGTCTTAGAAAAGTAGCTCGTTCATTATTTCTTCCACCAAGCCAACAAGCAAATAATCGGTCCCAAATACATTCAAAAAAAAAAAAAAAAAAAATATATATATATATATATATATATATATATATAGTTTTAAAGTGAATGATTGCGGTAAGAAATCCAAGTAAGAGAGCCCAATGTAAAAAACAGAGCAAGAATAGAAAATAGAAAGAAAAAATTCACATACACATTTTAACTGTCGGCATTATAATTTATTTCGACCTATCATCGACGTATCTTAATGATAAGTTTTTAATTTTATTTTTCGTTCTTACTGGAGATACATATTATCTGACCTCTTTATGTTTCCCTCCCCTTCTTTTTTGATGATTTTAACTTAAGTGTGTTGTTTTTCCACTATTTTTTATCCCCCCCTCTCTCTCTGCCTATGATATTTCTTTTTTGGCAGGTGAATATTTCTTTTTTCCGTCATTTTCAATATGTAGCTGTCCGGTTAGCATTCTGAAGAGACCAGGAGGTCGAAATAAATTATAATGCTGACAGTTACAATGTGTATTTAAATTATTTTTTCTATATTCTATATATATATATATATATATATATATATATATATATATATATATATATATATATATATATATATATATATACATTCGTACATATGTATATACGGTGTGTGTCTGTGTGTATGTTTTGTCTGATCCTTGTGTGTACCTTATAGAAAAAAGGTTAGAGGATTTACATAAAACGTAAAAGTGTATCCTTATGTAACATTTACCGGAAAAGACAATAAAAGTGCTGCGAAAGTTCAACTCTAAGGGTAGCATTTTTATGGGCTATGAGAGCAAAAGCCCATCAAACTTTAAATATATCTTATTTTAAATAAATTAAAGCATATGTATAAAATTTTTACTGTGGAAGACATTGAAAGTGGTCTAGAATTTCTAAGTGTCTTACCAACTTAAGGGGGCTATGGGGGTCAAACCTCCTTTAAAACTTCAAATATATCCTATTTTGATGAAATGTATATCATATGTATATAATTCTCAGAGGGAAGACAATGGAAGTGGTCCCGAATTTCTAAGCTACTCTCTATGTGCCGAAAATCGAAGTGGGCCGTGTGAAGAGAACTTCAAATCTGATTTTAATGAAATTTAAGACACTTATAAGACACTAATTCAGAGAGCTTTCTGACATTTCAGTTTCTTCCGACTATATTAGGGAAGCGAAACGGGAGGAGGGGACAGTAAAAACAAGGAAAATAATATGGTGAATAATATAGTGAACGGCAATGGCAGGTCTTTTGGATAGTTAAAAAATAAATGTTATTTTTTTTGATTATTACGGTATGGTATGGTCTCTTAACCGTTTTAAAATTTCACATTTGAATGCATTCAAACAGTGAAAATTATTTTACTTATAATTCACACGTGCCTAACAGAGCACAAAACCACTGAAATCAGACATTACGAACCCGAACTTCAACAAGAACAAAAGTCCACGGCTAAGTGACAACATGCCGCATAAAAAAAGAAGGAAAACATATCGTCTGCATTTTCCTGATCGGGATTTTGTATGGATGAAAAATTTGAATTTTACATAAATAATATGTTTATTTAAAAAAAATCTGCATTTTGACTGGCCTCTGAACCGTTTTAAAATTTCAAATTTAAATCATTCAAACAGTGGAAGTACTTTTACGTATACATAATTTTGTTAATGTCTTGTTTGTATTATTTGGATTATTCGGACTAGTGTTCTCATCTTGGATGTTATTCTCAGAACATTTCGGCCGATATAACCTCCGACCTTCTCCCAGTGTATCTTGTCGAACTCGGTGTTTAATTTTTTAATTAATGATTAATGGTTCCCATATTGTATAGAATTCTATACTAGGTCTACATTGTCCCTCAACATATGCGTTGTTTCTTTGAGTTGTCTTACTCTCCATCGCTTTTCTCTGTTTATAATTTTTACTTCGTCCCATAGGGGTAGATGGTTTCCCTTTTCGCTCGATATGTAGTCAATCATAACCGACTTTTTAATATCGCTACGTATTAGGCTTTCAATGTCCTTCTAGCCTTACGTTTAGTGGCCGACATGTCTCACCTTTGTATTTTTCCCACTCTTACATGGAATTAAATACACACAGTTCTGGAACATAAACTTTTCTATAGACGGTTTGACTCAAGCGAGATGTTTTCCGAGAGTTGAGTCGCTCCTGGATACTGTCCCGATGTCATATGGATTACATATTCTCTGAGAAGCGCTTCATAAATTTCGTACAGATCCCCCGAGTTCAACTTAAATATTACAAAGTTAGACAAGACGCACTCGAAGAAGGGCGGAAGTTACATCGGCTGAAACGTTGTGAGAATAACATCTAAGATGAGAACAGTAGTCCGAATAATTTAAAATAATACAAATTATCAATCCTCATCTAAAAAATTCCGAAACATAATATAAGGTTTTAATTTTCTCTATTTATAAAATTATCCAATGTAAATAGCTTCCAAAGTAACCGTTTATACATGAGGCTTTACTAAGAAATTTCAATCCAGAAATTACTTTGTATTCAACAGTTTCCAAATTATTTTCAAGGGTCACGAAGTAATACATTTTTTACTATTAATAAAATATCAAAACGGCTGCTTGTTTGTGAAGAAGCCGAAATGCATTGTGGTGGATTGAATTTCATAATTTCATAATTTAATTATATTCATGAATGGGATTTTTAAAAAGCACAACGGGGACAACTTATTTGATTCCAACAGATTATCCAGACGAAGGTTCATCCTCGGCCTAACATTTACGGGTAACAAGAATTGGAACAAATACTGCCAAATCTAATGCAAAGAAGGTGGGCTCTCTCTAACAACCTAGAAAAGTTCTCACACTTGACAGTATCCTATACCTCTACAAAGTCACCATTCGCCTATGAGTGAAGTATTGTTGCCACATCTGGGTTTGTGCACCAACCACTAGTCTCTCTCTCTCTCTCTCTCTCTCTCTCTCTTAGACAAGGTCCAAAAAGAACCTCTAATCTTATAGGTCGTATACTTTCTAACAAACTTCAGCCCTTGTCCCATCCCCGCAATGTTGCATCCCTGTGCTTGTTTTACGAATACTTCAATGGAATGTGTTCCGACGAACTTGCTGCACGTGTCCCCCTCAAGGCAATTACCTCGATCACCCGACAACAATCAAAGTCTCACTCCTTGACTGTAGTGTTATCCAGATGACTTTCTACTATAACAGCGTCTTTCCTCGAACTGCTTGCCTTTGGTATTTCCTCTTTGCTTCATATTTCAACGACTGTTCCATGCATAAATTTAAATGTAATGTGAGCAAACATCTCACTGCATAACTCCCCACTTAGGATGGCTGTAGAAATTTGGCCCCTAATTCACAGTACCCAATTACGTTTCAGTTGCAATGTGCCTTGTTTGGGGTGAACAAAAAGTTTTAAAAAATAAACAGCTGGAAATTTGTTGTGTAGATCACACATAGCAGCAGTTCGTTCTTTCCTCTTCTTCTTCATTGCTGTTTTTGTCGTGGTGCGTGTTGATTAATTGCAGTGGTTGTAAATAATGACACCATAATATCTTCTGCGGTTTAAAAATGCTTTGGTGTTTTTATTTTTATTATTCAGTATACAGTACACATATATAATAACCCCGACATTGGGAAAGAGAGGAATATTTTTTCAGCTTATCCCATACGTGTTCATGTCGACATTTTGTCTCTTCTTTTTCTTTCGTGTTAACCCCGAGCCACGGCGGAGTCCGCAATGATAGATTATTTGTTTCCACTTGCCACGATCACAGGCTTAGTCCGGGTGAAGGTCAGTTTTACAGAGATCTTTGTGCAGGGCGTCTACCCATTTCATCATCAGTATTCGTCTCGATCACTTATCGGCGACTTCTAATAGAAAAACAAGTTTCGTGACGATGTTCAAACAACCTGAGCCGCAATCCCCTGATCTTACTCTCAATCGGTGCGATGCAGTGTAATGCCAAACATCCGGCGGAGCATTTTGGTTTCCATAACGGCGAATCTTCGATCCGCCTACTTCGTTGTCGGTAAGCACTCAGTGTTGTACAAAGCGACGGCTCTCACAACAGTTCAGTAGATCTTCGACTTTGAACGATTGCTGATCTTGCGATCACAGAAGGTATCGGTGGTGGTGCGCCACTTGAGCCACGTCGCATTGATGCGCGCAGCAACTTCTTGTCTATGATGCAATATCTTGATACGTAGTTCTAACTCTAGACTTTTTGCCTCTTTTTATTATTCGTAAATCGATTGAGTTTATTGAGATTTGTACAGCTTTTGAACCAGACGAAACCGACTTTTACCGACGCAGAAATACGTAAACAGTCGGAAAAAAGCCGAATCAAAACGAACTGGCGTGAAAATCAAAACGAGGCAACTTTTCAACTGAAAAAAAAAAAGAATGAAAGAAAAGCACTACGTTCATTTGTAGATATAACTGAATGTAATTTGTTTTTAGGCGTATATTTTGTAAACAAAACCCCTGTAAAGTGTAGTTTTTATTAAAACCAGAAATGGGGCGCTCACTATTACTTCGGGTCAGGATGGACTTAGGAGTAGTTGTAACGAAAGGATGACTCGGTCTTCCTAAAATAGTATATAGATTTTCTGATAACCAACTACGATCTGACAGTTGCGACGAAAAGCCATGGAAATAACATCAAAATAATCCGAATAATTTGATATCGAAGTAACATACTAGTTTATCCCACTCCATAAGCAATGTTGGTACAATACCTAGATATGTCAATTTCCATCTTTAACTAGCTTCTACCGCTTTATAGCGGGTGCACAGTTTGGTGAGTGGGGGGTTATGTAGTTGATATGATTGGCAAGTAGACTAGGCAGAAAACACACGCAGAATGGGATGGAAAAGATCGATTTCGGGGTGGTCGCCGAACACCTTGGGTGTCCGAGGCAGTTTAGTGTCGAACCCGAGACAAATTTGTGAATGTAAGAACTTACTTCGATGTCACATTTTTCTGAATATTGGCGCCTTGTTTACATCTTATTTCAATTGTTTATGTATTATTTTTATTATTCCAAATATTGTTTTAATTTTTAATGTTATTCTCACAACGTTTCGGCCGTTGTAATCTCCAACTTTCTACAGGTGTGTCTTGTCGAACTTGGAAATGTGTACGTAATTTCGAACGGAATCCTTCTTTTATTCCCCATAGGTTGATTGCTCTCGTTCTGTCACCTATGTCCGGGTAGATTGCCTTTTTATCGCAACTGTCAGATCCACGTTGGTTAGCTAGAATTAAACAAGCCGCGCGTGCGTGATCCCCCTCTGTATGTGACTCGATGTGGCGAGTGTAAAATGCAATAAATTTGGGCAATTTGGGGCATTTTTGACTCCCTGGGGGCGCTAACCAGCATTTTTCTGAGGTCAAGGATGCTCATTTTATATCCAGAACAATTGCCTGTACATTTTGGCCGAGTTTCAGAAAAATTGAATGGATGGATCAAACGTTATGGGAGAAAAGGGTCATTTTTTGCCATTTTGGGGGCTTTTGACCCCCTGGGGCGCGAACCAGATTTTTTCTAAGGTAAGCGATACATATTTTCTATTAGGAGCAATTGCCTCCACATTTTGGCCAAGTTTCAGAGAAATTGAATGGATGGATGAAAAGTTATAGGGCAAAAAAATGTAATTTTTTGCTATTTCAGGACCTTTTCACCCCCTGGGGGGCTAACCAGATTTTTTTCAAAAATCGGAGAATGTCACTTTCTAACCTGACAAAAGTTACAACTTCATGCAAAATTTCAGAGAAATTCAATGGATGGTTGCGAAGAAAAATCCGGACGGACGGACGGACATGCCTCAAAACGTAAGTTCCCCGATTTTATAAATCGGAGGACCAATAAACAACTAATATATATATACTATTAAAAAGTCGTGATGTTTTGTTTTTTTTAATTTGTCTGCTCGTACGCAAATAGAAACATGTGACAAAAAGGAATAGCTAGAGTACACATTGATAAGGCAGTAGTTTTGACGATGTCAATATCCGAGTTCAAAGCGCACATAAGTCTAAAAGATTCTTTTTTTAACTGTATACGTATTTTACAAATGAAAAGAAAGTAATGTAACCTAATGTTACATAGCAAAGGTCGTGTTTGGATTGCAGGGTTTGAGTGACACATAAAAGTTTAGGTGACCTCAAAGCGGATGTCAATGAAACCACGTGACATCCGGTCGCGGGCGGTGGGACCTACCTCTTTTTGATTGACAACTTAAGCAAACGGATTGAAATGTCCGTTCCCTGTGGAGACCCAAGGCGGTCGCGTACAATGTTGCTAGGTTAAACGTCACCCCCTCTCTTTCTCTCTCTCTCTCTCTCTCTCTCTCTCTCTCTCTCTCTCTCTCTTTCTGGCGCGGCAGTCCGCATGTTAAAGTCTTTGTATTAACACTATTCCGTGTTTATTAATCGTCCAAGTTATCTACATTAATAAACCTTCTTATAAACTTAGTGCCCGAGTGTTTTATCTACAAACTATCAACAACCTGGGTTCACAACGACGACACAGGTGTATAAAAGGTTTATACACACATCGGTATGTTAAAATAGAACAATACTAATAAAAAAATAGATATAAATAATATTCAGTATTAGTTCAAAGCTTAAAACATAATTTCTAATATTTTGCCAATAAAAGTAATACATAAATAGATTCATCGTGGTTACTTACTCTCTCATGCCAATATTAAGTAGCATATTTTTTCCACAACATTTCACAAAATACTTTTCTTTGTACTAGCTATCAAGCAGTAGAGGCTAAGCAAAAATGGGAATTGACAATTCCCATTTTTGCTCAAGGAACAGGTATAAAATCGTATGTTATTAAAATGTTTACTTCTTGGAAAACTCTCTGTAACATCAAGGTTAGCGATTAAGCTAAACTAATGAATGACAGACTGAAAAAGATTTTTTTTGTGTGTTGATTCATCTCCCCAGAAGGACAAGTTTGGATTATTTTCGTTCATATTCAGTCTTGTTTCCATACTGCACTCGGTCATAGGTATTTTCTTAAACTACATTCGGTGATAACCAGTACTCCCAAGTTTACTCTGACCTGGAATGATAGTATCTTACAGCGTCCCATCTGTGAGTTAAATAGAATGTCCTGGGCATCACATTAAATTGTTTCTAGTAATATGACCCTCAACTTGGGAGTTTTAACTTACCCCTTACTTGGACTTTACTGTCTAGTCCACACCAACTCGATTTAAATAGAATATATCTTGGCTATGATATGAAACTGCATTCTTGACCTTTTGGCTTAGATCAGAGTTTAGTATCTGTTTCTATGGATGCTATACTCGGTAGACCGGTACCATCTTGGACTTCGGGCCTTGATTCCACCGGTTTGAAGTATTGTCTTGTACAGTTCTAGGACGTAAACCCTCCCAGGCTTTACCGTCTCTTTGAGAAAGAGTTAGTGTATTGCTAATCGTCCTGCCCCTACCGGGGAATGCCGACTGGGCTGTTCAGGTATTTTTTGTAGGCCAGAGCGCGCTAATCTTAGTGCGTTGGCTAACCACACCTGACATTGTGTCTAGCCTCCTGGAGAGGAAGTAAATAAAAATACTTGTGTCTAACCTCCCGAGGTAAATAACTTGGCCTTTTAGCTAGAAAAGTGTAGTACCTGCTCTGATACTACGCTTCATCTTTCCTGTCCTCGGTCAGTAAAGGAGAAATTCTACTAGACTGAGGAAATTTTTTTTCCAATCCAATGCCTCTTTTGGGGAGATGGATTTTGCATACATTAAACTCCGACCTTGTTTCTAACTCTGCCCTCGTGGGGGAGGCAAGTAAATAGGAACTGCATCTGGTGATGTTCACAATAATGAACTAGAAAAAGCAAAGCTTGTGAATAAATGACTTACTTGACTTATGTGCATATCCCAGAGAGCTTCGCCATATGATTGCGAAAAAATGCCGCCATTTTGGCAAGTCTTTTGACAACTGTTAGAAAGAGCATACCAGTCTCAACCCTTATGTGGTCGACCCATCTCTTTGGTGATCGTCCTTTTGCTCTCTCTTCAATTAAATCTTCTGTGTACGATTTCTTTACATAGCTGGAGTCTGTTAGCCGGTAAACATAGCTACACCACGTTAATCTTCTTTTTTCTTTCTTCGAATAACGTCGTTGATGTATTTGTTACTCCAGACAGTTACTCTTAAAGAGTCATTCTTTCGCCCCGTCCTTACCAATACATTTGACACTTGTATATACGATAACATGAGCTAGCATAGCCTTGTAAAAACTTAACTGTAATTCCTGCTTTATATATTTTATTTTAGAAGTCCCATGGGGGGTTTTGAAACCGTTTTGTTGTCTCTTGAGATATCATCTTCAGATGGGGCAATTAGTTTCCATTTGTCTGGCTTTGCTTTCATCCCCCATTTATCGCAAGACGTTTCAAGCTCAGACGTAGAAAACTTCAACTGATCAAAAACAGCAGCAGCGTAAACGTAAAGAATATTGCTAAACACCAGTGTTGATTGCAGACTTTACAGTTCTTCAGCAGTTTATTACAAATTCCTAGAAAACGTTGAAAAGGGCTGGAGATAAGAGTCAACCCGGGTTCTTCAATCCAATTTGTAATATATTAATAACCACTGCACATTTTGTGACTGTAAAACGTTTTAACAGTGTTTTGCGCCACAATGTGTAAAACAAAACGATCTGAAGTCTACGAAGTTGAAGTGGAGTTTGAATTTCCTTCCTTTGACTAAAATAAATATATTACGGTATTATGAACTTGAGTAAAAACATCTTTTACAAAAATGAGTGGATTCAGCATTAAATGCGCCAAAATAATATGATCTTATTTACTAATGAGTCACCACTTATAAAAACTAAAACACACTATTTAATGAAATGGATAGATTGACAATTGAATGATGATGAATACTATGAGAGGATTGAAAATTTATACATACCACACACAAAAAAAACTGTTGCGACATCTGGGGATGTACCGCTCAGAACACCCTTTCACGCCTTGACAGAGTAAAATACCGATTTCGAAATCTAGTGGGAGACGTCCTCTTCTCTTCCCCACAGCCATTTCTCAAAGAAGGGGGGTTGCTAGTCTTTCTCTACTTTATCGTTATTTGTATGGTAAGTGCTCGGCTGAGCTCTAATCTATGGTTATCTCCCTGTTAAGCATTAACAACAAACACTCGTCTAGTTACAACCACTGTAAATAATTTTTATTTCTTCCTCGGTGTGCCTAAAAGTAAACGAAACTTCCATGAACAACATTTCTTTTCAAGAACTATATGTCTGTGGGACACAGTACCACGTGACTGCTTCCCAGCTGACTACAACATAGTATTTTTCAAGTCCAATGTTAACAAGTTCTTGTTGAGTCGTTCTTTTAAATACTTAGATTATGTCCAGTTTCAACCATCGTTACTAATCCTGACAATGTTGTCTCACCGTCTACCCGACAAACTTATTAACACTTATCCTTGCGTGGCATTTGGCCTTGATAAGTTTTGACTCTTTAGTACATAAAGAAACACAAGTCGACCCAGAAAAAAAAGAACTTATTTTCACTTTGTCAGTAACATAGTTCATGAAATGTGAAGCAAGAGTTATGGGGCCGCCGAAAAAAAAACCAAGGCCCAGCTGTAAAACAAAACCATGAAACCAAACCAAACCTTACTACACACCAATGTGTCCTGTTAGATTGGTTTCATGATATACATGAGACGTCAGTAAACTTAGTATGTGGATAAAAGCTTTTAATTATTGACTTTTGTTTCAGGCTCTGAATGTCCGGAAATCCGATAAAAAATTGTAAAGTATTTTCTTTGTCTTGCTTTTTCAGGCCTTTAACAGTTCCTCCACCCTGTGGAAATTTCAAAGATTGTTCAAGACTAGCGAATAGAAAATATCCTGACATCGATAATGGATGCAAATCTTATTTTGAATGTTATTCCGGACAATTCCTCGGACACACACCTTGTCCCCAAAGTATGTGTTTACAATTTTAACTATTTTATTGCCAAGATCAGTTCAATATATTTGACTTAGCATCTGTTAATAATGGAGATTATGTTTATGTCTGTCTGCAGCTATAGCTATACTATTTATGAACATTCATGACAAGTATTTGTTGCCATTGGATTTGAAGACGACCATGTTGTTGTCTGTAGGGAAGTAACCTCGTGGTAATAGGTTCCACGGATAAGAAGTTCTTGGAAAAAGCTCTGTTCTGTTCATGGGAATACCGTTTGATGTTAGGCAGAAGGAAGAAATAGAAATTCTTTGAAGTTATGCTAGTAAGACGCGTTCTTGTGAGGAGGAACCAGAAAGTGGAGCCCAGCACAGTACCTTCCATGGAAATAAAGAAAGGAGAAAAGGTAGTAAGCACTTTTCTCATTATCTGACGTTGAAGGACGTGTCTCAAAAAACAGTCAGATGTATTTTGTAATGTTGATGTGCGTAAGAGAGTTTTCAAGGGGCGGCCTGACACTTCCAAAGTCAGGTTGGAGTTGCTGCCTCAGTCGATATAACCAATATAATTGAGTAAAGACAGTGCATCATTAAAGACCACCCTCAGTGAACCTAAAACAAAATCTATTTTGCGATTTTGGTACAAAGCATTAAGTGTTGAACATCCTTTTATGATAAGATACCCTGCGCGGTAACAATAGCTTGATCGACTTGCTCGCTGACCATCCCCATAGAACATTGTAACATTATATTATACTCAAGTATATTGTTGGGATACCTTAATTAGTCAGTCGAATAATTCTCCGGAGAATCACTTTTCAGTACGATGTGACAGACTGAACTCAGTTACAGTGTACAACCTCATCAAGCCCACTCGACGAACTAAAAAAAAATTAAAAATCATGATTTTATTTTGGTCTCACTTACCCCCTGCAAGTCTAATAATGATACCAAGTATTTAGCCAAAGCGGTACAAATATTTGCTAAGTTATACATCTATTATAAAAAATTAAGTAAGTCGAATTTTACAAGTTAGACTATGAGTACTGTTAAAATGAAGATACTTCCCCTCTACTCACCTACACACGAACTGCTACTTACGTCATTAATTAAAAAAAATTCCTACATTTCTACATCTATCTCGAGTTTCATATATATTATTAGGGGTGGGACGTAATGGGTGAAAATTTCAGATTCATGCGAGTAGTATTTTTGTGTTCATTTATACATAAATAGCACTAAACAATCAAACATTTGGAAAATTTGCAAAATTCAGAAGGTGCAGGCCAAAAATATTGCAGGTCCTAAAACATCCTTAAAAGCTATGAATGGATATAGATGGTTAAATCTGATATAGTACTTTAATTTAGGACCATTTCCAGGCTGTGAAAGGGTTTTCATGAATGTAAAGTAGCCAGAAGCTAGTGGCCTGCACCTTCTGAATTTTGCAAAATTTTCAAAATGTTTGATTGTTTAGTGTTATTTATGTATAAATGAACACAAAAAATACTACTCGCATGAATCTGAAATTTTCACCCATTACGTCCCACCCCTAATATTATTAAATATTATCTCACACATTCGTTGATAATCAGTTTTTACAATATTTTATTTGAAAATGGATCACATGATAAGGGATAAATGATAGTTTTGGGCGACGTCAGCACATTTTGTGGTGTCATCGATTTTTAAGTAAATACGTATATTTCTTTCTTGATATTCGTTTCTTTCTCCTTATTTCCCCATGTATCTCCCCCTCATATTTTAACTTTCCTCTTTTAATTATCTACGCCCTCCGCCTTCTGACACTAGTCGATTTATCATTCGCTCTTTATTTACGTTATTCGCTTTTTGTGATGTCATCCATTGTGCATGATGACAAGACACAAGCAAGCAAGTAATATTATAAGCAAGCATGCAAGATCCACAAAGTCTCCGTAGAATATATATATATACATATCATGTAAACATGAGTTTTTTGAGAAAAACATTCCATATTTTCAATCAAAAACAAATGTGTTTTTGAAATAAAAAATAGAATGTTTTCTATGAAATTTAGAACACCTCCTCAGAATCTTTTTAAACGTAGTTTTATTAAATAATAGCTCTACCTTATAGAACTGATAAGTTGTTGAGCTTAGCCATTTCCTAAGTGATTTTGAATAAGGCTGTCCAGTTACATATATCATTCATATATATAATCATACAGTTCCAGGAAATGGGAAGCGAAATAATTCATCTCTGACAATATATATATATATATATATATATATATATATATATATATATATATATATATATATATATATATGTTGTGGTGGCAACCACTCATTTGCATATACGAATAACGTTACACTATAAATGGCAAGCCTAGGTTGGCCTTAGTGTGTGTTACCTAAATGCCACCGGAAGTGACACCGAAGAGCGTACATGTCCTCCCACCAAGACTCTCTGACTCGACACCTTCATTTGTACATACTGTAACTATACCTTTTCTTTAATACACTTATTATTGCATTCTCCTTGTTGTTTGCGTCTTCATTGTATTCCTCACTAATTATTGTTCAACCTTGCAACCACAACAGTTGGCGACGAGGATGAGATGAAAGAAATATAACTCGGGAGATCGAGTATATTTTAAGTGCTACAAGAATAACACATCTTACTGGGAATGTGGAGTAGTGGATAAACGCATTGGTGATTGTACATATATGATTAAAGGTCCACAGAGTATACATAAAAGGCACCTAAATCAGATAAAAAACGTCATATCCAAGATGATGATTATACGACAACAGTCGAAGAGGAGGAAACCATAGATATCATATACGAATCCTTTAATTTGGAACCGCCTCAATATACACCTGAACCCCGAAGATCAGGTAGGAAAAGAAAATTTAATGAACCATTGATGGTAAACCCAAAAAGAAAAAAATATTGAAATCTGTGTGACTTCAAATCTTGGGAGGGGGGTGTTGTGGTGGCAACCACTCATTTGCATATACGAATAACGTTACACTATAAATGGCACGCCTAGGTTGGCCTTAGTGTGTGTTACCTAAATGCCACCGGAAGTGACGCCGAAGAGCGTACATGTCCTCCCACCAAGACTCTCTGACTCGACACCTTCATTTGTACATACTGTAACTATACCTTTTCTTTAATACACTTATTATTGCATTCTCCTTGTTGTTTGCGTCTTCATTGTATTCCTCACTAATTATTGTTCAACCTTGCAACCACAACAATATATATATATATATATATATATATATATATATATATATATATATATATGTATATATATATATATATATATATATATATATATATATATATATATATATATATATATATATATATAATGATAAACGTTGTTTCTTACGTACGTTGTCTGATATCATTGTGCGTTATAGTCCTCGTGCCTTTTTCTCGCTAATTGCCGACGCAGTGAAGAGTGAAGTCCGGTAGTTGTATATCTTGTCTCCCCTTCTTTCTCCCTCTCTCGACCCCTCTCTCTTCCTCTCTCCCATTCATCTACCTCTATCCCCCTCTGCTCTCTCTGTCTCTCACACACACATACTGCTGACTTTACAGATTAAAGGCATTACCCTTTTCTACGAAGTGTGATAGCTTCAGGAAGCAGGTGTTGAATAAAGATTGTTAACAATAAAAATTCTTAAAAGATAACTGTTAATATTCTCTGGATTTCTTAATTTTCTGAAAGCAGCACCCAAACCTTTAAGTTTGGATCCACTGCGTCCTAAGATGGAGTACTGTTGTCATATTTGGGGAGGTTTGGCTCGGAGAACTCTCTCTCTATCTCTCTCTCTCTCTCTCTCTCTCTCTCTTGCCCTGACAGAATATAAAAAAACGACTTTACAATCTAGTAGGGGATGATCTATTCTCTCTTACGATGTTGCTATCCTCTTTCTACTGTATCTTTATGCTCGTGGTAAGTGCCCTACGTAGCTCCAATTCCTTGCCACCCCTCACTGTAATCATTCACAACAAGAAACCGTCTGGCTACAACCACAGCAGAGAACTTTCCTTTCTCTCTCTCTCTCTCTGTACCAAAGATCAAGCAGAACTT
This sequence comes from Sepiola atlantica, assembly GCA_963556195.1. Taxonomy (NCBI): domain Eukaryota; kingdom Metazoa; phylum Mollusca; class Cephalopoda; order Sepiida; family Sepiolidae; genus Sepiola; species Sepiola atlantica. The sequence continues at coordinate 152,882,935 of OY744522.1, read as the reverse complement.
CCATGAACAAAGTTTATTTCCTAGAGCGTCCTATCTGTGGAACAAAATAACACAAATCTGCTTCCCAGCCGACTGCAATATTGTCGTCTTCAAGTCTAATGTAAACAAATAATTTTGAGCCGAATAATAAAACTCCTCTTAAGAAATGTTTCTGCCCATTCAACCGTTTCTTTCAAATGCTCGCGTAATGGCGCTCATCGTCCAACCGAAGATCTATTTAACCCTTCTCCTCGAGTGGCCCGGAAGCCACTCGCGGATAAGCGATGACTCATTAGAAGGCGGTTGCAATTTTCAATTATACTCAATCTGTCTAATCTCTCTTTAGTTTTAGAAGGATGAATGCAGGAGGATCTAATTGAATCGATTAAAATTTGGATTTCAATGGCACAGTCTTTTTTGTGCTTCGCAGCTGACAGTTCCGCTACCAGATACAGAACTACACCACTTCGCAATTTCGGCCCCTATTCCTCGACTGCTTTTCTGAAGTGGAGGGGTTCCTCCGTCAGGAGGTGGTTATGTAGCACCGGTGTCATCTGCCCATAAATTCCATCAAGCTAAATACACCTTTCAGCCATCATCATCAACAATTGATTTTGATTGCATAGTGACGTCATAAACTACCCTGCATATGTCGTCATCACTATCTCCTTCATCTTCCTTCTTTCACCATCCAAAATTTACCTCTCCTTCCAATTCATATAATCCCTCGTCAGCCATATCCAATAAGATGCTTTCTCTGCTGTATGCTGGAGATCTTTAATCAATTTTCTCAATTTAGAATTGTTACGAAATAAGTTTACAACCGTTCGCTCTACATTTCCTCTTGCCCCAATGGCCAAATGATGGAATTCGATCTTCCATCCTTTATCTTTACACTCCTGTACCAACTCTTTATATCTGATCTCTTTCCTATTTTCTGCAGCAGCAAAGTGTTTCCACATGGTACTGTTAATTCCAGTATTATTCCTTCTTTCTTTTTTTCACACCACACAACAATATCCGGTCGTTGTTCAGATAATGTCAACGGGAACACCAAAATGTTTTCCAGATCTACACTAAACTTTCAGTTCCCAGTCCATCTGTTATCTATTTTTATAGCAATACGACCCGAATGCTCGGAATCGAATGACGAACACTATTATTGAACACGTGTCATCGTGGTGAATCCGGGTTTTGATCCTTTGTAGAATACAATCACTCGTATGCCAACGTTCAGTTTTTAGTAAGGTTTATTTACAATAGAGAAAAACAGTCACAGTCGTATGCGTGAGACATAGATAGATAGAAAGAGAGAAAGAAAGAGAGACATATAGACGGATAGCCACAGCGTGTTCACTAGCTCCCATTATGGAAAGGAGCCAGATTTGCACGTCCTTTCTCCTTGAAATCTCGCCAGCTAAGAGAGATAAAATCTTCCTCCAGAAATCACGTGGTTTTCGTCTGGTCTCGTTTCTGACCCTTAAACCTTTACACTGAAACATGGACCCCATTATGTCACACTCTGCCCTTTTTCACTATGCTCATAACACCATATTACTTTATTGATTTATTGCCCACATTTCACACTCCCGAATATGGTCGGAAGAAGCCTAAATTTGGAAAACTCTCTAAAGTAGTGTCTTACACATATGGTTGACATTTAATTAAAATCGGATATACGTATTTGAAGCTTTAAATGGGGGTTGCTACATAGCTCCCCTCTGGGGGGATGAACTTAGAGATTCGGCACATAGTAGGGCAGTATAGATTCGAGATATTTATACATATGATTTACATTTCATCAAAATAGAATATATTTGAAATTTAAAGGGAGGTTCGATCCCAATAGCTTACTTAGGGCCGTACGTACATAATCGTGTCTTCTCATGGGAATTTTATACATATGATTTAAATTTAATCAAAATAGAATATATTTGAAGTTTTAAGGGCGTTCTGTCAGGATAACCCCCTTATGGGTGCACTTAGCGGTTTGTGACCACGTCCATTGTCTTCCCCGGAAAATTTTACATATGAATACACTTTTAGGTTTCATGTAATCTTTAACCTTTCTTTCTATAGGGAACACACACACAAATTGACATTTATATATAGAGATTAGTTTCCGGAACCAGAAAAACTGTAATTATTTTACATAGATGTGAAAATGATATTTATGGTATATAAAGAATGGATTGCAAGGACAGAATTGCGAACTTATAGAATGAAAATATCTTTCGGACAGACGCCACACTTGATGATCTAACCATGACCCCTTCCCATGTCCGGGATATCATAAAAAGATGACACCTCCAAAGAATGTAGGCCTGATCTTTTCTCTGCTATAGAAATGCTCTGATATTTGGAAAATTGCCTCAAGAATTTTGGTGAATGAACTGACCTGCAAAATTATCGCTCTATCAGTCTCCTTCCGCTCTTCGATGAAATCTTTGAATCATTAAGCAATCTAGCGATAGTCCACCACCTCGTCAATGCTACACTTCTTTCTGACTAATAGTATGGATTTAGGCAAGCCCGTTCTATTACGGGTATCCTAATGGTAATCTCTGAACGCCTATACTATACACTGGACAAGCCTGGTGAAGCTCGGGCAGTAGCGCTTGATATATCTAAAGCATTTGACAATGTCTGGTATGAAGGTCTTCTAATGAAAATTAATCCGTACGGTATTACTGGACGAATATAATAATATAACAACCCGAGTTCTCCACGATGACACGTGTTCAATAATAGTGTTTGTCATTCAATTCCGAGCAACTTCGGGTCTTATTGCTAGTTAATTACTATTCCTGCTGTTAATCAGATGCTTCTTAGCCAAAAGAAACATACAGGTTGTCCTCGATATTCGTACATCTATACAACATGACATACACTTGAACTTGCTGCACTAGTGTCCCCTCAACGTAAATACCCCCAACCAACCCGACAATCAACAAAATCCCACCCCTTCACTGTAGAGGTCCCCAGATACCAGAAGGCTGTCTATTTAATAGTTTCTTTCTTCGAACTGCTAGACTTTGAAATTCCCTCCCTTCATCCTGTTTCACTGACTGTAGCAACATGCATAAATTTAAATGTAATGTGAACAAATATTTCGCTGCACAACTCCCCCCTTAGGATACCCCTATAACCATTGCCCCTAAATCACAGTAGAACCTTATGTCTCAGTGGCAATGGGCCTTGTTTGGGTGAATATAGGTAAAAAAATATATATTTTTGAACGAATAACGAAAACAACTAAGACACACCTCAAAATTACATATTTAAAATTATCATATTTTGTACAAACCACATCTCCAAATATGGAAAAGATTAATTTAGAAAAATAACAATTTATATGACATGTCTATAACTACGTCCGCAGACTAATATTATTTTCTTATAAAAAAAGGGTTCAGAAAAGAAGACGACCAGCACTAAACAGTCAACATGCTTCGACAGATGCCCCAAAGCTATTAGCTAAGAGAACTACTACGAAACTACTATCAACTCACTTACATACGATAGCACAGACACACACATACACACACATACACACATACTGAGAAATTGAAGATGGGCATTTTCTTACTTCTTTGTGTATCTGTGAACTATATGGTCATACGACAGTTTCTCACTTATTTACGCAGTCCTTTGCAATATCATTAAATTCTGCCAGATCTTTCAAGCTGCACTGTAGATGGCAGACAAGACAGTGCTTCATCGCTTGGTCCTCTTTTCCACATTTGCAAATGGCTGATCGGTTATGTAGCTTCATCTAATCATAGCAGCTATTGATCACGCCATTCACCTTCTCAGACGATTAAGTGTCCTCCACTGGATCCAGATTGCTTCTGAGCCAGGAGGAGGACTTCAGAAGGGGGTATTCTCATATCAGTCAGAAGGGGTATTCTATATCCGTCTGGTCAACAGCTGCAGTCTGGTCTCTTCCTGTGATGTTGTTAGGGGCTTGACATTCTTCTTCTTAATTTCACTAGTTACACTGTTAGTTCAAATCCACCAAGATATGTCGTTTATCACTGGCAGGCATGTACACACGCACACACACACACATACGCACAAACACACATACTTCTTACATTAACTCATTCTTTTTCTCTTTTATACAAAGGAAAAAATAACTTTTAAAACTTAACTACATGAAAACACTAATGAACAATTAACTCACGCCAACAACTTTCATACTCTGTAATTTTGTGATTTTGCGTTTTATTATTTGTTTTAACGTTATTTTTCCCATACGAAGTTCATTCTTAGCTTTGTTTAGCAATCACATAAAATAAATGGGATACCGTCGCGCGAAATTAACGCATCCATTTCAAACACAAGTGACGGATTCCCCAGAAGCTTTCAGAAAGAATCTGAACTTACTAGAAGTAAGTAATACCCATGAAACGCATGAGAAGTTAGTTATTGTACTCGTTAGAAAAACTATGACTCAAGAAGATATAAATGACGAAATACAATTATATAATCTCTATCTTTATAAAGTTAGGTATGCGTATATGTTTGTATGTATAGGATTCATGCATAAACTAATTAACCGATCATTATGAATTTTGAAACACAGGTGATAGGCGTAAGGAGTCTAAATGTGAGCTATATTGTGTTTAATTTTGTTTAATGCATAAAATGGATAAAAAAAGGGTGGAAGTCCTTCGTGAAACCTCCGAATTTTGTAATATTTTAGCAATAAGTATAAAACATCAATTAATAAATGAAGAGTTCGAATACAAAACGTGATAAATCCAATTTTGTTTAAATTGAGTAAGTAAATAATAACAAGAAGGAACGTATCAATTCTAAAAATCTAGGAAATCTTGTTTTAATTGAAAGAAAAAAATAGAAGTATATAGACGCATATTATGTAAAACATGATTTTGGGTCGAGTATTGAAATACAACACTTTTTCGCAAGTTTGAATATGGCGTTTATCGCGTTTTGCATTACAACTTTTAAAATATTCAGCACATTTCAGTTTCTTTGGGATATTTAAAAAGTTTTTAGCAGTCACAATGTGAGCAGCACTTATCATTTGAAAATTCAAATATATTAGATTTACAATGAACTGAATCTATAGTCATTAGACACTATTAAAGCTTCTCTAATGTGATTTTTTTCTTAAGACCACTTAGCTTAAGCGTTAAATTTTCGACATTTTCTAGAATAAAAATTATGTAATGGATTTTTATCAACATTAGAATAAGGATTATAAGTATCATCATGTCTTGATTTTATCTTCATAAAAGTGGTGCAAAATTGACCTGTTCAATAAAATTCATTTTACACGTCCTGTGAGGGTATTTTTCTGGCTTTTCATGAAAAAAAGGTAATGCAATTTATTTGTGGTACAAAAACAAGAACAGTTCGAAGTCTTCTCACACTGAAATACGTACAACATGTATGAAAGTTTGTACGAATGTACTTCTTCATTTTGCCTGTAAGTCTGAAAATCCAATAGCCAATGTATATGTGCAATCAGCAAAGAGAAGTACTCCATAATTCCTTTTTTATTTCCTTTAAGCGATGACGCTAGAGCGTACTGATGTGTCACTTCTTTCGCTGACTGCGGAATATTGTGTGTATGACAAAACGTCCGTAACTTGTATTACTACATCGAGATGTCTGTTCGACTATTCTTCCGACAAAGAAAAATACTTTTAAATACAGTTTATCACTGCTGCATCTTTATTTACTTTTTTATTATTATTAATTTATGATTTTTGTTAATGTTGAAATGGGATTGTGTATTTAATTTCTTTTGTTCGCACGGGAGTCGGGGCGAGGGGGCGTAACTATATACATGTGTATATTTTTTCCTTCTGTTTTTTTAAATTTCTTTTTTATTTATTTTTATTTTCCGGGGAGAGTCCCTAAATATATATGTTTGTATAATTTTTCCTTCTACCTTGTTTATTTTTTGTTCATTTATTTTGATTTGTTTTTTTTTAAAGCTCTCGTGTTCAACGAACTTTTGCAAGCCTGTGATTACCCTTACCGCGTGAAGAGGCCTTGTGGAATGGAGGACATTTAGGAATATTCGCAGAAAACATTAAAACACTCGAATCAACTTTGATAATAAAACATATTCTACGTGTGAAATTGTTTTTTTTTTTATTATTCTATTAAAATGTGTTAACACATTTTTTTATTTTTTTATTTGTCCTTTGTTCACCCCAAATAACGTAATAGGCGTATTTATAGGGGTCATCCTAAATTTGTCCTTTGTTCACCCCAAATAACGTAATAGGCGTATTTATAGGGGTCATCCTAAATTTGTCCTTTGTTCACCCCAAATCACGTAATAGGCGTATTTATAGGGGTCATCCTAAATGGGGAGTTGTGCAGCAAGATGTTTTTCAACTTACATTTACGTTTCTGCATGTTGTTACAGATGTGGAAACAGGTAGCATGGGCGGAATTTCAAAGGTAAGAGGTTCAAGAAAAGAAGCTATTAGAGTTGCAAGTTTTACCGCATCTGGGGACCTCCACAGTGAAGGGATTTGATTTTGCTGTTAGTAGGATTTGTTAGGGGTATTTAGATTGAGAGGGTACAAGTGAAGTAAGTTTGTCGGAGAAAATTCCGTCGAAGTACCTGTAAAGTAAGTACAGGGATTCAACATTGTATGTGATTGTTGACGCCATTAGGTGAGGCACAAATTCGGCCAAATATCGACAAATAAGCTCAGATTGTAACTAACTGCTAGCTGATAACTAATGCTGTAAGGTACGCCTTTCAGTCGTCTGATCTTCACGATATCCCTAGAGTGAGTGCGGGAGGAATCATAACAAGGAAGTGGTGAGCGTCATTAAAGGTGTTACACATTTATTCTTATCGGTTGGTTTTTTATGACAATAAGTGAACCAGAATCTTTTTCGGTTAGGGTGCCCATCCGCTGATGGTACTTGACACGCTTTTCAGTGCTCTAACGATGATTTCAGCGCCACGGGGGCTTACTATAAAAAGGGGTTTGCGTCTTTAACGCAGGTACAATTTCATGTTGTAATTATGTGAGTAAACGTAGGGCTTGAGGGCGACCCAGGTTAGAAAACCGGACGAAGGCATTACTGTTCGAAGTTGCGTATGAAAAAAAGAATAATAATTTAAGGTAATAATAAAAAGACAATAAGAAAGAATTATTTCGGAGAGAAATTGGAAAGCAGAACATTCCTTTGTCCGAAACAATGCGGGGAGCGTAACAGGTTAGAATCTGTTTATAAGAAAAAATAATAATTCATGGTAAAAATAAGACAATAAGAATTATTTTGCAGAGAAATTGAAAAGGAAAACATTCCTTTGTCTATGACGTCACTAGGTCGAAAACATGGACAAGATAATCTTATTCTTCTGAAAGAAATGTGTTCGGAAATTAAGAGTCTAAAAGAGACAGTATAGAGATCAGAGCTCATGCTAAGGGTCCGGGGATTGTTTGCTTATCGGAGAAAAAATCAAACGGAAGGTAAAATTACTTTTTTTGATAAACATAATCATTGTCTTGTTATGTCATTCAAGGAGAATATCTCTTCCTCGACAATAATCGAAAGTGGAAATTGGACTTTGTCGTGTTACAATGTGATTGAAGGGGAACTCGTCCACAACTTATGAAAAGGAGCCCTGCTGTCAGTGCACTCTTCTGTTGATGCCGTTGCTTTTCAGTCCTTGGATGTTGAAAAGTAGTATGAGATATATCGTCATATTACAGATGGCTCAAATCTCAGAACACCCAAAACAATATTTTTCTTGTTTACGATTTCACAAGAACACTAATTCAACTTGTGCAATTGTTTCCTTATTCTATTAAAATGTGTGAAAAAGATATAATATTTATTAGATTCATTCGTTTGTTCAGCTGTCCGCGGTGTTCACTTACTGCTACTACTACCACTAGTACTATTAATAATGGTACATTTTGCTATTCCAGGTGAAGACCAATGATAAAGAAAAATTAGGCAAATGCATAGGACTTGTGTGAATATTGTATAAGGGGGGGCAGGGATGGGAGATCTGTCCAACACCTACAATGGAAATAGCGATAAAGTAGCAACGTCTCTTCAGTCAGAAAGGGGCTCTAGAGAATATACCATCTCCTTTAGATTGCAATTATATTCGATTCGACTTAGAAGTTTTTTCTACTAAAAAATGACTTTAGTTGTTTATTATTGTAGTTATGTGGCGTTTAATCGCGTTTGTATGGGCGAAGAGTTCTCTTTTTTATTCCATTTTACTTCAGTGTAGAGTCTCAGAAAGCAAGAGGCCCCTTTCTGGAGCTAACACTTAATCTCTATATGATATCTCACATAGATATCTAAGTGTTCAACTAAAGTTCTCCTTTACTTCTCAAACTATGAGTTAGTAAAGCAGTGAAGAATATTAATTTTCCTCTCTCCAATTGACCAGTTAACTATGTTATAGTATATCTTTCTTGTGGTCTCTTGGTCTTACCGGATTCAAGGACAACAATTCATCAAGTCTGATGGAGTATCCAGCTAAGTGCTGTTACTTGAGATAACATCACGAGAAGGTGCACGAGAAGGTGCACAATTTCTCGTATGAGCCAGTGTATAATCGTGTCGAGTGGATCTTATTTTGTCATTGAATACTATGTTATTTTGAATATTTGGTCAGAGTTTACTTGTAGGTTGAAGTATACTCATGTAAAGTTGTTCTGACAAACCCGTGTACAGAGAGACCTTAGACACTTGAGGATAGTGTCTAGTAGGTAATTCAAACTCTATATGTGAGAAGTCATGTGAGACGTCATGTGAGCGTTGTAGTTGTATAATTGCTGTATGTTTTGCTTAGTAGTTTCAATGAACAAGTGAACTTCGACAATACACTATTTTTGCTTAGGAGTGAGTAAGCGGTTTTATTCTGTATTACTCGATATTTTAAATGGATTTCCTTATGTTTTTCAGTAACCTTAGTGTATCTGTGTATTTTCTTTCTTATAGCTTTTCGTCTATTTTGTAGTTGTATTTTTTAGATTATTCAGACTACTGTTCTCATCTTGAGTGTTATTTTCCCAACTTTTCGGCTGATGTAACTTTGGACGTTCTTTAGGTGTATCTTGTGAAAGTCGGGAATCTTTCTGTCAAACTCGGGAATTTCGAACGGAACCCCGTATTTAATCCACGGAAGTAACATGCTCTCGTTCCATCCTCCATCACCGAGCAGAAGTCCTAAGTAATTCACAATTGTAGAAGAGTGTCACATACACACAGACATTGAGTTATATATATATATATATATATATATATATATATATATATATATATATATATATATATATATATATATAAGTTAATCCAACAAAAGATATAAGAGACAACTAATATCTTTAATTAGTGAACATCCGGGTAAAACTGAAGCTCAATCTACTGGATAGAGCATTAATAGCATAATATAAAATGAAATAATAAAATAAGGTGCGAATCAAATTTTATTAGAATTCAATGTTCAGACAAAGTACCTTAAAATTCTTTAACTTATGAGTTTTCAAAGAAAATTCTTCTGCTCAGAGGACCATTACCGCAATGACATTACTGCAGGTAATAAAATTAAACTTTAAAAATATATAAAAATATGGTACTACTCCAGGATTTGTACCTAATTTCCCCGACTGCTCGGTAGCAGCGAGCCGACAGCTCGCGGAAGCGTCCGAGACCTGCCGAGTCGAAAACGAGGCTGTCGAGACGAAAACGAGGCTGTATAAACAAAACCGCAAAATGTGTGAAAAAAAAATGGAAGGTTGACAGACGACAACAATATAAGACGATGAATATACGGAAAGAAAAAGAAATGCATATATTTTTATGAAAAAAAAATGAAAGAAATGAACAAACCCATGGCTGAAATAAACTTTTTATTTTTTTTATTTTTGAACCATTTTTTTTACTTCATAGAAATTAACAAACCCATAGCTGAAATAAATAAACTGTTGTTTTTTTTGTTATTTTTTAACCGTTTTTTTTTTTTGCAATTAGGCAAAGCGGCTGGAGAACACGACCGACGTTATGTTTACGACGGTTGAAGAGAGTCTCGTCGATCTCCACCGTATGCCCTGGGCCTACGAGTCGTCTAGGGTTGTGCGCCAGATGTTCGGTGCATACCTCCCGCAGAAAATTCTTCCAATCCACTTGTGTGGTTGGAGACAGTACGCCGCATTCTTTTTTTAGATTTTTCCCTGTCGCCATATCCTGGGACCACAGGCAGATCATCTTTAGGATGGTAGCTATCTCCAACTTTGATCGCGAAAAAAATGTCCCAGATCGCAAAGAAATCCAAGCCCGGCATTCCTGTGTGTGGCATCTCCAGGCATATCTGTCAGATATTGTTCGTCTTGCCGTCAACCGGCAAAGTCGGCCGCATCGCGTACACCGCATTCTGGTGGGCAGTAGAGCTTTCTGCTGGCAGAAATTCATTACCTCCTCTGGAGTTCTACGCTTCGACACAATTGCTCAAAATTCATTTCTTTTTCAGTTAGTGTTAGCGTCTCCTTCCAATTTTAATCGGCTGCTTGATATAAACTGGTTTGCAGCATCCTGATTGGTCAGTTTTTTTCCCCGGTTTTGTTTACAGCCACGTTTTCGACTCGGCAGGTCTCGGACGCTTCCGTGAGCTGTCGACTCGTTGCTGCCGAGCAGTCACGGAAATTAGGCGCAAATCCTGGAGTAGTACCAAAAATATATATAAAAATACATAAACGTATATAAAACATCAAATATATTAGCCCAAAACATATACAGTTCATCCAAGTCATACAATTTAAAACATATTCAGGAAAGATATCCAAGAGGTTGATTGAAAAGTGATCCAAAAACGATAAAAATTATCAAGGCGGGAAATCGATGCAGTAAATGACAGTGAACAATGTATCCAAGGTGTATGCAAATTAATAAAACGATAAAAAAACCAAATCATATGAAAAGTTCAAAAAACTCACTTGGTGTTGGATATTATAGTGTTCAAAATGCATGGTTCTTATGAGCTGATCGGTGTAGTGCAAACCATAACACCCTGGTTAAATGAAAGCTCCGCTAAATCCAATTCGAATAAAATTAAACTGACCTGATGTATTCGGCCATTTTTTCTTCCGAGTTCCATAAAAATTATTCCAATTAATAAAATTACATTCGAAGGTAATCACTCTCCCGCAAGCCAAGTAAACAGAACCTCTTCTCCCCGATAAGAAAGCCACACTAAAGTCGTTGAATATCTACTTATTCAAACGACGTTATCAGAACGGATGTTGAATGTCTACGTTAACAAGGAAAAACGTCATCATATATTGACAGATATGTGAAATCAACTATATGCACACCGGATGTTACTTGTCTGGGTCAAATCATAAGTCTAGCTCACAGAGACAGGATGTGTAAATTTAGGTCAAAGCCTCTCTCTAGTTGTCTCTTTGTCTGTCTCTATTTCTCTCTCCCCATTTTTCCGTCTATCTGCCCTACCCGTCCTTTCTCTTTCGCCCAGCACACTCCATTATACTATTTTAACGTGTTTAAAAATAATAATAATGTAATTCATTTACCGGAGCTATACCTTTTAAATGTAACACTGTAATCTTACATTTATTGCTCGGGACAACGCTGAGTAGAACAAAACACAATGAATTCGTGATACCGGGAAATTCCGTTCCCCTCCCCACCCGCTTTCATAATAATATGAAGAGAAATGATGTTGCTAATGAAAATCGTCCAAAAAGATGTAATACTGTAATTTACATTTAATGCTCTCGGACTACTCCCAGTAGACCAAAAGATAATGTTACCCCCTCCACCTCGTTTATCAAATATAATACAGTAATTATAATTTAATTTCTCCAGAACAACTCCGAGGAGAACAAAAGTTTCTGTCCCCCCCCCCCCCGCCTCACTTACTAAATATAATATTGGCTTTCACAGCACTGCCAGAAGTACGGTTAAAAACAAGGTATGAAGAGAAATCATGTTGAAAATGGCAATTTATTTTCTCCCGAACAACGCCGAGTAGAACAAAAGTTTCTGTAACGACCGTTATTTAATAAATATAATACTGTAATGTTAGTAAAGATGCCTTCACAGAACTGCCAAAAGTACCGTTAAAATCAAAGTATGAAGAGTAATAATATTGATAATGATTATTGATTCCGGACAACGTCGAGTAGAACCAATAGCCCTGGTCAATTTCTAATTTCTTGCCCCCCCCCCCCCGATTACACAATAATATGATGATCATGTTGAAAAAGGCAATAGTCCGAATAGATTTAATATATACCAAAAGTAATACCAAAAGTAATACTTACAATTTTTGATTTCGGACAACACCGAGTAGAACAAATAGTCTTGGTCAATTCCTAATTTCTGACTCCCTCCATTTCCACATATAAAGAAGATACACTATGTTGATGAAGTCAATAGTCCGAAGAGAGTTAATATATACCAGTTAACAAAAGTAATACTGAAATTTTACAATTATTGACAACGCCGAGAAGAACAAATGGTCACGGTCAATTTTTAATTTCTTCTCCCCTCCATTTCAACATCTTAAGAAGATACATGTTGTTGACGAATTCAATAATTCGAAGAGATTTACTATAAATCTGCTCTATCTAGGATATTGAGCACTTTTTTTATTACTATATAACATTTCCCATATGAACTACTTATATGTTACTATTATGACTCTCGCACAACACTGAATAGATTTTCTTGTATAAAATAATATAACAAATAACTATGTGCTATTTTTAAAAGGCAATGCGGCCTTTGAACATATCTGCTCTAGAATATTGAGCACTTTTGATTGATTAACTTACACCACTTATGAGATATGGTACTGTATTATTACTATGATGACTTCTGTGCAACACCATGTACTTTGACTAGTATACAACATGATAATAAAAGACAAATAAGTTCTTTCTCCTGGGTAACACAGCGTTTAAACACACCTGCTCTACCCAGGATATTGAGCACTTTGGATTATGGCTCTCGCAAAACGACTTTTTTTAAAAGAAGACGGAGAAGATCTTTATACTAGGCAACACGGCGTTTAAAAACACCTGCTCTATCTAAAATATTGAGCACGATAATGAACACTTTTTGGTTACTACTTTCCCTATCCTGGATATTGAGAAATTTGAATTATAACTCCAAGGGTATACGACAAGATACAAATAAATTATTTATCCCGGATAACACTGCATTTAAACATACTTGCGCTATCTGGGATATTGAGCACTTTAAAATTAAGGATAATTCCAGAGCACTACCAAAAGAAAAAGTTTCTTCCCCCACCCCTATATTTTAAGTGAGGAGTGAAAAACAAAGCTTAAGAGGCCTGCAAAGAGCACTGAAACCACCTAAGTAAAATCTAGGAGGCCTCCAGAGCACTACTGAATTTATATGTTATAGATTAAAATATGTCCTCAAATATATGTCGCATATATCGTTTTTTAACTTAAGGAGACCACTAGAGCACTACTAAAACATAATTTCCTAGTTTCTGGCTCACCCATTACCTCCAAATAGAACATGAAGAAAAATAAATGGCGAAGGTGTGCCCCAAGAGAATCTCGATGAAGACCCCGGTGGCAGTACCAACAGCTCCAAAGGCAGCAACATCAGTGCGTAATTTTTTCATCCCTCTCACAACCTTCTCTTTCTCCTATTCCCAGCCCATTTGTTTCTCTTAATTTTATGCTCAATGTTTAATTTCTTTCCTCTCCCTCAATTTCAACATATTAAGAAGTATGTAAAGTTAAAGAAGTTAACAGTCTGAAGGGAGTTAATATATACTAGTTACCAAAAGTAATACTGTAATGTTATAATTTTTGATCATGGACAACGCCGAGTAGAACAAATGATACAGATCAATTCCCAACTTCTCGTCAGCCTACTCCATTTAACGATATTAAGAAGATACGTAATGTTGATGAAATCAGTAGTCCGAAGAGATTTATCCATTACTAAAAGTAATACTGAAATCTTACAATTTTTATCCCAGACAACGCCGTTCCTTTAAAATTCCTAATTGTTTGTCCCCACCCCTCCATTTCACATTAATATTAAGATAAATTATTTAGATAAAGGCAATAGTCTTAAGAGATTTAATATATAACAGTTCCGAAAATAACACTGTAAACTTAGAATTTTTTATCCAGGACAATGTCTAGTCGAACAAATGATCCCGGGCAATTCATAATTTATTGCGCCATTCCCAAACCTCCGACTCCTTCCTATACCATCCGACTCGGACTCCTCTCCATACCATTCGACTCCGCCCGCTTCTTGTACCATCCGACTCTGACATCTTCCAATGCCATTGGACTCCTTCCCATGCTATCCAACTCCTTCTATACCATATGACTCTGACATCTTCCAATACTATCCGACGCTTTCCATACTAGTTACCATACAATCAGACTCCATCCCATACCATCAGATTTCTTCCCATACCATCCGACCGGGACTCCTTCCCATACAATATAACTCCTTCCCATACCAACTGACTTTGATTCCATCCCATACCATCCGACTCGTTCCTAGACTATCCTACTCACACTCCTTCCCATCTTCCCATACCACCTAACTCTGACCTCTTCCAATACCATCCAACTAGGACTACTTCCACTACATTCGACTCAAACTCCTTCCCATACCATTCGATTCCTTTTCATACATACTGACTCCTTCCTATACGATCCGTCTCCAACTCCTTCACTCTGACTCCTTCCCATACCATCCAATACCGATCCTTTCTAATATAATGCAACTTCACCTCGTTTCCATACCATATGACTCGTTCCTATGCCATCTGACTCCGTCCGATACCACCCGACTGCCTCTTTCCCATACAAACTGACTCTGATTCCTTTCCATACAATCCGACTTACTCCTTCCCATATAAACTGATTTCGACTCATCCCATACCAGCTGATTCAGACACATTCTCATACCATCTAACTCGAACTAAGCCCTATAACATCTGACTCCTTCCAATACCGTCTGACTCGGACTCCTTACCATACCATGCAACTCGAACTCCGTACCATACCATGCGACTCGGAGTAATTCCCATACCATCCGGCTCTGATTCCGTGTTGAATTCCAGACTCTGAATCCTACCGGAATCTCAGGCTCTGACTCTGAGGTCCAGGAATGAGTTTAAGGGGGCCTACTTTTCTTTTTCTTTTTTTTCCCGAATCTCAGATTCTGACTCTTACCCGAACTGCAGACTCTGACTACTACCTGAACCTCAGGCTCTGACTCTTAACCGGAATCTTAGGCTCTGGCTCCTTCCCCAACAGCAGGCTGTGACTCATTCCCGAACCTCAAGCTCTGAATCCTTCCCAGGCTCTGATTCTGACTCCTTCCCAAACCTTCGACTCTGAATTCTTTCTCAAACATTAGGTTTTTTATCTCGGGTGATGCTATACCTGCTCTATCAAGGATATTGAGCACTTCTTGATTAAACACCTGCTCTATCTAGGAAAATGAGGACTTTTAAAATTAAGGAGGCCTACTATGACTTCTTCTTTGTTTCCAAAACCTTCGACTCTCACTCCTTCTAATATCCTCTGACTCTACCTCCTTCGCAAACCTCCGACTCTGACTCCCACACGAACGTCACGCTCTTACTCCTACTCGAATGTCAGGCTCTGACTCCTACCCGTATCTAAGGCTCTGATTCATACCTGAACCTCTGGCTCTTACACCTCCGCGAACCTCAAGATCTGATTCTTATTCGAAAATCAGGATCTTACTAATTCTCGAACTTCAGGCTCTGAATCCTTCTCCACCTTCGGATCTGAATCCTTCCCGAACATTAGGCTCTGACTCCTTCCTTAACCTCTGACTCCTACTCCTTCCCGAACTGAAGGCTTCGACTCCATCCCTAACTTTGACAGTTTCTCGAATCTCCAGTTTCAAATGTTTCCCAAACATCCGACTCTAACTCCTTCCCGAACATCAGTTTTTTATCCTGGGCAATGCTGTGTTTAAACACACCAGCTCTATCAACGATATTGAGCACTTTTTGATTAAAAAACACTCTATCTAGGATAATGAGCACTTTTAAGATTAAGGTAGCCTACACCGACTTCTTCTTTGCTTCTCAGAACCTCCGACTCATTCCTTCTCATACCTTCGGCTCTGACTCCTCCCCGAACCTAAGGCTCTGACTCCTACCTGTACATAAGGCTCTGACTCCTTCCCGAACTGCAGGCTCTGACTCCTTCTCGAAATGCAGACTCTGACTCATTTGAACCCTTTCCTGAACATCTGTTTTTTTATCCCAGGCAATGCTGTGTTTTAACACACCTGTTCTATCTAGGATATTGAGCACTTTTTGATCAAACACCCACTCTATCTAGGATAATCTTTTAAAATTAAAGAGTCCTACTCTGACTTCTTCTTCTTCTTTGTTTCTCAAACATCCGACTCTGACTCCGTCTCAGAAACTCCGACTCTGACGCCTTCCCAAACCTTCGACTCTTACTCCTTCTCAAATCTCAGCCTCTGACTCATTCCCGAACATCAGTTTTTTTTTTTTATCTCAGGCAATGCTGCGTTTAAACACATCTGCACTATCTAGGATATTGAGTACTTTTTGATTAAACACCCGTTTATCTAGGATAATAAACACTTTTGAAAATAAGAGGACCTACTCTGACTTCTTTTTCTTTTTTCCCGAACCTCAGACTCTGACTCCTACCTGAACCTCAACTCTGACTCTTACCCGAACCTCAGGCTCAGACTCTTACCAGAACGTCAGGCTCTGACTCTTACCCGAACCGCAGGCTCTCCTTCCCGGATCTCCGGCTCTGCCTCCTTCCCGAACATCAGACTCTGACTCCTACCCGAACCTCAGACTCTGACTCCTACCTGAACCTCAACTCTTACTCTTACCCGAACATCAGGCTCTGACTCTTACCAGAATGTCAGGCTCTGACTCTTACCCACACGTCAGACTCTGACCCCTTTTCCGAATCTCTGGCTTTGGTTATTTTATCGAACCTCCAGCTTTGACTGTTTCCAAAACCTCCGACTCTGACTCCTTCCCGAACATCAGTTTTTTATCCCTGGCAATGCTCCGTTTAAACACACCTTCTCTATCTAGGATATTGATCACTTTTAAAATAAAGGGGGCATACAGAGCACTTTTATCTTTGTAGAGATATTCCCTTTTATTTGTAAGTGAGGAAAGGAAAAAGAAAACTGTGTATGCCTTCTGAGCACTAATTAAAGACTCAAATAAAATTAAGGAGGCCTCCTGAGCACTAATGAACTGTTTCTTCGAAGAATAAAAGATGGTGTCTACAACAGTTAAGAAACGATTTTTAAAAAATACGGAGATTACTGCATGTTACCATTAAACTCAGTGTTTAATGATTTTTCCCCCGATATTATTTATTCGGAAGAAGAAGAAGAAGAAGAAGAAGAAGAAGAAAAAGAAAAAGAAGAAGAACCTTTATCTCCAAAACCCTTGTAAGAGTTTGTGACATGTTTGTATTATATTAAGCTCCGGCGCGAACGCAGACCCTACGATAGTATTATACAATATTTGCTCAAGCTCAACCATACTTTACTCACTATGTTAATGTACTTTCATAAATATCATTAATGCTAATTTTATAGAAATTCCAACCCTCTGTACGAGGGTCTACATATTAGAAATTCTCCATCAAATTTTGTAAATTAATTTTAAAAAATCATGCCAAATGGATTTGTAATTATTTCTATTTGTCTAAATAAATTTGCCTTTTGGCTACGATCAAAGTGTAGTATCTGTTCTCTTATCTTAACAAAAAGACTTCTGCACGTTCTCCATCCAACTTTTTTTGATGGGCAGGGAAAGAGAGTGATCTCTTCCAGCTCTCTTGTTGTCAGCGGCACCCTGGCTGTTTGACCCCCTCCCTCTCTCCAGTTCTATCTCCCCCTCTTGCCTGTTTTGGTGCCCTGAGAGCGCGCCAAAACTGGCTCCTCACTGGCTCTCTACACTACAGGAATGGAAGTCAACCATCCCAAAAAGAGTGGTGAAGAGTCAAGCGGTTCCCCTATTCCGGGGGCGGCTCCAGCAAAGGATTACTCTCCCAAAAGAGGAGCTGATAACCAAACCCTAGAAACCAGGGCTTACTACACAGATTCAAATTCTCCAGACCTTAGAGTCTTCCCCATAGAGACTCATTCTACTGGCCGGAGCTCCCCAAACGGGGGAGCCAACCAAAACGGCAAGGCATACCGCCCGTATTCCCCAGAGAACAGCAACTCCCCAAATGTGGATACATCACAGCTTCTCACGCAGGACCTTATCCCTGAATGTGACCCGGCTGCTCCCCTAAAAGGTAACTCCCCTACCCGGATTTCCACCAACCAGGGAGGAAAACAGATTTGAACGGGGCTTACCGCCCGAATGCTTTAACAGTGGAAGGGGCTGCTTCCCTGAAGATCAGAACATTGTCCGACAGCTCATCGGACAGGGAAGGTCTCACTTATACTCATAAGGATCGCTCCAAACCCAGGGGGAAAAAGGGAGGAGTGAATACAAAAAACCCGACATCTGGGTGTGCCAGCTCTCCTTTTACTTCTGGAGACTGGTCCGCTCTGTCAAGAACTGCGGGAACACTCAACTCACAGCCAGAGTGGACGTTGAGCGTAAGTACTGTTGTCTCTACCCCACCTACCCAACAGACAGCAGAGGCAGTCGGTGGTGGCAACATGGACGCCTACATACCCGTAGCGCAACCACAGACATTGCCGGCGGCAACAGCTAATTGGGGACTTCAATCCCAGTCACAGCCGTCACCCGAAGCGCTCTTCCGCATCAGATATGCCAAATACATTGAGTAAGGGCAACATCCTTAAGCCCGTGCCTGGTGTTTGGGAGAGCATCCAAAAAAGAACAGTGTCCTTCATCACCAGGGATGCTAAGCAGAGAGGACTTACTGGGGTGAAAAAAGAAACCAGATCTGCAAATCCCCATGCAGTGTCTATGTCGCTAGAGCTACGCCATGTGGGACGTTCTGCTCCCCACTCCAGACGAGATCGAAAAAGCAGCCATGAATGACGGTAGGTGGAACAACATAAAACTCCAGCCTAAATAGATGAGCAGAAGAAAGACGACAGTGACCATCCTCGTTGTCTCATCATGCATCAAGGCGGAACAGCTTGGAGCCTTCATGAGCCAGTACAGAGATGTAATGGCAGTCACCCGTCAGAGATCTCAAAGGAGTGATGCTGGGGGACTACATTCTACATATAAAGCTGGACAGGAATGGCTTCTGCAACATGCCACCGCTGCTCAGATATGAAACCTGAACCCTGTCGGTAATAGTGAGGAGCAGACGATCACACTGCTGGCATTGCCAAGAGAAGGGCCACATGTGTAAATTCTACCCTAAAAGAACAAGGGCCCTCACTGCAGTCACAGCATCAATAACCAGGCCCGTGACGAGTGAGGAAAGTAAAAACCCAGACGAAGAGGGCTGGAGCACGGTAGTGCAGATAAATACCAAAAAGAACGCAGCACAAGCCTCCAACCCTATCCCCAAAGTGAGCAAAAAAAGTAAGGGCCCCGAGCCCAACAAGTGTCAACAGCGGAACCACTGAACAGAGCACATGGGATCAAGCAGAAACTGTATCTTCAGTATCGGAAGGAGACGAAGCAGAGACAGGTGAAAAGCCCTCAATCTAGCCGCAGAAGCTAGTGCAGACCAATCTAAACTCCCCAGAAAGAAAAGCCGAAAAAAGAAAGAAGCTGAGTCCCAACGCTCCTCCCCCGAGAATGAAATGGAGCAAAGTTTCCCTCAGGCTCCAGTCTCAATCCCAACTGAACTCTCTACATATACCACCACCACCACCACCACCACCACCCAAGCCCAAGCTGAACTCTCATTAACCGCCACCACCCCAACTCCAGCCCAAGCTGAACTCTACTTACCCACCAGCACCCCCACCCCAGCCCCAGCTGAACTCTCATTACCTATCCACCACCACCCCAACTCCATCCCAAGCTGAACTCTCATTAACCACCACCACTCCCATCCAGCCCAAGCTGAACTCTCATTACGAGGTCTTCTCAGCATTCGGCAGCCGTGATGCTAGGGGCGTTTCCTTGTTAGTGAGTCGTAGCCTTCCCGCAAAGGTAAACATTGTGCACAAAGATGCGGAAGAAAGGCTGGTCGTGGATAATGTTGCTGTTAGCAACAGCAAGTTTCGGATTGTCGCGGTGTATGCGCCCAGCACTCCTGTTGAGAGAGTTTCCTTTTTTCAGTAGTTGGAGGTGTTCCTGGTGTGTTCGGGGCGGCTAGTTGTAATGGTGATTGGAATTGTATCCTTGATCACAAGATAGATAGAGGTGCGAGAGCAGCCTGTCTGACCTGATTGACTCGTGCAATTTGGTTGATAGGTTCCGTTTTGAGCACCCGAGGCGGAGATGTGGACAGGAGATGTGGCTTGCGCAGGAAGGCCCACTAGAGGGAATTACTGCGCAAGCACTTACTTGGACAGGATGTTAATTAGAAGTAGCAAAGCAGATTTTCTATCTTGCTCCAGGTTCGAATGATTAGAGCACTCTGAGCACAAACTAGTTTTGGCCAGTTTGAACTTAGCGACTAGACCTAAATTAACTAGGCACTGGAAGTTAAATACCGCCTTGCTGGAGATACGTGACTTCCGTGAAAAGCTAATATTACTCATCCAGCGGGCTCTCGTGGGGGCTGTTACCGGGACTAAGTGGTGGGTTAACTTTAAAACTAATATAAGACGTTTTCTGTGCAGTATAGCCAGAGCCTATTCTTAAAGACGTCTCAATCAGAAAAGCCGTTAGAAGTTAAGTTCGCTTGGGCGGTGGCTGAGAGGGATCCCCTAACAATAGCACAAGCCAAGGAGAACCTGAAACGTGCAGCTAACGAACGGTATGAAGATCAGGTAGTTAAAGCTAGGTTGGATAAGGTGTCTAACGAAGCTGTAAATGTTGAAGCTAATGAGCGTAAAGCTATGGTTCATCGCAGATCAGATCACTACATTCATGAAGTGAAAAATCTGAAAGGGAAGTCCGTCGTGTCGATGCAGGAGATCTGTGAGTGGTTCCGTGAGCATTTTGCAGATCTCTACACCCAACTGGCCAGACTCTGCATCCAGGAGTTTGACAGCTATTTGTCCGACTCGCCCTGCCTGGAGGAGGTGCAAGCGGCTGGCTGTGATGGTCGAGTTACGGAACGTGAGGCCGGGGATGTGTTGAAGCAGGCCAGCTTGAACAAATCGCCTGGACTCGATTGGTTGCCCTACGAATTGTTTTTAAAGCTGTCACACATGTTCGTCTCTCTTCTGACGGATGTGTTCAGTCACTGGTTTAAGCAGGGATCCATTCCTGCCCAAGTCACTAGAGGAGTGATTAAATTACTGAAGAAAAGCGACGGACATGAGGGGGTTTTGAGGATTTTAGGTCCATGACTCTGCTAATTTGGCAAGAGTTTTGGCGAACTGTTTGCAGGTTGTTGTTGGTGACTTGATCGAACCTGATCATAATTATGCTGTGAAAGGGAGATCGATTCAGAACAATCTGCATCTGGTTTGCATAATAGAGGGATTAGAAGACGACACTGAAGCTGTGTTGATCAATTTAGATCAGTCCAAAGCTTTTAATAGGGGCGACCATCATTTCCTGAGATCTGTTCTAGAGACCACCGTATTTAATCCAGACTTCCATAAATGGATCTCGATTCTGTATCGCCAGCTGACGTCAGTGGTGCAGATAAATCGAATGCAGTCGGGATCGTTCGACGTTTTTCGGTCGGTACATCAGGGCTGTCCGCTATCGCTCTTACTTTATGTTCTTGCGTTGGAACCCTTTCTGCGCAAGCTAAGAGACAGGACGGCGAGACACGCCCTATGCGGTATCGCTCTACCCAGTGGTGCGCAGGTCCGAGTCTTTGCATATGCTGATGATGTTACCGTGGGCGTCTCAAGCTGTCAAGACATTATTGCGGTGACTGAGACACTCAAACGATACAAAGGGGTCACAAGGGCGGTAGTCAACATCAGCAAATCCAATTGCTTGAGGTTGGCATCCTGGAACGGCGTGGCTGCGCTGCCGGTTCTTTTTAACTAGTCGAGTGGCTCGGTTCGAATCCTTGGCACGTGGTTCGGGCCAGACGTCCAGCTTGAAAAAATTGGTCAGAAGTGAAGTCAAAGATCGAAGCATCAGTAAGGATTTGACTTTGAAGGGGGCTTTCCCTTAAATGTAGAATGGAGGCGTGCGCCTGTCTATCCTCTCATCTTTTACCGATTAGCTGTACTACCCCTGTCTGCAGTCCATTTGACGGTGCTTACGTATCAGCTCTTCACACTTTAGTGGCGGGGCAGACAGTCGCTTAGTCTGCCGATAGGTCTGCACTCGACATCTCAACAAGGGGTGTTTGGGGATGCCTGACTTAGCAAGTCATCAACATGCCGAGAGATTGGCATTCCTGAGCTGCACGTCGTTGGAGGAGTCTGCGTGGGGCCTTGAGGACGAGAAGGCTTTTCCCACTTGGTCGAAGGACAACGTAAACCAGGGGGGGGCAATCGCAGTTCTTCAACAAATACCGAGCTGCGCTCAAACGATTGCCAGGAGTACGGAAACCTTGCACGGCCTAGAAAGACACTTTATCGAGAGTTAGTGGCGGGGACAGCTTCGGATCTACTTGTGGAACGGCTTGGATGGTCGGCGAGGGACATCCGCTCACAGTGGAGTTGGGCGCCGAACCGAGGTTATCTCAATAACACTGAGTTTTCTCTGACCTCGCGATTGGTCCGGAACGCACTTCCCCTCGAGTACAGACGCTTCAAAATTAACTGTAGAGAAACCCCCTTCTGTCTGCGTTGCATAAATGCAGACGTCGAAGAAGCAACGGCTGAGCACATCTTCTTCGAATGCATCAAATTGCACGAGTTTTGGCGGTATGTCGACGAGGTTACTGCTCGCATCACTCCTGAGCAGTCAGTACATCTGGACATAGCATCTGTTGTGTAAAATGTGATGCTTCCGTGGTGCAGTTAGAAACAAATGGTGTTTCGCACGATCCTAGCCGTAGCTAAACTTGTAGTGTGGACCTCATGCATAGACATAGGGAAAGGGGGTGAATCGCTTTCTGATTACAATCTTATTTCGCACATCAGCTCAAGATAAAAATCAGATGTAATAGAAGGAGATTGCACTCAGCATTATTCAAAAGAAGGTGGATACACACTACTAGTTAGTATGTATTTGGACATGCCAAGTTTGAGTATGCGTTCGCATGGTGCACGCCCACCTAAGTTCTTAATCAGATAGCAAAGTCTCTTACCTAGTGGTACGATTGAGTTCTGCCATCCTTTTTATTTTTCGAGATGCCCACTCCACATTGTATTTTTTTACTCCCCCCCTCCCCGCTTTTAATCCTCTATCCCACTTACGAACTGACTCACTCGTTTTCGGCTCTTGAAACAACCGGAAAACAGTGAGCAGCTCACACTTTGATAGATTTGGGAAGACCTTACTAACCAACATATCATTTTTTTGTATAATGTTTGGGTACTTGTAGCCCCCCCCCCCAACCAATGAATCTTGTACATACACTTTTGTGTAAATAAAACACGTCTTACCAAATTGGGGATAATGTTAGGTAGCCTGCCCAAAGAGTTAATGAGGTATGTTGGTGACTGGAACTAGTTTAGAGAATGGACCAAGAGAATGACACACGACCCCCGTTACCCAATCCAACTTTGGCCTTGTGCCATATCTTTTTAATTTTTAATTTTTTATTAGAAAAAATGTATTATTTTAAAGATAGATAAAAAAACCTTCTTTCTCGGCCTTTTGGCTAAGATCAAAGTGTAGTATCTGTTCTTGTCAATTTTATTTGCCTGAGAGAAAAGTGTTATATCTAGTCCGATCCTATCGGTCTCGATCCTACACTCTAATCAAAAATCAGAATATTATTCACTATTTTCTATGTCCTTCTAACTTTAGACGAAAATATAGTATTTGTTCCTGGCACTTTGAGTTGTAATCAAAAATCAGAATTTCATTGACAAGTATCTCACCTTTTGAGATCCCTCCCAGGCTTTATCTCACGGGCGAATGTCTACACTTTCCCAGTCTTGATCTCATTCGCCTGAGTCGCACCTATCGATGAATGCTGATGCTTTTTCCTGAGGCGCCCCTGCCGGCGAATGCCGATACTCTCCAAAACTATTTGCTTGAGCCTACTGGCGAATTCCGATACTCTCTCAAAATTTTACCTGAGGCGCCCATACCGGTTAATGGCGACACTTTCCGAGGCACCCGTACCGCAAATGTCGACACTCTCTCCTCGGCGTTTGACTGAGACGCCCCTACCGGTTAATTCCGATACTCTCTCAGAATTTTGCCTGAGTCGCCCCTATCAGTGAATGATACACTCTCCCAAGCTTTTGCCTTAGGACTCCTTACTGGTGAATTCCAACACTCTCCCAGTGGTGGGAGGGAAAGAAAGTAAAGGAAAGGTGGTAGTGGGGGGGGGGAAGAAGGAAGAAAGAGTCATGTTCGGAGGGAAAGAAGAAATGAAAGGGAGAAAGGGTTGTGGTAGGAGAGAAAAGAAAGAAAGGGTGGTAGTGGAAGGACAAGAAGAAAGAAAGGAAGAAAAGGTTGGAGTGGGAGGGAAAAAGAAAAGTACGAAGAAAAAGTGGAAGGGAAAGGAAGAAATGTGGTGTGGGAGGGAAAGAAGAAAGGAAGGAAAAGGTGTGGTGGTGGGAGTGAAAAAAGAAAGGAAGACAGGGTGGTGGTGAGAGAGAAAGAAGAAAGGAATAAAGAAATGGTCGCACTAGGAGGGAAAGAAGAAAGGAAGGAAGAAAAGGTGGTAGAGAGAGTGAAAGAAGGATGGATGAAAGGGGTATAGTGGGAGTGGATTTCTTCCTGCCCCCCCCCCTTCCTCTGATATTATTTCCGGTTGAATTGTAAATAAAGACTCTCATTTTTCTCAAATTATACATATCATTAGG
The DNA here is from genome assembly GCA_963556195.1 of Sepiola atlantica. Taxonomy (NCBI): domain Eukaryota; kingdom Metazoa; phylum Mollusca; class Cephalopoda; order Sepiida; family Sepiolidae; genus Sepiola; species Sepiola atlantica. The sequence goes on along the minus strand of OY744522.1, from coordinate 152,857,945 downwards.
GTTTTTACAAATTAGTACATTAAAACCTTAGAAAATGGAGGAAAAAAGCTACCCCATTGGAGAAAATGGCCCCGTTGACCCTCAAAGGATTTTTTTTCTAATTCTGAGATATCATTCGCCCGGAAGCTGGCTGATTAAAAAAATATCAACTTTACTGTCTGTCGAGTGTGGCGAAAGCATTTTGCAGGCATACAAAAACACATACACACATACACACAGAGACATTTCCTCTTTATATAATAGAAGATAAAAATAGAAATGTATATTCTTTGAATAATTTAAATTTTTAAATTGAGGGATAGAATCGAAACCACACACTCGATGTTTTCAGTCTGATACTTTCCCACCTAAACAACTCAGACATTTGTTAAGTCGACTTTTAAAATAAGACTCATGAGAAAAATCGAATATACGTATTTTAAGTTTTAAGAAAGTTCTGTCTGTATAGGTCAGTTAGGGATGAGGGCACGTAGATATTCGGCACTGAGAGGGTAGGGTAGAGATTCGGGACCACTTCCATTGTCTTCCCCAGAAACTTTTATGCATAGAGTTAAAATGTTATCAACATATGATTTATTTGAAGTCATAAGAGGGTTATGCCCTACTAGTCGCCTTACCGGTGAACTTAGAGATTCGGGAACACCATTGTCTTGCCCAGTACATTTTACATAAGAATAAACTTTTAGATTTTATGTTGATTCTCTAACCTTTCTTTCTATAAAGAACACACAGACACCACAGACACAGACACACACACACATACACACAGACATTGAGTTATATATTTACTTAAGTTTATATATGCATATATACATATACAATATATATATATATATATATATGTGTGTGTATATATATACATATATGCACATATGTATATTTATTAAGTTAAGTATGTATATATATATACATACTTAACTTTATAAATATATATATATATATATATATATATATATATATATATATATATATATATATATATATATATATAAAGAGAGAGCGTGCGTGTGAAAAAGAGAGAGTAAGATATAGTGAGGGAGAGAGAGAGTGCGATAGTGATAGAGAGAGGGGGAGATAGAAAGAGAATAAAGGGAGAGACAGTTCTGAGTAAATTAACTGTTGCAACCCAGTTTTATTATTAAACCTCATTGCTCTGGATTATGTTTTCCAACCATTAAAGAAATGAAATCATTGTCATTTTTATGAATGACCGTTCCGCCCATCTATTTGTCTCTTCGATACTTGTTCGTTTGCAGGTTTCCAATATTCGGCCTAAATCGCCTTTTCTTGCTGATGGAAAATAGCGCCCGGCATTCTCAGGCAAGAACGAAACACTGCCTACGTGAAGCAACTTGCTGTGACACGCGCCATTAAATACGAGCCGACCAAGTTGATGGCTTCGTCTGACTCTCAGCTAATCGTCTCCCAACAATCAAAGGAACAAACAAACAACAAAGATGGCCCCTACTGGACAAACTTTTATGCAATCAGATTAAAGGAATCAAGCAGATTGACACACACTTGCGATATTGTCCAGAGCACACAACACGTTCAACTGCAGATGACGTGTATGAAAGAAGAAGGAAAGAACACAAATGAACAAAAAACGACGTTTCAATATGGCTATTTAAGAACAGCGTCGTCTTTTTCCTAATTGCTTGCATGTCATCACGCTGGAAATGAGTGAAACATTCGGAACGGATGATAACATCTAAATAGGATTCTTAAGGGATTAAATTCTTAAGTAATATTAAAAAAAAGACCCAGTGAAAGGACGAGTGATCGTCACTGGATCCAGGGATAATCTCAGGTGATTTCACTCATTTGATTGGCTTTTCGATCGGGTTAGATTAGAAAGTGAAAAAAGATGGGAGATTCAATCGAGGCAAAACTAATAGCTTACCATTTTCTACTTGTGTATTTTTTACGTTGAGCTTTTAAATGGGTTCTATCACCGCTTCGAAGTCTTTTTGTCTTTTCGTGAACACCTTGTTTAATAGGGTATTTTAATAAATACTTACGTTGTCAACAAAATAGACTGTCGAATATTAATGCATGATTTTATCACGCATAAATTGAATGCCTACTAAAGAGGATTTGAATGCCTACTAGAATGAATTTGAATGCATACGGGAGCGAATATGAATGCCTACGGGATAGAATATATATATATATATATATATATATATATATATATATATATAGGACAGGTCAAATTAGTTAATTGATTCCCCGAGCAAAACAGTTTTGTAACACTTTATGTTCCTTTCCGGAGATTTAAAAAAAAACATATCATGATAGTAAACCTTATGTCTAGAATCCTTATTCTACTTTTGATCAAAGTCCATTACATGATTTTACTTCTAGAAAATATCAAACGTTTAAGGCTTAAGCTTATATGGTCCTAAGAAGAAATTGAAATTCAAGGAATCTTGCTTAATTGGTGTTTAATGACTATGGATAAAAAAGTCAATGCACATCTGAAATAGTTGAATTTTCATATGCGAGATTTTTTTCCATATTATGTCCCCCCTCCCCCCCAAAAAAACCCTTTAAAATACTCCAAAGAAACTAAAATTCTGGGAATATTTATTAATTGATGTTTAATACCTATTGTTAAAATTTCACAAAAATATAAGGTATCTGAATTTGTACGAAGGGCTTCAACCCCCTTTTAACATCCTATACATCAAACTAAATTAAACTAAATATAGCTCACATTATGGTGGCTGCGTTCCAAAAGTCAATTATCACTTAATTAGTTTAGGAGTTAATCTTATACATAGAAATATATAAACAAATACGAATACCTAACTTTATATAAATAGATAGTTATTTATTTATTTATTAATAATGTTACAGAAGATAAGATCAAAGCAACATAACAATAATAAATAATGAAATATTATGTTCTTATTATTGAATAATCGGGCACTGTTGGATTTCTTTCTACCAAACAAAACCGAGAATTATCAATCGATAGATGGTCATAGTTAAATCTTCTCCAAATTAAAATCATCATTTTATCTTTTTTACAACTCGAAGTTTCATTAGTTTATGGAAGAAAATAAAACTGGGTGTAAATTAGTGGGGACAATATTAGTTCATGCATTAGATTCGTTACTCTTTCTGCTTCTCGTAAAGTCAGTTGTCTCCATCGCTCCCAACACTTTCTCACACCTATCTCTAGAAATCTACTATCTAACCTTGTATAGACTATTGTTGTCACATTTGGGCTGGTGAATCTCTGTCCCATTTGAGGGTTCTTGATAAGGTGCAGAAGCGTGCCATTTGGTTGGCCCCACATTCCTTCTTCTCTGCACTCTCTCTCTCTCTCGATTTCACATACGTGATGTTGCTGGTGTCAGTCTTTTCTACAAATAGTATTATGGCATGTATTCTGAATTTTCTGATCTATTCCCTGCTTCCTTTGTTCCAGCTCGACTCGTTGGTCTAGCGATCTTCACAAATTCGCTGTTTTGATACCTCGATATAATACAACTTCCTATTTCAGTAGCTTATTCCCAAGACTTGTGGGACTCTCTTTTTGATGATTGTTTTCCTTCTAACTATAGCCTTAGTATTTTCAAGACTAATGTCAGTACGCATCTCCTTTCTTTGTGATAATTATCTGTCGTCCTTTGTAGCTGCTTACATCAAGTGGCTTTATGCCTTGTCTGGAGCGATTTCCATAAAAAAGAAGCAACTATATTAGTTCAAGTTTTTTTTTCAAATAATGAAAACACATGTGTTAGATTGACAACTGAATATAGTTCCACTCAACCAAGTGGTGATAAGGCCATCAACCTGATCACCGCACTACGTGATAATTACTGCGCTGCAGAGGTATCACGTGACATGAAAATTAGGCGCCAAATTTGTTGTTTCAAAATTGTATCTTCAGTCCGAGAATAAAAGTTGTGCAATACGCACGTATTATTGTTACCCCATTCTATTCTTGTCTTTTCTTCTACGTCTTCGTGACTCATAGTCTACCACGATGTTACGCTCTACCCCTCAAAGCTTAACAGGTTATGTGGCCAGCTATGCTAACCACAGACTAATGTTCAGGGAGATGAAAAAAAGTATGACTTATGGGAAGATAAGTTCCTTGGCTACATGCGGACTCAAAAACTGTACAGCATCATTACAGCAGGGAGCGAAGCTGAAATAAATCAGAACAAGAACGCCGAAGCTTTTGGTGAACTAGTACAATACCTCGATGACCGAAGTCTTTCGTTGATCATACGAGACGCGAATAGCGATGACAGAAAAGCATTAAATATCCTAATAGAACATTATCGGTCACGTGGAAAGCCAAGAATAATTTCGTTGTACACGGAATTAACATCGTTGCAAAACAAGTCAAATGAAAATATTACAGACTATGCCGCCACATTCCTAAAAAATGCTGGAGAAACGATAAACGATGGATTACTGATCGCAATAATTATAAAGGGATTACCGAGTGGATATAAGATATTCACCACGGTAATAACGCAGAGAGATACACCTATGACATTCCAGAACTTTAAAACCGCTCTAAGAAACTTCGAAGAAACTGAAAAAAAACAAGGTGAAAGCGCGAACGCAGTAATGAGTGTGAGAGAAAAGAAATATAACAGCAAACCAGCAACCATTTCCAGACCAAATAAATATAACAAAAACGCATTCAATGGATCGTGCTTCTTATGTGGGCGATATGGGCATAAATCCGAAAATTGTAGAAAACCCGCACGCTGGTGCAAAAACTGCAAAACATGAACACATGACACAAATTTTTGCAGAAAAACGCAAGATAGACACTCAAACACCGAAGGGAATGCGATAAAACACGTATCAGATAAGAACACTTCTTATATTTATTTCTGTTAATAACGCTAGTGACTCTTCATATCTTGATTTATTAGTCGATTGTGGGGCCACAACCCATATTTTAAACGACGAGTCCAAGTTCGTTAACTTCGATAAAGAATTTGATTCCTCCCGCCATATTGTTTAGCTAGCCGATGGAAGCCGATACAATAATTTGGCGCTAAAAAGGGGGGATGCTTCTATTAAAATGACTGATACGAATGGAAGGATACATAATAACATCTTAAAAAACGCTTTATATATACCTTCTTTTAATAATAATAATATCTTTTCAGTACAAGCGGCGACAAAAAAGGGTGCTAACGTTGAATTTAAACCTAACTCTGAAACATTAAATACTAATGGAACTAAATTTAATATATATAAGAAAGGTAAACTATATTACTTAAATAATGTAACTTCTCCGAAGAAAATTGTGAAGTGTGCCCACAGGCAAAAATGCCCCAATTCAAAACTGAAATAGCTGAGAAGCGAGCAACAAAAATACTCGAACTAGTACACATTGATCTAGCAGGACCGATAGACCCCATAGCAAAGGATGGTTTTAAGTACGTATTAGGGTGTATAGATGATTATTCCGGTCTCATAGTCACCTACATGTTGAAAAGTAAAAGTGACGCAGTGGAAGCCTTCGAAAGATCTATAGCTGACGTTGCCTCGTATGGAAATATAAAAACAGTAAGGAGCGATCAAGGCACGGAATTTACTTCTAAAATCTTCGAATCGCTACTAATTAAGAATAAGATACAACATAAAAAAATCAGCGCCATACTCCCCCCCACTAAAATGGTACGATTGAAAGAGCATGGCGCACAATTTTTGAAATGGCTAGGTGCATGCTAAAACATGCTAACCTTCCAAAATATATGTGGTCATACGCTATTATATTCTCAACGTATACTCGTAACCGATGTTACAACAAACGTATTAACAGCACGCCATACGAATTTTTTTACAGGCAATAAACCAAATATATCAAAAATGCACTTATTTGGAAGCATTTGTTACGCATACGTACAAAACCCCCAAAAATTGGAAGACCGAAGTAAGGCGGGAATTTTTGTAGGATATGATAGAGGTAGTCCGGCCTACTTAATATATTTTCCCGAAACCGATTAAATGAAAAATGTCAGAATAGTAAAATTTACAGATAAATTTAAAGATGATATAAAAGAAACAGACGAAAGTGCTACAACTGAAAATATTCAAACAGTTGAACCCGAAACAGAAGTAGTAACTGAAAATATTGGGAGAACGAAAACCCGCCCAAAATATCTTAATGACTACTATGTGGAAGACGAAAATAATGACGCAATAAAATACACGATAGATTATTGTTACCACATAAGAAATGTACCAAGTACATACGAAGAAGCGATAAATTCAGATAGTTCGAAAACTGGCAGAAGACCATAAAATGGAGATGGACATTTTAAAAGAAAATAAAACATTTGAATTAACTGTATTACCTCAGAATAAAACCCTAATCCCAGCACGATGGATGTATACTATTAAAACTGATGAAAATCAGGGAGAGATATTTAAGACAAGACTAGTTGCAAAAGGTTATGCCCAAAAGCCAAACGTAGATTACGAAGAAACATTCTCACCAACAGCAAAATTTACTTCAATAAGAATGTTGATGCAAATTGCGGCACAATACGATCTAAAAATACATCAATTAGACGTAAAATCAGTCTATCTAAACGCACCGATAAATTTGGAACTTTATATGGAACAGGCAAAAGGATTTGAAATAGAAAATAAAAACAAAACCGGTAGATTAGTGTATAAATTAAATAAATCATTATATGGTTTAAGACAAAGTGGTAGAAATTGGAATAATTTGTTACACACACATCTAATAGAAAACGGATTTAGTCAATCATTGGCAGACGCTTGTGTTTATACACAATATAATGACAAATATACAATTATTATTGTATTGGTAGATGACATACTAATAGCGACAAAATGTAAGGAAAATATGATAAATACGAAAACTATTCTAAAAGAAAAATTTTAAATGACAGATCAAGGCAAAATCAAGTATTTTTTAAGCATAGAATTTACATATGAAAACAAAACAATATACATGCATCAAAAACGATGTCTTCAAAAAATATTAGAAAGATCTGGAATGAAAGATTGTAAACCTTAATACACACCTAGCGAAAATAATATTAACAAGTTATGTAACGAAACTAGGAAATTAGCAGACGAAAAGCTATATAGATAAATTGTCGGAAGCTTAATATATGCAATGACAGCCACCAGGCCAGACTTATGCCTCATAGTAACAAAACTACTACAATATATGAATAAACCATACGAAAATCACATGCTGTTAGCTAAACACGCCCTAAGGTATATAAAAGCCACAATCAATCATCAATTAATATTCAAACCCACTAAAAGTACTTTAAACATCATAGGTTTTTGCGATGCAGAGTGGGCAAACTCACAGGATAGACGAAACATAACTGGATATGGATTTAAAATCTCAGACGACGGGCCATTAATTTCGTGAAAAACACGAAAACGGTCCACAGTCGCGTTATCTACTTGCGAGGCTGAATATATGTCAATCAGTGCAGCCACACAGGAAGGAAAATACCTAAAAACACTAACGACAGATTTATTAAACGAGAAAATCGATACATTCCCATTATATTGCGATAATCAGTACGCGATAACCTTAGCCAAAAACCCCGTAAATCACCAAAGATCAAAACACATAGATATTAGATTTCATTTCATTAGAGACGAATTACAAAATAATACGCTTGAGTTAATTCACGTTGCAAATGAAGAAAACATCGCCGATATATTTACCAAACCAGCAAATAGATTTAAAAATGAAAAATTCAGACACTTGCTAATGGGACTCTGAAAACAAAAAAAACAAGCTTTCTTTAATAGTTAAAACAAACAAAAAATGTGTTCTTTAAGGCCTATAAATGTAGAAGGGTATTACAAAAAAAACTTTTGAAAACTATTGATGACACAACAAATGTACAAACAAACTTTTATATTGTGAACAAAAAAAAATTGTTTAAGGCCTGTGAATGTGAAAAGTGTTAAAACAAAAAAAAACATTACGAATATATATCAGTTGAAGGGGGTATGTTGGATTGGCAACTGAATATAGTTCTACTCAACCAAGTGGTGATAAGGCCATCGACCTGATCACCGCACTACGTGATAATTACTGCGCTGCAGAGGTATCACGTGACATGAAAATTAGGCGCCAAATTTGTTCTATCAAAATTGTATCTTCAGTCCAAGAATAAAAGTTGTGCAATACGCACGTATTATTGCTCCCCCATTCTATTCTTGTCTTTTCTTCTATGTCTTCGTGACTCATAGTCTACCACGATGTTACGCTCTACCCCTCAAAGCTTAACAACATGTTAATGCAGAGAGAATATATGTTTTTATGAATGGCTATTACTCGACCCCACAGAGAGGCACCATTCAGTCTGTACTATCTTAGCATTTTTAATGTGGTTTCAAAAGAATAGTGCTACGGACCACACAACGAGACAATCAAAGGGCGTTTATCGCCGTCTTTTCGGTGGCCATCTCATTTCCAGTTGTGCTCATACTCTTAAGCTTTATCGATCTCCTGATTTATCCACGTGTGATTATTTCTATAGAGAAACCTTCAGACACGTTTCTATGAGCAGCATAGATGATAATTGTAAATATTTCCGAGCAAGACGTCATGGTCCGGTGGTAAAACACCAGACTATAGACAATAATATCGATGGTTTGATCCTTGTCCAAGTTAGCAATGCTGATGACGGCTGATAGGCAGAAACATGTGTCCATGGATTACTTTTATGTACGTATAAAATTAATAAAAAATATACACTAGAAATACGTCCTATAAAGTTAAGAGCGACTAAAAATGCAATCTTCTGCATTATTCTTTATCACTTAGGACGTTATATATATATATATATATATATATATATATATATATATATATATATATATATATATAGTCTCGGAAGTTTCTCAACCATTAAAACTATATTAAAAAAAATATATTAAAAAAAAACAACAAAAAAACTTATAGTCTCAAGTCTTCCAGTGGAAAATCACTCATGTAAGTCAATTTATTTTTTACAGTTATTATATTAGTTAGTTTCTAACACTATTTTAAGGGATCATCAGTTGTTTACCATGAAAAACTGTTTCGGGAATTTAAATATATATATATATATATATATATATATATATATATATATATATAATTATTATATAACAATAAATATTTTTAAATTATTATCCACATACGTATACGTTTCATCCTAATGGAACTATCAGTGTACAAGATAACTCCCCGGATACGAGTCACTTCTAGCTCAAATCGAGCCCTCTAACTGAGTAATTCGAAATGAGTACTTTGTACTTTTCACCTTTATTATAAAAGAAAACATACGTACAGAATATTAAAGAAAAATACTTTTTTTTTGTAATTTAGAAAAATTAGAGGAGGTTCATTTATTTTATATGACAAAATTTTGATTTATCATCATCATCATCATCATCATCATCATCATCATCATCATCATCATCACTACCAACATGTTAACTCCTTGGCCTTTTGGCTAGGAGCAAAATTTAGCATCGGTACTGAATCTGCACTTAGTTTTTATGTTCTCTGTTAGTGAAGGAGGAATCCTTCTAGACCAAGGCAATTGAAATTCGTGTTCCAATTCAGAGTGCCCATTTTAGGGGGAGCTGGATTCTCCCCGCGTTAACTATTGATATTGTGCCTAACTCTGCGCTCGAGGGGGGGAAGTAAATAAGAACAGCAACAACAACAACAACAACAAATTTATTAAAAAGATAATAAACGCATGTATTTAATTATTAACAGATTAGAAAATATTAATTCATTAGAAACTTAAAAATAAATACATATGCAAATGAGAGGCTGAGAGGATGATATCATGATGGCTAAGGAAAAACGATAACTTTCATAATTTTCTAGTAAGAAAGATATGTTTATTATAAACTTAAGTTATCGTTCTTCCTTAGCTAGTATTATGGTGAACGATCATATACTACACTGACAGAGGATAATATCATGATGAACGAATACTACTTCTCTCCACCCAAAAAAGGAGGAAGTCATTCTTACGTGGACGATCTTATGAGAACAGAACCGATACTACACTACCTCCTTAAAAGATAGTCTTGAGGAGGCATTTTGGGAGAATTCAACCTTACACACCCTTACAAAACGGAGGATGTAATTCCTGGGAGGACAGTCTTATGACAACAGAACCGATACTACACTACACCGCCCATTAAAAATATTCCAATTTAATCATATTTTTTTATTTAAAAATTCCTCATCAAAAATATATATATATATGGTTCCATGGCCTTTTGGCTGATATCAAAGTGTAGTATCTGTTCTCAACATCTCAGCGAAATTTGACACTTTACTAAAACCGGAAGTAAATTATCTCCCTTGAAAATGAAATTCTAAATAAGTTTTTAAACGCTATCATTTTTTTAATAAAATCTCTTCATCTTATTTTATTTATAATTGTAATAATAGTACTATCGCTAAAACGATTGCGTATGTAGAAGAAAATTTGACAATACAAAATAGAAACTTAAAAATAAATAAATATGCAAATGAGCAAAATCGCGTTTTGTTTGAGTGAGTTGGAGATGCTTATATATAGATATTCTTATATCATTAGAATTAAATAATACTAATACAATTTATATATACATGCATACAAATATTTAAACCGATTAATATAAATCACACCCACGCCTGGACACGTACACAAATATACACACACATACGTAACTCGTTATACACACGTACATATGCACACACAAATGCTGAAACAAGAATGCATTTGGAAATGTAAAACCTAAGTCTAGTCACGTACATACATATGCAACGTATGTTGTATATGTTTTTTTGTATAAAAACAATATGCCTGCTTGTACGTATACGCACATGAACAAAAATATACTAATACACAGACACGTACGACTACACCAATATACAAAGCTATGTAAGGCTATTTGACAAATGTTGCATACTAAAACTGGTGAACAGTTTCAAAGATTGATTGCAGAAAAGTTCCACCTAAAGTCGTGAACTCAACTAAAAACTACCTGAAACAAAAGAGACTGACAATAAGTACATAAAGGATGTAAACTGTTGTCGAAGCCAAAAAAGCCCATACAAAATATTAAGTTGTTTGGTTATTATATGTGAAAAATAACTGTTGGATTACATCAGTTTGTTTTTTACAAAATCAATTATAATAATTTTGCTTTAGTTTTAAAGAAGGTTTCAGAAAATTTTTTAATCATTTATATTTTCTCTTTATAATGACAGGTGGTTAAATACATTTCTTAAGCACTTCATATCCACAGCCAACAGGACCACCTTTTTTCACAGTTACACATCTATTTCATTTATCTGTTTACAACATCGCAGCAGACATCGTGGCATACTGGAGTACAAGCAGCACATTTTCAGATTATGTTGGATACTTGTGTCGTCTGAGGTCTGTATGATCTCATTATACAAACCGCGGCGAGCACCACGCGCCGTTATCGTCGTCGCGATTAATTCACATGTAAACATGAGGCTTCTTTCAAAGAGAGGTTTTATTAGCTTTAGGGTCGAATGATAGTACGGTTACAGAGATCAGAGAGAAATATACATTTAATGGTTGCTCACTGTATTAAGAGAGAGAGAGAGAGAGAGAGAGAGAGAGAGAGAAAGAAAGAAAGAAAGAAAGAAAGAAAGAAAGAAAGAGAAAGGTATAAAGACGGATTGTGCCGCCATTTATGCTGTCTCATGTTGTTCGTTTTCCCCCTATTTCAGTTTTGGGACGATAAATATTTTTTGTCATCGCTTAACTTGAGAGACTGCAGGAACAGGGGCAGAATTCATATTTACGGAAATGAAGTTAAACTCTTAACTTCCGCTTACCCACTAAGACCATCCTTTGATCCGCTCTATCGCTGATTCCCTCTACCTCTAATTATATGTACATTAGCTGAACAGTAATTTATTGAATGATTTCAACTCCACAATGTAAGCTATATGGAGAATGGTCACCCAGATAAAAACTGTTCGAAACATTTAGAAGTTCCTATTTACTTGCTTCCTCACGAGAGAAGAATTAGACACAAGGTCGGATTTTAATGTGGAGAATATCTTGCTACCCCAAAAGAAGCACCCTGGACTGTGGAAAAAAATTAAAATTGTCTCAGTCTAGAAGGATTTCTTTTTCGCCGACTGAGCACAGAATAGATTAAGTGTAGTATGAGAACAGATACTACACTTTAATCCTAGCCAAAAGGCTAAAGTAAACCATTCTAAATTTTTTTATTGGTAAAATGCGCAATATTTTTGTCCGAATCGTTTGGTCAATAATTTATTGCCTAATCTCTATAGTAATAAGATTATGCTACCAATTATCTGTGTATCCGTTTCTTGCCTCTCCATGACTTACAAGACCGCCCTTTGCTACACCTAAAATGTATTTTACGAGTATTATCAATTCAGAATTAATTTTTTCTTTCGTTTTAGTCACCCAAAACAAGACATATTGCCACTGAGACGTCAGAGCCTACTGTGATCAGGGTCTAAATCAATAGGGAGGATCTTAAATAAAGGACCATATTCATAGAGAGCACTTTAAATAGGGGAGTTGTGCAACAAGATTTTTGTTCACATTACGTTTAAATTTCTGCACGTTGGTACAGTCGGGGAAACATATAGCAAGGAGGGAATCCCAAATGAGATCGGTTCGAGGAAAAAAGCTATTAGAGTAGAACGTTTGCCGGAATCTGAGGGACCTTTACAGTGAAGGGATGGGATTTTGCTGCTAGTCGGCTTGTTTGAGGGTATTTACGTTGATGGGGTTTAAGTGCAGTAAGTTCGTAAGAGCACATTCCTTGGAAGTACTTGTAACAAAGAATAGGGGTTCAACGTTGCGGTGATGTGACAGGAGGTGGAGCTTGGTAGACAGTGCGTGACCTATTAGGTTAGAGACTCTTTTTTGCATCCTGTCCAGAATTTCATTATATACCTCGATTTATAGAATAAATGTGATCTAAAAAAGAAAATACCACGTGTTTTCCTTTCTCCAATATTGTAAGGCATTAACTTGGGAGTCAGTAAAATATACGTCTGACAGCAATATACCTTCCATAAAAAAAGCCTGTTTTAAAAAAATCCCAAAAGGCAAAGCAGTTTTAAACAGCTTAGCAGGCGTACTAATACGTAAAATGGAGTGAGAAATTCAACCTTCCACTCACAACATGAGAGCAGAAAGTTTTCCGGCATCTGTGGACTTCTATGGTAAAAGGGTGGGATTTTGCTGCTAGTCAGGTTTGGCGAGAGTATTTACGTTGAGCTATAGACCTAGCGACTGATCACAGAAACCCCTTACGTATCCGTGTTAATATGCCTTGTTTGTAGTGAACAAAAGTAAAAGAAAAAAATCAATTCCGAATTCATAATCTGAGAATTATTGAAACGTTTAATGCTTACCGGGCTAAAATATAATCTGCCCTCGGCAACAGCTTTTATTCATAGAGCGAATTTTCTAATTGGCCATAATAGTCCGAGTGGAAGGAAAACATTAAACAAAATGTGTTATGGTTTTTCTTTTTGGTGGTTTTCATGGTGTGAAATGCTAGTCAAGAGTCTCGTAGCTTCGTGTCGCCATATATGAATCTTGGGTTTATGTGTGTCTCTTGAATATCCAAAAACACTGCGTAGAAAGTTCTAGATTTGACCGTTTTGCCGTACACGTCTTATATTTAAAGTGTCAGGATCTGTTCACTATAAAACGCACAAAAACGAACTCTTTACAAACATATAGGGACCACTTTTATCCCGGGTAACGCCGTGTGACTTTGCTAGTAAATACATAAAACTACAAAGTATTTTTAATTGCGTCATATAATCTACTCTAGAAGCCAGATGGCGCACTTCTCTGCATTTAACAGATGGATAATGTGTTTTATGAAAACGCTGAGATAACCTGAGTTTTTTTTATCAGATTCGTACGTGCAATACAATGTGAGCTTATCGGATTCTTCTCATATCAATCTTTTTTTGTATCCAATTATTGACTTAAATTAGGTGCGTTACTTCCTTGTCGAACGAACCTAATCTGAGAATAATTGAAACGTTTGATGCCAGCTTGCCTATAAATATTAAAGAGCTAATTTCGAAGACAGAGAATTCTGAGGGGCTGCTTTTTAAACACAGACAACCAATAACCAGCCGCAAAATGCAACACAGTCTCTTCCAGTTCCTTCTCCTAATTTGCCTCATCGGTAAGTTTTTTTTTATTTATTCATAGGTATCGCCAGAGATTATATTTTCTCATCGAAAGACGGTATGTATTTTTCGGCGCGAAAGAAATATTGAAGCTTAGTGGAAAAAAATTAATCTTATTTTATCGTTTGTTTAAAAATAAATGTAAATTTCTTCTAGCCAAGAGTAAAGAAATATCATCTGTTTCATAAGGATCTTTATGGAAAATTGAAGAATTATGTATTCCTATCCCTACCTGACGTTGCTCAAAAATAAAAGACGTCATGACTGTTTACGAAGATTTTGTTAACTTTAATTTCGTAATCAAATTATTTTATAAAATAAGAAATTTTTATGAAGTTCGTTTTAGCAATTGAATAATATTAAAGGAAAATAATAATAATAATGTACAAATAATGTTGAGCCAAAAAACACACAAAAACACACACGCATACACAAACACGCTTGAAGTCGAATAATAAAATTAATACACACACGCATACACACACACACATACACACACACACACACACACACACACACATATATATATATATATATATATATATATATATATATATATATATATATATATGTATTTAAAAACTTACGGGAGAGAACTCTTCAGTATAATTGCACACGATAACTTCTTTTTCATCTGTTAAGCTGCATTAAGTAAAATGTCTCCAATTAAACAGTTATCTCAGCCGTTATATCAGAATAAATAAATTAATAAACCTTAAAATGCATTAGTTCTAATAAAATAGTGGAAGGACAAACGAAAAAGAAATAGGCTAATCCGTAGCAAGTATCGATATGTCATACAGATTGCTATTGGAGTCTGACTTTGAAAATCCGACAAGATAATTTATATAGTGGATACTACCGAAATGCATTTATTTAATTTTTTTACGATTATTAAATATTTGAAAATAATTGAAAATATATGCAAATGTTTATTTATGAAAACTAAAGTTATTTAGTTATTGAATGCCCTACTTATATATCAGTGACAAGTTTTGTTTGTATCTTCATTATATATATATATATATATATATATATATATATATATATATATATATATATATATATATATATATATATATATATATTGGTAAAGAAATATATATATATATATATATATATATATAAAAAAATTGGCATGAAAGAGACAATATTTATTAATCATGATGAATTAAGAATTAAAAAAATGAAAGGGCAGCTGACCGGTTTCGTACCTCGCTCAACAGAGCCAAATATCGAGGTATCGTGTAAAAATATAATAAAGATGCTATGAGAATTATAACGAGGGAAAGGGGTAAAAAAGAAAGAAAAAAGTTCAATCAAATAGAAAAAAACATTAAGCCCGAGGAGATTTTCTCTTTGCTTGCAAAGAGAAGGTCTCAAGGACTTAATATAGATTGTTTCTAAGATCTTTAGATGGTAGGTAGAGTGCGACTTTCTAAGAATGGAGAATAAATCGACACTGAAATTAAAGGCACAGGTGCGGTTATTTATAAGATCTTCGGCTATCGACGACCATAAGTATTATGTAAAACGTCCGTTGGTGAATAATTTGCGTTGCGAATTTTTGTGGGCACGTGTTGTTTGACCCAGATATATAATCTTTGTGACGTCATCCCAACGTAGTGCATACTGCAACTACATTTAAATAAATAAATAATAGAATTATTGTGATGTGGGGGAAGGACATCTTTTCGAACAGAAGTCAAGATCGGTCGGGAGGAAAAAACAACTCGTGTATTCGCAGCAAAATAACATTGTTGTACAGACAAAGAGATTTGTTTGGCGAATCTATCGTTAATGTTACGAAAAAATCGGCTAAATAGTTATGGTCTGGATCTCCCATGCATCCGTCGCACCCCACCACGAAAAGTATGAATGAAACGAATGGAAGAGATGAATGGATGGAAACCTCCTCCACAACCAAGACATTGAATAAAAGAGTTGAATCTCTCTCTGAGAAAAACTGTCTCCGAGTTTTGTCTCCTGCCTGAAAACAAGTTTGTCCACAGAACCAAAACCACCAGAATCGATCATGGCCAGAGACGTAATGGAACCACGGCACAGAGTACGACGACGACCAGTAGACGAAGAAAAAAATTGTAAGGTAACTTTTTGTGTACAATTGAACATTTTCGGGTCCTAATTTGAAAGTGAAAAGAAAATCCGCGAAAGAGTTAAAACAGAAAGAAAAAGTGTACCATGCTTACAAAGAAATGTTCAAAAAGAATTTGTATAAAAAGAACAATGTTTAATATAAGTAAAATGTTTTAACGAGAAAAATGCTTGAAAAGAAATGTTTAGAAAGAAAACATGTTTAAAAAAAGAAAAGATGTTTTAAAATAAACAATGTTTAATATAAGTAAAGTGTTAACGAGAAAAGTGTTTAAAATAAGTTGTTTAAAAATATATTAAGAATTTTATATCGATTTTACGAGACGAGCCTTGGCCGGCCCTTCCAAAAAAAAACTTTCGTATTATTCCGAACAACTTTTCGTGTTATTTCGACTTTCGTTTATGATGTTGCGGGAAGCGTTAGCCTCGAGGTTTCATCAGTTCGAACGATAGTAATGTAACAAATACACTTCTGTCACATCCTCTGCCCATACCCCTACCACCACCAGCTAATCTCTTTCTCCCGGCAGACAAAAATAGCCATTTTAACTATCGCCTACAAGCAATACACTCACTCGACACCGGCTTGAAAATATCGGTTTTTAAATCCATTTTTGTAACCTATCGAAACACTGATCAGCCAGGAAGCTAGAGGTTTCGTAATACACATTTTGCTATACATCGACCTCTGACTGATAAACTTCATTCTGAATCCTTTGAATTGGATCATTCTACCTTCGGACTACTACGCACACAGGATGAACGAATTCTACTGACCCCCGTCGAATAATCAGCTTCTTAACAACAACTTTTGGACTCCTAAATACGTTGAGTATTCTTTTTCAAACATTCATTTCCAATACAAAAGCTGCTTTGCTTTGACGTGGTTTTGACGGTGAGTACTCTAACTCTACGTTTTCTTCTCAACAAAGAGTTCTTTATCTTTTCTTTTTTTGTTTTTGTATAAAC
Organism: Sepiola atlantica; assembly: GCA_963556195.1. NCBI lineage: Eukaryota > Metazoa > Mollusca > Cephalopoda > Sepiida > Sepiolidae > Sepiola > Sepiola atlantica. The sequence goes on along the minus strand of OY744522.1, from coordinate 152,840,631 downwards.
TTTTCAAAGTTAAATGTTGCCGATAATATTTACAATTACATTATCGATTTTTTTATCCTCTGATGAAAAGAGTTTATCTTTAAAAATCCATGGATTAAGGATATCAAACTCCTTGCTTTTAACTTTTTATGTTTTAATAAATATAGTATCTTTACAATTTTTATTCTTAACTTTCATCTCTTGTATATATATATATATATATATATATATATATATATATATATATATATATATATATATCTTTTTTGTTTCATTTTACCTCAGTCGAACTTCTCAGAAATCAAAGAGCTAACACTTGATCTCTATATGGGATACATAGATATTCGAATATTCTATTTCTCCGACGTTGAGTTAGTAAAGAAGTTCAGATCATTAGTGTTCTTCTCTCCAATTGACCAGTTAATTATGTTATATCATATTTTTCTTGTGGTCTCTTGATCTTGCCGAATTCCAGGACAATAATTCATCTAGTCTGGTGGAGTATCCATCTACGTGGTGTTACTTTAGATAACATCACTCGGAAAAGGTGTACCATTCCTCGTATGAGCTAGTGCATAGCCGTGTCGAGGGGACCTTATTTGTGCTTCGAATCCTATGTTATTTAGTCAGGGTTTACTTGTAGGATGAAGTATACTGATGCCAGGTTGTCCTGACATACCCTTGTACAGAGAGACCGAAGACACTCGAGGATAGTGTCTAGTAGGTAATTCAAACTCAGTGTGTTTTCTGCTGTGATTGCACGAATAATTAAGACTTAATTGGTCTGTATATTAAACATTAGTCTTAATCGTGTGGTTGAGCATATATATGCGTGAACTTTGGCTCCATGTGCCGGTTCTGCATCACTTCCACTAATACCCTTTGAAAAGGTGTGAATCTACATATTATCCATCAAGCTATGGATTAAATAGTACAGCAGATTAAACTCTAAAAATTAACCATTAAGACTGTGAATGAACCATTTGAAGTTGAAGAGATTAAAATAAAGTGATATATATTATAATAAATTGCAACCTTTAAATGTTTAGGTTTCGAATTATTGTTTTTTGTGCAATTCCTCAAATTTTTCTTTTTTCTTTTTAAATTAAAATCTTTAAATTTGGAGATTAAATTGTGTTTGGGATTTTCATAATGAATTTAAAAATCTAACTTATGCACTTTTTGTCTATTCACATTTTTCGGATACATGGCTATCAGTTATAATAAGCGTTATAATAAAAAAAGAACTAGGCCTTTATTAATAACTGTATTTGTGTGACAATATTAACTGGCCCTACGAAGGTCGGCGCCCAGCATACACGGCTAGTATAAATTGGCCCAGTAGAATATAACATAATGTCTGGTTTGAAATAAGAGTATCAATTTATATTGTCAGAGTGACCTATAGACCTCTTATGTATCCATAAACATTAACCAACATTGGACCTCAAATAAACAAAATGAGAATTAGCTTGATAAATAACATTTCTCCACTGAAGATAAACAAGTTCATATATCAATTTATATGATCAGTGACCTCAAAACATCTTCAATCTCAGATGGAATTATTGGAATTGAACCTTGTTGTTTCGAATTAGAAAACAGTGGAAATGTAATATACTTATAATTTTGATAAGGATAAACAATTTTCAAGTTTGGTTTATATTATCAGAGTGACCTATAAACATCTTATGTCTCGATAACATTATCGAAGTTGAACTTTGTTGTTAGATTCACAAACGCTTTCCATATAAGTGAGTTGAAGTTGAGAGAGTGAGTCAGTCGGCGATAAGCATGAAGTGAGAACCAGCCAGTCGGTGATAAGCATTGGGCGAGGACTAACCAGAGTTACACCAAGCAGACCGTGAATTAATCAATGAGAGACACGGACATAAGAACCCTTCTCTATCCGTGAAAGATATCACACCTATCGGGATACGTGTGTCATCGCCCAAGCTTAGAACAGCACGCCACTGATAGAAGGATAAATTGTCCATCGGTCCAATTACATACCAGAGTGAACTCAACATTATCTGGCCAACTGGCCTAGTGACTCAACAAATATATATTTTATTTCATTATTCATTATTAAGAATAATTATTTTCTAAGAAAACCACAACGGACTTGATTTCTTCCTTCAACAGTTCTGCATGAATGACCTTTCATTCCACAGGGATCCGGAGTCGCTGATTCCCCCTCAACGGTCACCTATTTATCTAAACAAACACAACGTGGGGGTGGATGTGACCTTATGAGAGGCCTCTTCGACAACCGTGGCCTTCTTCGGAGCAGCAACTTTTGTACCAACAGGATCACGTGACTAACCAGCCCAGGAGCGGCTAACTGGTGACGTCACGGGTGGGTTAAAGGGCTTTTCATTTGCACGTTTACAAAGGAAAATTCTAACGTGTATTTTTAAGGATTCCATAACCAGGCATCTTCAGTTTAAGACCGAGTACTAAGTATGAGATAATCAATTTGTTTCGCAGGGAAAGAATATTCAACATGGTGATTTTGATATAATTCGTCTCGGCGTGAGTTATATTGGTGTATAATCAATATATATAGGATACAATAAGATGTCATGAGATACTGCCTGACTTAAATACATAGGATATCGTTATATTCTCTCTTGTGCAGGTGTTTCCAGTTGCATCGAGTGCAAAACAAAACCGAATGGTTTCTATGAGGTTTCCTGTCTTACCATGGTCAAATGTACCGATGGTAAATATGAGAAGATAATGTGTCCAAGAGGACAAGTTGTTGACGTTGAGATACATCAATGCAGACCGTAAGTAAATTTATTGTATCAAATTTATGGACAGGGCGAAGTCACAACCTATCCAGAAACATCGAATTGGTTTGATGTTTAGTTCTTGATGTAGAGAAGAACCTTTTGGTCAATTTTATTACCAAACCTTTAAAGCTATCTCTTCCCGCTTTTTCACGCGCACGCACGCTCTCTCTCTCTCTCTTCTCTCTCGCTCTCTCTCTCTCGCGCTCTCTCTCTCCCTCCTCTCTCGTTTTCTCTTTTCTTTTTTTGCTTATTTACATCATTCCTTTTCTATGACCACTTCAGATGAAGTGTACATGGTGATAAGAAAGCAATTAAGATAATGAAATCATTATAGTTTTAGTAGTTTTAAAATATAGCCCGTTGAGTCATCCATTGAGGTCAGTTTAGATTGTTTGAATAAAGAAAAACAGTTAAATTTAACAATTAAAAAGACAAAATCCAAAATTATTCTCTTTCTTAATCTCTTCCACTGTCCCCCCCTTCTCTCTCTCTCTCTCTCTCTCTCTCTCTTTCTTTGTCTAATTTTCCATCTCCAGATATAGGTTAAATAGTATTACTATGTGTGGTGATATTTCCTTTTGTGTATAATCGACTATTCTAATCTTGAGTTTCATATAGTTAGATTTCTCATCTTTAACTGTTGATAATGGACATGAAAACACTTTCCATTATATAGAATTCTTTGAAATTCGATACCTCTTGAAATATCCGACGCTGGTCGAATCACCAAGAAAATGGTTGTATGTGGACGTGGACTGTAGCGGATTGAACCGATTAATTATTTAATGATAATCAAAAACACGAACAAATTGGGTATATGAAAATGATGATATGTGGACGTCATTTATCAGTAACGTAATACAGCTGGGGCTGGCAGAAACGAATTGTAGCGGGGACTGATTTCCGAGGTTCACCGACCAGCGCAGTTGTTATGCCGTTATGCCAATAATAATGATAATAATAATAATAATGATTATAATAATAATAATAATAATAATAATAATAATAATAATAATAATAATAATAATAATAATAATAATAATGATAATAATAATAATAATGATAATAATAATAATAATAATGATAATAAAATTCTCACAGCACAACTGAGAGAACAAATCTACCAATCCCTGGACAATCGTGGACTGCTCCCCGAGGAACAAAAAGGATGCCGGAAAGGACAAAGAGGGGCACATGATCTACTATACATTGATCAAAAGACCCTGAAGGAGGTGAAGAGCAGACAAAAGAACATAACCATGGCATGGATTGACTACAAGAAAGCCTACGACAGAATCCCCCAAACATGGATAATTGAATGCTTAAAGATATACAAGATACCAGACAGGATTATTAATCTCATCTAGAAAGTGATGGAAACATGGAGACTAAAACTGACAGCCGGAGGACAATACCTGTCTGAGATAAAAATACAGAGAGGCATTTTTCAAGGAGACTCTCTATCACCACTACTGTTTATAATAGCCATGATGCCACTCAACTACATACTCAGAAAGTGTGATGCCGGATACAGGTTTACGGATACAGAACAAAGAATAAACCACCTGATGCACATGGATGACCTTAAACTGTTTGCAAAAAACAAAAAAGAACTGGAAAAGCTGATAAACACAACCAGGATATTCAGCCAGGATATCCAAATGGAGTTTGGAATAGAAAAATGTGCACTGCTAGAGATCAAAAAAGGAAAACTGGAGACGACAGAAGGTATAGAACTCCCCAACCAAGAGGAGATGAGGGCGCTAGGAGAACAAGATAGTTATAAATACCTGGGAGTTCTGGAAGCAGACACAATCAAATATACAGAAATGAAAGAGAAGATTGGAAAAGAATATCTACGAAGAACAAGGAAACTCTTAGAAACTAAACTATATAGCAGAAACCTAGTAAAAGGGATAACACACATGGGCTGTATCACTAATAAGATACTCTGGACCATTCATAGGCTGGACCAAAGAAGAACTCAGGCACCTTGACCAAAGAACTAGAAAACTAATGACTATGCACAATGCATTGCACCCAAAAGACGACACGGATAGACTCTACGTGAAAAGAAATGAAGGAGGTAGAGGACTGGTAAGTATAGAAGACTGTGTGGAAGACACCAAAAAAGAGATGGAGAAATATGTAACCCAGAACACGGAAAGACTGATCACCACAGCAAGAGACACCAGCCCAACAAACAACCCCGGAAGTACTGAACCCAGAAACAAAAAGACAAGAAAGGAAAAGTGGGAAGAAAAACAACTACATGGACGCTTTATAAGACTCACAAGCGATGAAGCCAATGAAAACAGCTGGGCATGGCTAAGAAAAGGACACCTGAACAGAGAAACGGAATCTCTGCTGACGGCCGCACAGAACAATGCGATTAGGACAAACTTTATTAAAGCAAAGATAGATAAAACCCAGGAAAACAGCAAATGCCGACTGTGTGGACAAAGAGACGAAACGATAAATCATATAATAAGTGAATCCAGCAAGCTAGCACAAAGGGAATACAAGAACAGACATGATAGCATGGGGAAAGAAGTACACCTGGAAATGTGCAAACAACTGAATTTCGAATATGCAAAAAAACGGTACAAACACAAACCAGAAACTGTACTAGAAAACGAAAAACACAAAATCATATGGGATATGAATGTACAAACAGACAAATCCATAACAGCAAGGAGACCGGATATGATAATAATCAACAAGAAAGAAAAATCCTGCAAAATCGTGGACTTTGCCGTTCCAGCAGACCACAGAGTGAAGATCAAAGAGACGGAAAAGAGAAGCAAATATACTGAACTTGCCAGAGAATTGAAAGGAATATGGAACATGAAGAAAGTATGTATAACACCAATAATCATAGGAGCACTAGGAACAGTCCCCAAAAACATGGAGAAAAGACTAGGAGAAATAGGAATCAAAGGGATAACTGAGACCATACAAAGGACAGTAATGATCAAAACAGCTACAATCCTGAGAAATGTCCTCGAATGCGGAAACCAACCCACATATGCAACGAATGGGAACAAACACATGGAAGCACAAGACAACAGAACCGGGGAAAATACAACCGCACGAGAGAGGCGCAAGCATAGGCTGACACCACGAAAATTATGGACAGAGGGTCGAGGAGGGAAAGCGCAAACCAGACCTCCACTGGAAGAGCGCGGACAGCTCTGGGACCTTGGGAAGGCTTGTTGCCACTCGGGCCCCAGAGGGGACCGATGGCCCTTATCAGCGGGAAATCGTTGGTAGGTGGCTGTTGCGATTACCGCAATGTCATCAGCGGTGATGAACGAAAAGAGGTGGAGCATACTGGAGGCCTGAGGAGACTTGTTGTCACTCGGACTCCAGGGAATACCACAGGTTGTCGGCAGTGGGCGACCACTGACGATGACCAGTGTGATAACTCCTAGTGAGTAAATAATAATAGTAATAATTATAATAATAATAAAAATTATTATTATTATTATTATTATTGTTGTTGTTATTATTATTATTATTATTATTATTATTATTATTATTATTATTATTATTATTATTAGTATTATGATTATTATTATTATTATTATTATTTTTATAATAATTATTATTATTATTATAATTAATTTTATAATTATTATGATTATTATTATTATAATTATAATTATTATTATTATTATTATTATTATTATTATAATCATTATAATTATAGAATTAATAACAATAATAATAATAATAATAATAATAATAATAATAATAATAATAATAATAATAATAATAATATTTAATAATAATAATAATAATAATAATAATAATTGAAGAACTGAAACAGCGGGTCGTAGCTAAGATTGCCAAAGTTAAACGTTGCAGCGACAGAATTGAGAAGTATCGACAAAACAGACTGTTTGAGAACAACTAGAAACTCCTTTTTGAATAACTAGAAGGAATTGAAAGAGGGAATGCTGTTATACCTGATGCTGACAAATCTAGTGCATTCTGGAAAGGCATTTGGGAAAATGAGTTAAAGCATACAGATGATGCAGAATGGATCAAAGATATTGAAAGGGAGGTGCTCTCTAGAGTAGAAGAGCAAACGAATATAAGTAGTCACTTTTGAGATGCTGAAGGAGAGAGTTTAAAATCTTTCGAATTGGAAAGCACCTGAACCTGACGAAGTCCAGGGATACTGGTTCAAAACCTTCCGACTCTTCAATCACGTCTTGCAGAAATGATAAATAGCCGTTGGACGACAGATAGCTTCCCTGAATGGCTGACAAAGGGCACCACAGTCTTGATCATAAAAGATAAAACAAAAACGGTGTGAAGTGGCAAACTTTAGACCTATCAGTTATGTGGAAACTTTTCACTAGCATATTGTCTGAAAGTGTTTATGGTCATTTGGACCAAAACAATTTGCTGCCTGAGGAACAGAAAAGGCTACCACCAAAGATCACATGGCACCAAAGATCAGCTTCTGATCGATAAAATGATCCTGAGAAACTGCAAACGAAGAACCACTAACCTTGTGATGGGTGGGTGGATTATAAGAAAGCATTTGACATGGTCCCTCATTCATGGATACACAAATGCCTGGAGATTTTCGGAATAGCCTCCAACATTCAAACAGCTTTAAAGAATAGCATGAAGAATTGTGAAACCAATTTAACTTCAGGAGGTGTTGCCTTAGGTAAAGGGAAAATCAGGAGAGGAATTTTCCAGGGCTTTTTGTCATTACCTTGATTCCAATGACACTTCTCTTACATAATGTTAAGGCAGGATATGGATTTTGGAAAGGACTTCCTACAGTCTACTCCTTACTCTTCATGGATGACCTTAAAGTTTTTGGAAGGATTGAACCCCAACTTGATACCCTAATGAACACGGTTAAAGTATTTAGTGACGATATACGAATGGAATTTGGCATCACTTAATGTGCCATTCTTGTTATAAAAAGGGGTAAACGTGTCCATTCAGATGGCCTTGAACTCCAAACAACAAATCTGATAAAGAATGTAGACAGTGAGAGGGGCTACAAATACTTGGGAATTCTGGAGGCGGATAAGATTAAAAACAAGGAAATGAAAAACCAGGTCACAGCTGAGTACAACAGAAGAGTAAGGATAATTCTTAAATCACACCTCCATAGTTGAAATACAATCTATGCTATCAATGCTTGAGCAGTAACTATCATTCGATATACTGCCGGTATACTTGACTAGAATGTAGATGAACTAACATGTTTGGATACCAAAACATGGAAAATACTTACAATTTATGAGGCTTTTGCAAAACAAAGAAATGCAGATAGTTGTATCTGCCTAGAAAGGAAGGTGGTCGAGGCCTACTTATTGTTGAAGATGTTCTGAATATACAAGAAGGGTGTCTATATAAATATATTTCTGAAAGTAATGAGATTCTTCTTCGTGAAGTGAAAAAAAGAGGAAATACTAAAAACTGGGGTGAAAAAGAATCAAAGGTTACAAGAAAAAGGGTTACACAGTATATTCTTTAAGAATACTGCATTTAGAGATAATGACAGCTAGAATTGGTTGGTCAAGAGTGATCTCAAAAGATCTACCAAGAGCACCTTAATGGTAGCCCAGGAAAAAGCTACCCGCACTAGGACCATCAAACATTACATTGACAAAACTGCAGAATCACCGATATGCCGATTGTGTAATGAAAGGGAACAATCCTTAGCGCATATTGTATCTGAATGCCCAATGCTAGCACAACACCAGTATAAAAATGGAGACACGACAAAGACTCGCAGGTACTACACTGGAATATATGCAAACTTTATGAATTGGCCCACAATGAGAAGTGGTATGTGCATAAGCCAGAAGTGGTACAGGAGAACGTCAATGTCAAACTTCTTTGGGGCATGCGCATACGGACTGATAAGGATCTTAATCTTTCTAAACAACAGACAAGAGAACTTGCTTAATCATTGATATAGCCTGCCTCTTTGATATCAGAGTGCAGGAGAAAGAACACGAAAAAATAAAAAAAATGATGATCTAAAATGGGAATTAGTTAGACTATGGAAATGTAAAGAAGTAAAGGATCACCTTTACTTCTTTACATTTCCATAGTCTAACTAATTCCCGTTGTCATTGGAACGCTTGGAACCATAATGAAAAGCCATCATAAATGGCTTAAATATATTGATTCTGCAAAAGGCTTGCCTTTTAGGAACAGCAAAAGTGTTATGGGACAGCTTGAATGTCTAAGGTCAAGGGAATTGACCTGCTGTTCAAAAAAAGAAAACTTCAACTAAAAACATCCAAAAGTTGAGACTACTATGAAAAAAAAAAAAAAATAATAATAATAATAATAATAATAATAATAATAATAATAATAATAATAATAATAATTATTATTATTATTATTATTATTATTATTATTATTATTATTATTATTATTATTATTATTATTATTATTATTATTATCATTTCTTTTATTATACACGTTTAGTCTAAAACAACATTTACACCTTTTCTGGACGTTTCCACTTTATTTATATAATATCCTGGTTGTCTTCTTTTTATTTTTCATTCTATGTTCTAGGATCATCTTATGACGCATATGCATATGCTGTTGGGGGAAAGAAATATTTGCACACATTAAAAATAATATTTTCTCAAAGATTATCGAGAAAGTTCGGACGCCAGATTCAATTAAATCCAGTATATGAATTTCCAAATGAAATCAAAGAAGTAGGGAAATCAAAGTAGTGAAATCAAAGAAGCAGTAGTGGATGTGACCCAAACGGGTATGGATACGTCTAGTATTCATTTAACTACTAGCAGGACCCGTAGAAATATCATAGTTGTATCCGTCATCGGCGATATTGAATTATCTAACCTAGACGACGCTATTCAGAATTCACAACAGCAAGCCGCCATCAATAGACTGCCTCTCTTGCGCCAAACGGTCATAAATTTAAAAATAAGTCACATAAAATCTTTTTCAGGTGAAATTTAATAATTAAAATTTAGTCAAATTTGCTGGAATAATTTATTCAATGAAAATTAAATATCTAGTAAAAATGGAAGTTTTACTTGAAAACCATCAAATAATCCGAATAAAAAAATTGATTTTTATTTAATTTGATTATTTTTGTGTGCAATCATTTATATCGGTTGGAAACCCTGTCTAAATTAAAACGTTTTTTTATGGCCGTTTGATACGAGAGAAACAGTCCACTGATGGTGGCCCACGGCTACGAATTCGGAATAACGGCGTCTAGGTTTGATAATTCAATATCGCCCTGTTATGCAAACCCCACGGTACCATATTTGGACAAAACAGATACTACACTTTGAATTATTTATTTGGAAAAAATATAAAAATATACTACACTGTGATCCTAACCTGAAGGGCAAAAAAGTGTATTTTAGTTCAAGTTTCGCATTCGATACAAAAGTGATATCAAATGAAATTTTAAAAGTTGCCATCGGGCGATCCCATCTTTTAAAAAAGAGAGGGGGTGATAAGGTACGTACGAACATGTAATTGCCTTAGTGTATTATTATATAGATAGTGTCGCACTATGATTTCTTTCTTTTTTATTTGTCAGAATGGCAAAAGTGAAGCCTCCCTGTGGCAAATTAGTGGACTGTTCCAACTTGAAAGATGGAACCTATCCGGATATGGATCAACAATGTAAAACTTATTACACTTGTTTAGGTGGACATTTCCTCGGACACAATTTTTGTCCGGATTGTAAGTTTTTCCTTTTTGTTTTCTTCTTTTGTTTTCTTTTTCTTTTAATGATTATTCCATACACATATTTATTTATGAAAATCAAACTTTTATAGTCACGGATGACACTAAATAAACTATAATGTTTCTCCATCACTCTTTGACGCTATCCCAGTCTTATAATAATAATCCCTGCGGGCATTTATTTATTAAAATTAGATTTTCATAACTTACTAATAGACTAAATAACCCATACTGCTTCTTCATCACTTCCGAACACAAACCTGGTCAAACAATAATCTCTACAAAAAAGTAAGTGGATTGACCGTAGTCGAGGGCGACTCAAAGGTTCCCTTTTTATTGGCTACTATATTGAGTTGCAAGAGAGGGCGCCAGTCTTTTCCAGGGATTTCTCTACTTACTCTTGATAATTACCTCATAATTCTGAATGTTTTGACAAGGAAGCATCAAGTACCATTTTGGAGTCTTAGGTATAACACGACCGAGAATTTATCACCGTTCTCCTGACCCATTATCAAACACAAACCCAGTCAAATAATAATTTTTATAAAAACATGGATCGACCATAGTTGAGGATTTCTCTAAGGCTACTTTTTCATTGACTACTACGTTGAGGTATTAGGGGAGGACACTACTCCTTTCCATGGACTGTTCCAATTACCCTATAATTAGCAAGGAGCCATAAAGTACCAGTTTTTTAGTATTTGGTGTGACTTGACCGGGGATTTAACATCAGTCTCCACGCCCATATGCGAAAAATTTAACCATTATGCCAAATGAAAATACGACTTTTTTTTTAGAATTCTCAGAGTTTATGAGGAGTCATATTATATTGGGTTGACAACTTAGTTCCCGCCGTTTTTTATTTAAATTTAAACAGATTAATCAAAGAAATAACAAGAAATTAATCAATACTGTATTTCCTTTGTTGTTTACAACTTATTTCCAACGTTCAACACCTCGTTAGTAGAAAACAAAAGCAAAAAATAAATAAATAAAAGTAAAATATGTCGAAAATGTTTATTTTTTTTAACTTGGCATTAAATTGTGTTTAGCAAAAAATAAATATAAATAAACTATCAAAACTAGATACCTAAATAGAATTCTTGAAAACATGAATTAACTATAAAAAAAAGATTCCTAAATAGAATTCTTGAAAACATGAATTAACTATAAAAACTAGATTCCTAAATAGAATTCTTGAAAACATGAATTAACTATTAAAACTAGATTCCAAAGTAGAATTCTTGAAAACATGAATTAACTAGATTCCAAAATAGAATTCTTGAAAACATGAATTCATTATAAAACCTAAATTCCAAAATAGAATTTTAGAAAACATGATTTATCTCAATCACAAATAGAATCCTTGTAAACATAGATTTACTATCAAAACTAGATTCCTAAATAGAATTCTTGAAAAAATGAATTAACTATTAGAACAATATTCTTGAATAGAATTCTTGAAAACATGAATTAACTATTAAAACTAGATTCCAAAATAGAATTCTTGAAAACATGAATTCATTATAAAACCTAAATTCCAAAATAGAATTTTAGAAAACATGATTTATCTCAATCACAAATAGAATCCTTGAAAACATAGATTTACTATCAAAACTAGATTCCAAAATAGAATTCTTGAAAACATTAATTAACTATTAAAAGTAGATTCGAAAATAGAAAACGTGAAAATATGAATTAACTAGAATAAAAAAAATAATTTTTGAAAACATAGATTAACTATTCAAAATAGATTCCAAAATAGTATTCTGTAAAACATGAATTAACCAGATTCAAAATGGTATTCTTGAAAATATGAATTAACAATTAAAACTAGATTCCAAAATAGTATTCTTTAAAACATGAATTAACTAGATTCAAAATAAAATTCTTGAAAACATTAATTAACTATTAAAACTAGATTCCAAAATAGACTTCTTAAAAACATGAATTACCTATTAAAAATAGATTCAAAAATAGAATTCTTGAAAACATGAATTAACTATTTAAAATTGATTCAAAAGTAGAATTCTTGAAAACATGAATTAACTATTGAAAATATATTCCAAAATAGTATTTTTGTAAACATGAATCAAGTAGATTTAAAAATAGAATTCTTGAAAACATGAATGAACTATTAAAGATAGATTTAAAAATAGAATTCTTGAAAACATGAATTAACTAGTACAATAGATTTCAAAATGGAATTCTTGAAAACATTAATTAACTATTAAAACTAGATTCCTAAATAGAATTCTTGAAAACATGAATTAACTATTAAAAATAAATTCCAAAGTAGTATTTTTGAAAACATGAATCAACTAGATTTCAAAATATAATTCTTGAAAACGTGAACTAACTATCAAAAATAGATTGCAACTTAGAATTTTTGAAAACATGTATTAACGATGTAAAATAAATTCCAAAATAGAATTCTTAAAAACTAGAATTAACTATTAAAAATAGATTCCAAAATAGAATTATTGAAAACATGAGATAACTATTAACAATAGATTCTAAAATAGAATTCTTGAAAACATGAACTAACTATCAAAAATAAATTCCAAAATAGAATTCTTGAAAACATGAATTCACTAGATTTCAAAATAGGATTCTTGAAAACATAAATTAATTATTAAAAATAGACTTCAAAATAGAATTCTTGAAAACATGAACTGACTATCAAAAATAGATTCCAAAATAGAATTCTTGAAAACATGAATTAACTATCAAAAATAAATTCCAAAATAGAATTCTTGAAAACATAAATTAACTATCAAAAATAGATTCCAAAATAGAATTCTTGAAAATATGAATTAACTATCAAAAATAAATTCCAAAATAGAATTCTTGAAAACATGAATTAACTTTAAAAAGTAGATTCAAAAATAGAATTCTTAAAAACATTAATTAACTATTAAAACTAGATTCCAAAATAGAATTCTTGAAAATTCTTCCAAAATTTGAAACCCAATAACTCCAAACTTTAAATTGAAAATAAAAATTCAAATAAAATTAAAAAAAAAATTAAAACCAAATTTAATAGGCATAAAATCGTTGCAAACGTCAGGAATCCACTTTTCAACTGTAAACCCAAATTCATGGGCGATGGAACATGATCAATATAATCTTGTCTTGTCCCTCTGACAGCAGCTTTTATTATTAATGATGATAAGGGTGTTTATTTACTTAATTATATAATTATAGCCTTCGTGTCAACCGATATTGCTCTTAAATTGTTACTAAAATAGTTGGAAGCAATTTACATGCATCTCGAACTTGTTTCTATGATGTTTTTCTGTATAGTCTTTTTAAATAAACCTTTTATATAGTCAACCGGTGTCGGTACAAACGAAAAGAACATGGGTCTCTATTCACTCGCCTCCCCACGAGGACAAAGTTAGACACAAGGTCAGCTCATCACGTAATAGCCCCTTTGTGTAGTGAATCTGAGACCTCTGTTGTACAACTTTTTATTCCAGCTGTAAAAGTTTAACACCCGTAACGTAATTTACTAAGATGACAATCTTCTAGCCGACAATGACTACACATAATAACGACATTTTTACATTTTGTTTTCTTTCAGCTCTTGTTTTCAACGAAGAACTTAAGCTTTGCGACTTCAAAGCAAACGTCCCGAAACCGTGCGGAAAGAAAGAGTAAAATCAATATTTGGAATTCGATTTTATTTTTATTGTAAATTTAAAAATAAATAAAATATTTATTTTATAAAAAAAATGCGCTTCAGTTATTACTTACTCAGTAGGACTTCTTATACTAGTGATTTTTCGCTGGTAAAAAAGGGTGCTTTTCCCTGGAGTCTGAGTTACTCTAAGTCTTCCCTTTTCATCAACTCACTTGATGATCTCAGACCAGAGTTCATTGATAACGACTAGTGGTTTGCCTGTAACCCGAGTAACAATACGCCTCTTCAGGATTCCAATAATCTCTGTACCCTTTATTCGAGGTAGATGGTACTCCTTTTCAGTTTTTACATCCACTCAGACATTCTGATATGTCAATACCACTAAGTTTTTTGCGTGATGATGATAGATGGGGGGGGGGGAGGGCTTATATATTTACTCAGGTAATCTCAGCTCCCTTGAGTTCGTCGTCATAATATGACCGATCTATGCTTCTAGTTGTGTTTGACACCAGTGTAATTTTGGTTCAATGAATTATTATTATTTTCTATATTAATACGCTAAGACATTTCATGTTCGTACGTGCCTTATCACTTTTCACATATATATATATATTTTTTTAAAATGAGATCGTTCAATCTAATCTGATGTCGCTAACGTAAAAAATCCAACTTTAAAAATGAATTGTTCTAAATTCAAATTATGACGGCCCGTCAACTAGAAAAGTACAATTTTAAATAAATACATTTCAGAAAGTTACATTCGTTTTATTGATTTGCAGAATATTTAGCTGACAATTATTTTTACGCTAAAGACACATATTGTTTTTAAAAAAATAAAATTAAATATTAAATAAATAAAGAGAAATATATTTGTTTATTTATTTAAAAAATATTTAGCTGACACAGACAATTATTTTTACGGAAGAAAAAAAAGTAGTAAATAGTACTGAACTTGTGTGAGATTTATTAATTCTAATAGAATATTATGAACGGTAAATTATACAGATTAATGTAGAAAGTGCCGTGGGATTTCCGTGATTTTTTTTTTTTAATTTTTTTAAAATTATTATTATTATTATTATTATTATTATTATTATTATTATTATTATTATTATTATTATTATTATAATAATAATAATAATAATAATAATAATAATAATAATAATAATAATAATAATAATAATAATAATAATAATAATAATAATTCTTCTACCCTATAAATTATTATTATTATTATTATTATTATTATTATTATTATTATTATTATTATTATTATTATTATTATTATTATTATTATAGAACATACTACATTAAAACTAAAATAAATAAAACCCAGGAAAACAGTAAATGTAGACTCTGTGGACAAAGAGACGAAAAGGTAAATCACATAATAAGTGAATGCAGCAAACTCGTCCAAAAAGAATACCAGAACCGACACGACTGCGTTAGGACTGCACTGGGAGCTATGCAAACGATGCATTTTTAACACTCAGATAAATGGTACAGATACAAACGGGAGATAATACTAGAAAACAAAAATCACAATATCCTCTGATACATGGAGGTTCAAACAGATAAACTCATCCAAACAAGGAGTCAGGACGTCATAATAGTTAACAAGAAGGAAAAAACTGCTAACTTGTAGATTTTGCTGTCCCAGTAGACCACAGGGTAAAGATCAAAGAGACAGAAAAACGAATCAAATACACGGAACTTACCAGAAAACTGAAAGGAATATGAAACATGAAGAAAGTCAATATAATACGTATGAGCATTAGGAAAGTTTTTTAAAAAAACTTGAAAAAAAACTAGGAGAAATTGAAATCAAAGAGAAGACTGCGACTATACAACGAACTGCAATGATCAAAACAGCTGGAATCTTAAGAAAAATCCTCGAATGCGAAAACTAACCCACATAAACTACGTACACTAACCAGCCACAGGAATAAAACAAAACATGGAAGGAACACCGTGTACCCAAGGTAATTGAAACTGCAAGAAATCATATAACTTCCCCTCCCTCCCTCCTGCCCTAAAATAGCAGTGAAGCGGCAAGGAGGGTGGAAAGATCAAGGAAGGGGAGTACTAACCAGACCTCCATTGGAAGTGCGGAAAGTACTGAAACCTTGGATGGCTTATTGCCATCCAACTCCTAGAAAAGACAAATGGTTGTTACCAGCAAGAAATCAATGGTAAGTGGCTTCTGTGATAATGCAAAGTCATTTTCAATAGTTATCGAAAGAGGTGGAGAGTACTGGACATCTGGGGATACGTGTTGTCACTCAGACTCCAGGGAACACCACCGATTATTATCAGAGAGCAATCACTGATGATGACCTGTATTAGAACTCCAAGTGAATATATAATAATAATAATAATAATAATAATAATAATAATAATAATAATAATAATAATAATAATAATAACAACAACAACAACAACAACAATAATATTAATGTGATAACTAGTTATAACTATGGCGACAATGCCTTTGTTCTGAAAGTAGGTTATACAAATATTGTGTAGATATTAGAACGGAAATACGGGTCATATATGGAATTCAAAGCTGAGTTTCTTTTGACATTTTGTGATTTATGATTATTGGTAGGTGAACTTGCAAAATAAACATCGGGTTTTGTTGGTTGAAAGGGGATTTGTAAAAAAAACAAACAGATTTTGATAAATACGACCAGCCAATCAGAAAACCCAGGGAACCCACTGTACATAAAGAAATGATTGTGAGAATAAGATAAAGTAAACAAACATCAGCTTTAAAAGTTAACAACATAAACTCCTTTTGTTTCAAGTCTTCATATCTGATCAAAGCTGTGGAAGAAAATACTTCTCAAAATGCTAGACGAATCAACTGGTAGACAACACCAAGTTGATGCAGATTGTCAGCTTTATATAACGTACTGAAAAATAATTAAAAAGACAAGCATGTGTTCATTTCAACTCTTATTATTTGTCAAAACCCAAGAAAAGATATTGAACACAAATATGCATATTAAATCGGAGTACGGTTGAATTTTCTTGTGGATGAAGATCGAAAAATGTACCTCTATCGAATATGTCATTAAGATTGATTAACTAATGAGTTTTACAACTATAATAGAATAAAATAAAAACATAATTGGAAATAAATATATAAACAATCAAAGTTTACTTTATGACATTGACATTGTATAGATTTTTTTACAAATATAACAAATCACAATTAAATGTTTTTTTATTAAGTTGCCTATTAAAACATGCTTTGAGTATTTATATCGAAAATGGACTTAAAATTAATCTAAACATCAGTGTTGTAAAATTTGTTGATATGAAAATTTCGAAATTATTGGTAAATAAAAAAACATTCAATCACAGTAAACTTTATGAACGTTTTTATGGAAATATTTTTACTTTAGAATCATTTAGTTATCTAATAAAAATTGATTTCTTACACAAACATTCCTTTACGTATGATCAAAAATATTTAATGAGGTTTACTGTTTAATAAACGTAGCTTTAAATTTTAAAAAACTATTTGGAAAAGTAATTAAAACAAATAATATAAACACGTATTTCTCATTTCAGTTTTAATTCAGACAATTTATTTCGTTTCTTTTAATTTTATCCCAATTTTTTGAGCAAATAAAAACAATATTTTATTTTACAATAATATCAATACAAATTTTTGCCTCTTTCTTTAAGTTTAAAATTTTAAAGATGCTTAAAAGAATGAACTTTCCAAAATGTATACCTACCAGCAACCATGCTCGATTTAAGTTCAAATTTAAAAGAAACATTTACACCGTTATGTCCACACAACATCGGACGTCACTTCTACAAGACTAGGAAGGATTGTTACGGAAAAAAAATAAGGTTAATACCTTTTATTTGTTTAAATCTCTGATGAGGCTTGTTGTACCAAGCGAAATTATTAGAAAAATAAGTCAAGATGAAAAGAAAAATATTATTTTGATTTTAATAAAAATATCTGCATTTAACACATGGTTTTTTGAAGGCATTTTGCCTCTTTTTTGAAGTTTAAAATTTTAAAGATGCTTAAAAAATGAACTTTCCCAAATTTGTAAATAGATTAATTTCAATCAACTCAAAACACAACAAATTTAATTTATTCACAAATTCAACATTTTATTTTTCAAACGAAAATTATCGGTGCACACTGTGTCGTGGTTTTATTGTCGGGATATTTTGTGAACTATAAGGTCAAATTCAATAATTAAGGTTTAATTGAAAACCCTATATTAATTCATAAATACTTACTTTGTTATGTAGTTAGGTATTTTTTCCCCTTTTAATCACATGCTTCAATCTCTCAAGTAAATCTTTATTATTCGGAAAAGAAAATACATTAACGTTTTGCCCGATTCTTAATAATTGCCTTTACAATTTGGAACAACACAAGAACAATGCTTCTTTTAGGGAGGATTTTCTGTAAAAAAAAATACAATAATCAAAAGGCCAAGTCAAATAAGAGAAAATGGCGACTCGTGGATCTGTAATAATATGATACAGGCAGAATGACCCAAGTTAGAAACTAGATGAGGTCAAATAAGAGAAAATGGCGACTCGTGGATCTGTAATAATATGATACAGGCAGAATGACCCAAGTTAGAAACCAGACGAGGTCGTCTCAACTCGAAGCCGTGTATGGAAATTTTTTTTTTTTAAAGAAAATGAATTATTTTCGAGAGAGATTATAAATCAGAACATTTTTTTATCTGTGACATCAACAAGGCGAAAAAATGGACAAAAAGGAATACGGATTCAGAAAAATGTGAGAGGGATGTGATTAGAAATTTTGATGAAAACTGAACAATAATGGGACAATTGGGTAGAAATGGATCAAACTTAGCGAAAAATAAAAGTCACTATTTATTTTTTTTTAACATTAACATAGTTCACCCCAAACAAGGCAGGCCGCCACTGTAGACGTAAGGGGCTACTGAGAAAAAGAAAAGGGGAGAAGGTAGTGGGCAGTCAACCTAGATTGGGATTTGCGCAGCGAGATGTCTGTTTACATTAGTTTTAAATTTCTGCATGTCGGTACTGTTGGGGAAACAGGGGGCAGGGAGGGAGTTCCAGAGGCCAGCGGTACGAGAAAGAAGCTATTTGAGTAGAAAGCTCTTCTACATCTGGGGACCTCCACAGTGAATGAATGAGATTTAGTTGATTGTCGAGTTAGTCTAGTGAATTAACGTCGAGGGGGCACCAGAGTAGTCAATTCATCGGAGCATAATCCATTGAAGTATTTGTAAAACAAGCACAAGGATGCTACATTGCAGCGATAATAAATCGTTGTCCTTGTTGCTTCAAGAGGAATAACATTAATGAAGGCGTAAGTCGAGATATCTCATTTACACGAAAAATTAGAATTATTATTCAAGACAATTGTAAATTCCTCCCCTATCACACAAAAACACTACCTTTATTGGTGCCGTGAAACCAGAAACCTTCAAGGGGCATATACGAACCCGAAATACGACAATATAGGTTCTACCCTTATATATTCGATGCAGAAGGTCCAGAAGAAAGATGAATCCATGGAACACAACAACGGAAATCGCTACACAGATATTCGACAAAACAGAAATAGAAAAGTCCGGAGAAGAGGAAAACTCAGGGAACACAACATCATAAGTCTCTACACGGAAATCGACAAAGTTGAAGTAAAAAAAACAATAAAAATAAAAGTTAGTTTATTAATTTTTTTTTCACTCTTTAAATTTCTTTTGACTCTAAAAAGGCTTTTTGTGTAAACATTTAAAAAAAGACTGGAAAGGGAGGGGGAATAGAGATTAACAACTAAAATCTCAGAATTGATTTTTAAAAAAGAGAAAATGGAACACATCGCACTATTTAGGGAATTGTTCCATGGGATTAACGACGACAGAGATTAAAAAGGTAGCGAAGGGGGTTATAAATACACTGCATAATAATTAGTACCTAAATGAAATGAACCCATTGCGGAATATAAATAGACATTATAAAACCTGGGTTAAAGATATTGAATTATTTTTTTTATATTATCAAAATCTACAGAAGAGGGGACATGTTTATTAGGCTTGGTCTCCATGAGGGATATAATTGGGTCTCTAGTCCAGAGATTAATTACGATAAATACACAGCTAACTTTGAATGATTAAAAAAGGCTAGGTAGAAATTATGGATTGGTGTGTAATACCCATCTATATTTAGTGGAATTGGCACAGATTCAACAATTTGAGTATGGAATCATATATGGAGAGAATGGTGAAATTAGTGGAAGGGCCTATGATAGCATTCAAAGAACAGTGCCAGTAGTTAGAAGAAAAGTGACGGATTTTTTTTGTAGAAAAAATTCCGGATTCAGAGATAAAGTTAGGAATACTCAGGGATGAACAGAGTAACTTAGACAAATAATATCATGTAGTGAAGATGGACATGCAATCACCCCGGCAGATAGATATCCCGAACCAATGAAAGTTTGCCATACACGCAGACAGGGTCGTTATAGAGAATTTCCAAGAAAAGAGAGAAATAGCAAACCCAACATAAGTAGAGACGGTAAAAAGATATGGAACTTAGGGTGGAATGTTGAAAATGCTAAAAAAAGGGGCAGTTAGCAAGATATTGAAATTAGAGTATTCCGTGAAAGTCTGCTTAAATCGGACAGTTAGATACCTGGGGGGGGGGGGGGGAATGGGTTAGAGAAGATCTGATGTGATATAATATAAACAAATATTAAATAATCGGAAAGGATGTAAATAACAAGAGCACAAACTGCAAGTCCAGGGAGACAAAGTCTGACAGAGACGCGCCGAGGATGTATGGGGTCAGAGGTTACGGAAAAGTCCGGGTTCTGTCCAATTGTCTGATGTGATAACTAAGTGAAAAAATACAAATTCCCCATTTTTTAATACGAAATCGTTGTCCTTGTTGAATTTCTTCAGCGGAAATAACTCCGCCACTAACAAAAACGAAGGTGTGAGTTGAGTTATCTCCCTTACACGAAAAATGAGAAACATAATTCAAGAAAATTTTAATTCGACCCCCATGAACACTTGTATGGTTTGAGGAAAGTTTCATTTACTAATTTCTAAACTGATTCTGTAGAGTTTAAAGTGATGCCACAAGAGGTTCTCCATTAAACTCAACTGGATGTCCTGATCGGTTCTGAAATTTGTAAATCATCTTTTGTGTGTTCTTTCATTCAGGCATTTTTCTCTACGAGTCACTTTTTTTAGTCATAAAGAATTATGTGCCTCGAATCTTCCTAAGATATTACCATGTTTAAATGATTTCGACAGTAAAATTTTAATTAATTTTTCCTTTAAAATAAAATGTTATAAAGCTAATGTGTCCAAATATATATATATATATATATATATATATATATATATATATATATATAAAATGATTTAATGGATCAGAACATTCCAATTGTTCAAAGAATTAGAACCACAAGTCTAGTATGGCGTACGGTCATTTCCAAAACATTCTGGAAATACTTTAATTTTTATTTTTTTATTTTTCAATTAAAAAATTTTTTTTTACAAAGCCACTCCAGAACGTCTCTTGATGATATATAACTTTTTATTTTATTTTCATTACTATTAAACTTCAGAGACTTAAAATCCGGAAAGAACTTATGGAATAACTTAATAGAATCACTCTTCATTTTGTTGAATGGGTTGTTTGTTGGCAAAGACACAGAGAGAAAGGTTGCTAACATTGGTCATGCTGCAATCATTCGGCCAATAGAATCACAAGCTTTGCAAATTGGTCTTACAGTGCAAATACACCATTTAAATGTGTCCAGGTTACTTGTGGATATCTTGAGTAAGATTAAATTCTGCTCGTCCTCTCATAATATGCAGAGGTTTGAAATGAAAGTCACACATTACACTACGACCAACATGCTTGTTCAGAATATTGATGTGTTGAAATACGGGCGTGTTATTTGCAGCAGAGAATATAGATCACAACATCCCTACAATTAAGATAATCTACGGATTGGGCATGATATCTGCCTTGACTCCCCAGAAAATAAGCCAATTCAGAGTATTCCAAAGCACAAAACAATGGAGCTCAATATTGTAGAAGTTAAAACTTGCAATAATATATTATTGTTTTGCTAAACACTTAGTGGCAACATAACATTCAAGTAACTTCCAAAACAAGATAGTTGCTCTAGTTTGTAGGTGTCTGTAAATATCAAACAAGTCACACCAGGTTGGCATATTGGGTATTTTACCGATGCTAGACACGTACTTTGGAGACAAGAAGTGCGTTCTATCAATATTAGAGTTCCTTTCTGATCTTACATTCATGAACCACATTAAAACACCTGTTACATTCGACCAAGCCTTATAATCGAAGGCGACATAGAATAAACACTAGCCAGTAATACTAAATCATTTGTCCTACATCTAAGTTAATTTTACACTTTTATGAACTTGCTAAGAGCTATTGGCATAAAGATAAAGAAACTTGACTTAAGAAAAGTCTTGAAGTAGTCTACGTTGAAAACTCATATTATGAAATTAAACTTAATATGATTGTAAAGTAGTACTGATGTATACTTGAGCATAGCCAATGCGAGTTGGCTTTATGCTTTGAGTCGACATTCGTCTGATTTGTCCAGTACTTCTTTGTTCCCCGATCATCCATCTTGGATTAGGACCGCACTCGTGTCGATCTGGAACAAAACGCTTTTAAAAACAATGACACCTTTTGTACAGTTCACAGGTTTATTCATGTTTTCGGGAACGAAAGTAGTGAATCGTGTTTGTTTAAAATACCCCAAACTTCTCCTCCCCGATGGGGCTGAAAAGGGGAAGTTCCCTTCTCAGTTAAGATCCGGCAAAAAGAGAGAGGAAGAAAAAGGAAGTGGAGGCGATCTCACTTCTCTTTCGGCTCGTTGCTAATCTTGATAAATTAGAATATCAAATATTCTTATTTTTCACTAATTTATTTGCATTCCGTGATCTCTAATATTATGTTTACTCCCCCTAAGCCACAATTCTATGTAGAACAGTAACTGAGATATAGTCATCATAAGCTCGTGGTAGCCATCTTGGGCGTCATCCTGAAATATTTTTTGTGAATTATTTTTTTGTACACTTTTAATATGTGAATCAATATGCCTAACAGTACCAGAATTCATTGAAAAGTGTTTTAAGTCAATTTATTCACAGTTCAAACATATATTGACTTGTCTAATGGGTTTAGGCTGACATTAAGGCCACAATATGTCAATCATACTCTATAAGCCAATGCACATGATACTCTAATCTAAAATAAACTTAAAAAATAATAAAAGTTCATAGTTACGGTGAAGAATGAACCTTGTTATAATTTGGAAATATGGAGTTCAACAATATTCGTCTTAAACTGCATGGACTTTTGTATATTGAACTTAAACAGAAAACATTATTCTAAAATTCCCCACTTTGCATGACCTCTATCAAAGGACAATCTTCAGTCATAGGTTTTTCTTTCTTTGTTCTACTATATTTATTTATTTATTTTCCCTTCATTTCTTTCTCTACCCCTCTCTGTACTTGTTTTATTATTTTTTCTGTTTTTTTTTTCTTCGCCCCTTTCTTTCTCTCTCTCTCTCTCTTTCTCTCTCTCTCTCTCTCTCTTTCTGTATCCCTCTTGCTTCGTTTTCTTTCTTTAATCTGTTATTTTTCTTTCTTTCTCTATTATTTTCTTCCCCTTCTCTCTTTACTATATTATTTGTTTATTTGTTTGTTTCGTTCTTATCCCCCCCTCTCTCTCTCGTCTTTTTGCCCCGTTCCGTTTCTTCTTCTTCCCTTTCTTGTTTTTCTTCATTTTTCTCTCTTCCTCTATCTTTCTCATTTTCTTTTCTTGTTCCTCTTTTTCTCCCCGCTCTCTTTATTTCTCCTTTCTTTGTTACATTCTTTTCCTTTATTTTTGCCTTTTTTGTTCTTTTTATGCTTGCCGAAATCGTTGTTGTTGTTGTTGTTCTTCTTCTTCTTCTTCTTCTTCTTCTTCTTCTTCTTCTTCTTCTTCTTCTCTTTTTTTTATTCTTCCCTCTTTTTCTTCTATTCTCAATTTCGCCCACTATTTTTCGTTAATTTTTTTAAAACTTCTTTTAATACTCATTTTTTCCTTTTCGTCCTTCATTCCGATTTATCCTTTTATCAACTCTTTTTTCTTCTTTACATTGACGTCTTTCTTTTCCCATTATGTTTCATTCTTAAACTATAACACCACCATTGTAGTCAAGTGATTTTGAGAAAACACTACTTTAATCATTTCTACCCTCAGATTCAAAAGACAGACACAAACTTTCTTTGCAATGTCAACACGTAGTTAAGAAGTAAAGAGCATATCTGATCGTCTGTAAAGGTCAATGCTCACTCTTCAAATTTTACAAATTCAAAACTGTCTCTCAGCAAATCTTCGCATCCAAGATACATTGATACCAGTCGATGATACATCCTTGACGATCAGTTCGACAGAGGGTCAGCCGTTGTGGTTTATTCTGACCCTGCTCTGCTGGGCTGAGGTTTTGGTCCTGTGTAGTTCGAGGAGGTCAACCCTCCCAGGCTTTACCTTCTCTCTTTCAGAAGGAGCTGGTTTATTGCCAATCGCCTGAGGCGCCCCTACCTGGGAATGCCGACGGGAATACTCAGGCATTATTTGTGGAGGCAGAGTGCACTACCATGTTCACCTTCCGGCCTTGTGCCACATCTGGCCGTGGTGGGAGGAAGGTAAATACCATCTCTCCAGCTCCAGTCTTTAACTCGAAGCATTTACATTGGTTTCCCACCACCGCCACCACACACAACTCCGTAAGTAATATTCATGAAAGAATTCAATCACTGATAACTTCATATTAAACATATTTCCATTACATGACTTTCCTTTTGGCCGTTTTGGCTAGGAGCTAGGTGTAGTATCTGTTCTGATACTATACTTCATCCTTTCTGTCTTCAGTCAGTGGAGGAGAAATTCCTCTAGACTGATGAAATTTTAATTTTTGCCCCAATCCAGAGTGTCCCTTTTTTAGGAGCTGGATTATCAACACATTAAAATCCGGACCTTGTGTCTAAATCTGCCCTCGTGGGGAGACAAGTAAATAGGCACCCACAACTCTTTCGAATAACTACTTCTTCGCCTTCGGGCTGGGATCAGTGTAGTATCTGTTTTGTCCTCAGTTAGTGAAAGGGAGATCCTTCTAGACTGAGGTAATTTAAATTTTTGTCCCAATCCAAAGTGTCCCTTTTTAGTAAGTGAGATTTCCTCCACAGTAAAAACTGATCACATGTCTAACTCTACCCTCGTATGGAGGCAAGTAAATAGGGACTCTCAAATCTTTTTTAAGAGGGGAAATATTTATTTTCGTCTTATCCATAGTGCCCCTTTTTGGAGAGCTGGATATCCTCCACATAAAAAAACGACTTTGTGTCTAACTTTTCCCTCGTGGGGAGTCAAGTAAATAGGGACTCCCAATAACAACTCATATAAAACTGCTAACTTTCTCACTATTCGAAACACACAACCCTTGACTAGAGAACATAGTCTAGAATCAGATGATCAGGCCTATATGTGCCTTAAGTTAACCTTCCAACACAGTGTTAGTTAATTATATTTCATCTACCATTTTCCTTCGACCCGGGACTGTACTCTGCCTGACTATGTCTCTGAGAGTATGGATGCAGCACTCTCTTTAGATCAATTTCAAATATATGTATTTAGGGATTTTAATGTCCACCAAAGAAATTTGCTTGGTTTCTCGAGCTATACAAACGCAGCTGATAACAGCACGCATAGTTTCTCTATTGCACACTCCCTTTCACAGACTGTCACTTTCCCGACCTGCCTCCCAGATCGTGAGGATCAGCAAGCCTCGTTTCTAGATCTATTCTTGACTACACTACCTGAGGCTTATATGACAGATGCCCATGGCTTACTCGGGAACTCTGATCACCTTGTGATAATGGTTGATATCACCCTAAACATTAAGGTCAAGAGCCATTGTTCAAAATGACGAGATACTATGAACAGGCTGATTGGGAATGCGTCAGAGACTACCTCAAAGACGCCCCATAAGGTAAAACTTCTTATTTTCCTGCTAATAATTATGCAAATGAGGTAACTGAATGAGTCAAAGCAGGCATAGAAGCGCATGTCCTCACTTGGAGATTCTATAGCATGCCCCACTCTCTCCAATGGTTCACTTCGACATGTGCAGCTGCTATTGTGCATAGGCAGCAAGCATTCGGCCGATTCAACCGCTATAAGTCAAATACAAATAAACAAAAATTCATAGCATCAAGAAATCATTGCAAGCACAATGATTACTGGAGAATCGATTATAGTGTGGTGAATAATAGGCAATCAACAATTCTCCTACTATCCAACTACCATGATGTTGTTTGCACGGCAACTGATAAGGCTGAACTGCTTGCCCAGCGGTTCGTCTTGAATTCCACCTTGGACTCCACAAACCACTCCCTTCCACATTCGATGATCTGATCATTGCCTCTTCCGATGTTCGGGATATAAAAACTTTGACACTTATAAAACATGTGGGCCTGATCGTATCCCTGCTATAGTAATAAAGAAATTCTCTCCTGAGCTAATCCCTGTCTTCTCCAAACTGTACAAGAAATGTTTCGCCGAATCTTGCTTCTCTGATAGCTGGAAAATTACCTCTGTGGTACCAGTGTTCAAGAATTCTGGTGAAAGAACTGACTCTCAAAATTGTGGCCTCATCCCGCTCTTTGCTAAAATCTTTGAATCATTAATAAATCTAGCAATAGTTTGCCACCTCGTTACTGCTAGACTTTTTTCTAACCAACAGTATGGATTTAGGCAAGTCATTTCTACTGCGGATATCCTAATGGTCATCTCTGAACACATATACCATACACTGGACAAGACAGGTAAAGCAAGGGAAATAGTGCTTGATATATAAAAAGCCTTTGAAAAAGTATGGCATGAAGGCTTTCTCATTAAAATTAATTTGTACGGTATTAATGGACGAATAAGTAATATAACCAGATCCTTCTTAGCCAAAAGAAAGATCCAGGTTGTCCTCAATTGCCAAACATCTAAACAGCATAACATTAATGCGAGTGGGCCCCATAGGTTGATCCTTGGACTTTTATTATTCCTGATTTTCATAAACGACATCTCGAATGATAGGTATACTTGCTGATTTCATCACTCTCTATTCTCGACATGTGGACAAAACAAACGCACACATATCCAAGGCAATGGCTGAATCCTTATACAATTATCTCCAGTCTGTAGCTGAATGAGGACATAAATGGATGGTAAAATTTAATGCTACTAAGACAAACCTCTTTTCCTTTAACAATTATAAGAAACCTTTTTAACCACTGATTGCCATAGCTAATAGCACCCTACCTGAGAGGCCAACATTTAAACTCCTTGAGCTAACATTCACAGGTAACATGGATTGAAACAAATACATAAAAGATACTGCCAAGGCTGCTGCTACAAAGTCACCATTCGCCCAATAATGGAGTATTGTTGTCCCATCTGGTGTGGTGCATCAACCACTAATCTCTTCCTCTTAGACAGGATAAAAAAAAGAGCTTCTAATCTAATAGGTCCCACACTGTCTACCAAGCTCCAGACTCTGTCCCATCGCTGCAATTTGCTTCGACGAACTTGCTGCACTTGTACCACCTAGACGTAAATAAAAATAATCAGCTTAATCCCACCCCTTCACTGCAGATGTCGCCTGATGCCGGAAGGTTTTCTACTTTAAAAGCTTCTTTCCATGAACTGCTAGCCTTTGGAATTCTCTGCCCCCCCCCCCTGCTTCCTGTTTCCTTGACTGTATCAACATGCAGAAATTTAAATTTAATGTGAACAAACATCTTGCTGCACAACTCCCCATCTAGGATGCCTCTATGTATATGGGCCCTAATTCACAGTAGCCCCTTACATCTCAGTGTCAATATGTCTTGTTTGGAGTGAATTAAAGTAAAAAAAACAAAAAACAAAAACAACCTAGATAGATCAACATGGATACAATTTGATGAATAAGAATGTGAATACATTTATCAAAAATGATACGTCATATGATCTACGTTTTACGATGGGCTGACCCTGTTGCGCATTCCTTGTTGGAAGTGTTCTTTTTGAGGATGAGTTGTTGGAATTCAGGTGTGGTGAGTTATATGATATGATTTTTTATGTTGTTGTTGTGACAGCTTACACTCAACGTGAGTTAAGCTGGCTCTACAGGTTACATTGATGGGTCTCGTATTGTTCCAAGCTTGCATCGTAAACACGTGCGATGCCCAGCCAATTCCAGCAACAAACGTCATAAAGATGCCGGCTGCACATTAGCTCCATATCGACTTCCTAGTGGCTAACTAGGTTATGAACTGGCCACCTTGGCGTTTTCTTACTGCATACAGTATGATTGACAGATGGGGACCAAGAGACTCATATCCCGTGGCTGGTTAGTTTAATCATACAACATGGGAACAATTTGCAGCCAGTTTCTGCCAAAAGATTTGTGAAGATAGAACATCATGTATGGTTTAAAATATAGTGGAGGATTGTTCAGCCATAATTAACTTCTAGTTAAAGAAAAAGATTCATCAGTTAAATAACTAAAATATATATTGAGCTAAAATCGTTCTTGTCTCCTTCTTATAGTCGCCATAGTGTCGTCTTCTTCACAACTGGAATCTACATGGGAATAAAGTGATAACTAATTAGGTGAGAAAGAAGAAGAATGGTAAGGCTGGAGGACCCTCAGGCGTTGTTGCTGACATGTTGAAGGCTGTGGGTGAAACAGGCATTGAGATGGTCACAGACTTGACAAATATTGACATAATAGAAGAGGTGATTCCGAAAGATTGGGAACTTAGTACAATTATCAACCGTTACAAAGGTAAAGGGGAAGCTCTATATAGAGGTAATTACAGAAGCTTTAAGCTGACGGATCAGGTGCTAAAAGTGATTGAGATAATAGTTGAGCAGCTGAAAAACATAGATGAAATGCAGTTTGGTTTTATGCCTGGGAAAAGTACCATTGCTGCTATATTTATCCTGAAACAAATGCAAGAGAACTTCCTTGGTAAGAAGACTGTATTTTGCTTTTGTGGATCTGAAGAAAGATTTTGACAGAGTGCCAAGAGATATTGTCTGGTGGGCATTGCGTAAACTAGGCACAAACGAGTGGTTAGTGAATGTAGCAGTCATAAATAATGACATTTATTTCCGAAGATAAGCTGCTCGTAGAATTTCGGCAGCCAAAGAACTTTCTTATTTCATTCCATCATTGGACACTGTCCTAACTTTGCCAACCTATACCCAGCAGTATAGGTAACTTGAATAAATCCCTGTTCGTTGTTGTTCATAAAAAGGTTTTGTTTTCCTTTCGTGTGACGACTGTTTTCGTTGTACAAACATATTATAAGAGTTGGTCTTAACACTCTGTGCCAATATGAGCTCCTATAAATGGTGCAAACAGGAACATAAAAAGCTTGTTTTCAACCCGTGTCACTCGAAATTATTTGGGTGACTGAAATAAGAAAACTCATTCTTCTCCTAACAACAAAAAAAAAACATTTGTGAAGACCGGAGAAAATTTTGAAACATTTTTCTCGTTAAAAACACCAAAAAGTAGAACAACAAAATTTGCAAGGAGAGGGGGGGATTACGTAATCTTTTTCTCTTTAAAACATTTGGTCATATCAAAGAAATTGATAAAACCTTTTTTTTCACTCAACGAGTTGTTGACAGAAAGATACTCAAAAACTCTTTTTTTTCCATAACATTATGAAAAAAAACAACATTTTTTCTAATTTAAATTATTTTTCAGTCAGTTTAATCAACCAGACTCTTCGGCGCCACCGACAATTCTTATAAATGGCAGTCAGCAACTTTTCCGCCAACAAGAACAAGATTTCAACCATAGATTTCAACAGGTGAATTTTATTTACTAAGAAGAGAAGAAACCACTTTTTTTCCACTTAAAAAAAACAAACTGTTTTAGCCGTAAAAACTTAAGTACATTTGTTTGTTCGCTTGCATAGATAAACACAAAAACATACATCACATCTCCAGTGATTTGCGTCCGACTGGGGACTATCAATGACTGAACGCCATGGCAGTATCTGATCATTACCTAATCCCACATATGCAGGATTTCGCTTTGTCTCTTCTCCAAACTAGACCTTCTCCAAACTAGATTTGGTTAAAGTATATCCCAGTGAATCCAGCCTACATACCCAAAACTGCAGTAACAACTCCATTTGGAGCGTTCCAATTTCTGACTATGCCTTTCGGTTTGCGAAACACGGCTAGTACCTTTCAACGCTTCATGAATGAAATAGTGTAAACTTTTTACTTTGTCTATAACTATATAGACGACATTCTCGTGGCAAGTGCCTCACCTGAGGGACATGTCACTCAACTCTGCTTACTGTTCGAACATTTTCAGCAATACCAGGTGAGGATTATACCTAGTAAATGTGTTTTGGTGCTTCAGCACTAGTTATTTTGGGCCACATTATCAACCCTGAACGTATATCTCCTTTACCTGAAAAGGTGAAGGCTCTACAAGACCTTCAACCACCCACTTTACTTCGCCAACTACAGAACTTCCTCAGTTTGTTTAATTACTACAGACACTTTATCCCACACTGTGCGGATCTCCTGTCTCCTTTTTCCAACCTATTATGTAAAAGGAAGAAAAAAAACGAGCCAGTTTAGCTTAATGATATTCAGTTGAAAGCTTTCAATGAAGTGAAGCAAAAACTAGTGAACACATCCTTACTTGCACATCCTGTGTCTGATGCCCAGCTTTCACTGGTCATAAATGCATCAGGTGCAGCAACAGCACCAACAACTACAACCTCTCGCATACTTTTTGAGACAACTGAAAGCAGCAGAACAATATTACAGCACGTTTGTCCATGAACTCCTGACAATGTACCTCACAGTGAAACAATTTCAGCATTCACTCGAGGGCCGTCAATTTATGATATACACTGATTACTGGAAATGTTGGAGCCTCATCTGCCGCTTGGGAGCTGCACAGAAACCTCTTACCCAGAGCCGACCATCCGTCTCACCTAACCAAGTCGCATCCCATCTAGTGTCTATTGCAAAAGCAACTCAAGGCAAACACACCAGAAGGGCAATTACAGCTGAGCTCAAATTACACTGGAAAGCGCACACTGAGGAAAGGAATCCGGAACCTATTGAGAATGCAGAACTGGAGAAAGTTCTGCAGTGCCTAAAATGTGGGAAGGCAGCAGAATATGACAACATATCACCTGAGCTCATGAAACATCTCGGCCCCCAAGCCCTGACCTGGCTGACTCAATTCTACACCAAGATCCTACAGACTAACCTGATCCCAAAGAAATGGCGAACAGCAAAAGTCATTGCTATATTAAAACCTGGCAAAGACCCCAAACAACCAGCAAGCTACCGCCCAATCTCTCTACTCTGTGTTCCCTACAAAATACTGGAATGCCTTATACTCCAACGTATATCCCCAGGAGTAGAGGACATTCTGTGCGTGGATCAGGCAGGTTTCCAGAAGGACCGCAGCACAGGAGAGCAAGTATTGGCCATAACCACCTTCATCAAAAATGGTTTCGAGAACAGACTGAAGACAGGGACTGTGTTCCTCGACCTCACAGCCGCCTATGATACGGTCTGGCACAAAAGCCTCATACTGAAACTCACAAAGGAGCTTCCCGCCTGGGCAACAACTGCCATCCAAACCCTGCTGACCAACCGGAGGTTTAGAGTTCACCTTGGACATAACACCAGCGCATGGAGAGCACAGAAAAATGGGCTCCCACAAGGCTCAGGTCTAGCTCCAACACTATTCAGTGTATACACAAATGACCTACTCAGCACCAAATCCCGCAAATTCATCTATGCGGATGACATCTCTCTGGCATGCCAAGCACCGGACTTTGAACAACTGGAACGGGTTCTCACTGAAGACCTCACTAAACTGGACCAGTACTGCAAAACCTGGCGTTTAAAACCAAGCCCAGCAAAAACTGTCTCCAGTGTATTCCATCTCCACAATGCAAAAGCTGCCAGAGAACTCAACATCCCCCTGAGCGGTCTCCAACTTAAGCATGCCCCTAATCCAACCTACCTTGGAGTGACCCTTGACAGGACCCTATCCTTCAAGGAACATATTAAAGGGACGGCGACTAAGGTGAAATCCAGGAACAACCTGCTCAGCAAGCTGTCTGGTGCAAAATGGGGTGCATCATTTTCCACGCTACGCACCTCTGCATTGCCCCTTGCCTACTCTGCAGCAGAATATTGTGCCCCTGTTTGGTCCAGGTCATCCCACACACACCTTGTAGACACCCAGCT
This sequence comes from Sepiola atlantica, assembly GCA_963556195.1. Classification (NCBI taxonomy): domain Eukaryota; kingdom Metazoa; phylum Mollusca; class Cephalopoda; order Sepiida; family Sepiolidae; genus Sepiola; species Sepiola atlantica. The sequence goes on along the minus strand of OY744522.1, from coordinate 152,808,108 downwards.
CAACTCAACAATGAGAATCATAATCGGGACAATCCGCTCAACACCACTACCCTGGCTCCCCGTCCTATCAAGCATTGTACCTCCACACATCCGGCGAACAGCATCCACTCAAAGGATGCTTCAAAAGGTTGAAGACTCCCCTCATCTACCAATCCACCAAGACATCCTCAACCCACCCACTGCTCGACTTCCATCCAGACGCCCCATCTGGAAGAACATCCCACCAGCTGACTTCACCATCCAATCAGCCTGGAAAAAGGAATGGACGTCCAAGGAGGTCCCTAATAAATACCTGGTGTCAGACCTTAACCAACAAGTGCCTGGTACCGACCTCCCAAGGAGAGAGTGGTCAACCATCAACAGATTCAGGACTGGACATGGCCCGTGCTTGGCCAGCCTTCACAGATGGGGCAGCAGCCCATCCCCACTGTGTGCTTGTGGAGAGGAGCAGACAATGGAGCACATCATTGAAGTCTGCCCTCTCCAACGACTGAGAGGAGTATTAGCCACCCTCCACACAGCAGACCAGGAGGCTACTGCGTGGCTGAAGGACTTTGCATTCGCTAAATAAATAATACTGTTTGCTTACATTCTAAGCTGGACAAATATTCTCCTTGCAAAACTAGCCACTTGGATTTTGTTTCGCAATTCATCAGCGACATCTGATACATATCTGGTGAACAGAATGCAGTGGCAGACACCTTGTCTCGCCTTCCTATAAATTCTCTATCCTCACCTTCGGATATCGCCCTACAACAAATGGCTGTAGATCAGGCACGACTGGACACTTTGGATCAGTCGTCATCTGAATTTGCAACTACCAAATTCACATACCTGCTTGTGCCCACTTCGGACATGCAGATCATCTGGGACACTTCAGCAGATTCACCCAGTCCGTTTGTTCCAATGACTCATCATAGGGTTGTCTTTACCCTACATAATCTTGCACACCACAGTGAAGCTGATTTGGGCTAGATTTTTCTGTCCAAATATGAGGCACGACATATCTACCTAGGCACGTTCCTGCCAAAAGTCAAAGTTGCACAATCATATCTGTGCACCTTTTAGAATATTCAGCACTTCAGATGCTCGGGTCAGCCATGTTGATATTTATCTGATTGGACCATGGCCGATCAGTCAGTTATTTACTTATCTCCTGACCTATATAAACCGTTTTACATGGTGGAAGCCATTCTCTTAAACAACATTTCAGCTGAATCCATAGTGTGAACCCTAATATGGGGCTGGATATCATGTTACAGAGTTCCCACAACTATTACCACCAACAGTGATTGACAGTTTGAATCCTATCTCTTCCAGGAACTTTACAGGATTTTAGGGATTAAACATATCCATACGACTAGCTATCATCCAGCTTCAAACGGGATAATAGAACGCTTCCATTGCCAATTAAAATCTGCGTTGCATGCTTATCCTGACCAACAGCAATGGAGTGAGTACGTACCGATCATCTTACTTAGCTGTCATGCAGCTATCAAGAAGGATTATGGATACTCTCCAGCTGAGCTCGTTTATGGATGCTGACCCCGATAGATCCAGCTCTGTAAATAAACAGACTGCAGGCTTATTTTAATAAGCTTCCACCAATAAACCTTAAGCAGCAGATCCCGAAAGACATTTCGTCATGGACTCATGTTTTTCTTAGAACACTTGCTGTGAAATCCCCTTTCACTTGTTCTTATCGAATGCTTTCACGCACTGACAAACTTTTCACCCTTGACATTGGTGGTAAAAAAGAAACAGTATCTATCGATAGAGTAAAAAGAATTTTTCTAGACATAATAACACATGAGCCGTATATCCCCCCTACACATACTTTGCATCAACCAACTCTTACACTCATAAAATTGCATACACATCCAAAAGACACTTATGTCACAACCACACGTAGTGGTCAGAAAGTACATTGGCCCAAAAAGCTGTGCAAGACTCTCTCTCTCCTTCTCTCTCTCTCTCTCTCTCTCATATATATACATATATATATATATATATATATATATATATATATATATATAGAATAAGCTTTTTGAGTCCTTGTACTCTACTGTACTATCACATGAAAGGCATCAACATTGAGCAATTCCTGCTCCTACAAAAAATACTTTTTCAAAAAATTACTTTTCACAGAAAAACCAAAAAACATTTTTCAAAAAAAATACTTTTCACAAAAAAGGCAAAAACAGTTTTCTCAATAAAAAAACTATTCACTGAAAAGTAAGAACATTTTTTTCATCATTGAAAATAAAAAAAACAAACTGTAAGCTGAATTGACATTATTTTTTATTTTGTCTATTTGTTCTTTTCAACGCCAACACCTACCAAAAGACTTTTTTCTCTGTCAGTTTTCTGCCTCAGCAGAGGGTAATGTAGCAGTTATAAATAATGACTATGATTTTCTCTCTCGGAGAACTGTCCCTGTTATGCGATTTGGTCACACACTGACCAATCAGCTTGCACAACACATTTATTTTATCTGTTTCCTGAAGAACTACTTCAACTTCTTTGGGAATCACGGATGGTCATCAGAGAGTTTCCTAAAAGCAACCAAGAAGGACGCCTCCTTCCTCTCTCCTTCTTTTATCCACTGGATTCTCAAGCATCGATTATCTTTACTCGAAGATAAGTTTTTGGCAGCTAAAGAACTTTCTTATTTCATTCCATCATTGGACACTGTCCTAACTTTGCCAACCTATACCCAGCAGTATAGGTAACTTGAATAAATCCCTGTTCGTTGTTGTTCATAAAAAGGTTTTGTTTTCCTTTCGTGTGACGACCGTTTTCGTTGTACAGATATATTATAAGAGTTGGTCTTAACACTCTATGCCAAGATCAACTCCTACACATAAATGCTCAAAGTCTAACACATAAACAGCACATTTAGTGAAAGCGTTAATGTTAAAGTAGGAGTACATCAGGAATCTGTACTGTTTCCGTTGTTTTTCATTTGTGTCTTTGAAGCATTGTCCAGGGAGTTCTGTGCTGATAATTTAGTATGTAGGAGCGTAGGTCCCAGCTTGTTAAGATGCTGACTTTTGTAATGCATTAGTAGAAAATGCTAACATCAACAATGACAATTAAATTGTGATAAAATAATTGAAAATGATTACAAACAGATAAAAACAGGAATTTGTTGAATTAAAAAAAGAAGATATTGTTTAATAGTAAATTTGTATGAATCAGAATGGTACAACTCTGTTGGTTGGCTTGATTCTATCGTCGACATTCTTGCAGAAGGGACCGCATAATGGTTGCCTAAGTGAAAGTGGTATTATGGAATCGACTGGATTCGAACTTGGCACACCCAGGTTGTCAGTCCGTGTCGTTATCTACTTAACTACCGTCACCTTCGTTTAATGAAGACAAGATATATCTACAATATTGCAAGTTATTTTATGTGAGTAATTGTTCATTTGAAATGTTCGAGTTCAGTGAGAGATATTACAAAAAGTAATAGTGAGTACGCATCTGTGTGCAACAAGGTGTGTGTGTGTGTTGCTTTTTGTCAGAGTGTGTAAGTATATGACTGTGTGTGTGTGTGTGTGTGTATGAGCTGAGAATTGATTAGCCGCCCCTTACGTGTAAGTGTAAGGGAAGCTGAGTGTAATATAGATGATACCGTAGTGCTGATCTTTTTTTCCAACTTTTTATTTTGAAGAAAAATCTGGCCTTAAATAATTAGTCCTCAGCTCCAAAACATATGATTTTTACTTTGAGCGCCCAAAATCATTTCGATCGCACAACTGTAGTTGAAAGTATATGACTGCTATTTTTGCTTTTTTGCAAATATTTCTCTGGGAGCCAGTTTGGTATTAAAAATGTAATTTCTTTTTTAGATATGATTTTTGGGCATGGCTTATGTGTTTTCGCACATGCTGTTGGTCAATTAATATTATAGAATTGGGATATATGTCAATCCTATAAGTACTTGCCTGTGAACAATAGATGGTTTACTTGTTAAGTTAAAAACTTGGAAGAATGCTGTGAAAAGTAAAGGGCCGAGAATCAATGTTAGCAAGACTAACGTGTTGATCAGTTGTTGTACTGCTGGAAATATCCTGAAAAGAGGAAAGTTTCCGTGCTTTGTTTGTGGTAAGCGAGTCGTGTGCAACTCAATTTTCTGCGGTACCTGTAAGCATTGGGTACAAAAGAAGTGTAGTTGAATTACTGATAGGTTGAGAGAGGACAACCAGTTTGTGTGCAAGAAGTGTAAGACAATGGAGACAAATGAGAACTCAAATGTAAAGAAAATACATGTGGATGGCGAAGTTATTGACGTTGTTCAGAAATTTTGTTACTTTGGTGATACCACTGGAGCACAGGGTTGAGCAAGTACTAGTGTGATAGTTAGAATTAGGAGCGGATGGATTAAGTTCAGGAAACTTTTGTCATTACTAACCAGCAGAGCGTTACCACTGTCGACCAAGGAAGGAGTTTATTAGGCATGTGTATGCAGTGTGATGATGTATGGAAGGGAAACCTGGCCAGTGAGTGTTGAGGACATGCATTGCATGAAGAAAAATGTAATGAGAATGATACAATGTAACGTGAGTTTTACAGATAGGCTCAGATCTGATGAGCTCAAACGAAGATTAAATTTAGACATTATAGGGAGATGAGTGCAGAACAGGAGGCTTTGATGGTATGGCCACGTTGAAAGAATAAGTTAGTAGATGTAGAACAATTGAGGTAGCTGTGTCAGCCCACAGGAGTAGGCCAAGGGAAACATGGGAGGAAGTGATAAGGATAGACTTCAGAGAAAAAGGGATAAATAAAGACCTGAGATAAGTTTGTTTGGAAGTCAATTTTTAAAAGCTGTCCAACAGATGTCAACATGTAAAATGAACGTTAAACCGATGATGATGATGATGATGATGATGATGGTGATGATGATGATTTAAAATATTAATTTAATTACACTATTCAAAAAGTGCGGTATAATTAACAGTCGAAAAATCGTAAAAAGACAAAAAAATAACTTATACCAAACGCAGTAAAATTTAATTATCTACCGATCGCTATACTTTTAACTTACTGAAACTTTTTTTGATTTTTTTAATTTAATTTTTTAAATTTTTAAATCTGTCTTTACGTTACCCCCCCCCCCCAAAAAAAAAGAAATGATGTCCGCTTGTGGCTTAACTGTTGAGAGTGGGGGTTCGTGTCTGCAAAAAATAGTAAAAATAATAGCTTACTCTATCACTAAATCCCGAGAAGGACTTAGGTTTGGTAAATAAGTCGTTTTGTTTGTTCTTTACTATTTTCTGCAGGCATAACAGTTAACAATTAACAGTTAAGCTACAGTCGGTCATCTTTTTTTTTTCGTGTGACGTAAAGACCGCTTTGAACGAAATAAAATTTTGAAATAAAAAAGCTTAAAAACAGTTTTTGCACGTTAAAAATATACACGTCGGTAGATAATTAACGTTTGGTATAAATCATTTGTTTTTTGTTTTTGTTGTTTACGATTTTTCGACTGTTAACTCTTCTGCACTTTTACCTTCAGTTCTAATTTCGTCAGAAAGACAAAACATGAAAAATATTTAAAAATCATTTTTTTTATTGTCTCATTACATAAAATTTCAAATTTTATTTCTTCGTTTCTTGTAAATGTAGACAAAGTTATTTCCCTTGTTTAAATTGCAAAGGGAAATAATTATCGGCGTCTTAAATTAAATGTATACCATTTGCTTTGTAAAGGCACCATTGCCTTTACAAAGCAAATGGTACACATTTAATTTAAGACGCCACTAATTATGGTACACATCAGTATTTTGTTGTTGTTTTTTCTTTGGTAATTAATAATAACCTTTATTTATATCTAGAAAGTAAAATATACTTATATTTCGATTGTTTTTCCTAAATTTTCATAATAAATTAGTACTTATTTATTCACTGTCGTAAATATATTGCTAAAGAAATCATGAAAATATTGCATATTGATATTTAATATGTCAATAGTTTCTTCCCTTCCCTAAACAAGGGAAATAACTTTGTAATTTGATTAGAAAGTCAAATGACAGTGTGCAGTTTCGATTCTATTTATAGAATATATTTTTCCTATTTTAATATAATAAAATGTAAATGTCTGTCTGTCAATCTACCTGTTTCTCGCTTTCTTTTTCTCTTTATTACTCTCTATATAGTATTAAAATCCGACAAACCATATCTTTCTTATTTGAAGGACAATTTTTAAAACAATTATATGGATGGAAAGAGAATAAAATTTAATCTCATGTGCCTTCATACATTATAAAAGAGAACAATAAAAAAAACTATCAAAACTGACGAACCAGAAAGGGAAACTGTTTTTTTTTTATACCTTACTTTCCAATTAAAATTCGAAGTGTTAGATGTGATTGAATAATCTGGGTTTATCAAACCAAATCTAACCCTGCAAATTTCTAGTGTGTCGCGGTATCCGTTCACCACTCCTAATGTTTACAAACATTATGAACCCATACACCTCTCCCAAACCACGCCTCTATAAAACAACCCAGAACAACTTTGCCCTCGAATCTTTCCACTGAGCGCATCAATTTGGTCGTTTTTCTGTTTTGCCCACGCGGTTCAGCTTTCTATATCACTTTCTAACAATAATCCGAAATAACAGCATCTGAAAAATGGCTGATATTTATGTAAACACGGTCAATAAATTTTCCAGCTATTTTTGACCGTGATAAATTCGGCCAAGAATTAATTTCCATTGTTTCTTTGCTTCATGGGATCGGCAGTGGTTAGGCAGTTTCTCCTAAATAGACATGGCGGGTTTTTTTTACTTGGCCTTTTGGCTAAGATCAAAGTGTAGTATCTGTTCCGATGGATACTGCACGCCTGTCCTGTGCAGTTCTAGGAGGTCCACCCTCCCAGGCTTTGCCTCCCCTCTTTGGGGAGGAGTAAGTTTATTGCTTACTGTCTGAGGCGCCCCTACCGGGAATGCCGACGGGGCTGCCCAGGCAATTTTTAAATGGCCAGAGTGCTCACCTTTCGAGCGCTGGTTTTTTAAACCCCACTTTCTCGACCCAGTCTTAGGTCACATCTTACTTGTGGGAGTAAGATAAAAGTGGCCTTGTGCCTAACTCCTGGGGAGGAGTAAATAAAACCTAACCGGTTCATTCAACCAGGGGTATTTTTACCCCACCTAATAGACCAGTATCGTCCGGGCCTTTGGGTCTGGATTTACGCCGGTCTATTGGGGGTTGTTGGTCCTGTGCAGTTCCAGGAGGTGCACCCTCCCAGGCTTTGTCTCCCCTCTTTGGGGAGGAGTAAGTTTATTGCTTACTGTCTGAGGCGCCCTACCGGGAATGCCGACGGGGCTGCCCAGGCAATTTTTAAATGGCCAGAATACTCACTTCGAGCCCTGGCTTATCTAATCCCACTTTCCCGACCTTGTGTCACATCTTGCCTTGTGGGAGGTAGATAAATAAACCTAACCGGTATGGCCTTTTGGCTAAGATCAAAGTGTAGTATCTGTTCCGATGGATACTGCACCCCATAGACTGGTATTGTCTTGGCCTTCGGGGCTTGATTTACGCCGGTCAATGGGTATGTCCTGTGCAGTTCTAAGAGGTCCACTCTCCCAGGCTTCGCCTCCCCTCTTTGGAGAGGAGTAAGTTTATTGCTTACTGTCTGAGGCGCCCTACCGGGAATGCCAACGGGGCTGCCCAGGCAATTTTTAAATGGCCAGAATGCTCACCTCGAGCGCTGGCTTATCTAATTCCACTTTCCCGACCTTGTGTCACATCTTACCTTGTGGGAGGTAGATAAATATATGGTAATTCAGCCAGAGGGTCAAGAGACTCCAAGAACCGACTAAGACTCACCCTTGTCTCGTTGTCGGATCAGAAGAACTCTTCAGTGCAGCAGCAATCAAACAGCCCTTTTCAGTGCTAACACAAGTTACTAATGTGATAAACCTTCACACTTTGCTACTGCCTGCTCTCTCCAGCCTCCTGCAGCACTTGCTCCAGCTCACACTTGCTCCAGCCTCCTGTAGCGCCTGCTCCCGCATCTCATACTCCTGCAACCTGCAACAGCTGCCATAGTCCTTTCCAGCAACGTGTGTCCCGGCTCCTTTCCTGTAACCACTATTCCTTTCCTGTCGATTCCAGCCCTTGGCCATATTTCTACGGACCGGACCTACCTGAGATATCTTATCACACCTCAGGGATGCCCATGTATATCTCCGTGTGGCGTCATTCTTCCTGCTGTCCAGGTTCCAGTTCTCCCCGTTCCTGCCGACTTAGCCTTCCCTGCTGTCCAGGTTCCAAAAACATTCTTGCTGCTGTCTAGGTTCCAGCTTCCTCATTCCAGCCTCTCTTGCTCCCAGTGACGTCATTCTTCTTTCCAGCCCTTCCTGCTTCCAGTGACGTCATCTCAGCTTTCCTTCACACGTTATTACCTTTATGGTAAATAAAAATCTTTATTTTAAACTGTTCATCCGTGTTTGTCCTCTCTTCTTTTGCCATTGCCGTTTACCTTGTTGCCTGTGTCTCCTTTCTTAGTTGTAGGTCCGATCACACACATCAACGATCGGCCCTGCAACAAGTGTCATGTGATTTCGGTTTTTAGTACTACCTATTTTTTGTATGTGTCTTCATTTCATTAGACTACTCGTTTACTCTGAGCTTAATAATTTTTGTCAAGTTTTTTTTCAAACTTTATTGTAAAAAATAATGAATCGACTATTTTTATGCAATCCTTCTAAACTATGGCAATTTCTCCACATTAAAAACTACCTTGTGTCTAAATCTGCCCTCGTGGGGAGGGAGCAAATTAATAGGACTTCTGTTGTTGTTTTTTTTTTACACGGCGTGTTTCTGTTATGGTGCTATTTATATTTCCTCATATATTAGAATTTAAATAATTATTTTTTTAAATTATGAATTGAAGATACAATTGCACTTTTTAATGAAACTGGGGATATATAAAAAAAATACGTTTCTTCACCATTTTTTAATGTCGGAAAACCTTTTCACGATATTAAAAGAGAACGTCTTTGGTTTACATAGTCCACATGTTTTATTTAAAACTAAACTAAAAGCAAACACAACTATTTGTACTTTTAATTCCTATTCACCATTTTTTAAATATCTATCGGTTTTTCTATACAATGTCTTTTTATTTTTATTTTGTGTACGAAGTTAGTTATTATTAGCAAAATAGTACACTAGGAATTAAAGGTCCGATAAAATTTAAATAAATTTTTATTATACTTTTAATTCTCAGTCTCCACGATATAACAGATATGACACAAGGGCAGTTTTTAATGTGGGAAAATCCAGCCAACCAAGAAGGGACACTCTGGATTTGGACAAAAATTTGAATTGCCTCGGTCCAGAAGGATTTCTTCATTGATCGAGGACATAAAAGATGAATTGTAGTACAGATATTACACTTCGATCCTAGTCAAAAGACTAAATGAAAAAAATAAAATAATAATAATCAATGCATTGTATTTTTTTTTATTGTGAAAAAAAAACAAACGTTGTAGCAACTTACATGAATTAACTATTTTCTGCCGATCTATGTAAGTTGTGATTCGGCTTGACGATCATTGTAATCATTGCCTCTTTAACAAGTGCGTGTAATGAGATTTACGTGCAATCGCTAAAGCTAGATCATGTGAACAGCAGAACCCTCAGTTCGAGATTGTTTCCGAATAAGGCCAGATGTAATCCTGCGATACTCTGCTAGCGGGTCAGCGGAGAATCTCCGAACTCCAGGAAAAGATTATTTGGCCTTGTCAACATATACTCAACCCTATGTATTGTCGTTTGTACTGTTTCTGTGTTTCTCCTACATGAAGCTATTCCCCATCTGCACAATGTGTTGTTCCATTGTATTACAATATATACAATAGTATAAGAAAAGTTACACGAACCAATGCATCTATCCATGTCCAGTTCCCGTCTTTATCTCATCCAAAAATCGGCTAAACTTGTAAATTGGAAAACAAAAATTGGGATAAAATGGTCACTTGGGACGTAACATTTTTTTTTCTTATATAAGTAATGGTGCACGGTAAAAAATGGCACAAGTGAATAATCATGACAAAATGTCACAAAGCAAGGACATAGAAAAGGGATAATCATAATAAATATCTGTCCTGTGTGGAAGATGAATTAGTTTAGTTGTAAGTGGTTTTGCTGTCACTGGTTAAATTATTGAACAGAACCCAAAACTAGAATATATAACACATACACTCCTGATAAAATATTTAAGACCACTCGAAAATCTTTTAAAAGAAACCTTTTTTTAAGAATAGATTTTAAACTCCTCCCACTTAAGGTTACGATTACTACAATCTAAAAGGTTATGGAAACAAAAAGCTACATTCCAAACATTTTATTCAGTAATTTACATTTTTATAAAATGAAGTATTTTACACTTGATCAAAATTATAAGACCAGAGACAAAAATTCTACTAAATTGTACGAAAAGTGTATGAAAACATTCAACAACCAAACTTAATAATGAGTTCTACCTCCACTGGTTTTGATGACTTCAAAAATTCTTTGGGGCAAGCTAGAAATAAGCGTTTCCATTAAGGTGTGGGGATGTTGCTTCAGCTTCTGAAGATGGCTTCACGAAGTTCATTTTTTGTTGAATATTGTTTGCCATTTCGATAAACATCTCTTTTCATCCATCCCCAAACATTTTCAATTGGGTTCAAGTCCGGTGAGCATGCAGGATGTCTCAAGAGATGGAGCCCATTTTCTTGTAGAAAGGTCAAGGTATGTCGTGTAGCGTGGATTGCAGCATTATCCTGTTGGAATAACCATCCATCCCCACACAAACGATGGCCCTCTGTCATCAACAATGCTTTTTGTAGCATTCTAACATAACCAGTTGCTGTCTGACGACTCTGCACCACCTGGAGCTCCATCGTCCCTCTGTAAGAAAAGGCACCCCATACCATAAGGGACCCTCCATCACTATGACATGTGGAGAAAATTTCAGGAGGAATGCTTTTGTTATGCTAATATCGTTGGAAGTCATCAGGACCATCTAGATTTAATTTTTTCTCATCAGAAAACAGGACTTTCTTCCACTTCTCAACGTCCTATGTTTGGTATTCACAACCAAACCTTAGCGGTCCAACTTGTGACGTAGAAGCAGTTGAAGAATTTGTGTATGCTTTTTATTTATCATGCTTTTTTGTCATAAGTGTCGTCTGATGGTTACTGGACTGCAATCAGCATCTGTGACTGCCTTAATTTGACTGGAAGAATATCCACTGTCTTTCACAACAACCCGTCTTATTCTCCTACTCAATTCAGGAGAAATTTTAGAGGGCCTACCAGTGGATTTTGCTTTTCCATAATTCTCACTGTTCTTAGTAAGTTGCAAATCACAGTTTTACTGCGATTTACCTTACCTGTGATAGCCCACTGTGACAAACCTTGCTCATGGAAATCTAGAATTCGAGCACGCTCAATTTCAGTAAGTCTGCTTGCTTTAGGCATGGTGACACCTTGTGATTGCTAATCTCTAACTAAACTAAAAACATTGGAATTACCATAGATCTAATAATTTATACGCCTGGTCTTATAATTTTGATTAAGTGTAAAATGCCCCATTTTATAAAAATGTAAATTTCTGAATAAAATGGTTGGAATGTAGCTTTGTGTTTCCATAACCTTTTAGATTGTAGTATTGGTAGCCTTAAGTGGGAGGACTTTAAAATCTATCCTTAAAAAAAGGTTTCTTTGAAAAGATTTTCAAGTGGTCTTAAATTTTTGATCAGGAGTGTATGTGTTATTATAATTTATATATTAATAATTAATAGTTGTTGGCTGTATAAGTAAGAGATAAACATAATCCTGTGTGGAATGTCACTCACTCACTTTCCAACCAGATAGCGTTTGAATGACGTATAACCGTTTTAGTTAAATATTAGACGTAACCATGTTCTTTTTTTTTGAGGGGCTGTTGAAAAACACAAATTTCGTCACTTTAAATTCTTATAACTTTATAACCATTGACGGTTTTTGCATAATTCAAACTGCTTTGAGCTTCTTTTACACGGCTCTATTTATCCAAGTTGATGAAATAACAATTAGTTAAAAAGAAAATATCAGCTTGTAATGCTACTCTCTATATTTAGATCTATGTATATATTCTATATCTTCTATATATCTCTATATATAAAATACAACGTGTGTGTGTATGTATGTGTTTGCTTATTGTATGTGGAACTTATCAAATATTTTTGACTGAATCTTATGTCATTGTTCTCGAGAACGTTAATAATGCTATTTTCAATTTGATCAAGATCCATTTTGGAGGTCAATGGGCCCCTTATTTAAATACTCCCCCCCCCCCTCAATCCAGCATCCAATAATAATGAACCGATTGCAATGAAATTTGGTATAGAGATTGCATTCACACAATAGATATTAGTTTTGAAAAAATTCCTAAAAACGGGGTCCTAGGGGGTAACTCCTCCCCCCCCCCAACCTTGCAATTTCTTTTTCATAATTTTGTTTGTAGAACTTACAGAATATTTTATGATTGAATATTGTGTAATTTTTTTCGAGAAAGCTAATGACACTATTTTCATTTTGATAATTTTGATAGTTTCGGGTCTACAGGCCCCATAAAAACAGTTTCCAATAATAATGCACCGATTGCAATTAAATTTTACATAGATATTGTTTGCACGCATAATGTTTTTTATGAGCTATATTAGTTTTGAAAAAAAATCCTAAAAAAAGGGCCCCCCTCGTTGAGCATTTTTTTCTTAACATTGCACGAGGGACTTACAGAATATTTTATGTTTGAATCTTAATGTAATCTTTCTCAAGAAAGCTAATGATGTGATTTTCATTTTGATGAATATCCACCCTGAGGTGTATGGGTCTCATATTTACAAATATCCTAGAAATGCATTCAATAATGATAAACCGATTGCAATGAAATTCTACATAGAGATTCTATGCACACAGGAGATTATTATGGGATATATGAATTTGGATATATTTTGAAGAAAGGGGTCATATAGTGACCCCCCACCCCCGCCATTTTTTCTCGTCTCATTACAGTAAAATCTGGGATATAGGTAGTTTAACACACATAATAAATTCTCTAAATTTCAGTTATCATTTTTGATCCCCCCCCCCCCGCCGCTTCCCACGAATGCAAAACCCCCAAAGTTGCTAACATTTTGAAACTTTTAACCTCTTTTCCTGTTATCTTACTTAAAACCATCTCTTTCTTATGCACTCTTACGTTTGGACCAATATTGAATTTACTGGTTTTGTTCATTCTGATATAAGATACCCTCGATAACAATAACTAGAAATAGTCCCTTCACTAACCTATTTCCTGAAATCACTGAATTCCTAATTCATCCTTATACCTTCTTTTCAGATTTCTCTATTAAAGATGCCACCAAAAAAGAGAGTGTTAATCAGATAGAGCGAAGTCGCTGAAGAAAGGAAACAGAGGAGCAGAAGAATTTCTGGAGGGAAATCAATACAAGAAAAATAGCCGCTAGACGTGAGGCAGAGACTGAATAACAAAAGGAAGTTAAGGAGAGAAACTAGTGCAAACAGAATGTCAGCTAGCTGTGAGGCAAAGGAAGAAGAGCAGAGGAATTTAAGGAAGGAAACTAATGCCAGCAGAATGGCAGCAAGACGTGAAGCAGAGGACAAAGACCAAAGAAATTCCCGCCTTTAAAATAATCGTCAATCAGGAATCATACATAATTTTCCAAGTGGTTATCACATATGTTTTACATTCCCCCCCCCCTTTTACATATATTTTATTGGTTTGATGTTCTTGTTAATGTAAGTTGATTTTATTATTAAGACTGTGTATCATGAAGAAATAAATATTTTCTTAATCTTCTGTAAAAACAAATTGTATATGTAACAAGCATAACAAATTTTGTAAAAATTATCAAAGTTGTTTCTCCGAACATTATTTTGTTCATAAAGTATTTGATTTTGTAACATTTTGAATTTGCTTTCTGATTGTCATTATATTTTCTGTAATCACGTAGTCAATATAAACAAGTTGAATCGTGATTTTTTAAATATCAAAAGTGTATCTAATTCATGGTGAATAAAGTGACTTTTTGTGAATTTAGGTCTTTTATATTTTTGTACTTTTTACATTTGATTTGATGGAAATAAATCAATTATTGTAAGCTGCTTCCTAGTAATATGTATAGTTGCTAATTACTGGAAATTACTAAGAAATTTCTTACTAAAACTTTTCACGGTAATTATTATTTAGTAATAATTTTAGTCTTCACATGTCCACTCCCAGTCGTGGGACCCCAGTCGCATATTTGCCAAGCCTGTATTATTGATTGCCTTGACACAAACTGATGATAAACTGTATTGCGGCAATCATTCTCACTGCATGTGTTAAAGGTGAAACTGTTTTTATTCCGAGGATACCAATTATACCATCCAATATACCCTTTAAATTTAAGTGGTTTCAGCTTCCTGTGCGACTTTCTTTCGCAATGTCCATAAATAAAAGTCATGACAAAACACTAAAAGTTGCCGGATTGCAATTAGAAAAACCATGCTTTTCACATAGTCAGCTTTATGTAGTAACATCACGTGTGGGAGCAAAAACAAATCATTTTATGTATGTACATCAAAATAAACAAAAAACATTGTTTATAAAGAGATTTTCAATCTTAATGCAAGATGATTTTCTGATTATTATTAAATGATTGCAGTTTTTATTTCCTTAAACTTTCTTTAAAGTTTTGAAATTTTCCATATCAGTTTCAAACTTTTATTTATAAAAGATTTTTTTTTCATAAACAACATTTGATAATTATGCATTTTATTCAGTTGTGCATTTGGTTTTGTTAACTTGAAGCATTTTTTTAAAAAATGTACACCAAAAATTGCAAAGCTAAAACCTAAAATCCTTAATTAATTGAGTTGCCATTTTAAGCCAAACACTACTAAAATATAGCAATTATTATCTGAAGGATGACACCTGTAAAATACCATGTTGTGATTAAACAAATACATATTATCGACAATTATGTTTTAGTGATTTTTTATTGGACCAAGACTGCGATAAGGACCCCAGATCATTAACACAAGACGCGGGACATGTTTTGGAAGTCACCGGTTGACCTCGCAATACACGTGGTCTCTATTTACAAAACACTTGTAAATAAATCTTTTATTTATTTTAATAAATGCAGTATATTTCGGAATTTTTTTTTCTTTTAACATGTTAATATTTATTTTAAGGCAGAGAGTCCATAAATAAAACAAATAAAATATTAACATGTTTTCTTTTAAAACATGTTTTTGTGTCACTATTTACTTGCCTCCCCACGAGGGCAGAAATGGGGGGGGGGTATGACACATTTATCACTGTACTTAAGTAATCTTTCGTTTTGTAGGGAAAAATCAAGCTTCCCAAAAAGGGGCACTCTGGATCTTACCTCAGTTTAGAAGGATTTTTCCATACTACACTTTGCTCCTAGCCCGAGGAGGCAAAACAGAAGATTACGCAAGTTATTTTAATAAATAAACGAAATATATACGCTTTTTAAAAACTCGACTGACTTGTAATCTTTCGTTTTGCCTCCCCACGAGGGTGGAGTTAGACTTCAAAAATCAGTTTCTAAATGGAAGCTAAAAAAGGAGCTAAAAACGAAAGTTATTTGTTTTTCCTGGTTTCATCCCTCTTGGCATACCATGTATAAAAAATCCTCCCAACCTGTACATAGAAAACACCTATGCTAATCTTAATATTTAGCTATGAAATTGTAACCCACCTCTTCATGGGTGCACATCTCCACTAATGCAAATTATGGGTGATAAGAGTTTTTAAGAGTGAAAAAGCAAGTGATGTGAGAATAGTGATCAAAGTGATAACTTAATCTGCCAACAAATTGTGTATACCAACATTGCTTTTTGATCTTGCACCTGGGCAACGCCGGATATCTCTGCTGCTGCTGTTGTTGTTGTCGTTGTTAATCATCATCATCATCATCATCATCATCATCATCATCATCATCATTTGTACTCACTAGGAGTTCTCACACAAATCATTGTCAGTGATTGCTCACCGACAACAACCAGTGGAGTCTGAGTGACAACAAGCCTCCCCAGATTTCCAGTGGTCTTCACCTCTTTTCGATAACCACCGCAACAGCCGCTTACCATTGATTTTTCGCTGGTAATGACCATTAGTCTTTTTTGGGATTTGGATGGCGATAAGCCTCCCCAAGGTCCCAGCATTCTCCGCACTTTTCCAGTGGTGGTCTGGTTTGTGCTGTCCCTCCTCGGTCTTCTCATTCTCCTCGGTCCTCTACAAATATTTTGTTTGGTGTCAGCCTATGCTGGCACCATTTTTTGTTTGTTTCTTTTATTTTCTTTATTATTATTAAAAAAAAACTTTTTGGGGGGGAAAGGGGGAGAGCTTATAGTGTTTCTTGTAATTTCTGTTCATTGGTTCATTTTTGTGTGGTGTATTCTGAGACCGGTGTAATATATTAGGGGGGGGGGAGATTATGAAGTCATGTTTCTTGCAGTTTCTGTTCCTTAGTTCGTTTTGTGGTTTTCTTCGTGTGGTTTTGTTTTCTCCCTGTTATAAATTTCTTGTGACTGGTTATCCTTTGTAGCTTATGGGGATGGTTTCCGCATTCAAGGATTTTCCTTAAGATTGCAGCTGTTTTGATCATTGACGTACTTTGTATGGTTTCGATGGTCCATGTGATTCCACTTTCTTCCAGTCTTTTCTCCAAGTTTTTTTGGATTGTTCCTAGTGCTCCTACGATTATTGGCATTATACTGACTTTTTCATGCTCCATATTCCTCTGGCTATTTCTGTGTATTTGCTTCATTTTCCGTGTCTTTGATCTTCACTCTGTGGCCTGCTGGAACGGCGAAGTCTACGATTTTGCAAGATTTTTCCTTCTTGTCGATTATAATAACATCAGGTCTCCTTGCTTGTATGAGTTTATTTGTTTTTCGTTTTCCAGTACTGTTTCTGGTTTATGTTTGTACCATTTGTCTGCGTATTTGAAATTCAATTGTTTGCACAGTTCCAGTGCACTGCTTTCCCCACACAGTCATGTCTGTTCTTGTATTCTTTTTGGGCGAGTTTGCTACATTCACTTATTGTATGATTTATTCTTTCGTCTCTTTGTCCACACCGTCTGCATTTACTGTTTTCCTGGGTTTTATTTATTTTAGCTTTAATAAAGTTTGTCCTAATCGCATTGCTCTGTGCAGCCATCAGTAAGGATTCCGTTTCTCTGTTCAAGTTTCCTTTTCTTAGCCATTTCCAGCTATTTTTGTTGGTTTCTTCTCTTGTCAGTCTTCTGAAGCGTGCATGTAGTTGTTTTTCTTCCCGCTTTTCTTTTCTTGTCTTTTAGTTTCTGGTTTCGGTGCTTCCCGAGTTGTTCGGTGGAACGGTGTCTCTTGCTGCAGTGATTAGACTTTTCGTGTTCTGAGTTATGTATTTCTCCAGCTCTTTTTTTGAGTCTTCCACACACTCTTCTATACTTACCAATCCTCTTCCCCGTTCATTTCTTTTTATGTAGAGTCTTCTGTATCATCTTTTGGGTGTAGAGCATTGTGCATGGTCATTAATTTTCTAGTCCTCTGGTCAAGGTGCCTGAGTTCTTTAGTCCAGCCTATGAATGGTCCAAAGTATCTTATTAGCGATACTGCCCCGATGTTTATTCCTTTGATTAGATTTCTGCTATATAATTTTGTTTCTAAGAGCTTTCTTGTTCTTCTCAGATATTCTTTTCCAATTTTCTCTTTCATTTCTGTAGATCTGATTGTGTCTGCTTCCCGAACTCCCAAATATTTGTAGCTATCCTGTTTGCTTAGCACTCTCATCTCCTCTTGGTTGGGTAGTGATATGCCCTCTGTCTTCTTTTGCCCTGTGAGCTGACTGTGTTCAGACACTATTTTACGAAGGCTCTATCTTCGTTCGCCCTTCCAGAGAGTAGGCGAGGGGAAGCTTACGTAAGGCTGTAAAAGTATAAAGCGACAAAAAACACGAGGCATTGATTAACAATGTTGTTGTTGTTGGTGTTTTCTCCTTTATATGTATCCATTATTACAGATATGAAAGGAAGACAGCTGATATCATCACAAGCAAAGAGGAAAGCGAAAAACCCTGCCTAATAAACCGGTATCGTCCGGGCCTTTGAGTCTGGATTTACGCCGGTCTATTGGGGGTTGTCGGTCCTGTGCAATTCTAGGAGGTGCACCCTCCCAGGCCTTGCCTCCCCTCTTTGGGGAGGAGTAAGTTTATTGCTTACTGTTTGAGGCGCCCCTACCGGAGAATGCCGACGGGGCTACCCAGGCAATTTTTAAATGGCCAGAGTGTTCACCTCTCGAGCGCTGGCTTATCTAATCACACTTTCCCGACCTTGTGTCACATCTTACCTTGTGGGGGGTAGATAAATAAAACCCTGTTTCTGCTGTTCAAAAACCACATCAATGATGGCTACTGCCATGAATATAGAGAAAAGCCACTATCCACTGACGAACAGTTGTTTCTGCCGACAGAGAAGATAACAATAATCTGTGGAGATCATCGCTAAGTTGTTGATCTTGCACTATATTCATTGTTGCAAGTCTTATATAAATAGAGATTTTGTCCGTCATACTAAATACATTGCGCAATTTGTCTCATTTCGAAATATCAGAAATTTTAACTACTTTTAAAAGTGGAGAGTATTGCATTAAAGCAGATGCCATGCGTCGATATTGAAACCGAAACCTTGAGATCTTCAGTCTGAGGTTAGGTCAACTGGCCTATATGGACTTTCTTATAAATAGAGTTTAAAACATTACCTTAACAAAATAGTTATAACTTTGGTGTGACGTCATAGATTTATGAGTTACGGCATGTTTCAAAACATGAATTCAAACAAGTGATAGTAAAAAAAAAATAAATGAATGGGTAAACATTATCAATAGCGTTGGAAATTATTTTAATAATCCAAAACAATTTATTTTGCTTTAACTAGGTATTGGCGTTAAAAACAATTTAATATTTGATATACTAGCAGAAATATGCGACCGGAGGGAGTATATTATTACTAGTGTACTAAATTCTAATTTGTTGCTATTTAATTTCATATTATTTTCATTGCGTCACGGATAAATTCTTCTTAGATCTTCAGTTCCTCATCATCGCGTTTTTTTCTTATTGTTTTCATTATTCTAGTATCATCAGCATAGATACTGACATTTAAGTATTTTGCATCATGATAAATATCAGATAGCATAATAAAAAAAAGGGATTGGAGCTCATACTGTTCCTTTTGGTACACAGATGTTACTAAAGCTTCTTATTGTTCTTTATTTATTGTTACTTGTATTTTTTTTTACTTTTAAACATTGAATATCCAATTTCCAATTTTACCACCTGTCATTGCTTTGTCTCTCAATTTATTTAGCATTATTTTATGTGAGTGGATTTTTGTCCCCAAAAGAAAGTTCAGTTCATGTATGAAAAAAAAAATAGGATTTGTACTCAAAGATAAGTGCAGAAAGTTACATTAGAGTGACAGCTTTTGAAGAAAAGGAACAACAACTGTATATTAATTGAACAATTTTACTTATGCAAGTAATAAAATATGATATGTAAAGCAGTGAGTGCAAATCGTAAAAGGTAAGTATTAAGTATACAGAAAAGAGGATTTGCGAACTTGCTTTTGCGGGACTTATTTTAGTTGAAGAAATGTACTTTTAACATCATACTTCAGCCCCTAATGTAGTAATTGCTGGCTCATCTGTCCTAGCAATAACCATCTTGGGCTTATGTCATAAGGCAGTCAACCGTTAACTATCGGCGAACATAAGGGTAAAAAGAAGGAGAGTCCTGAGTGTTTATGTTTATATAGGCGTAGTCACATGACGTCTAAGGAAGCAGTGATTTGGTTTACCTGTTGGACAATCTACATGACCCTTAAGTGGACAAGTGACCCCAACCACTGACCAATCTACGCATGGCTTATAAAGTCCAATACATGAGGAGAGAATTTGGGCGTAAATCCTTTGTAGAGGCAACTCACCTTCAATATTATGTAAACACAGAAGAAAATAACGGAATATAAAAAGCAGATATAAACGACACAAAAGTTTCATATAAATTCAAACCTACAAAATTTACATATAAACTTGGAAGCAAGTAGGAAAATGTTCTATCATGAACTCCTTATGATGATAAAGTTGGTTGGTCATTTTGGGTACGATGGATGTGAATGTTAGCATGGTGCATGTGAATGTGTGGGTGTGACTGTCTATAGCAAGATATAAGTGTATCTGGCTATACTCGAGCGTATGTAATATAATGGCAAGTATATGTGAAAAGCTTAATGATACTCAAAATAATTCAATATACAGTCAGGGTTGTGCCGAGCATATGTTTGAAGACAGTAGTTGCTGTGACAGGTTGGTGAAGGTGGAAGCACCAGGCCTGGTGTTGAAGATAGACTATAAAAATTTCTACTGATTCATTTTTTAAATTTGTCGCCTTTTTATAGTCTTGTTGAATTCGTATACAGCTCGGAAAACACACAACTTTTTAGTTAGCGATAACACTTTTAATTGGGTTAAAATATATACATTTTTGTATTTATTGGTTCTGCCGGAAATGCTGTGTGGAACCACCTGCGTATGGACCATTTTAAAACACCCTTTATTTGTTTTCATCATATGGTTCTTTGTACGTCACTAGAATTCTGTTATCCACAGAGTCAAAATCAATATATATTGTATCAATAAAACTTCATTTATGAAGGAAATTTATGAACAAATTTAGAATGTTGAATTGTTCATTTTCTTTATTTACCACACTATTTTAATAACAGGGATATTTCAGATATTAACCTCCACAAATTATTCTGATAAACACAGTTTAGGGTTCATTTTACAAGATATTTACATGGTGAAAAGAACCCTCCTAGTAAAAACAAAAAAAAAACATGTTTTGATTGCTAAAGATTAAACACTAAACTACTATAAGATTACTAGATCATAAAAAAATATGAAAGATGAGGATTGATAATTTGTATTATTTGTATTATTCAAACAACTTTTCTCATAATGGATAGAGTTCGACATAAATATTCCCACGTTTGACAAGATGAACCTGAAGAAGGTCGGAGGTTACATTAGCCGAAACGTTGTTAAACTAACATCTAAGATGGAAACAGTTGTCTGAAGAATAATCCATTTTTTTTTGTTTTGTACATAGGAGAAGAGTTTTCTCTTGTAAAATAAGCTCTAAACTATGTTTATCGTAACTCATTTGGAATGCTGAATATCTATTAAAATATGGCTGTTTATTTATTATTATTTATTCGATTTCTCATTGCTGACCAGTGCCTGATTGGTACAAATCACAATGAACGGCCTAAGACCGTTGTTCTGACTCAGCTTCATCCAATTTTGTCTCCAAAATGTTTTGTTGACCGCCATATTGAAAATAAAGAATTAACTAAATCAAAAAAATGATTACTCATTCTGTCCATACGCTTTCTACTCAGGCAGTGGGGGATAATTTTTTTTTATGTTAAATTTATATAGTAAAGTGAAACCCCACTCTAAAGTTTGAATTTATTTTTTCTTTTACTAGGGTGTTGTTAAAAAAATGGAATCTCATTTATATTTATCCATTCACAGTGTGGGGACAAGGGGGCTAAATTAACCAAAATAAATTATAAAACAGGTTTTTTTTTTCAGACTTACGAAAAGGGTTCTGTTTGCCAGGTAAATGTTTTAAAAATTCTCAAAATATTTGATTTTGTAGGCGGTTAGAGTGGGGCTTTGTTTACTTTAGCCAAAAAGTAAATAAAATAATTTTTTAAAAGTCTAGATTAAAATTTTACCCTTTGTCAGCATGCTGTCAATTGAAAAATGAAACTGAGATTATATTTTATTTTCACAAAATTATACGTCAATACCTGGAAAAATTAAAAGTAAATAAATAAATTAAAAAATAGTTTAGACTTTAAAGTGGGATTTCACTTTGCTATATAAATTTAATATAAAATGATCATCCAGTTCTTGACCATATACCATATCACAGAAAAAGTAACCATTTCTTGTATTTCCAAAATTAACAACACTTTGGAAATGCCCCCCCAAAAAGTGTTACTTGTTCTATCCTAAACTATATCAACAAATGAGTGATAATTTTACGCTTTCTAGTCAACAAATTAGTGATAATTTTACGCTTTCTAGTCAACAAATGAGTGATAATGTTACGCTTTCTAGTTAACAAGTGAGTGATCATTTTACGTTATATTTATATAGTAAAGTGAAACCCCCATTCTAAATCCAGGTATTTTCCAGGGTGTTAACATGTAATTGCATGCAATTTTTCTGTTGACAGCGTGGGAGCAAGTGGTAAAATTTTACTACTTTTTCTTCCAGATGATAAGAGAATATAAAGTGAATTTATTTTCTTTTTTTAATTTCATACATTCTACTTTATTTAAAGGGAACTTTTTGCACTTTAAAACAATATCTATCGGATTGACATGTATCCCAATCCTATAATATTAACTGACCAACGGCGTGGGCAAACACACACAACCAACGCCCCCAAAACCATCTAAAACAAAAATTAGATTTCTCTTACAAAACTGGCTCACAGCGCTATATTTAGCAAAAGAACAAAAAAATGTATGTCACGTGATATGCTTTCAACTATGTCCGCCACACTTTAGCGATTAAAATCCCTTTTTCGCGCCCAAACCTTTTCTGGAGCTGATTGAAACGTGAAAGGTGCTTTCTGGAGTTGATTGAAACATAATTAAAGCTCAAATTTTCGTCGAGAAAATCTGTTGGAAAACGTTTCCACCTCACTCGCGCAGTTAGGGATTAGGAGGCTGTTGTGTTCATTTTCAACTCACACACATGCTTACACACCCTGACAAAAATCGGAATACACAAAAATTCTTACACTGTCCTAAAGTAGGCAAGGGACGCCTAATAAATTCTCAACTCACGCATGTGTACACACACAGTCGTACACTTACACACACTGACAAAAAGCGACACACATTAATACACTTACATGTTCTAAGACAAAGCATCACATAACCGTCGATACTGTCGCACACATATACATACTCATAAATTACAGGCAGAAACATGTACATTTCATTACTTTTCTAACTGAACTGAACATTTCAAATGAACAATTACTTACATTGTCATTTTGTATATATATATAAATATTTTATGTTCTTAAATAATGTTTTATTCTTTCATTCAACTTTCATGTTTTTATCTGCTTGTACTCTTTTTTTGATGTTTTTATAACAATTTAAAAGTCAGCGTAGATCTTAGCATTTTCTCTAAGATAGAATTTCAGTCAACATCTTAACAAGCTAGAGTCTGCGCTGCTACATATCTTTCTGACTTTATGCTCTTTGGAAAATTTCTTTTCTTCTCCATTAAGCAGTGCTGGAGGTGGTGGTAGTGGGAAGCTACGTTTTTGCTAATGGGTCGACTCACTGTCCTTTGCACGCCTTGACCTGTTATCACGTCGGCATAGGCGACGACGAGGACATAGAAGTTCTGGGAGGAGGAGGAAGGGACACTTTGGAACGGATTCTACTTTTAAAATTTTAGCGCCAGTTTTCGCCAGTTCCGTATTTGGCAGGCTACAAGAAGGTCCTGTCAATCCCGGATTTCGTCTATATGAGATACAGACGTAAAACTTTCTTTTGAAGAAAGAAAAAGCAGTGTTTTTTTTTTTATTACCAGAAGCTTTGATATCTTTGTCCATTTTATTCGAAAGAAGTTAAAAACCAGAGGTTTTTAACCGAATTTATTGGGGTTGAGAAAAGCCTGAAGATTTAAAACCCGAAGCGGGTTAAAAGAAAAGAAGAGAATTGTCTCAGAACTTTTCTAGAATTCCCTTTGAAGTGATAAATATAAAAACAGATTTTTTTATATAACTCTTGGGCGAGAGAGCCCAAGCACCTTTTAACCTTTTGAAGGTTTTGTTTTTAAAAGAGACAGAGAACAAAGGGATTTGAAGCCAGTCTTAAGAAAGACAACTTTTTATTGTGTGTTATTGCATGTCGTTTCTTTTTTTTCAGCCTTTTTTTTTTCAAGTAATCCTGTCCTTTTATTTTGGGAGAAAATAAAGACTTGTTCATGTTTTTCTCCATTCTTTTTTTATGTATGTTTTCGTTAGCTCAATCGGGTATCTTTAAAGAAGGATCAGTACAGTCGCGGACGGGGTCCAAAAAACTAACGAGAACGGGGTTATAAAAATAAATATGCGACAAGTGAGTTTAACCTACGTCGAGAAGAGATATTTGTCTACTTACCTATGATATTTGTTTGTATTTTTACGTACTATAAATGGGTTTTTATTAGATGTAAAAAAAAGTTCTTGTTCATTTTTTACTCGTACTTTTTTCTAGACAAGATGGCGTCTTCTGCTCACTTCCTTACGAGCAACCGCCATTTTGCTTTTGCAAGTTCGTGTGACAAAACTATTGATTTCTAATAAATGGCAGTTGGAACGGTTTAAAAATACAAACAAATATCACAGGTCAGTTTTAAATTAACTTTTATCGACGAAAGTTACTTTTATTTGTTGTATATTTGTTTTTTTGAGCGTTTTCAGCGTACTGATCATTCTAAAAGATACCCGCTCAATCTGATACTAATTTTATTGGGCTATTTTTAATTTTATTGTATTTTTTTTATTGTTACCTGTGGTTAACGAAGTTAACCAAGCTTTGGGAAACAAAAGCAACAAGTTTTATTTTCAAATATAAATAAAACTGTATTGAATTACATTTCTGGGTCTAATTTATTATTTGCTCCTTTTCATGTCTTTGTTGTTTCCACCCTCTTTTTTCCATCTATAGTTACTTAAAGACGAATTTTGATAACGACCCCAAAATACCTCATTTGTCTTTGTTGCCTGCAACATTTTATGCCGTAAAACTCCCTATTTATTCACTCCTCCCTACGAGGGCAAAGTTAGACACGAGGTTCGCTTTTTAATGTGGGGAAAATCCAGATGTCCATAAAGGAGAACTCATGATTAAGACAAAAATAAAAATTGTTTCATTGAAGAAAGATTTCAGCTCCTATGACCAAGGAGAGAACAGATACTACACTTAGATTTTAGAAAGGGGGGGGGGCAATATATCTTAGCCACCATAACTTTAATTACCCTGAAGTTTCGGTAATTTCATATCACCCCTGTCTCCAATTGGGTGGTTCTATGGGGGCTCCGAGTGCTCTAGGAATGATTTTAGCATTGACTAATCCTAACATGAGCTAGAACCCGGTTTGGAAACGGGAGTGATTCTATAAGAATACCAAAGTTTTCAAACTAAACTACGTTCTCAGTTCGCATATATTTGCGGCATAGTATCAATCTAATTTGTTGATCTCCTTTCGGAATCGAGCGACATTGGATACCCTCTGTAAAGGTGCCTGCACGAGCAATCTATAAGGTATGAACCCACATGTGCTCCCTTCAGCTATGGATTAAATAGTATGGTAGACTAGACTCTTAACTACGAAATAACACCCGTCATTCTCTGCTTATCCAGTCCTGAACCCAAGCAATGCCAGTTAAGGAGAGACGCGGGTAGTGATTGCGCACCCTTGCTTCACTATAGGTATTAGTGAAAGTGATGCAATTGTCAGAAGCCCACAACCCACCCCTGTAACCACTAACAACGCCACTCCCATTTAAATAAACAGCTGTTTAATACGTGGACATCACTCGTTATATTATAACTTAGTACTACTAATAATAATATAATCTTTGGTTTGGTTAAATATCTTTCTACTAATAATAATATTAATAAACCCTCTATAATTTTAGCAATAAGAAAATAAATCGCAGTAATTAATTTCTATTTCGAACTTTCTTCGAGTTGTGCGCACTGGGCGGGGGACGTGGACTTGAAGGAGTGGTCGCCTCCCCTCACACTTTTGCTGGGTGCGTGATTTGCTCCTCTCTCGTTTCCTCTCTGTTGCGAAATGCAACTTAATTAAAAAAGAGTCTGCGGCAGAAGGAAAGAAAGATTGAAAGAAGGAAAAAAAGAACATTTTTATTTTGTCTGGCGACGGGAACCTGCTAATATTCCAGACAAGACAACATAACCTCTTTTTACGCTTCTTTTTTCTAAGCATGTCGAAATCTTATCAAACTGAAGGGTAAGTTTGCGTTTTAATATTGTTAGTTTTTTTTTCCCTTCTTCTTTTTAATGACTAAAAAGTATGGGAACCCATATATGGCAATACTAATCTGGTTTTACTTTTACGTTAGGAGAAAATGAGTTCTTTTTTTGTTTTTTTTTTAATTATTGCTTTAATTATTATTAATTTTCTTTGTAAAAATACATCCAGTAATGATATCAATATCACTTTATTATTTAATTTAAATTCTGTTTGCATATTTAAAAAAACAAAAAACGGTTGTATTTAAAAACTTTTTTGTAAATTTGTAGTTTACTCGTGGCAGCACTTTTTTGCTTGTGTAATCATCTAGTCTGCTTGAAAATAAAAATCCACTTTTAGTGTTTAGTGATTTTTAAACAAATTATAAAAAGGCGCTTTTACAGACCCCCCCTCACCCGGTAACGAGTTACAATAGCCGAAAATCAACGACACAAAATGAAAACCATGTTCCAAAAACGAAAAAAGAAAAAACAACAAACACACTTGCTGTTCCCCCCCCCCCCGCGATAATGAAACAAATTAAAAAATAACAATAAAAATAATAAAATGCCAAAATTACAATAATTACAAAAAACAATTATGACCAATTACAAAAAGAAAAAAAAGAAAGAAAAACGAGCAAAAACAATGTAAATATCTTTTGTTTTCTTTGTCGTTTTTGTTTCTTGA
Organism: Sepiola atlantica; assembly: GCA_963556195.1. Classification (NCBI taxonomy): domain Eukaryota; kingdom Metazoa; phylum Mollusca; class Cephalopoda; order Sepiida; family Sepiolidae; genus Sepiola; species Sepiola atlantica. The sequence continues at coordinate 152,781,226 of OY744522.1, read as the reverse complement.
ATATCGTCCGTCCACCATCTGTAAAAAAACAAACACATAAAACAACAAATAAAATATATACTTCTAACATTTTTTTTTTACCGCCATGTTTTGCAAGCTATATACATGTAATCGCCTAAAAGAAGTAGAATCTTGTGTGTGTGGGTGGGGGGTAGCATATGGTGTAATGGTAATAACATTAAAAGGCACTTGTGCATCGTAACATCCCGGCAAATTAATTGTTTTCATTTTAGGTGAGTTCCGTCCGCGGTAAGAGGAAAGTTAACAACCCCCTTCCCTTCCCATGTTAAGAATGGCTTTCTAAATTACCGGGGATATTAAAATGCAATTTTTTTTTTTCGTTCTTGAACTTCAGGATGGGATCAAAAATGCCTTTTTGATGATCTCATATCTAATTTGTAAATGAAATTGATTCTTTTTATTTGCGAATAAATAATTCAAAGTGTAGTATCTGTCCTCAGCCGAAGAGGGGTCGGATGAGAAATCATCTTAGACTGAAGTACTTTTTATTTTGAAGCGCTACATAAGCGCTCATGTATGGCACGAGTGAAATCTGTCAGTTAAAATAAAATAACAGGAAAACTTTAGGAAATATTTATTATTGAAAAATATTAGCATACACCGAAATTTACGGAAAATAATCGAGTAGAACATTACATTTTTGCACGATTGGTGACATTTCTTGTATGGGTTTCTAACAGTATTTTGTTTAATTTTCGATTTTTGAGCGATTATCAAGGGCCCTCGTGCATGGCTTATGGGCGACTATTTTGTGTTTCGTTATAACTTAAGTTTGTTTTGAACACACACACACACAAAAACGATTTAAAATAAGTTAAAACACAAATAAAGTTATCCTGGTAGGTAGAAGAGTAACTTATCTTGCCTTTGGTAACATTTATTTGTTTCACATTTGTTTTTCAACCATTTTTTGTTCTGATAGTTACAGTAATAAATACCCTCATATTCAGTTGACATCCAATTTTATTCACACGAATGCTGTTCTATAATTGTAAGGGGATGGTGAGGGGAGGTAAGGGGTTATCCTTTCATCTTCTCGTAAAGAAACGGAACAACGAAAAGTATTTCTGTAACTATAACAAAAAGGGGTTTTATTAACTCAAGATTACCTATACCGTTTGGTATAGGTAGAAGAGAGTGGGACAGTGTCCGTCTGAGGAAGAGGAAGAATATAAAAGTTCTTAGGGCCGCCCGTGGGGTTTCTTCAGGTGAAGATGGTAGTAGTCGTCAAGTGGCGACGGCGGCGGGAGAGAGAGCGTTTCCTCGTTCCTCGTTGGTGCTCTCTGCGATGTGTCCAAGCTGGTGGCAGGAGATCGTCTCATCTTTTTCTTAGAACCCTAAGGGAATATAAGTAGTCCCTTTTTTTTTTTTTTTTTTTTTTTTTTGACATGATTCACCCCAAACAAGGCAGGACGCCACTGTAAATGTAAGGGGCTACTGAGAAAAAGGAAAAGGGGAGAAGGATTGGTGGTTCAGCTTAAATTGGGATCTGAGCAGCGAGATGTCTGTTTACATTAGTTTTAAATTTCTGCATGTCAGTACTGTCGGGGAAACAGGGGGCAGGGAGGGAGTTCCAGAGGCCAGCAGCACGAGGAAAGAAGCTATTTGAGTAGAATGCTCTCCGGCATCTGGGGACCTCCACAGTGAATGAATGAGATTTAGTAGAATGTCGAGTTAGTCTAGTGAATTTACGTCGAGGGGGCACCAGAGTAGCCAACTCATCGGAGCATAATCCATTGAAGTATTTGTAAGACAAACACAAGGATGCCACATTGCGGCGATGGGACAGGGCTGGAGCTTAGCTAACAGTGAGGGACCTATTAGGTTGACTACTCTTTTTTGGACTTTGTCAAGGAGGGAGAGACTAGTAGATGATGCACCAGCCCAGATGTGGCAACAATACTCCATGCATGGGAACTAACGATATTACTGCGCCCTGTGATTTGATTGGACAAGCCAGCTCACAGGGACAATGATTACACATTCAAAAGTAGTCCCTATTGGTGACTGCTACATAATTACCATTACATTATGACAGCAAAGCATTTTTATTTTTAGAACAGGCGATATGTTCCCATAGTCATAAAATTGTTAGACAACGTATCGTTTGCCTGTGACAATCCACGTTTAAACATAACTTTTTAAATTAACGTTTTTAAAAAATGTTATAACTTTAGACAGTTGTATTTAATTAATGTAATGACCAAAGATACCGGGTAATCATTACTATTACCGACATAAATTATTTTAAAGGAAATACCATTGGAGCATTTGTCAAAAACAATTTATTTGGCTTTACCTACTAATTTGTGACCTATTTACATAAAAACAACACAAAAAAACGAATGTTTAATGTTTAAAAGAAGTTTTAAGCAATTTAATTTGCTGTAAATAGCGACTGTAAGTAAAATAATCCAATTATGTACTTATTTCCTGTAGTGGCTGAACGCGGATTAATTTAGACATTCATTATTTACAGCAAATTAAATAACTTAAAATTTATTTAAAATATTAAACCTTCATTTTAAAAAATGCAAATAGGTCACATATTAGTAGGTAAAACCAAATAAATTGTTTTTGACTAATTTCCCAACAGTATTTCCTTAAGAAATATGATGGGACTCGGAATAAACAAAAAAGAATCTACATAAGTAACAGCAACTATTGTGGATATTTATTGTCCAACATTTCACACAGTTCGCACCAAATGTCCTAAAAAAGGACGCTATAAAACATGCGCAGACAAAGAACACAAATAAAATAGTTGATCAAACAGAAGAAGAAAAATATCTGCATTTAGATTCCAAAAATAATAACGATGATAAAATCGACAAATGGACAATAAATATGAAAATAAATAAAACTAAAATGGATCTGAAAATTGATTCTGGAGCAGGAAAAATACTACTACAAAATAAAACGATTGCTAACAGCTTACAACAACACAGCAAACATAACATAAACATTCAAATATAATAGCAACATTTATCGCCGTAAAAAAAAACTTCAGTACAAGATGCAAATACAACAGAGAAATTAAATATAATAAAATGAATATCAAAGATAGAAACAGACCTAAACAAACTGCTAACAAAATATGAAGACTGCTTTGCTGAAATGGGCAAGGAAATGGCACACATCACATCAGACAAAAATATATCGCTAACAATGCGTCTATCAAGAAAATTTCCAATTTCTATAAAAAAATAAACTTTAAGAAGAACTAGACAAAATAATAATGCCTACAACTGAACCAACAAAATGTGTTAATTTACTTGTAATAGTCGAAAAATCAAATGAAAACTTAAGACAATGTTTAGATCCAAGAGATTTAAACAAAGCCATTTTAAGAGATCATTATAAGCTCCTAACTGCTGAAAAAAAATCTATGCAAAAAATTTTCCAAACTCGATGCATCAAATGCCAGTCGACAAGACAAGCTATTACCTACTCACTTTTAATTCACCATTTGAAGGATACAGACCCCCTACACTATACGGAATACACAGTGTCAGTGTAGTATTTCAAATCCAAATATCTCAAATCATAGAACATATCAAAGGCTGCAGAAATGCACAGAACGACATAATAATATGATCTATAACACACAAGGAAAACATAGAAACTTTAGTATAAATTTGTTAAACAATAAAAAGGTAAACAGTGTAGTCAACATGGACGGCGGCACCGGGGGAGGGCAGAGGGGGCGCAACCCCCCCCCCTTTTTGCCCCCCCCCACTTTACGGTCATCAATAATTAAGTTATATATGCATGTGTTTAAACGGCCCCCCCCACTTTTTAGGAAAGCCCCCCCACCCCCACCCCACTTTTATAACTGTGCCGCCGGTCCTGGTCAAGACAAGGAAAGACTCGAAAAACAACTTGAGGAGACTTCGTATGACAGGAGAAATATTTTTCAAAATTGTTACAATTGGATGATTTAAGTACAGGACAGAAGAAGAGGTCATATTTACAGCATATTTTCGAAGATACAAAGTAATTAAAAAAAAAAAAAAGGATCTTATACGTGGTCAGACAACAACAAAAATCGACTATTGCTTGGAAAATTCAGAGCCATTGAACATGCAAAGTATGCTCATTACATACTACGAAAAAATCCAGGAGATATTTCGTTTCAGGAAACAATTTTATTGTTAACAAAGATGTTTGGTGAATGTAGTTCACTTTTCAACCAAAAGCTCTAACCAAAAAGTATGTGACATTTTACTACACAAGGAAGATAACGGACAATTGAAAGTAATAATAGTCCATGCATCAAGAATGTTATTGCCAGCAGAAAAAAATACGACATAATAGAAAAAGAGACACTTGGTATAATATTTGCTAATAGAATGGGGAAATCTTATTTTAGCTGTGTCGATTTGTCATGCTTAAGTTTGAAATAGCATTTTTTATTGTTTAGGCATACTTTAGTTTGTAATAGCATTATTTGTTGGTCTGTCATGCTTAAGTTTTAAATAATATTTTTTGTTTGTCTGTCATGCTTTAGTTTTAAATAGCATTTCTTGTTGGTCTGTCATGCTTTAGTTTTAAATAGCAATTTCAGATGGATCGCCAAATGAAGAGTCTGTTTGTCCATCATTTGAAATAATGTTTTCATCACTAACTGCACATATTGAATAGAAATCTTAAGAATATCCATTGTTGTATTCATTTCTGACAAAATCTATTTATTGAAATCTACTATAATGCAAAGTAACCCAATAACAAACTATTTAGGCCAATTTAATGGAGAAATGTCATTATACTAATTCACATACTATTGTTTGTTTCTTTTCTAATAATAACACTGTGATATTTACAGACAGACACGTATTATGCAAATTGTTATATTTTTAACACAAAACTAAAAAAAGCACCCGGATTTTCTACTGTTATGGTGTGATTGTGATCTACCCTACTTTGTGACTATATGGGATCCTTTATACATAGTATCTATGTTGTATTACCTGTTTGTAATACATTTATAATACGTAAGCTCGTAATCGTTGCAGACTACTCCTGCCTGGACCGCGGCAGTACGCGTTTTGTATACTCGTCGCCTGTGGGTGAACTCCTTCTTCTCTGCTGTCGTTCTTGTCTGCAATAAAAGCCATGTCGTAATCTTCGAAGACAAACTCTGCTTTTAACTTTCATTCATTTATTCAAGCGTTGTTATTTCATCTGGGGGTAAATTAATCACGTCGAGAGAGACTAGAGAGAGCAAATCCCACGTAATCGTAGTTAGTTATTGAAGTTTCTTAACTATCCCTAGAGAGAGGGTGGAGGAAGGATTCTTGGGTTTGTCTTCCCTTTAGGGAAATATTCCGTATCTTTACATTGTCAATCGCACGTCTTATCAGTTCGCCCTCTGAAAACAGACTGAATAAAATTCGCTTCTCACGAGTCGCGTCACAGACCCCTTTGTTTCCCACGTAAGGCCCGCAAAATCAGAGCCCTTCACAGCTGCAGACTGACCTCTCTGAACTGAGGTCTCATCACTCGGTAACCTTGTCATGTCTGCCAGCTCCGACTGTGAGAACAAGCCTTGTTCTGCACTCGACTGCCCTGCATTAATTCGTGCAATTCAAACCCGACTTCCACAGATGCGTCCATCTCTCACAGGGCCATTATCTAACATCTAGAAGAGTTCATATAGTCAGGTCACAACATTCTACAATAAGATATGGAATGTGCTCTGATGAATTTTCTGCTCTGGTGCTCTCTCGACGTAAATACACTCGACCGACCCAATAATCCCATCTATTCACTGTGGAGGTCTCCAATAGCTTCTTTCCTCGAGCTGCCGGCCTTTGGAACTCCCTCCCTATTTCCCCGACTGTAGCAACATGCAGAAATTTAAAATAATCTGAACAAGTATTTCGCTGCACAGCTCCCAATTTCGGATGACCCCTTAAACTTTCACCCTAATTCTCAGTAGCCCCTATACGTCTACCGTAGCAACTTGCCTTGTTTGGGGTGAACTAAGTTAAAAATAAATAAATAAATTAAAAAAATTAGTTATACATTTTTTTAACCGATTAGTAAAAACATTACATTCATATATAAATATTCTCTTTCTTGATATTGTTAAATATATATGTACATACATATGGACGAGCATGGCCATTACTGACAGGTTGACAGCAAAAATGCCTGTGCAACAGTTTATACATGTGCAACAGTGTATTATACAACATCACAATGACTCATCAGCAAAGATGAGCAAACCTAGTTCAAAACATTACTTTCAATAACCACGGTTCTCTGCTTTCGTTTCTGGAAATATAATAAACATGTGAACCGTAAGAAAATGTGTTGTTTCTTTGAAAGCCTTTATTTTCAGGTCAACGGTGTGTCTAGTCCTAATTGCAAGATAGCAGACTAGAAGAATTAGTACTAGAGATCAGAGAAGGATTATCAGATGAGTGTTGAATCAAGGTATGAGGCCAACTTGCATTTGGCGACTCTTCACCCATGCTACATTATGACACTTTCAACTCGTGCAAGAAAACTCTATACGTTTTCTTCTCTTTTCATCTTCCTTATTAAAGGCACTAGTCAAACTTGTCCAGGATTTCAAATATCTAGAAGGATTCATCAACTAGGGTTATAATATGAATACACATATTGACCAGGCATGAAATGCAATCAACTCTCTCGACAAAATCTGGAAAGCTGCTAAAAAGAATTAGACAAAACATAAAGTTTTCAAGACATCGGTCGAATCCATCATACTCTAGGGATCAGACCCTTGGACACTAAATGTTGCTCTATCTAAGGACCTTGATGGATCATACACCAAAATGCTATGCTTCATCAACAACATATTGTGGTGAGACTATGTAACAAACTAAATGCTGTATGGTTGCCTACCATGCTTATCTGCAGTGTTCCAACTGTTGGCATGTAACTTGCTGCTATAAACCTGCTGGAAAAGTGCTCCTGTCGTCCGTAGAGGACAAGAAGCAATGGACTGGAAGGACTCATATTACCATCAACACTCTTCCAAAGAAGGATACTACTCTCTCAGATTGGAGCTTCTGGCCGTAATGAGTAAGCGAGCATCATAGCACATGGACTTAATAGATAATTCAAGACAAGAGGATTAAAGGCTTTAAAATGGCATTCTGAAAGAAATTATTTTACATTTATTAAGGAGTAAACATCAATTATTATGCATGTAACATTGCAAAAATATGAATTTAAATCAACTTTTTAAGAGAGAGTTAGAAAAACGGCCAGTATTTTCCGAACAACTTACTATATACTTGTAAATCCACTAACTACTTTTCTATTATTAGACCTCTGAAGATTAGAAATATTTGGTTTTAATCTGCTGTCTTTTGAAACAAAAAAAACCCAACTTTTTTCTTCTAATTTTTAAATATAGTTTCGTGATTGAACTGTGAATCGGTGACTGTTTTAGGTGAAAAAAAATTTTGATCAAGTATCATTAACTCAAATATTAACATAAACAATCGAATACAATTCTGATAAATACAAAAACGTATATTTGAAAAATAAAGAAATCTATGAATCCCAGCTGTTGAATCAAATAAACAAACAAACAACATAAAGCGGATGATAAATCTCTCAAGATCAATAACCTGCCTCTTTGTTCCAATGTATCCCGATTAGTTCGATACTGAAACAATGGGACTGGTTAGTCATAGTCAGTTATAATAATAATAATAATAATAATAATAATGAAATCAGTGTGTACAGTGCTCAGCTGCACTACAACTCCTCAAAAGTGCATGTGCAGTACATAGAATAATGTATAATTATCAGGTAATGAACAGTTTTCTGAATCATAATGTGCATGTGTATGGAGGGGGGGGGGACACAAGGTGTAGTTTCGAGAAGCATAGCGGTTTTAAAGGATGCAGTGTCTCGGCAGCCAACAACTGATGCAGGCAGTTTGTTCCATGCTTCAAAAATTTTGAGTGTGAAAATATGTTTTTGCTGTTTTCTCACTTTGTAGGTATGTCCATGTGTGCTAGACACATGGAGATCAAAAAGATGTTGCTGACGAGATGGTTAATAATTGTATGGGTGTTTACGAAACTAGTTGCTAGACATTGGAGCGACAATCAATCTAATCCCATTGAAGCAAGGCGTTTAGAGTATGGCATGATGATGAAAAAAAATCCTTTTCGACTGAGGCAATATTTATTTTAAGGAGCTGGGAAAAATGTGACGGTAATTTTGAAGCCTTTACAATTTCAATTTGAAAGCAATTTTTAGCAAGATTTAAAGGTTATATACAAAAGTCGAGTGCTCCTGAACCAAAGATAACCAGTATTTCTTAGAGAAACCATTTAATACTTTAAAAGATCCTCAAAAAGTGTTGTAATTTGATATCATTTTTAGAAATGAAAATGTTTAAGTAAAATAAAATTCATCTGTGAGTGTTTATTTATATAAAAACAAGAAAACCACCTTTGTCACGAAAAAAAATTAAGTTAATTAATATTAACCTTAGGAAAATCCTATTGGCACTATTTTAAAACAACTTATCACATAAAACCATTGTATTTAATGTTTTTTTTGAAAAATGATGTTCAATTCAATAATAAAATGACCATGGATAACTGGAAGCTTATTTAGAAATGGCTCTATTTGTTTACACTAGTTAACGGATTGGATGAAGATATTTCAAGATGGCTGCTCTACGACGAGTAATATATTCTGGATTGAAGGAATGAAAAGAAAAAAAAAAAAATTCGGTCACATATTTCTGGGAGGATGGTATCATGACAAACGAACATATACCACACTACCATTCTTCAAAGGAGGAGGTAATGACAACAGAACAGATACTACACTACCCCTTCTTCAAAAAAGGAGGTAATTCATGGGAGGATATCATGACATAGAACAGATATAATCCTACCCCCCCCCCCCTTCGAATTGAGCATTGAAAGATAGTACAATTAATAGAAGTAATACTATAGTTTCAACTTCAGGCAGACAGATACAAAATCTCCATTAATAATAGCTGAGGTTTATTACTTCATATTGTACAGACATTTTTAAGCAGAAAAAAAAACGATAATAGATTTAATTATTTATCGTTGTCAATGTGAACTTTCTACATAATTATTTTGTCAACGTCAGCTGGAATAATTAATGGAATAAGTTGTTGAATAAAATTAATTAAATTTGTATGGATAGACTTTTTCATTCGTTCTTTTTAATATAGCCTTTCCCTCTACACTCTAAAAAAATAAGTCATATTTTAGTATTACGACGGGTACTAGACATCTTCGCTTGAGGGAATCCCATTTAAAACAACAAAGATTTTTCTGTGTGGGTGTTGCATCAAGCCGGGCGAAAAAAACGAGAGTGGAATATTACAGTATCATTAAATCCTTCATTCTTTAACCAGATGTTTGTTGTCCTTTTTTTTTTTTGGGGGGGGGGGACAGAAACTTTTTATTTTAAACATTTTGTACAAATTTCTACAAAGAAATTTTTATTTTTTTTTATTTATAATCAACACATAAATTTGTTAAATTTTATTTCTATAAAACTATTATTTTCAATTTTGGCCGATCTTTCTTGCATTCGTGTGCCTGCTTAACCAAACCGATTAACATACTAAAAATAACACCAGTTTATAAATGACTTTTTTACTATAGAAAATAATTGGTAGGAATTAGTGCATGTAAACTGGATTTAGGCCCTAAATGTTGAAATATTTGATGACACCGAAATGCATACGTGTGTGTAATATCTCTTTCTCGATATATATAAAGTTAGGTATGTGTATATATTTATATATTTCTATGTACAAGATAATTCCCCAAAACTAATGAACCGATCATTATGAATTTTGGAATATATATTCTCGGCAACATAGTAAGTAACATAATCTTTTTTGTAAACTTTAACATTTAGGAGGTGCATGTATATAAAGGTAGATATGTGCATATGTTTATATTTGCATGTACAGAATTCACACTTAAATTAATAACTCATCATTATGAATTCTGGAACATAGCTGCGAGACGTAAGGGTTCGTAATGTGGACTATATTTTGTTTAATTCAATATTATGTAATGGGGTAAAAAAGGAGTGGAAGCCCTTTGTGAAATGCTAAAAATAGGTATTAGACGTTGATAAATATTCCCCAAATTTCACTTTCTTTGGAGTATTTTCAAGAGTTTCTCGGGGCATAACGAGACACAACCTGCTATTTGAAAATTCAAATATTTCAAATTCGCATGAAATTTGATCCATAGTCATTAGACACCAATGAAGCAAGATTTCCTGAATTTCAATTTCTTAAGACCACTTAGAGTCAAAATCATGTAATGGGTTTTGATCAAAATTAGAATAAGGATTCGAAGAGAAGGTTTAGTATCATTATATCTTGATTTTAATCTTTGTAAGGGAACATAAAAGTGATGCCAAACTGTTATGTTCAAGGAATTCATTTTACATGTCCTACACACACACACACACACACATATATATAATGTGTGTGTGTGTGTTGCATGGCTAAAACTAATGAATTTTGGTCACATTTGACAAAAAAATAGCCTTATGAAAACATGTAAAATTAGTACTTTATTAGATTAGGACCCGAGCTAACTTTGACTCTTACTCTGACCCAAACCCTAACACACATCCTGAGCCTAACTCTAACGATGGGGTCAAAGTTAGCTCGGTTCTAATTTAAATAAGCACTGTAAAATTAAAAGTGTTATTATATTTTAAATTTTAATATTTTGAGAGGTTCTCTGCTACTTTATATATATAGTGACCAAAAGTAATACTAGAGTATTTCTTTTGGTCACTAGTTTATATTACATCTCTTTGGACTATTGTCTTTGTCAACATCATTTATCTTCATATTATTTTGAAATAGAAGGGCAAGAAATTAAGTATAGACTGAGACTGTTTGTTCTACCTGGCATTGTCCAGGATCAATAATTATTATCAACATTATTTGTCTTCATACTTTGATTTTAACGGTACTTTTGGCAGTTCTGTGAAGGCCTTCTTACTAACATTACAGTATTAAAAAAAAAAAAAGGGAGAAAGATAAAGAGACGGCTAGAGAGAGAAAGAGGGGGAAGTTTTAACATAAAAATGTTACACATGCTATTTAACTTCTATTTTTTTATAGCACCGGGCAAAACCGGGTAGCCATGCTAGTATATATATATATTTTTGATCTTGAAGAACAAATGGTCCTGATCAATACCTAATTTCTTGTCACCCCACTCTATTTAATGATATTAAGAACATATGTAATGTTAATGAAGTCAATAGTCATAAAAGCGTTTTAGTAGGTGACCTAATTTGCAGAAGCATTCGAAAAGCGTTTTGCATAGGTTACCTAAACTACACAAGCCATCGAAAAGTCTTTTCCATAGGTTACCTAAACTGTACAAACCCCAGACAAGCGGTTCCCATTGGTGACTTAAACTGCACAAGCCCTGGATAAGCGTTTTCCAAAGGTGACCTAAACTGCACAAGCATCTTAAAAGCGTTTTCCATAAGGGGGCTAAACTGAACAAACCCTGTAAAAGTGTTTTCCATAGGTTACCTAAACTGCACAAGCCCCCAAATTGTCTTTTCCATAGGTTACCTAAACTTCACAAGCCCCCAAAAAGAGTTTCCCATAGGCGTGCTAAACTTCACAAGCCTCGAGAAGCATTTCCCATAGGGTGGGTAAACTGCACAACCTCTAGAAAAGCGTTTTCCATAGGGGGCTAAACTGCACAAGCCCCACATAAAAGTTTTGTATACAGGGGCTTAACTGCACAAGACCCTGAAAAGCGTTTTCCATAGGGAGGCTAAACTGCACGATCCCCTGAAAAGCGTTTTCCATAAGGGGCTAAACTGCACAAGCCTATGAAAAGTGTTTTCCATAGGGGAGCTAATGTGTAGAAGGCCCCGAAAAGCGTTTTTCATAAGGGGGTTAATGTGTAGAAGCCAGCGAACCGCGTTTTCCATTGGAGCGCTGTCTTGTTGAAAAGAGGTACGGTTGTACATTGAGCAACCCTTGCCTCACTACACATAGCGAAGAGGTTCAACTTCAGATTGGGCAACTCTGACCTCACTTCACACTCTGTTCAGAAGAGGTGCGTGCGGTTGTGATTGAGCAACACTTGCTTCACTACACTTTTGTTCAGAATAGATATGACTGATTGAGCAACCCTTGCCTCACTACACATTCTTGCTCAGAAAAGTTGCGACTTATGATTAAGCAACCCTTGCTTCACTACACACTCTAATTTTGAATTCCCCCCCCCCCCCCGCATCCTCCCTCTGATGTCATTTCCGGTTGAGTTTTATGGAATGACTTGCAGATAAAGAAGAAAAAAGACCTGGCCCTTTTTAAATCGTCACCCATTTAGTACTGGCCAGTATAGGTGTAGCTTAACTTTAATTGCACATGACGTCATGTCTGAAAGTATGAGTTGGCAGTCCGCCTACCTCTCACTGTGACATCTCTTACACAAAAATTACTACATATTACATTGATTTATTTTCAAATTACTACATAATAACGTTGAATTTACAAAACCCGGCCCAGTTGACCCTTAAGGAATAACTTTTCCTGAATTTTCGATATTATGCATCCGAGATGACACTGTTTAAGAAAATGTCAACTTTATAGCAGTGGTCAAGTATCAGCGGAGCCTTAGTTGGACATACAAACAAACAGACGTTTCATCTTATATATTTTAATAATAAAAAAAACTGTTAGCGCTGTGGTGTTTTCTAAAAAAAAACGACTTGTTGACACTGCGTTTCTTACAGACAGCTGTAAAATGGCAACTGGCTTTAACGATCAAAATTAATTATTTTAAATTTAAAAAATACCAATAAATGTTTAAACCTTTTTTTGAATACATTCTTCACTGAGATATTCTTTGTTTAATTTTTTTATGAACGAAGAAAATCTATTTAAAAAAAATGAATTTCACTTTACATTCTAATATATTTCAGTTATTTTATGAACCTAACCGATAATTGACCCTAGTGACGCCAGATAGAATTGAAGGAAAATTTCACTGGTGTCTTTAGATTCTGTGAAAAGTTTAACCCTTAGTGAAACTTATTTAAATGTTCTAACTGTTAACATATCGATTTCTATAACACGCAAACAAACAAACAAACATTAACTTTATATAAATAGAAAATAGCATAAAGATATAATTATGACGAATAAGTTACACAAAAACGTTAAATGCCCGATGATTTCCTTCGGAAATGAAACAAACGTTTCTGTGTAGTTTACTCGCCATAAGAATATTTTAATACAACTACTAAGCTATACTCGTGTAGTCTTGGCCTTTTGGCTAAGATCAAAGTGTAGTATCTGTTCCGATGGATACTGCACCCCATAGACTGGTATTGTCTTGGCCTTCGGGGCTTGATTTACGCCAGTCTATGGGTCTGTCCTGTGCAGTTCTAGGAGGTTCACCCTCCCAGGCTTCGCCTCCCCTCTTTGGGGAGAAGTAAGTTTATTGCTTACTGCCTGGGGCGCCCCTACCGGGGAATGCCGACGGGGCTGCCCAGGCAATTTTTGATGCTCATTCTCTCGTATTAGTTCTCTTCCTCTATTTTTTCTCCTTTTCTCTCTCATACTCATGTTCTCTTTGACTCGCTGTCACATTCTTTCTTATTCGTTCTTTCTCTCTTTTTTTCTCTCTCTCATTCTCCTCTTCTCTCTCATTTGTTCTTGCATTCTCTCTCTTTCTCTCATTCTTTTTCTCATTTCTCTCACATTTACTCTGTCATTCTCTCTCCCATTCTTTTCCTCTCTCATTCTCATGTTCTCTCTCTCTCCCTCTCTCATTCTCATGTTCTCTCTCTCTCCCTCTCTCATGTTCTCTCTCTCTCCCTCTCTCTTTATCAGTCCTGGTTAAACCTGAATTCCCAGGTTGCAGCGAAAGTGAATTTTTAAATTTTGTTTCTCCCTCTAACATATTTGCTTTTTGCCACATTTTGTCTTCCATCCCTGAACACATATATAATTGCTGCCCACCCTAGTGTACGTGAACTCTGCTCTGTAAATTCTCACACAAAAGAAAACCTCTATTATTCCACCAACCAGTACCTCACCCCCAAAGCAGGTAATGGTACGCTTCAATAACTATTTAAACTCTACTTCGTGTATTAGTTTCAACATTGAACTCGACGATCCTTTATGATGAAACCGCGATTTTTCAAGCATGATTATTTAAACACACACACATATATATGTATAACTAGCCAACCCTACCTAGCGTTTTTTAGGAGTTCTTTTTTTTATACGGATGGATCACCACTTATCAAAGCTCGGGGCCCACTTGAGCATAAGGGTCAAAGAGATTGTCAGTTGGGACGATGATCGCCGCCACGAGAGGACCGGAAACAATGAGTGGAAAGGGCAGAAGATGACTTAAGAGGAATTGATTATCCAAGAGGACGGCTCAACAAGTATTTGTTTACATTAGACTTAAAGATGACCATGTTGTAGGCGGTTGGGAAGAAGCCTCGTGGTATCTTGTTCGACAGATGGGATGTTCTAGGAAAGAAACTTTGTTCATGGAAGTTTCGTTTAGTTTTTAGTAAAGAAAGAAAAGTTTTTTTGCTGTGGTTGTAGCTAGACGAGTTTTTGCTGTAAATGTATTACAGGTAGGAAGGTGTCAGGAATTGGAGCTCAGTCGAGCACCTACCATGAACATAATAATACAGTAGATACAGGCTAGCTACATCTCTTCTGTGCGAAAGGGGCTGTAGGGAATAGAAGAGATCATCCCCTACTCAATTGCGAAGTCGATTTTGTACTCTATCAAGACAAGAAAGAGTGCTTCGAGTGGCACCATCTCAGATATGACAGCAGTACCCCATCCTAGGATGTATCTGGCTTTTATACAGGGGGAGGATTGCATCAGAAGTGGGGTACTTTCTGGAATGGTAGATGGTTGATATGCCATAAAACAAACCAAAGCTTCCTCGGGGAGAAAGCCATTCATTTCGACTGAAGACAAGTGAGGATCTGAGCATTGGTGGTGAAAAGGGAGGAGCTTAGTTTTAGTGACGTTTAAAGTAACAAGTCACCATGTGCTCCAAGTCAGAAGAGAAAGAATTAGAAAGATCTTGATCATCAGTGCTCTTCGAAGTGCTGCCATAAATAGTTGTGCCGTCTGCATAGATGTCAACGAATGATCTCAGAATATGATTTGGAAGATCAAGAAGAGGGTTGGTCCCAGATTGGATCCTTGAGACATACTGACATTGATCCTATGTGCCTTGGACTTCTGCACGTCAACAAATATTTTTATAGACCAGAGTGCCCCCTTTTCAGGAGCTGGATTTTCAAACATTAAAATACGACTCTGTGTCTAACTCTGCCCTTGTGGGGAGGCAAGTCAATAGGAACTACTTTTATAGACCTATTGGAGAGAAAGGATTTGATGGTTGAGAGGACATTTCCAAATATTCCATATCTAACAAGCTTGTGGAGCAAACCTTTGTGCCAAACCCTGTCAAAAGCCTTTGATATGTCAAGAGCTATTGCTCTAGAAACGAAGCCCCCATCAATAAATTCACTGATTCTCTGTGATATTACAGTCAGCAAATCAGCTGTTTATCTTGCTGAACTAAAGCCATATCGCTTGTTAATTAGTAGATTGCTTTTGCTGAGGTGTTTGACAACTTCCTGATTTATTGCAGATTCAAGCAACTTAATGATGACACACAGGAGACTGATCGGTCTGTACTGAGATGCAGAAGACCAATCTCCAGTATTTTAAAATACCGGACAAACCAACGAAGTCTTGCAAGGTGATGGAAAGCATTTCTCCTGTAAGCAACGATTGAACAGCTTTGTAAGTATAGGAGCTATTTTGGGTTGCAGTTTCTTGAGTACTATGACCGAAATGTTGTCGGGACCAGAGCTGTCCATCTAAATAACTAGATTTTTGCCATTTACTCATTTCCAATCCTCTCAAAGTGTTGTTCATCACCAACCGACAATATCAGTCACCTTTACCTTCGAGTGACATTTGGGCATTGATAAGCGGCGAATCATTCGTAAAAAGGAAGCATTCATTTGGACTTCGAGTAGTGAACAACTGGAATGAGCTTCCCAATTCAGTTGTAAATGCAAAAGACACAATTGACTTTAAAAGCAAACTAGACAAGTACTGGTCCAGTAAGCAATACACTGTTCGACCCGCGCATGGAGCAGGACTTACAGGCTGAGTAGCCTTCTTCCGGAAGAAAAGTATCAAAGTATCAAAACATGTTTTACTTATATACAACTAATATACAATTTTTGTTTTAGATAAGCATTTACAGTACATTTATTATTTCAGTCATGTAAATCATTTTCAGTTAAAAGTGGTTTTTGCATCTTTTGTGTAGCATTTTCTTTTTCTGTTAACTGTTGCATGTAACATATCCCCCCCCCGTTCACTATTTCCCACCCATCCCCATATTTCAATCCCCATCCCCATATTTTCACCTACATGCCATCAGCAACAAAAATATATTTTCCATTACTCAAAGTCTGTTTAATTGCATTGAGTAATGTGAAAATTATTATGGGCTATTTTTTAATTCTTCTTTTCAATGACGGCATCAATTCTGGTTCGGTTTCGTCACAACCGCTTCATAAGCGTTCATTACTTTATCTAATTATAATGGAGATTATGTGTGTGTATGTCTGTCTGTCTGAAGCCGAAACTATATTATTAGTTTTGATCGCTCTCTTTTTATATCTACTTATCAGCTGCTTTATATACCCATTCCAAAGCTTCCCCAAACATCACACGTCTTTCAAATTTACATAATTAATTTGTTTTAAAGCTTCTAATAAATTGATATTCGCAAATATACACTCATGATTGTTTTTTTTTCAGATTTCCAGATGTATTTAAAATATATTCCTCGATAATAATCTGAATAAAAATTATAAATAGAATTAATTCACAACGTTTTTTTTAATCTATATAATTGAGTTACGTAATTAAATTAGATTGTAATGGAATATGATGGAACAGCCGGCAGCTATTCCAATATTTGGTTACGTGCCCTCTGATTATTCGAACGCACAGAGAGTTCTATTTAGAGAGAGAGAGAGAGAGAGAGAGAGAGAGAGAGAGAGAGAGAGAGAGAGAGAGAGAGAGAGAGAGAGAGCGCAATTAAATAAAACAACTAGCAAAAATATGTGACCGGAGGGAGCATATATTTGTTAATAATAATAATAATAATAGTAATAATAATAGAAAAAAAGAACATAGGCATGCCATGAATCGACTACAAGAAAGCTTACAACAGGATCCCTCAAGCATGGATAATAGAATGCTTGATGTGCAAAGTATCAGACAAGGTTATCAATTTTATTTTTTAATAATATGATATTGAGACTGGAACTGACAGCTGGGGGGAAAATACCTAACTGAAATAAGAATACAGAGGCATCTTCCAAGAAGATTCTCTATCAGCACTACTGTTCATCAAAGCCATACTTAACAACATACTCAGGAAATGTGGTGGCGAATATACGTTTACTAACACAGAAGAAAGAATAAACCACCTCATGTATATGGACGACCTGAAGCTCTTTGCATACAGTGCACAGCTGCACTACAACTCATCAAAAGTGGATTTATAGTATATAGAATAATGTATAATTTGTCAGGGAAATAAACAATGTAAGAGCCATGATATACATGTGTGCATGTCTATGAAGGGGGAGACTTTTTGGCAAATTTTGTTAAGCTTAATGATTTTAAAAGATGCAGTGTCATGGCAGCCAACAGCTGATGTAGGCACTTTGTTCCATGCTTCAGCCATTCTGAGCGTGAAAAAAAATATTTCTGAAAGTCATGGGAGCTGTGCTGTTTTCTGACTTTGTAGGCATGTTCAAGTGTGTTAGACACGCGGAGATCAAAAAGGTGCTACGGGTTGTCGTTGGCAAGATGTTTAATAATTTTGTTGATGTTTACACAGTCAGTTGCTAGACGTCGGAGCTTCGATGAATTCAAGTCCAGGGAAGCAAGACGTTCAGAGTGTGGCAGGATTTTGATGCAGGGTATTCGCTTGGTTTTATGCTGCTGAACGGTTTCCAGGCAATCGATGTTGTGAGCAAGATAGTATTTGCATCTAACTGTAACGCCATTCACCCGGGGTGGGTTGAGCTGGTTTCAAATGAGTTCACCGCATCTCGCGTCAAGTGTGATCATACCATAGTTGTATACAGTTTAAAATAGATGGTTGAAGAGTGGCTAACAAAGGTCTTGCTAAGTGATGCCAATACACTGTTGGCCTTCTTGATTTTAGAGATGTGTTTTGTATGACTTTCTATTTAACAGTTTAAATGCTTCTAAATTCCTTTCAAATTTCGAAGGATCACAAAGTAATTCACTTATTTTTTCAACTATTAACAAAGGATTGCAATGGCTGATTTGTTTATGGAGAAAGTGAAATGCATTGTGGTAGATTTAATGGTGCTGGTGTACTTGTGTAGTCCCCAATTTCTGACCTTGCTCACACACTCCTATTCCGAATTTGTGGCCAACGGTCATAAACAGCGTTTTAAGTGTAATTTAGACGATTTATTCGAATTGTTTAATTAATGGTTTTCAGTAATCAATTAAAAATTCCATTTTTACTTGATATTTAATTTTCATTTAAAAAATTATTCCAGCAAATTGTAATGCATTTTAATTATAAAATTAGGGACCACACAAGTACATCAACACCGATTTAATTTCGTAATTAAATTAGTTTTTTAAATAGGACTGTTAAAAAAATTGTTTTAGTACATTACGATATTGCATTTTGATTTTAATAAATAATCGATAAATAGTAAATAATAAAAATAATAATGTGTAAGTCCCATAGAGGCGAGAAACACACATACAGAAATTTAATGGTAACATGATTTTTTATTAATATTAATATATATATATATATATATATATATATATATATATATATATATATCGTTTCTGCATATAAAGACATACATTTTCGAATGTATTATAATAATGTCTTTCTTTTTTCTCTTTTCTTTTTCTTCCTTAGTTTTGTACCAGATGAGGAATTGTCTGAGTTTCTCACCAAAATCTGGGAACTTGATGACAATAAATGCTACCCTGGAGAACATTATCAAATTGACTTACAAGGTAAGTACTCTGATTTGACATTTTGTTTTATCTATTGCTTGTTTCGTATTATTATATATATAATATATATATATATATATATATATATATATATATATATATATATATATATATATATATATTATAAGTTAGGTATGTTTATCTGTTTATATATTTGTATGTATAGGATTCACTGTTAAACTAATTAACTGATCATTATGAATTTTGGAACACATATGTTAGGCGTAAGGGTTTTAAATGTGTCAATATTCCGTTTAGTTTTATGTAAAGGGGGTAAAAAGAAGGTAAAAGCCCTTCGTAGTAATTCAGATATCTCCAATTTTAGTGAAATATTAACATCAATAAATAAATAATCTAAAATTTCATTTATTTTAGTATTTTAAAGGATTTTAGGGGTTATAATAACCTCCCATTTGAAGATTTAAATATATCAGATTTGCATTGAATTTTATCCATATTTATTAGACACCAATTAAGTAAGATTCCCTGAATTTCAATTTTTGCTTAAGACCTATTAAGCTTAAGCCTTCAATTTTCTAGAATCAAAATCATTTAATGGACTTTGATCAAAATTAGAATAAATTTAGTCATCAATATATTTCTTGTTAGAAATAAATATCTATGGGAAAAGTATTAAATTGACTTACATCATCATCATCAAAACTGGATTTGCGGTCATGAATTAATATTTTTTCTTATCTTGGGGATGATCATGTCAGATCAGACTTGGCATATATTTTTTTTTTTATGGCAATAACACCAGACAAGGCATGACACCACTTGATGTAAGGAACTAAAAAATTACTTCAAGGTAAAAACTAGCCAACAATAAGTGTTTGATAGATAGATTCCAACCCATAAAACAGCAATTCTTCCCCCGTTGTCAGAAACACCACTCATGGAATGTGAGGACTAAAGGACAAAACAAGGGAAGCGAGAGTTACGAGGCTGCCAAAAGTAAACCCAAGGTCCACTTTCTACTCTCCTTTGATACTCTGTTAACGAGGCTGAATATACCAGAGCTTGATGAACTCTTGACGATCAGTTTGACTATGTTGAGAGGAGAGATTCTTGGATTAAAAACTGCAGAGACCTTATGGTGGAGGGTTGGAGGAAAGTTGGACGAGTCAAGAAAACATGGATGCAAACTATCAACAAGAATCTTAGACAATGGAATTTGAATAGAATCAATCCCTAAGACCACCAAGCTTTGAGATTGAAATTGCAGGCTGTCAGAAAATTTTAGACCCATGACTAAGGGAAATAAGACAATAAAATTAGTGATGATGATGATAATCTTCAGTGCCATTGTAAACTGATCTCACACTATTTTGCCAGCCTCTCTGTTTTTTTTTAGTTCAAGGATTTGCTGCAGATTTTTCTTGGTTGGTAACTTCTCCAAAGGAAAGGTGGGATCTTTCTGCCTTGTTCCTTAATGTCTTGGTTCAGCATTGTTACATCTGAACTTAGTGGAGTCAGTCTTTTCAAAATAAAAATCCATGGCTTTGTTTTCTAGACATTCTGGAAAATATTTCTCAGTAGTTTTCATCTTGTTTTAAGAATGAACAAAGACAAATAAGATTCTTGGCATCTAATGTACAAATTCTTGTTAGAGATGTTATGGAAGTACTTTTTAGCTCCTGTTTTCCTTTTTTGTCAAGCCACAAGTTCCATAGATAGATTGTGACCGTTACTCTAAAGTCTGAGTCAGTTGGAGCAAATTCGTTGCTTTCAGAATCAGAGTAGGTGAACATTGTCATACTTAGACTACTAAAATTTAAAAGTGGATCATAATATTCAATGCAAAACGTATCAAAATCTTTGTGTTTAAGATAAAAAATTTAAAAAAGTTTAACACCACTTAAGAACAAATATTTGAATATATTTTTGTTTTTGACATTTTTCATCATGTATTAATTAATAAAAAAAAAAAACATCCATCCTCTTTAAAATCAAAATGCTATAAATAATATTTTTGTAGAGAAAGTTCTGACACCTACTTCCTTCTACAATGTACTATCTTGAGTAGCATATCAATGGCGACTCTGCTAGCTTCAAGGGGTATGATGGTAGTACAGCCAGACTGTTACCCATATACATTACAAGACAGCTACATAACTTGTAACTACCTATTACATTGTTAACTTACAGTAATAAAGCCTCTTATATTTGTGTGTTGGTCGTTCGATTTATTATTAAATACTTTTGGATAACATTACGAAAAGTATGTATATAAATCAATAGTAGTGGAAGAAGATTTCTTGAGTCGGAATCAGACCTTTGTAAAATTTCTGAAGTTGGAGGCGAGCGTTAAGCTACTGACTACGCAATCCAGATTGTGACGAATGGGATTTGTGGTTAAGGAATCAAGTTTTCGACATTTGATTGTGGACTTGCAATACTAATTATAGATTTTCACTGATAATTTCTTACAGTATATGTTTCACAATGTTTTATGTTTTTTTTTACTGTATATTTTCAGGTTATGTTGGCTATCAAGGTGGAGATTGGGCAAGTGACAAACTTTTTGAATGGTTAGATGAAGATGCTATCTTTTCAAGAAGAACTTATAAAGGTAATAAAGATGTTTGTATTTTAATTCAAGGGAGATAATTTTAGTCATAACACTTCTTTTGTCAGTAATGCTTGCTTTAATTTGCACCAAAAATTAGACTATAAAATATGAACATTTTGAATTTAGAATTTCACTGTAAAAACTTATTTGAAATCAAAAGAATTAGGTAGATATAACATTATGTGAAAAAATAATTATTTTGAAAAATTATTTTAACAAGTTTGAAAATGGCATTTATCGCTTTTTTCATTTAAATATAAATTAACATTATATCAGTTTATTTTTGTGTACATTTACGATTTAAAAAAAAAAAATTAAATTGAAAGAATTGTAAGTAAATCAGTTAAGATTGTCTCCAAAATCATCAGCAACACCCTTCACGGCCCTTTGATAATGAAGATGAACATGTGATCATGCAACTGCTTGACAATATCTTCCAATGTGGCTGCCGCATTATTTGCATGTGGTGCTCTTACCATTGTAGGATCAAAGAGAATGAAGCAGCTGACGGAAAAAAGGGAAGGTGGGCTCTCAGAAATCTCAGGATGATACCACTTGTCACTACAACTCAACAAAAAGCGGCCATCCGACGAGCAATAAAAAGAACAGCCAAAGAGGAAAGAAAATCAAACACCAATTAGAGGCGCCCTTCAGCTGGAGGGAGCAAGTTACTCTTGGCCAACTTCGATTGGGGCACCACCCAGAGCTAAAATACTGGCTCCTCAAAATCAATGAGGTAACTGCTGTAACTTGTGATTGGGTGCCTAACAAACAACGAAAAAATCAGCAACAGCAGTTACAGCTGACAGCCGGGTTACACTGCTGCTAATTTCAAACGAACAAGGTCCACATCATTTTAGTAGTAAACTATTCGCCAAGGCTCTAGATGATTCGTTTTTATCGTGTTTTATTTGGACGATTCGTGAAACTTTGGGTCACATGTCGTCTAGATAAAATATCATAAAGGATGTCTTCCTTCTTCTTTCTATGGTTTAATGGATGACAACATCATTTTGTGATTTCATTCAGTGTGCACAGTTATCCCTAGTTCTGTTTTAATGGACTCACAAAAGGGTGATGTCATCCAGTGTGCATGGAGACAAACAAGCAAGATCCACAGAGTTTTAGTAGTATATTAGACCGAGACATTCATCTAATAGGTGACCTATCAGGTAAGGGGTTGTCTAGATAAAGGATCTTTTCCCTCCTTCTCTCTGATTTATTATATGGCATCATCGTTTTGATGATGTCAACCAATGTTGACCCAATTTCCGGCAACTTTGCGTTGGCATTTTCCGGCAGGTTACGTTTACAGCCGGAAAAAGCCGACTCAAAGACTGACAGGCAATAAATTCAAAACGCTGCTGCGTCATTGTTTTGTGTTAATCAAATTTTTTTTTTCAAGAAAAGTTTCAAATAATGATTTTTTTTTGGGGGGGGGTTTAAGAAAATAAGCATAGTTAGCTAGTCAAATGTATGTTCTTTTTGTTGTAAACTTTTTTTATATATATAAAGAACGAAATATGGTAGACAACTGTTATTAAGCATATTCTTTTTTCAATAAAAGTTTCAAATAGGTAATCTTTTAAGAAAATAAAACTAGTCAACTGGTCAAAAATCTGTTTTTTTTTTTTGTTTTTTGTCTTTTTCATTTACTCCTGAACATATAATTTTCACATTTGACAAATATTTCTTGATTTATACTCAATTTCAAGATTTATTGAAAACTTGTCGTCTGCTAACAGCTGACAGCTGAATGGCTAATCAGTTAGGCTTCTTTCGACTGCATATATAACCTGCCCGAAAGCTACCTACGTGAAGTTGCCGGAAATTGGGTTGGATTTTGTATCAGTACCAAATAGATAGATATATATTTCGATGAAATATAAAAAAAAAATTATCCCAGCATTTTAATTTAGTTAATGCGATTTCATTTATCATAGACATTCTGAACGATAGAATGTGCCATTTATGTTGATTGTGTGTTTCTTGTATTTCGTCTGCTCTTTTATCTTACTTCTGTTGGTAATCTTGCAGCATTTCGGGCTTTGTTAGACAACTACGAAATGGAAGCAGGAGAAGCTGAGACGTTCACATTTGAAGAGAAACAAGAGACAGTGGAATTTATTGATGCCATCATGGAGACGGAGGTGATGAAAGAAACCCACAAGTTCCTTGTTTCAAAGGGTAAAGTGCCGGAGAGTGCAGGTGATTTTAAATGGAAGTTGCTCAATCTATGGTTCAAGCTCGTTCGAAGGACAAAAGGCGACCGGTAAATAATCTTGTGGATTTTTTTATCTTTCACTTTCTAAATATTTGTATATCAAGTTTGTTTAATATCTTACCTAAAGATGAATTCTTGTTGAAAAAGAAAACTGTCAAATTAGGTGCATTTACTGATTTTAAAATATGTTAATTTTTACCTTTCTACTTCTATTAACTTTTTCCATATTCAGAAGTCAGACATTTTTTTATATTTCACAAGCTCACTCGGCCCTCACAGTCCAGTGGGTCAACTGCCTCCAAATTCCACTCTGTACGGTCTAGTTTAATTATCGTCCTGAATGACCATACCAGCGTAACCACTTCTTCCTTAGGATAACTTCTATGCTGGGCCAATATAGTGCTTTCAGCAAATTCTCTGACCTAATGTGCTGAGTTTGGTCCGATTTCACATTGCAGAACCATCTAATCATGGTTTTGTCAGTTGGGGGAGAGAGAGGACAGGAGAAGGACCGATCATTCACTGCCATATAACATGACACTCCTGACACAAATACTATACAACTTACCCCGGATGTAGAGGAGGAAAGCTCACGATGTTATCAGAGGCAACAGCTCACAAAATTTTGCTCAAGCTGCCTTCACCCTTGTGGCTGTATTAAGTTCACATCCATCACCTATATTCAGCATATCTCCTGAGTCTACTACCTCCATGGTAATTTCTTGGCCTTTTGGCTAAGATCAAAGTGTAGTATCTGTTCCGATGGATACTGCACCCCATAAACTGGTATTGTCTTGGCCTTCGGGGCTTGATTTACGCCAGTCTATGGGTCTCTCCTGAGCAGTTCTAGGAGGTCCACCATCCCAGGTTTCGCCTTCACTCTTTGGGGAGGAGTAAGTTTATTGCTTACTGCCTGAGGCGCCTCTACCGGGGAATGCCGACGGAGCTGCCCAGGCAATTTTTAATGGCCAGAGTGCTCACCTCTCGGGCGCTGGCTTTTCAAACCCCACTTTCCCGACCCGACCGTGGGTCACATCTTACTTGTGGGAGTAAGATAAAAACTGGCCTTGAGAGGAGTAAATAAATACTCTTCATGTGATTATACCCAAACCATAATTACACAGTAATGATTAAAGGGAGATAATTTATAATCTGAATGGTTCAAGGGAGATAATTTAATATATCTGCAGTTAACCATTCAAAGCCTGCCTTTGATAATGAAAAGACTTGACTTTGGGGCTAGGATCAAAATGTAGTATCTGTTCTGATACTGCACTTCATCTGTTCTTCTCGCTAAGGTAAAAAATTCCGACTTTACTCATTTTAAAATAAACTTTTCCAAAATCAAATTATGTCGCCCCTTCAACAAAAACAGTACAATTTTAAATACATACATTTCAAAAAGTGACATTAGCTGACAATTATGTTTATGGTAAGAAGACAGAGACTATTTATTGCTTTAAAAATAATTAAATTGCTACAATTTTAAATAAATAAATAAGAGACATATTCGTTTTATTTATTTAAGAATATTTAGCTGACAATGATAATTATTTTTCTAGAAGAAAATAAGTTTTCTTAATAGTATTGATCCTTACAGACATATTATTCCCAAAAGATTATTAACAGTAAATTCTACAGATCGATATAGAAAGCATCGTGGAATTTCCACAATTTAAACAATTAAGATAAGGAAAAAAGATAAAGAGGGGGAGAGAGAGGATCTTTTATGACATTACATTCTATTTTGACTTTGTGAACTCCTTTGACTTTGTAATCTTTGTAAAAAACATGATTATCAACCAATATTAAAGTTAATAAATTATATATTTAATAATATATATAACAAATACTGACCCAACAGGTCACGAGTAGTCTAGTTGATTATTAAAGTTACAGAAATATTTTTGTATCGTATTGTTTTATTTCTTTATTACTTATTCCAGAGACTTGGACTCTTCGAGTTTTGAGCATGTGTTTGTTGGTGAAACTCGCAAAGAAGGAATGATTGGTCTTCACAACTGGATCCAATATTACCTTCAAGAAAAAGCTGGAAACATCAATTATGAAGGATACAGGAAACGAGCTACAAACCTGGTAAAATCATTTTTGCTTTTGGAATTGTTATAAATTCAGCTAAAGCAGGGATGGCCAACCTATGGCACATGCACCAAAAGTGGCGCATTGCATAACAACAAGTTGTATACTAAACCCCAGAGATGATAAACGAGAAAAGCATGTAAAAATAATTAAACTTATTTTTAGAAAACAGTGCAACAGAATTAAAGTATGTTTTTGCTAAAAGAGAATTTAACTAAAATGGATTATTATATAAATTTTTTTTTTTTTACATTGATTTTATTTATTAGTACATATGGTAGATATGGCCCAAACTTTGTGCGTTCTTAACTATCATCATAAAAAAACATCAATGCTTCTAATTCTCAATGCAAATTTAAAATTGTCACTAAAGTAAAATTCATCTTGTATCTATTTGAAATCTTTTCTTGCTTTTTTGTCCATATATATATATGTCCATACACAGACTGTTTCGCTATATCACAGCTCTTCAGTGCAGTTAGATAAGCAACTGCCTCAGACCTAAATCAAAACTCAATTGTTTAGATGACTATCCGCACTTCTAACCACTTAGCCATCATCTGGCTGCTTCTGAGAGTCACTGAAATCACGATGATAAACAGTGTCAAACATCGAAAGTTCCATTTGTTTACACAAAGCGCATTGTGTTAGACCACGGGCATCGTAAAGGAGGCCTGTCAACTGAGTCGTGTTTTTCTGGTGATAGTAGGAGTAATAATGGACTATCAATGAGAACCGGAAGTGCTCGAATGCCCACCATGGCTCAACGCGCATGCGTCCATCTGTAATCAGAGCGAGTAGACCTAACTCCATAGTATTATTCATTCACTTGGAAATCCTTGTTAACTTGTTCTTTTTTTCAAACGTATTTCCTTTTTTATCGATGTCAAGCATGAAAGAGAATAAGAAAATTACAACATGGCGTCCAACAATTAAGGCATTGGATTAACGTTCGGATTTCAAGTCTTGAAGAAATAAATTAGAATTTAATTTTGGGATAAAAAATACAATTTTAGATTAATTAATAAGTTTAACCCCCCTTAAAAAAACATGACTGTTTTAATTTATTACAAATTATTACTATATTGTAAATAAAGTGTTCGTTTTGAAAAAAAACAAAAACTTGCACTCATTCTTTGTTTATTAGTAAGGCGCAGAGGTAATAGCGCTGGGACGCCTCTAAACACTCAATGCCTAGCCTTGTTTCCTTACTAGGACAATGAATGCCGTTCTCTTTCTCTCTATTTGGGCAACTTGGGGAAAGTTTTTTCGTCACTAAGTCTTACATGACCAGTCTGGGTCTCTCTTGTTCCGACAGGTTGACGGTACAGATTAAACAGCTTGTCTGGCTGCTGTTTCCGACTGAAAGCAAGGAGCCCAAACTCTTGGGTAGCGCCAAGAATGGCTGCTCCATCATCAGTTGCATAATACCGTGGGTAGTTGTATGTGCCATGTCGCGCATGGAAAGGGACCCTGCAATTATCTGCGGTGGGCTTTTCCTTGGCCACAACCCCCATGGACCAGGTCGTGACTAATGGACTGTTTGTGTAAGCTTATTGGCACTAAACAAGCACCCACCTTGGCCAACCCACTCTATAATCAAAACATGTCATTACAAAGAAATCAAAGCAAGCCTAAACCAGACACCCAAAAACACTTTCGCCTCCGCCCTTGAGGCTTGCATTCACAAATATCCGGGGACTTAGAACCAACATCAACGACGTAGAAACCTTTCTCCTGACAAACCCCCCCGGATATCCTAGCTCTAAGTGAAACTAACCTTCAATCCTCAATCTCCTCTCACCACTTTGACATGACTGACTACCTCCCACTTTACCGTAAAGACTCTGACAAACATATGCACTAGGCTAGGAGTTTATGTTCGGAACACCCTACCCTGACTAGAGAACATAGGTAAGAATCAGATGACCAAAACTACATGTGCTTTAGATTGACTTTACATCACAGCGTCAGTTACTTATATTTCTTATACCACTCCCTGTCGACCCAGGACTGTACTCTGCTAAATTCCGTCTCTGAAAGCATAGACAGAGCACTCTTAATTGACTCGAATGTGCAGATACATGTATTTGGGGATTTTAATGCCCACCACCGCGACTGGTTGGGATTCATAGCCAACTCGGGAATGCTGATCACATTGTGCTAATGATACATATTACCCTAAAAAGTCGTCCAAAAGCTGATGAACCGTTGCTCAAAACAATGAGATACTACAAGCAGGCTGATTTCGAGTCAGAGATCACATCAGTGACGCACCATGGAGGGAAACCTTCTCACTCTCTGCTGAATTAACTGAATGGGGCAAAGCAGGCATTAGAGCCTATGTCCCCATGCGAAAATTCTTTAGCAAGCCCCACTCTCCTCAATGGTTCACCTCGGAATGTGCAGCTGCCATTTCTGAGAGGCAACAAGCATTCCGTAAATTTGGCCGCCATAAGTGAGCTACTAATAGAAATAAATTTATAGAGTCAAGAAATAAATGCCAGGCAGTGATAGGTGAAGCGAAGAGAAGGTATAATGAGTTAACAAAAAAACGCATCCAGTCACAGAAACTAGGTACTCGTGATTTCTGGAAAATCTACAATAGTGTAGTGAATAATGGCCAATCAACGATTCCCCCACTATCACACCACAATGATGTTGTATGCACGGCCACTGATAAGGCTGAACTACTTGCCCAGCGCTTCGCTTCTAACTCTACTTTAGACTCAGATAACCACCCCCTCCCCAAATTCCCATTGCGGACCGAAGCCACACTTGATAACCTGGTCATCACCCCATCCCAGGTCAGAGACATCATAAAAAAACCTTGACACCTCCAAAGCTTGTGGGCCTGATCTTATACCAGTAATAGTAATAAAGAAATGCTCTGCTGAACTGGCCCCTGTCCTCTCCAAACTCTACAATAAATGCCTAGCTGAATCTTGCTTCCCCGATAGCTGGAAAATTGCCTCTGTGGTACCAGTCTACAATAGTTCTTGGAATAGAACCGATCCTCACAACTATCGCCCAATCAGTCTGCTGCCGATCTTTGCTTAAATCTTTGAATGCTTAATCAATCTAGCGATAGTACAGCACTTAGATAATGCTAAACTTCTATCTGACCGCCAGTATGGATTTAGACAAGCACGATCTACTGCGGACATCCTAACGGTCGTCTCTGAACACATGTATCATACACTTGACAAGGCAGGAGAAGCTAGGGCAGTAGCGCTTGATATATCCAAGGTCTTTGACAAGGTATGGCATAAAGGTCTTCTCCTGAAAATACGCTCATACGGTATTACTGGGCAATTACTAAATATAATTAGATCCTTCCTAGACAAAAGAAAAATCCAGGTTGTCCTCGATGGCCATTCATCTAAGCAACATGACATAAATGCTGGTGTACTCCAGGGATCTATCCTTGGACCTTTGTTGTTCCTGATCTATATAAACGATCTCCCTGATGACATAGTGTCTGAGATTGGTTTATTTACTGACGACACCACGCTTTACTCTCGCCATGTTGGCAAAACAGACGCGATCATATCTGAGGCATTGGCTGAATCTTTAGAAAATGACTTCCAGGCTGTAGTTGATTGGGGTCATAAGTGGTTGGTAATTTTTAATGCTGCTAAAACAAAGCTCCTTTCCTTCAATAACTACAAGGAACCTCTCCAACCACCGATTGTCATGGCTAATAACACCCTACCTGAGAGTTCATCATTCAAACTCCTCGACCTAACCTTCACAGGTAACATGAATTGGAACAAATACATTGAAGACATTGCCAAGGCTGCTGCAAAGAAGGTTGGCTCCCTCTACCGTGCTAAACTCCTCGCACCTGACATTATCTAGTATCTCTACAAAGCCACCATCCGCCCATGCATGGAGTATTGTTGTCACATCTGGGCTGGTGCATGATCTACTAGTCTCCCTCTTTTTGACAAGGTCCAAAAAAGAATCACCAACCTAATAGGTCCCTCACTGTCAACCAAGCTCCAGCCCCTGTTCCATCGCCGCAATGTAGCATCCTTGTGCTTGTTTTACAAATACTTCAATGGATTATGCTCCGATGAATTGGCTACCCTGGTGCCCCCTCGACGTAAATTCACTAGACAAACTCGACAATCAACTAAATCTCATTCATTCACTGTTGAGGTCCCCAGATGTCGGAGAGCCTTCTACTCAAATAGCTTCTTTCCTCGTGCTGCTGGCCTCTGGAACTCCCTCCCTGCCCCCTTTTTCCCCGACAGTACAGACATGCAGAAGTTTAAAACTAATGTAAACAGACATCTTGCTGCGCAGATCCCAATTTAGGTTGACTTCCCCCCCCAAACCTTCTCTCCTCTTTTTTTCTCAGTAGCCCCTTACGTCTACAGTGACGTCCTGCCTTGTTTGGGTTGAACTATGTTAAAAAAAACAAAAAAAACAAAACATACATTTTAAATAATTTCAATAAATCTTCTATTACTTATTTTGAATTATTGATTTTGCCGTACTTCACTGAATTCTTAATCTTTAATGTTTGATATACTTTGAAGTGAAAAAAATCAAGAAACATTTACATTTTTCAGAAATAAGAGCAACTCTTATCAAATTATTCAGCTAAAACTAATAATTAAACTGCCTAAGAATAGGGATTTGACTTCTTGTGTTTTAAACTAAGAGATATTTCCATGCAGTATACTTGTCTTTTCATTCGATGTAGACCAGGTTGTCATAACAATCAAATCAAACATTAAAAATAATCTGGAAAGAATGAACTTATTTAAAGAATGAATATTAAATCAGACGAATTATTTTTGAAAGAAAAATGTTCATGTTTTAAAAATTAACAAATTTATGACACCATTTTATTATTAAGTATTAATTTAATGTTTGCTGTCTAGCCTACGCAAATTACACGAAATAATACATTTTCAGTAAGATTTCTAATGAAGTAATGGATTAATTATATTTCATGATCTTAAATTAATAAATACTGAAAATTTCATTAAAATTAGTTGATTTCCTGAATTTTGATGAATTTTTAAGTGAAGGGAGGAGTCAAAATGTCCATAGTCTGACTGTTCGAAAGATCTCATTTGTTACTTTATAGCATGACATCATTTTCCAGTGCTCTGATCTCCTTTACGATGGCCGTGGTGAAACGCTAGCTCAACCCAAGAAGGGGAGCATATATATATATATATATATATATATATATATATATATTGTGTGTATTTAGGCAGCATATTTTCAGTTTGACTGTTTAAACCGTTAAGAAATTGATGACGTTAAAGAAAGTGCATACAATTCAAACACATAACTACTTAATGGCTAAGAATTTGGTAATGTCAAACTTTTAAATCTCTCATATGTGTAGAACGCCATCACGCTTTCATGTACATTTCAACTTTATAGACGCTTTTTCAAGTTATAAACTACTTGCCGTTATAATTAAAAAATGAGCACAACAGTAAAGTCATAATTTGTAAAGACACTAAAACTAATACCGCCTGAAGATGATTTGACGATTCAAATCGAAAGTACTTGCAAAAAAAGAAAAAAGAATGGAACAAGAAACCCATGGATCATATTTACATCAATTTGACCGAAACATTAGATGGACAATTCGGAAAATTGAAAAAATAAAAAAAAGTCGCATCAAACAAAACCACTCCGTGTTATTTGATAATGTTTGCCTAAATATATATATATATATATATATATATATATATATATATGTATTAAGCAATTTCAAATATATTGATAAAATAAAGTTAAAATCAATATTTTGTTCAAAAGTGCTCAATACAGAGCAGAGCTTTATAAATAAACTGTATATAAACATTAAAACAGCCTACACAAATGAATATATGTTCTGTTTGTGCATGTGTATGTATGGGAGATTTCTAAGTGGTAAGAAATGTTTGTGCTGATTAGCAGGTGGGTTATGACTTGTATGCATGTACATACATTCTTCCTACGAATATATGCGATTGACGTCTGTTATTCTTCAATGTGTTAGTGTAAAGGGAGAGGGGCGACTTGAATTATGCTAGTCGGTGATGATAAAATTTTACATGCTTAAATAATCCCCCCTTAGTTATAACCTTGAGAAGAACACTTTCGTCGACTTGCTGGCCCCGAATATCTATACTTCGGACATTTTTTACTAACCATTTTAATTATTATTGCTGCAACCAGATAATGTGCGCTTAGCCACGATTTTTGTAAAAGAAGACTGGTGCACTGTTTTTCTGCTGACGTCATGGTGGTAAGTATGATAAGCAGATAAACAAGACCATTCAAAGAGAATGGACATATGACTGTGGTCATTTCTGTCTGAAATGATTTCATCTTTGATCTAGTAATTGTTTGGTATTTAAAAAAGGATACCAATGATTTTGTTCATGTCGTTTTCATGGTTGGAAATCTCATAGTGATTTGAAGGTAAAACTATATAAAAAAAACCCTCATAGACTAAAATTCAAGATGGTTGACAAACATGTCTTGATAGAAAAGGCTTAAATAAAAAATATTTGTTTTTCTCTAAAATTTGAAAAACCGATCCCTGGTTCTAAGCTTTAGGAGTTTAACATTTATTTAATTTGTGCTAATGTGTAAAATTTAAAAAATGTTATCTGGATTGTAAATGTTCACATCCTCGCACTTTCCGTGTTAAAAACAGCGCACAAATATAATGGAATTAAAGATGCAACATGCGAAAAAAAAAAACAAGAGTTATTATAAACTTAATTCGTTATTGTTAAAAGAATTAAATAAGAGAATAATTCTCATTTGTGTCACATTTTCAACATAGAGCAATCGAATCTATAATATTGGTCCCCCGATTTATAAAATCGGGGGACTTATGTTTTGAGATCTGTCCGTCCGTACGGATTTTTCTCTGTAACCATCCATTGAATTTCTCTGAAATTTTACATGATTAGAAAGTGACATTCTCCGATTTTTGAAAAAAAATCTGGTTAGCCCACCAGGGGATTAAAAGGCCATGAAAAGTTATGGGGCAAAAAATGTCATTTTTTGCCCCATAACTTTTCATCCATCCATTCAATTTCTCTGAAACTTGACCAAAATGTAGAGGCAGTTGTTCCTAATAGAAAATAAGTATCCCTGACCATGGAAAAAGTCTGGTTCACGCCCCCAGGGGGTCAAAGGGAGGTCAAAAATGCCCCAAATTGCCCAAATTTATTGCATTTTATACTCGCCACATCGAGTCACATACAGAGGGGGACCATGCACGCGCGACTTGTTTAAATTATTCCACTGTTGTAAGCTATGCCATTTGACTTATTGTAAAGGAATGCATGTACGTTAGATGCTTATATAGAAAATACTAATTGCTGTAACAGAAAAATGCTTTTGTGATAACAGTGCAACCAAGATAAGAAAATGTATTTTTCACACAATTAAATCAATCTGCATCTCAAAAATTCTGAAACATAAAAGTTTTCTTAGTTACTTTAAAATATTTTCATATGTAGTTAAGTAATCGTTGGCGAGAATTACGTCCAGTCCTGTACAGTAATTGTATTAAAACACGTTTTTTGTATTTTCAGGATGACAAGGTCGATCGACTCATCTGTACAAAGTTCTTGTGGCGTAACCGCCAGGAGAAGCCGTCTTGTAGTATGTTCCTGGGCACAAGTCCAGAGTTTGACATAGCTGCATTTACTACATGTTTCTTGATGGGGAGGATGGGTCACTGTGACTATCAACTTGGAGAATACGAAATTGAGTTGGTCGTCTTCCCTTTTGCCTCTGTGATTGGCACGGCTTACATTGTACCCGCACGAATGGATGACTGAAGTCTCTTGGCTATGCACTTAAGATTGGGTTTTCTCATTTCTAAATTTAAATAAGATGCAGAAATACTCATATACTTCATTGTTTTTCCTTGCTATGTATTCTACTGTTATGTTTATCAAACACTCAGATATTCAATCATTTATAATTTTTCTAATAATACAATTTTGTGTTTTCACTGTGGGCAGCTAAGAGAAGGTAATATCTTTCATTTATAAATTCATAAAAGAATGTAATATTTTTTTTATTGTAGTTTTGAAAGGGTAATTATTATTTTGTTAACACTTAGGGAGAAGTATATGTTGCTACTAATGAAAGAGCAATGTCTTTTATTTGTAGACAATTAAATAGTTATATCTTTTGAATTCATAGTTATTTATAAGAGAGTAACATTTCTTTTTACTTACAATTACTGGATAGCAATAATTTTCTTTTATTAAGTTATAACCGTAATATTTAAAATTTATAAGAAGCTAATATTTTTTTTAATTATAGGCATTTCTAAATAGATAATTTTATTATTGTTAACACAAATGAGAGGGTTATATTTTTATTTATAAGCAGTTATTAAATAGTTATATCTTTTATTTGTAAGCAAGAGTACTTTTAAACTTTTTTTTTAGCTACAAGAAATATATATATATTTTTAATAATAGACAATGTATAGATACTAAAAGCATTTTCCAGTAGACTAAATATATACTTTTTATAGATAGCTAAGAGAGGAAATTATGTGTTGGCTTCTATAAGTAGCTACAACACAGGTATATGAGACAGTAATATTATTTTTGTAAGTATCTTTAAGACAGTTGTGTCATCTATAAGTGGCTATAAGACGGTGGTATCAATGGGGTAAGTAGTTATGGGACGCTGGTGTCAGTTCTTTAAGTAACTTTAGGACAGTGGTGTCATAAGTGGCTATGGGACGGTGGTATCTATGGGGGTAAGCGGCTATGGCATGGTGGTGTCATTTCCATAAGCGTCTATAGGACTATGGTGTCCATTCTATAAGTGGCTATGGTACGGTGGTGTCATTTCCATAAGCGTCTGTAGGACTATGGTGTCCATTCTATAAATGGCTATGGCATGGTGGTGTCATTTCCATAAGCGTCTGTAGGACTATGGTGTCCATTCTATAAGTGGCTATGGTACGGTGGTGTCATTTTTGTAAGTGGCTATGGGATGGTAGTGTCATTTCTAGAAGCAGCAGAAATGTCTGTGAATGCTTCACTGTAAGTGTTAGAGCTGAGTTTATTGGTGTTGTAGGATGTTTGAGTGTTTTGTTCAAGACATAAGGATCACTGCCCACTCCCACCGCAATGAATTGGTTCTACTCAAATATGATCAGTGC
Organism: Sepiola atlantica; assembly: GCA_963556195.1. Lineage (NCBI taxonomy): Eukaryota > Metazoa > Mollusca > Cephalopoda > Sepiida > Sepiolidae > Sepiola > Sepiola atlantica. The sequence continues at coordinate 152,745,989 of OY744522.1, read as the reverse complement.
ATCTAAGGCAACAGTAAGTAGAATCATTAAAACCGATAACTTTATTCAGGTTATTAATGAAATATAAAATAAAAACTCTTAGATCATATTTTCATATTCATCATTAATTGTTAGATTAACTTGAATTAATTTAAGATTTAAAAATATTGGTAGAGAATACATTTGAATTTTTTTTGGGGAAATTAACATAAAATTATATTTTTATCTTTATTTTTAAAAATAGAATTTCACGATTGTCCATCTCTAAATTAATCAAAATTATGAATAAAAAATTAAAAAATCTATAATATGTCCTTCATTATTCAAGGTTAATAGAAAATGATAGAAACTACAGCTTTTTCCCTCAAATTATTAAAGATCAACTTCAAATTAAAATATTTAAATTTAGCTTTTATAAGATCTACAGTTGAGCCTTTGCATAATATGAAGTCCAACTTTTAAAACGTGAAAGTAGACGGTTTAATAATTAGTTATCTCCCTTGTTTAATATTAGCGCCTTATGGTTACCTCCCTTGTTTAATATTAGCGTCTTATGGTTACCTCCCTTGTTTCATATTAGCGCCTTATGGTTACCTCCCTTTTTCCTATGGGGGAACTTTAATATTATTTTATTACTAGTAGAAAGACTCGGAGTTGCCCGGGATTGGACGAAGAACTCTGGTTTTTTTCCCCTAGCTCAGAACACCATCTTACATTTTTTTTATTATTTTACATTTGATAATATTCGATTTTTGTAGTTAGGCCAAAGAATGTACTAAGCATTGATTGTGCGAGAGGGGGGGGGGTGTTAGTAAAATGGCATTAGTTAAAGTAAATTTTGATAAATTTATAATCTTTAACCGCTTTGAGGCACACCCGCTGTTTTCCGGCAATCAACAAGAACTCCTGTGCAATCCTGCTCCAAGCCCTGAACCTTTCATAAATTAAGTGAAATATATTTCCAAATGCAGATCCTACGGTAATGTTGTAGCCACTTTGATCAAATGAAAAATACTTATTCAAATACCCTGGATAATATAGTTACAAAATAGATATTTTTTTAGGGTGGATTGGGTCTATCTCCAAAACCCTGGGAGGAGTTTGTGAGCTAACAAAGTCAGGAGCTACACCATTATATATTTTGATATTAAATAACAAATAATTTGAAGCCTAAAAGTCCTTTTCCTGCATATATTTGAAAAATTCATAGCGCTTTTATGTGCACTGTTTTTCTTTTTCTATGACTCGTTATTTTTTTGTCATTAGACTCACTTTGTTAATCAAGAAAATCACTATGTATGGATGTGCAATAAAACAAAATATGTATACTGCATCTGATTTTTTGTGCTCATTTATTGCTATAAAGTTATCCCATAAGTTCTGTCTGTATTTGAATTCTCTGAAATTTAATAGTTAATGTGAATGTCTAATGAACCCTAATAATATTTATATCTATTTTTATACTAAAGCTGAGTTAATTAACGTTTTAATTAGAAAGGGATAGCAATACCTGTGGTACGACAGCATAAATTCTTTGGAATCATCTTTGACTCAAAATTATCATTTATTCCTCACATAAAACAATTAATAATAAAATGCAATGAAGCCATCGAATTGATTAAAGCAGTGGCACATACAGACTGGGGTGCATACAAATATACACTGTTAAAATTATACCGAACACTAGTACGATCCAAAGTGGTCTATGGGTGCTTCATCTATGGATAACGTACCTAAACATTAGAAACTATTCACCACCAAGGGCACTGGCACTAGGAGCTTTCCAAATGTCTCCAATAGAAAGTATTCATGTAGAATGCGTATTAAGTTTCTCTAAACCTAAGAAGACAGAAACTAGCCGTACAATATTATATAAAGCTAAAATCATGCCCACTAAACCCAGCATATGATATCATACTTAAACCAAATTACAAAGAACTGTACTTAGAGAAAAGAAAATGCAATAAAACTTATTGGCCTCTAAATCGAATCAATAATTAAAGTAACTAACATCCCATTTAAGAATATACATACTTACCTGGCACAGCCGAAGTAGGCTTTGTTCATACTAAGTCGAGGATAGGTCCTCAACAGTCAGTCCGACAGAGTTTGGGTTATTTTTGCGTAGGTGATTACCTTGCATTTGTCGGTGTATGGCTTTGTACAGTTCTAGGAGGTCCACTCTCCCAGGCTTTACCTTCTCTCTTTGAGAAGGGGTTAGTTTATTGTTAATCGCCTGAAACACCCCTACTGGGGAATGCCGACGGGGCTGCTCAGGCATCTTTTGACGGCCAGAGTACACACACCTCTTGTGCGCTGACTTTTCAATCCCCACCACGGTAGGGGGGGGAGAAGTAAATACATACATGATACTATCACACCGACAATACCACCATGGGAAATAAAACAAAACAAATGTAGACCTGGAAATGAATAAACTCAATAAAACTACCACATTCTCTCATTTTTTAGGAAAAACTAAATAAAATCCTTGATTTTTTTTTTCCAAACAAACCGCTATATTTACAGAGTGATATAATGATAAGGAAACAACAGGATATGCAGCTGTACTTAAGAACCAAACTACCCAACATCTATTTTTCAGTTCAGAATCAAATGCCATAGAATTAGCACTTGGTATCATCTTGCAAAGTAAAAGGAAAAATGTTATCACTTTTTCTGACTCCTTATCAGTATCAAAAGCATTGAAAAATAGAAAATTGGATAACTCACTGATCATTAAACTATTATGAAGAATAACATCGTTACTGGATATCAAATATATTATATTTTGTTGGATCCCAAGTCATATAGAAATTTGAGGAAATAAGGCCGACACAGCAGCCAACACTGCCTCAAAAGAACCCCTCACCAACAAATTTCAAGTTCTATACACAGACGTCAAGATATATACGCAAGAAATGGCAGTTTAGAGGGAGAGGTAACGCCTCCAATAAATTGTTGACAATACAACTTGATCTAGAAAAATGGAGATAGGGCGGTAGGAAGTCACAAAGGGAGGT
>OY744522.1:152665487-152735487 GCA_963556195.1 Sepiola atlantica | reverse complement strand
CACTTCCTCCTTGGCTTGACTAATCAGTTGCTTTCTTTTAGGCGAATCTCGGATAGCTAGCATAATTATATAAACACCTGACCGCCATCTACCCGTCCCCTTTTTCTTCTGTGGCATGAGACTAGACTTCTCTCTTTCCTTCTTTGGCACTGCTAAACACACGCCCCTCCCTGGGACGCAACATACATTTTCCCGGGCCTTTGACGCTGGTTCAACAAGACACCAAAGTGGCTACTGCCTCAACACGTGGACTTGATAAACACACATACACATAATTGCTTACATGGGAACTGACTTTCTCACCGGTGTACAGACACACATACTTGCATACACATATAGACGTCTCCTGACACTGTAGCCGGTGTACAAACATTCAACAATATGAACAATTGTCTTTTCCCTACTGGGGAATTATAATCACGGGAAATTCCTGGCGTTTGTCTTCGTCCATACTTATGGACATTCTAACCTCTTTCTCTTTTGTTCACGTACTAACGAGGAACACTCAATAAAGTTGTTATTAAATGTTCGAATGAGAGTTTGTTACTTTTATCCTACGAATCACGCAATGTGACCGGATCACTGTAGGGTTTCTCACACCCCATTGGCCGATTACATTATAAAATTCGAATAAAATCAGAAAGCAAATTCAACGGTCAACTATAGTGAACCATGTGTTCACTCCACAAGAAATTAAAGATTTAAAAGGGAGTTTTACTTCCATTTTACCAAAGCTAATGGAAGACGAAGTCCACTTTGCAGTTTTTTTTCTTCGTGTTAAAGACCGTATTTCTTTTTTTTATTATTATTTTAATTAATTATGACCATAAATTAGGAATAGTGGCGTGTAAGAAAGAGTTATTTCTCTCAGTTCGGTTACTTTTTATCCAAGAGCGCCAAATATTTTTCGTTGTTCAGCGTTGGTTTTAAATTTTAACATTACACCTAGTTCTTAATCAGACCCGAATAAGTAAATTTAGTCATTTTAGCTAATTTAAGATGCGTTTAAGCATTTCTAAAAATGCTTTTTTTTTACGTCGGTCGAACACGTTTACGTTATTTTTAGATGTGTTCAATAATGAAATAATTGTGTCCAGTGCTACAGCTCATCAAAAGTGCATGCATAGTACATAGGTTAATATACAATTGTCAGAGAAATGAACAATGTAATGAGTCCTGATATACATGTGTGCATGTGTATGAAGCGGGCACATCAGGCGTAGTTTTGGCAAATTTCAGGAAGCATTAGTGTTCTAAAGGATGCAGTGTCTCAGCAGCCAATAACTGATGCAGGCAGTTTGTTTCATGCTTCAGCAATTTTGAGTGTGAAAAATTGTTTCCGAAAGCAATAGAAGCTGTGCTGTTTTCTGACTTTGGAAGCGTGCCGACGTGTATTAGACACATGCAGATAAAGATAGAAAAACGATGCTCAACGTGTTGTTTGCGAGATATAGGTGTTTTGTAGATGTTTACTAAGTCAGTTGTTAAAGTTGCAGTTTCAATGAACACAAGCCAGGGAAGCAACGCGTTCAGGGGAAGCGTCACGTTATAATATGCTTTATAAGAGGCTGTGACCGTTCGGTAGTCTGTCACGCTCACGTCTGAAATAGCATTTTTGGATTGATCCAAAGGCCAGGTAGCTCCCATGTGAGAGTAGGGTATAGTTTATTAGTTGATCTATTCAAGTGACGAGACAGGTAGATATTACGAATAGAAATATAGCCAGTTGCAGTCTAAAATAAGGGGGGGGGGTGGGGGGCGTGTCATGATGTAGTCAGGTTAAATAAGGGGCGTTTAGATCCTTGTGAAGATATTAGTCGGAAGCAACCTTTAGCAAAGGAAAATGGATCCATTTTAAATAAATAGAATATATAGTTGAAATGTAATTGTCGTTGTTTCTAATTCTTCCACGTGTCTGATCGAAAGTTCTAGTGACAGAATCTCGAGACTTCACTGTAGCAGTTACATTTTGATAGACTATTTTCTTGCTATGTAAGCTAATGTTTCTATGAAAACATTTTGCTTAAGATGTACTCCGCTGGACTACTTATACATTTTGATAGACTATTTTCTTGATATGTAAGCTAATGTTTCTATGAAAACACTTTGCTTAGGATGTACTCCGCTGGACTACTAATACATTTTGACCCCGTTTCTAAACAAGTTGGATTGAATACGTCAACCAAAGCAGTTGGACTTAAGATGTCAACCCAAGCAGACGCAACACCATCAACTCAAAGGATGCAGAGGACTGACCAAAGAACGTAAACGCGTTTTGCGATGCTAATTTTCATGTACTGTTACCCAAAGAAAAAAGAAGTGAAACCAAATTTTCAGTTCAGTATATAGGACAAAATAGAGGGTAGAGGTTTGGAAGAAAGAATTACTGTTTACTTCTATGGAATAGTGGCTAGTTTGGATGACTTATCTTTCGTAGGATAGTTCTTGGCAGTAAGTTATCAATGTTTGGAGGTCAAGACAGACTTAGCGCCCATTATTCGGTTGTGGAATAATGGCCGTCCAATGTATGCCAGACGTTGACGAAAGCCTTTATCAGTTTTGGGTCCTGAGAGCAAAAACTTGACACATGACAGCAGCTTCGAGGCTCACGAAGAAAGATGATGTTAGATTATATTTCCCACCTTACACAGGTTAACTACAGAGCTGATTGGCCAGTTAATAGCCAATTAGACTGTTTTCAATGAGTGAAAATTCCAGCTTCTCTAAAAGGGATAGATTGGGACAAAACTGCGTCTAGAAGGATTACTCTTCCTCTGACCGAAGACAGAACAAGTATGAAGGACAAATGAGATAAACTATATATATATATATATATATATATATATATATATATATATATATATATATATATATATATATATAAATCAAACTATAAAGATAACTATTTTATCTTTATCTTAGATGTTGATAAGAGGATGCCTGATATATATTAATGCTTTTTTTATTATGTCTTTTTTCTTTTTTTACACACACACACACACACACATACACACACACACACACACACATATATATATATAATTCATCTTGTGACACTAATTCTGGCATCCCAGAATTTAAATTGTAAACGTTCTTCTGAAACTACATCGGTTTGTTGTTTTGACGTTTAGTGATTTCACATACGGCGTTCTCGGATGCTTTTGAAATTCTTTCTTTTTTCTCCAGCTTTTTCTTCATTTTTTTGTCACCTGGAGATTTCGACGAAGAATTGGTATGGTACATTCATTCATTATTCTTTTGATTTTGACACAAAAAAGATTATTAGGAAAATAAAAAAAAATAAAAAAAGAGTATAATCAAACATGTGAACATTTGAAAATGTCCAGTTTTTCATAACTGTTTCATATTGATTCACTTTTGATCAGGGAATAATTTTTTGATAAAGAGCAGAGGATTGATTGAGATATTAAAGTTTAAATTATAATAACGTCTATAATTTATATGCTTTTATGTCTTCTATTCGGCTATCATTTATTTGTTAAATGTGAAGAAATTCATTATTTTTAGCTGCGAAACACACTTTATATATACTATCAAAACCCGTGCTCAAGCGTTGCACAGGAAAATTTAAGAACCCAAGAAACTTTTGTTCCCATCTCTGAACTCAATATAGGTATTTTCAATCGAAATTTTTACTATCCATAAATATTCATTATTGTGTTCTTTAATTATTAAATTTTAAAATAATAATGAACATTTAGACCTTCGTATTATTAAATAATTAAGAAAGAGCATCCTCATGTTATATATACCTCCCATCCGAGGGGAGGTCAGATATCTCGCAAGTCATAATCAAACAAAATACATGGGAGTTCATACACATACCTTGTTATCAATGCAAATAGCAAGCCACAACAGCACAACCAAATCCCCCTTGTGACCGCTCCTCCCATGACTGAGGCATTTCACCAACGATCATCTCCATGGGGAGTGCGTTCTTCCCTGTAATTAAAGTCTCACAGCAACCAAAGAAAATAAGAATATTCTTGAATTTGAAGAAAGGACCATTTATTTAGATATTGATATCGCTTTCTCTTCTGCCAGCGGCGGAGGACGTTCTGTGCTAAATACATCTGGGAGCTTTAGCCCCTTAATTTATCTTCGATCTTAAGTCATTATTTACACGTGCTGTTCGCTCCAAAAGCCTCCCTCTCTCTCTCTCTTTGAGCCATGTGACATCATTTCCGCTTCTGGTTGCGCAAATTTGAGTAACATTTGAGTGCATACCCATCGATCAGATGATCCCGGTTTTCTGTGTAGGTGTCAACGTTGGCCCACAAATCCAAATCAGCAGTTGAATACTAGCAAACGTACTTTTTACTATTTAACACTCACAGCAACGCACATACGTAGAGGAGAGGAAGTTTTGTGTTTTAAATTTTATTTCCGAGTTAAAAAAAAAATAATAGTGTCTAGACACACACACACACACACACACACACACACACACACACACACACACACACACACACACACACACACACACACACACACACACACACACACACACACACACCGTAAATAAATGTCGTGAGAGTGGCAAATTTTCTTCTGTTCCATTCCTTTGTGTGTTCTACACCAAACCTTTCCCGACTTCGCATGCAACCGCTGAGCTTTGCTGATTTCTTTGTCGGGGTTATAAACTTGCGGTCTTGCAAGGTAACAAATAAATAGCTACGACTAACGAAGGCGACCTTATGCAGACCAGAAACTCGCTTAACAACAACAAGAACAAGAACAACAACAGCAGCAGGATTGTGCCTGCTGTCCACTAAGAAAATAAGAATGTGAAGAATATCTAACAAATCTATGTAAAATAAATATAAAACTTACCATAAGATGAAGTGACTTACTAAGTGGATGATTGACCTCGAAGGCCAAACATGAAATTAAATACAAAGACAAGTTTTTCACCTAGATGTAAAAGTAACGTATAAAAAGAAAAAGTGTAATTTTTATGTTGTTAAATTTGTTATAGTTTTTGTATATAAGCAGGTTATTGTCATGTCGATGTGTGATACATCTAAAGTTAGCCGACGCACGTTGTAATACTAAAAGATTGCGATAATCAGATTAATTCTGTATTTCCTTACGGTGTCATGGGTTGCGGTAAACGTAGTTGTAACTGAGAGAGAGAGAGAGTTATCTCCTCGGACCCCGTATTTTTGAACCAAATATTTCTAAAATTATAACTAATTCTTTTTATTTCGAAATTGTCATTTTAGTATCTTTAATCGACAGATGCGCATTCAACATCCGGTTTTGTGTGTGGAAGAGCGAAAGGACCATAATGCAGAATATCGTCTGAAACACGATTTAAAAATTTGATGAATGCACCTTTGAGGGCAATAAATAATCGACCAATAGTAAACAATAAAACTAATGAGAAAAACACAAACTGATTTATAAATGTCGCGATTTGAAATAATTTCGTAAATTTCTCCACTCCATCGAAACCATCTCAATGTTTATTTCACAGATCATATATTACACATATATTCCAAACATATTCATCATTAGAAAGAAAGTCTAACACTTGTATTACAGTTGACAATTATGAAAGACAAGCAAGGTAAATTATACAAACCAATTAAAGATATTTAGTTATTACTTTCCCTTTAAGATAGAAACATTTATTACCGGAAAAAAAAATCGGCTAATAGTTATAATTACGACATAAGCTAATTTGGGTTGGTTTGACGACGTTGATAATGATAATGGCTCAGCATTTAACAAGTGCTAAATTAACTTTATTTCTTGTTTAAACGGATCCTGGATGTACCAAGACCCACGATGAAAATTAAAACCTAATTCGAGTTGAAACGGACAAAAACGTATGTTATGCATGGAAGAGTTACAAAATGGGCAACGAACACTTCCAAATTTACAGATGTATTAAAGATATTTTGTGTGAGAAGATTGTTCGGATTTGTATTGAAAAGTTAAATGTTCTCATTTATAAAATGTTCGAAGTGAGAAAAAAGACACGAGAGTATGCATTTGTTAAAACTTGTTCAAACTTTAATTTTGTATGTGTGTGTTTACCATTTCTGGTTAGACTGTAGTTATAGAGAGCGCTAAGGTAGCGTTCTCGGGTGCATTATATCTCTTTGTTAGTCGCTTCTTGTTGTCATCTCACACGGATGCGTGGGTGCGTTAGTCAGGAAACTGTTTTTTGATAGTGAGCGCTTGTTTATATTGAAATCATCATCACATAAACTCGCAAAGAGAATCCGTTTCAAACGAGCGGGAATCATTCTCACTGGTTGAAAACTGTGAAGATCTCACCTGATTTTTTTTATTTCGTGACCGCCTGTTGCGTTTGTGCGAACTTCAAAGTAAGCCATTGATTTGTGTGCATCTCCTTCACACTCAGTACAGCCAGAAGAAAACAGGTGAAAGGAAGAGGAAAGCGTATGCTAAACGAAAGGAGAAAGAAAAAGGGTAGCTTATGCAAGCTAGTAAGCTTTCTTACGTTCGTTTGTACCGCGTAGCCTACTTAAACCCACCCCATCCTCCACAACAAGCGGAGCTAACAGAACACAAGTTATTTCCCAACGGTATTAGTGTCTGACAGAACATAACAGATCCGATAGAAATTGCACTCGTTAGAGTCTATTACATAGTACCCAACGGCATCCATTTAACCTATAACGCACCACCAATAATTTTTTAAAAGCGCAAGAAAAGGCTGCGCTATAGGATAAACCTATTTAAACCACTTTTGAAAACATATTTCTTTTTAAAACAGTGTGACTCGACAATTTAGTCTGATGTTTCGTTTGTATGTTTTCGTTTATTTCATGTCGAGATGCAAAACATTGCAAATAATTTATCAGAAATGATTTCTTCAAGTTGTTATAGTTAACTTAAATCAGATTTCTTTTAGTTTCAGCCTGCACATGAATATTACCATACCGGATGTGAACACACCGAGGACAAGGTAAAAAAAGAAAGAAAAGTCTCTGCGCAAAGGCATCGCACATCTCTCCCGATTCCAACCATTATTAATGGATCAGAAGTAATCCCCTCAGCATCTAATACAGCCAAACTTTTTACAAAGAACTTTGCATCAAATTCTACACTCTGCGATCAGGGCCGCCTACTTCTAGAATTTCCCTTATGACTGAAAATACTTGAAACGACATCCATATATCTATCCGGAATTCTGCCAAACTTATCAAAAACCTTGATGCCAGCAAGGCAACTGGTACTGACAACGTTCTAGTTAATGTGTTTAAGTGTTCATATCCTTCCAAAGCTATTCGAATGTTGCGTGAAGGAAAATACCTTACATCCCGTTGCAAAACTTTGTCGGTCTGCTTAGTATTTACAAACACTGTAAATCAGTCTTCTGCATCTTAGTAAACCCCCATCAGTCGCCTGTGCGTTATGAGTAAGGTGTTTAAATATGTGATAAATCACGAAGTTGTCAATCACCTCAGCAAAATCATTCTACTTAGGGACAAACAATACACATTTCCTACTGCCAGATCAGCTGCTGACATGCTAACTGTAATATCGCACAGAATCAGTACATCTATTGATGGGGGCTTCGTTTCTATAGCGATAGCTCGACTTATCAAAATGTCTTTGATAGTGTTTGGCACAAAGGGTTGCTTCACTAGCTTTCTAGTTATGGAATATCTGAAATTGTCTTCTCAATCATCGAATCATTTCTCTCTGATAGGTCTATAAAAGTAGTTGTTCATAGACAGAGTTCTGATGCACATAGTATCAACGTTGGCGTGTCTCAAGGATCCATTTTGAGTCTCACCCTCTTCCTGATCTTCGCCAATGATCTTCCAAATCATATTTCGAGATAATTTGTTGACATCTATGCAGACGACACACCTGTCTATTGCAGCACTTCGAAGAGCATTGATGATCAATATCTTGCTGATTCTTTCTCTTCCGAGCTGAAGCACGTTGTGCAATGGGGGAAAGTGGCTTGTTACTTTTAACACCTCTAAACAAAGCTTCTGTCTTTTCACCACTAACGCCCTGATCCTCGTTTTGTCTCAGTTGAAATAAATGCCTCTCTCCCCAGAGAAGCCCTGGCTTTGATAAGCTCATAGGATTGACTTTTATTACAAACCTGAAATGGAAGACTTACATTAAATCTATCGGTAAGGTCGTTGGAAAAATGTTTGGGCATTCTACCGCTCAAAAAAGCACCTGGCGCTGGATTAAATCCTTTACCTGTATAAGAATCAAATACGTCATAAGATGGAGTGCAAAATCGACTTCAAAATTTAGTGAAGGATGATCTCTTTTATTCTCTTTCGTTCAGAAGAGACATTGTTAGTCTTTCTCTACTCCATCGTTATTTATACAGCAATTGCTAAACTGAGCTCCAATCCCTGCCCCCCCCACCGTAAAACATTCATAGCAAGAACAAGTCTAGCTACCACCACTGCAAATAACTTTCATTTTTTCCTTCGTGTATCAAAAACCAAACGGAACTTCCATGAACAGAGTTTCTTTCCAAGAACTTCCTATCTGCCTTCCTGCTGACTACAACATTGCCGCCCCCAAGTTCAATGTCAACAACTAATCAAATTCCGCCCATTCCATCCATCGTTTCCAATCCTCTCATAGTATTTTTCATCATCCAACTGGCAATCTCATTAAATATTATCCTCGAGTGGCTTTTAGCCTTAGTAAGTGGTAACTTATGAGTATAAAAACATGAATAGCTATTGAAAATTGTAATTAAAGAACCAACGACGAATGTCGTCTCAAAGAAAAGGGACCGAACGACAACTGCTGAGTCGGTGATCCGATTTTTTCTTAGAAGTAGGACTCTTTTGCGATCAACACCAATTTGCCAGCCACGACCTCAAAACACAGCTTAAGATGGTTCCTATGCCTGTCGACATAAAACGACGCCAATACGCACTCGTCCAACTACCTTACTCATCCTCCCACCATCGACCGGTCTTCAACTTTACTCTTTTACAAGCATTCGTTCACTTACCAGTTAACAGACTGACTGGTGCCTCTACAGTCATCAAGAGACACTGTATGTTGTATCTATTTTAATACAATTCAATTATTTAAAAAAGTAAATCGCACTTCTTTTTACTTTGTTTTATTGGCAACTGGTTATTGCCATTCTTTGCTTTCTTGTAACCATACGTAGTATATAACATAGTTCAATTTTATCCATAGTTGGACGGAAGAGGTGTTCATATCTTTCACAACGCAACAAACAGAAGAAAAGAAACGGAATTGAACCCGGCATAGCCAATTCCATAATCTGCTACGATACAATTAGCTTAATCACGCACCCCGCCATTTATTAGTTCATTTGTAAAACTATTTGTTTTTTTATTTTATTTCATTTTGCCTCGCAGATATAAATAAAAATATACAAAATTCGGCGTCCTTCGGGAATGTAAATCTAATCTTAAGAATGAAGAGTTTTTGAATGAGCAATTCCAAGATGTCTGCGGAAACAGTAAAAAAAGGACTGATACATATAAGCTAGACCTACGGACAGATGTGATTTGTTACAACGAACATAGCCTTCTTTCTTCCGTCCTGGGGCCTCCACCATGTTCAGCCCGACCCCACCCAGACTTTTCAAAAGCAACTTAAGTCTTTTGGGATGGAAACACATTCCTTGCTGGATAATGTATCGCGTTTACTATCGTTTTGACTCTGACCAAGCGAGATCTCTTTCCCCATTCCCGTGACCCATACGAGTGTTTACGGACCAAAGGCAGGAAATAAATGGACACTCATTATTTTAAGAGGTCACATGTCACCTAAGACTTTGTGGCTGATTGTTTGTACTTTAGGGTGTATATATTTGTTTCCTCTTTTAGAAGGGGTAAACTGTTTATACATACGTGCATATATACGTATATACTAATGTAATGTACTATATATATATATATATATATATATATATATATATATATATATATAATGGCTGTAATATATGTAATGCAATATATATATATATATATGTATATATATATATATATATATATATATATATATATATATATATATATATATATATGTATATATGAATTTTCACGAAGGTCTTCCGCTCCCTTTTTACCTCATTTGCATAAAACTAAATTAAACTAAATATAGGCCACATTTGATCGTCTTACACTTAGAAGCTATGTTCCAAAATTCTATAATGATCGGTTAATTAGTTTCGGAGAGAATCTTGTACATACAAATATATAAAAAAACAAACATACCTAACTTATAAAGTTTTTCCCACCTATCCTAATTATATTAACACTAAGACGGGTTATGCTTATTTAATCCTATGCTACAAAATAACATTTTGTAATACCGTATATATAGTAATCAGCAAACACCTATAAACAGCTTTAGGTATTCCTAATTTGCATATTTATTTTTTAAACAGTTCCTAATAAATGAATATTCTGTAATATACATTTGTAATTTGCATTGTCATATTTTCTCATATATACGCAATAGTTTTGTCGATGTTGCTGGGATGCGGTTAACAGCCAAAAGGCCAAGGAATAATCAACATAATTGTTTTATGGCTCGGCATTTTTAAATGAATGAAAATAAAAACTGATTGAATCTATCATTGCATTATTTTTTTTAATAGAGGTGAGTAGTGTACTATCGGTTCTATTGTCATAAGACCGTCCTCCCAGGAATTACACCCTCCTTCTTTAAAGGGTAGGCGTAATCCTCCCAGGTATTACATCCTCTTTTGAGGGAGAAGGTAATGTAGTATCTGTTCCATTTCAATGAGGCAATCTTCCCAGGAATTACCTTCTCCTTTTTTTATGGAGAGCGGGGATAGTGTAGTATCGTTTCTGTTTCCATGATAACATACTCGCAAGTATTATCTTCTCCATTTTATGGGGAAGGGGGATTCTCCCAGCTATCACCTCCTCTATTATTGGGAGTGTATTTTAGTATCTGTTCTGTTGTCATGATATCGTCATACCAGGCATTACCTTTTCCTTAGGAGGTAGTGTAGTATATGTTTCGGTCATCATGATTCAATCCTCCCAGGCATTACCACCTCCTTTTTGGTGGAGGGAAAGAATCATCACAGGCTTTATTTCCTCCTTTGGAGGATAATGTAATATATAGATCCTTTTTCTTTAATATTAATTAAGACATTTTTCTGTCTTCTAAATGAATAAATGTGAAAGTTTTTTTCATTTATCCAAACTATATTCATATCAAAACACCTCAACTCTACCCAATTCAATTATACACTAAGATATTTTCACATACCGTATATATACTCACAGAAAACCTGACCAAACACTATCAAGGCTATAAATTATTTGCATATTTATTTTTTAAACATTGTCTAATAAATTTATATTCGGTACAATTCACTTATAATTTTATTCTCCTATTTTATTATATATACAAAAAAACTTTCTTAATATCAATATCTTAATTATTATCCGTAGTAATACTATTTAAGCGATTTAATGAATTAAGTTTCAAATTCAAAATCATAACTTCCGTTTCATTATTTGTTGTTTTTTCGGTTACGTTCTCTCACTCGTATATTTGCACATCGCAACAACCTCGATAACTTTCGAATAATTACATTTTTAAAATAAAGTTCGCATTAAACGCAATAATTAAGAAAGTGTTTCTGTTAATAATTAAATACATGCGTTTATTATTTAAAAAATAATTTGTTGTTGTTGTTGCTCCTACTCCTATTTACTTCCTTCCACCAGAGCAGAGTTAGGCACAATTGTCAATATTTAACGCGGAGAAAATCCAGCTTCCCCAAAAGGATTGGAACAAAAACGTCAATTACCTCGGTCTAGAAGATTTTCTCCTTCACTGACCGAGGACATAAAAACTAAGTGCAGATTCAGGACAGATACCACATTTTGCTCCTACCAAAAGGCCAAGGAGTCAACATATTGGTAGTGATTATTATTATGATGATGACGATGATAAATTTAACATTTGTCATAGAAAAGAAAAAACCTCCTCTAATCTTTCTAAATTACAAAAAATAGATTATTTTTCTTTAATATTAAGCAAGACATTTTCCGTGTTTTTCATAAATAAAGGCGAAATGTACGAAGTACCCATTTCAAATTACTCAGTAATATAAAATTGGTTTATTTCACCAATCGACCTTCAACCCTTATGTTTGATTCATTTCATTATATAACGAGTTTTTAATGGGGAATTCATTTTCATTTTTATGCTGAGACAAAATAGAATTCCTCGACTTTGAATATCTTAATGACCATATAAATTCACATTTTTGTTGTTTTTTTCCTGAAATATAAAATTTGACTACGTTCATGCACAGTAAATTTTCTCAACATTAGAATATATCAAATAACACTACAACAATCATCATTTTGTTTTTTCCCCCAAATGACTAAAATGTCAATTGAAATGTTTTTCTTTATTTTCTGTAAAGAAGACTGTAGCCTCAGTAATTGTTGCATTAGTTTTTGCTAGTATAGAGGAAAAAAATATGCTTATATTTTTGACAAGGGTGTATATCACCGAAAGTACTCAAGTTTTTAAAGTAAATAAATAATTTATTTTAAAAAAACATAAATAAATGTGTGGTCCAGGTTTTCAAAATATTTTTTCAAAATATTCTCCTTATTATTGCCATTTCATCAACGCTTCCAAGTGTGACTTTTCATTCTACCTTATTCACGTAATCGCGTGCTACACACAGCGGCATATCAACATTAATCGTCGATAACATCAAAACGAATTTCAACTTGACTGCGATAAATATGTCTCAATCATGAAGGATTAAACGAAAAAAGAAGAGGAAAAATATGCTTATACTTTTGACAAGGGTGTATACCACCGAAAGTACTCAAGTTTTTAAAGTAAATAAATAATTTATTTAAAAAAACATAAATAAATGCGTTATCCAGGTTTTCAAAATATTTTTTCAAAATATTCTCCTTATATATATATATATATATATATATATATATATATATATATATATATATATATATATATATATATATATATATATATATATATAAGGCTATTACAATGCGAGAAATGGAAAAAAATGGTGTTGAAGAATACGACAAACCAAGTATTCTTCAACGCCATTTTCTCCATTTCTCGCATTGTAATAGCTTTCTAACACACCTTATACACATACCACAAACAATGCTTCAAGCAAACTACCTTTCCTTATCATATATATATATATATATATATATATATATATATATATATATATATATATATATATATATATATATACCAGTTGTCCCTACCTGGCGTTTCTAGGGAGTGTTTTTCTTTCAATTATGTCTTCATCTTTTTATTTTACCACTTTTTTCTCTGTTTAAAAATGATTTGAGAGGTTAATTTGACTTTTACGGTAACATTTAAATCATTAATCAAACCAAATTATTATTATTATTATTATTATTATTATTATTATTATTATTATTATTATTATTATTATTATTATTATTGTTGTTTGCCTTAATGCATCACTGCTTATCAAGGCCCAAAGGCCACTGGAGGATAAGGGGCAATGAGTTTGTCAGCTGAACGGTGAGACAAACACATTGAGGATTTGAGACGATAGTTCAAATTGGCCAGAATTTGATTATTTAAGAGGATGACTCAACAAGAATTTAGCGCGTTAAGTCTCAATGATTTATAACAAAAATAAATCGGTACTCGCTGAAGTACCCGTTTTATACCCAACATTAGTAGTTAATAACATCTATTAAATATTTTTCATCCGTATTTAATAAAAGAAAAGAAAAGAAAAGAAAGATTAAGTTTCATGATGCTGATCATTATCGGCCAGGAAATAATTTTAACGCTATAGCAAAAAAACAAAAACAAAAAACAAAACAATTGTCTGGTGTGAGATTCGAACCCTAGAAGATAGCATAAAATATTGAAAATTAATGCGAAACAAAAATTAACTATATGTTTTACCTCTCCGCATAGATCTAAAGCAGTTTGATTGTCTAAAATAAAGAAAGAAACATAAAGAAATATAAATATAAAATAAAAAAGTCTTATTAAAGTAAAGATATATTAGTGAACATCTATCAACTATTTTTGATTTTTAAAACATATAAATGTTTTCTCTTTAAAGTAAACAATACATCAAATACGTATGATTATTTAAGGTGAAAAAAGATAAACGATTCGCAAGTAAAGAGTTTCAAAACCAATAAGAACGCTTGTCCTTATTTTGATACTTTACCTTGAATCATTTATTTTTCTAACTGGTAGCGAAAAGGTTCCGATCATTATAAGTATGATGTTCGATCAGCTAATAGTAGAACGTATCAAACTAGAAAATGAATGCTAAAAGTGTAGGAACATTACCCCGCCTAATAAACCGGTATTGTCCAAGCCTTCGGGTCTGGATTTACGCCGGTCTATCGGTTGCCCGTCCTGTGCAGTTCTAGGAGGTGCACCCTCCCAGGCTTTGCCTTATCACCCTTTGAGAGGGGGTTAGTTTATTGCTAATCGCCTGAGACGACCCTACCGGGGAATGCCGACGGAGCTGCCCAGGCAATTTTTAAAAAGCCAGAGTGCTCAAATTCTCGAGCGCTTTTTTTCCAACTTTCCCGACCTTGTGTCACATCTTACCTTGTGGGGGGAAGATAAATAGAATTAGTTTCTAATTTAATTTTACGTACATTCAATTTTGAATAATGGATTAAAAAAAAAAGGTTCAAGAACTTGTGACATCGATAAGGACATAGGATCGAAGGTGTTGATTCCAAAAAATGCGGTTTTGCGCTAAGATCAATCGTTTAACTGTGTTGCCGCGACACACATACACACAACTTTGCTTTTATATATACAGATTTTAAATTTCGTTTTTGTTCATGCTACGCAAAATTCTATTAAAAAATAAGTTGGTTAAAGGAAAAAGAAACAAAAATGAAAGTACGGATAAATAACTACTATGTTAAATTATTATTTTTTATTTCGATAGCCATTTTTAAATCTTTTTAAATGGCATACATGATTTCGTTATTTATTTAACACGTAATTTTATAGAGTAGATAACAACTTTCTTATCAACAATGCAATAGTTGGGCCGTATGCATTCTCTCTCCCTCTCTCTCCATCTTTATGTAGTAGTGTTTTTTTAAAACTCGCTTTATTTCAATACGTTATGCTTTTACTATTTAGATAATCATGTTTTTATTTTTAAATGGCATAAATTTGCTTTTTTGAACATCTAAACTTATAAATGGCTAGTGGACCCGAGTCCCGGCGTTGCCCGAGAAAGTAATTGAAATAAATAAATAATCATTTAAAGGAACGTGGAAAGAATTTTACGTTTTAAAATTGTTATATTACACTAACACATTCATAAAAGCATTCATCTCAAAATTTAGTGTCCCATTCGAATAATGCAAGAACAGTGTGGTCTTTCTACCAATACTACGTTTGTAAATCTATCTCTATCTATTCCGTTTCTGAACTTTTAAACGAGAAATATACATTCTAGCGATTGATTGCTTGTTTGCACATTGGATGTTTCAGATGATGAGAAAAAGTGTGAATAAGACGAGAAGTGGCGTGAAGAGTGAACTACAGGGAGAGAAAGAGGTGGAATGAAGAGAAGAGAAGAGAGAGAGAGAGAGAGAGAGAGTTATAGTCGTATCAGTAGCTTAAAAAATGACGCAAATAAAGAAGAAAAGAAGGTGTAGCAGTAGCAGCAGCAAAAAGTCGAAAGTAGTAGTAATAAGTGAAGGACAGTAAAATTATTATGTAAATAAATAAATGACGTAAATAAAGAAGAAAATGAAAATACTAAAGTATTTGTATTAGTAGCAGCTTTAGAGAAATAGTAAGAGAATGATGTAAATAAATAAATGACGTAAATAAAGAAGAAAGGGAAAATTTTATATATATATATTCATCTTTCTCTCTTTCTCTCTCTCTCTCTCTCTCTCTCTCTCTCTCTCTATATATATATATATATATATTTATGTCTCTCTATGTATGAATTTTATATAAAAATTGAACAATTAATTCAAAAACGCTTAAGAGCGAATTATTCTCTGAAAACAACAAAAACACACTGATAATGAAAGTATCATTAGACTATGTTCATTTCTTTTTGAAGGCTGCTTTTGCAATTAACTATTCAAATAACTGAGTTTTCTCCGAAAATATTGTACCGTGATAGTTGTGTCCATTCGAGTCTTGTTTTGCTTCAGCAAGTATTTACCTACGAAAGTGTATAACTATTTATTGATTGTGATGACAACATCTAACCGTTTGTATTCCTTCAAGCGATTTAAAACTGTTTGTGAAAGTTTAATGTTCAAGTGACTGATTTCCCCCCTGCAAAATTACACTTCTGTGTGTTTTTGCCGCATCAAATACTTACCAACGAAAGTATGTGGTTGTATGCTTTAATTCTAAAACTAAAAAAAAAACCTGTTAATTACTAATAAGGGGTATATTTATTCTATAAGTTTTATACCAACCTGAATAAACGCGTGTCTTGTCTGAAGCTTGATTTAAATACGTTTTAAATATTTGTTTCTTTCTCTCTCTCTTTCCACACACACACACACACACACACACACACACACACACACACACACACATATATATATATATATATATATATATATATATATATATATATGTATATATATTTAGGCAAATGTTATTAAATAAGATAGAGTTTTTTGTTTGATGAGACATTATTTTTCCAATTTCTCGAAGAGTCCATTTAGTATTTTTGTCAAATTGATGTATTTAAGTTTCTTGTCCCATTTGTGTTTCGGGGAGTATTTAAAAAAAAATTACCTTAACTCCAGGAGGTTGGACACAAGGTCAGGTGTGGGTTTTGATGAAAGTGTTTCTGTGGAACGAACTGGATTCGAACCCAGTCCGCGTCGTTAACCACTTAACCACCGTGCCATCCCCTTTTTCGCGATTAATCAAATAATCATCAGGCAGGGTAAGTCTTGGTGAATTTGCAACTATGTTTTTTACCGTTGTTTTTTTTTACCAGCTAGTAATTTACGACTTTAAAATGAGCATCACTTAAAATTAATCCTAAAATACTTACAAACTTATTATTAACCTGCACAACTAAAGGTCACGTCTATGACCATAAAGGAAGCATTTGTACCCAAATCGATGGCGTTTCTATGGGATCGGTTCTATCAATCTTGTGCAACTTTTATATGGCCAACACACTCATTGATTCTAAAAACGATGCATTCATCACTCCTCTTTATAAAAAAACACTACCGGCATTAACTCATGTATCCTAAATTATAAAAGTGAATGTTCACATCGATATAAAATAGTAGTGATAAAAATCTATTAAACCACACAAAACAAATCTCTAAAACGAAACAAATATTTTCTACAAAAATATTTTCAAAATAACTCCGTACTTAAATTCACTTATGAGCTAAACGTATGCACTCATTGATTCTAACAACGATGCATTCATCACCCCTCTTTATAAAAAATCACTATCGGCATTAACTCATGTATTCTAAATTATGAAAGCGAATGTTCACATCGATATAAAATAGCAGTCATAAAAATCTATTAAACCACACAAAACAAATCTCTAAAACGAAACAAATATTTTTTAACGAATAAAAACATTAAGCAAGTTCTAATATGCAATCAATTTCCTAATTATATTGTTGATGAACAAACTAAATTAATTATTAATAATTTAGACCATATTAATAATAAGTAGTTTAATAGTTCTCACTATATTAATTTATTCTAATGTAACTAAATGCATCCGAATCTTACATTGAGTAAAATAGCTCTCAAAAATATAATACATGGATATATATATCCCTATTAACTATAATCATAAAATAAGATTCATTATTTATTATAAAAAATCAAAACATTATACCTTATAGTTAATAATAACTCCTTCCAGGCCACAGTAGAAAAAAACAATGTTATATAACTTTCAATGCACTTTGGGAGAATGCATCTCCGACAATAAAAAAAACAACAACACACTAATTGTTACATCGGTTTTACTACAATAACACTTTCCGTAGACATACCATGCATCGTTCGCACTCTAGCTCAATTTGTTAAGACCTAAAAAAACATGACTGCCTGTTTTCAATATAGACGCATTTAAGATAATAACACCAAAACAATACACAACGATACCATCATAAAAAGATTAAAATTTCTTGAAGCCATGTACATTTAAACTAGAAACATCACAGTTGACAACATTAATTATGAAACTAGTCACACAATTTTAAAGTGCCTAGCGTAGCAATTGCCATTAACAAATTCTTAGCCGTTAAACAACATCCTTTTGAATTTTGTATGCGAATTACACGTAATCACGTTCGCATGCAACATTTCATAACTAAAGACGCTCGTTTTAAAGTCGTAAATTACAAGCCGTTAAAAACCAAACTGCAGAAGACATACTTGTAAGCACACGAAGACTAACTCATCTAGTACCTCCTAAAAATGTGGGACGTCCAAGACAATATGTTACATTTGAAAATATTTATTTTTACTTTTGAATTTCTGAAAGTTCTTTCAGCGTCCGTCCATCTGAGACGTAGTTCGAAATACTTGCAAAATATCATCACCACTTACACCCTCACAACAACCACCACCACCACCAACAACAATAATAAAAAGCAACAAAAACAAAAACAATAACAAAAAAAAAAATGTTCTAATCGAATTTCAAATCTTTTCTCAAGCCTCAAAAATAGCCATTTTGTCGTTATCGTACCAAGTCGCAAGGGAAGATCTGACAGTCCCCTATCTTTGACAGGCTGGAGTAAGATTTCAAGGAACGGTTAACATAGTTCGCCGGTTAACTGCCCCCTGGGGTCTACGAGACCAGGGTTAAGCTCCACCCACTCTGTGTGCGTTTTTCACATGACTTTATCTTAACTCTGGTCAGAAAGTTTCCAAATTTTCGGCGTATTAATCAGATAGTTCGCGTCAGGTAGATAACCTTCTTTTTTTATCTTAGTCCGATGCAAGTGAAATATCAATAGATTTGGTTTCCTTCTCCAATGTTTGTTTTCTTTGATATGTCCATGAATCTCTATAAAAGACCTCATCGGTAAATAGGAACAAAGTGTTCTGAATTCCCCACATTAAAAACCGACCTTGTGTCTAATCCTGCCCTCGTAGGGAGGCAAGTAAATGGGGCCTCAATCGGTCGGTTCTTCTGTTGAGCTGCCACGTTTAAGTTTGGATTATCATTCTCATCGCTAAACGCGCAGATTGAATGGCTAAACTTTATTTTGCCGACATAAATTATTTCAAAGGAAATACAGTTAGGAAATTAGTTAAAAAACAATTTATTTTGGTTTACCGACTCTATTGTAACGGATTTGCGTTAAAAATAATATTTAATAGAAAATATAAGTCTGTGAAGTTACCGTAAATATTGGTTGTTAGTAAAGTGGTCAGCCATGTTGTTATACCTTACTTATACCTTACTTACCGTATATCTTACTTCTGAAACTAAAAACATGGCTGACCACTTTACTCATAACCAATATGCATGAAAACTTTATGCGAGAATCACAATTAATATTCTGAATTTGATTAATCCGGACTCTCAAAGGCTCTTTATGCCAAATTTAGTGCAATTTCAAGCAATACTTTTGGAGTGTGCAATCGTTTATTATTATTTAGTTACTAAGTGTTCTCACACAAGTCATTATCTGTGATTAACTCACTAACAACAACAGGTAGTTTTCTTGGATCTAAGTGGCAACAAGTCTCTCCAGATGTTCAGTACTCTCTGTGTCTTTCTATCTGTTACACATTACTTTACGTTCTCACAATAGCCGTTTACCATTAGATTAGAATCTCTCTCTCTCCTTCTCTCTCTCTCCTTCTCTCTCCTTCTCTCTCTCTCTCTCTCTCTATATATATATATATATATATGATATTTTTTTTATTTTCACAGACATGTACAAAATCTGCGACACTGGCATGTCGATGTTATCGATCAACAGTTACTATAAACTGAGATCTCATCAGGCAAAGTTAGAATCCGATCTTAACCTCAGATCATATTTGGATATATATATATATATATATATATATATATATATATATATATATATATATATATATATATATATAATGATTATTTAAATTAAAATAACCAAAATTCAATCTTTTCTCATATTTTTTTTTTTGCAATGGTGTAGAATTGACGATTGTCTTTCTTACACGCGAAAACAGAAAGTAAACAAGACTAACGCGGGATATATATATGATGATCCCTTAAATAATGTTAGAATCAAACTAATATAATAACTGTAAAAACTAAATTGGCTTACATGAGTGATTTTCCACTGAACGACTTGGGACTTAAGGGTTTGTTTTTTTAATTAAATTTTTTTTATTTTTTTAGTTTTAATGGTTGAGAAACTTCCGATAATATATATATATATATATATATATATATATGTGTGTGTGTGTGTGTGTGTGTGTGTGTGTACAGAAAACGGATATATAGTGAGTGTCGATAGGATGAGTAAAAGTACCCTGCTTCAAGGACGTGAAAATGTCATATATTCTCACATCGAAGGAACCTAGTGAAAAGAGGAGAATGTTGGGCGAGATTTCGCGAGACAAAGAGAAAGTGTGAGAAAGATAATTACGTCACTGGCGTGACAGCTTTCAGAGCTGAGCGCGGGATATTTAAACTGGTGCGTATTTTGTATTGTCCGCTACAAAACAACATTCTGGCGTCTTAGAACTTTGACTGTAAACGAAATCACTTTGTTTCTTTTTCTTTCCTAAAACAACTTTACTTACTGTTTATTTTTTGGCGAAATCTTACTTCAACAATTTTTCTTGGATTTGTTTCAGTTCGGTTTCGGTGCTTTTAAGATTCTTGTGTTTCTATTCAACCTGTGTCGGTTTGTTTTACTGTCCTTTCAATTTATTATCCATACTACAACCGAGTTTGCTTGTATTACAAGAAAACGACGGCTGGATCTTGTTAAATAAGAAACGGAAGAAAGAAAAATGTTTTCTTTTTGTGAATGTCCAACCCGTTCCTCGTTTAAAAACAAGCTACATTATTGAAAGCCATGTCAATTATTCTCTCTATAAACACATAACAACATCTCATGTTCGTTTTCTATATTTCACATTTCGTAAGTTAACTTTTGCGTAAAATATACTTAAACATCCTCCCACGGGTCTTATTTGTGAAACTGACCATTTTAAAGTTACGGATGTCCCAATTAACTTTTACCTCTTCTTCCATATCTTTTGAAAACCAACCCAGTTTAATTATACTAAGGTCCTTGGTATAAGATCAAAGTCGATCCAATGGTCAGGGCTTTTAATTGGGAGCTTGGTTAATATTACTCCCAGATCCACTCTTACCCGGAGTGAGGGGAGATCTTTGGCCGATGCGATACTTGGGAACCGCCGTTACTTCATATATATATATATATATATATATATATATATATATATATATATATATATATATATATATATATATATATATATATATATATATATATATATATATATGTTCAATTTACAAGCATGCCGATGAGAACAAAGTAACAACTCGAAAACAAAGGAGTATACAACAACACATTTATTGGTCGCAAACTCGGCTGGGTTCACTATGAAATAATGTTCACGAGAACGTGTACAAAGAGAGTGTAGGTAGAATTATGTGTGCGTGTTTACGTAGAAAGGAAATGTTTACGTACCGAATTGTGTATTTGTGCGTGAGCGCACATAGAGGCAACATGTCCATTGAGAATGTATACAAGAAAGTCAGTAAATGGTGTTTGCTATGAAATTGAGTTCAAGAGAATGTGTTCAACAAAATCTGAGTAGAAGAATGCGTACGTATGTGTGTGTGTGAGGGGCTTTAAGTATTGAAAAGTCTTACGTACCAGAATAGTGCAGCGTTCGTTGTTTTTTTTCTCACTACTACTATTTCGTTTTGTGATAAAAATTGTACATATTTCTTGGTCCGATGGTAAAACGCTGGACTATAGACATCAATATCGAATGTTTGATCCTTGTCTAAGTTAGCCATGCTGATGACGGCTGTGAGCCAGAAACACGTGTCCATGGATTACTTTTATTTAAGTATAAAATAAATAAAAAAATATATATTAACGAAAAATACGTCCTATAAAGTTAAGGGCGATTGATAATGCAATTTTCTGCATCTTAATCACTTAGGAAGTGAGACAATCGAAGTTGTAGTGAGCAAAAAAACAACGAACGCTGCAATCACCAAAAAAAATAATTACATACAAATACATTAAAAATACATTAAATACTTAGGTGATAAAAATCGTACATATTTTTTGGTCCGATGGTAAAACGCTGGACTATAAACATCAATATCGAAGGTTCGATTCTTGTCAAGGTAAGCTATGCTGATGACGGACTACTTTTATGTACGTATAATATATATATATATATATATATATATATATATATATATATATATATATATATATATATATATATATATATATATATATATAAGGATAACATGCACGATATATCATAAAATGAAATGCCGTGAAAGACAAGATGTGTAAAAAGAAAAACAAGAAAGAAACAAATTTAAGTACAGGAAGAAATCATCAAGAAACGAGACATTTTACCGGTTTCGTTCGGATCAACGAAAAATTTTAAATTGTAATTTTTCCGCTTGTCTTTTTCACATACACACTGGACACTATCCTCGAGTGTCTTTGGTCTCTCTGTACAGGGGTTAAGACAACCTGACATGAGGATACTTCACCCTACAAGTAAACCTAAACCAAATATTCAAAATAACATAGTATTCGCAGCACGGCTATACACTTGCTCATATGAAGAATCGTGGACCTTCTCCTAGTGATGTTACCTCAAATAACAGTACTCAGTTGGATATTCCACCAGACTAGATGAATTCTTGTCCTGGAATCCGGTAAAACCAAGAGACCACAAGAAAGATATATAATAAGATAGTTAACTTGTCGATTGGGGAGAGAAAAATTAATGTTCTTCATTTCTTTACAAACTCAATGTTTGACAGGTAAAGGAGAACTTGAATAGAATATTCGAATGTCTATGTATCTTACATAGATATCAAGGGGCCCCCTTGATTTCTGAGAACTTCGCTCGCAGTAAAATGAAACAAATATATATATATATATATATATATATATTTGTTTTCATCTCAATATTATTGAGGCGTTAGTTATTAACAATTCTCGACCTAGCCTGTGTAGACAAAAGATTTTGAAGCATCAGTTGGAGATCTTTAATGATTCAAAGCCACTATAACTTTGAGAGTTACTTTTTTTTCCTCTCTCAATCGTTTTCTCCAACTGAAACAATTTGTTCCCCTCATATCTCATTCGATTTTCTTACTTTTTAATTTATCATTCTGACGTTTCCTCTTAGAGGGTCAGACGATAAGGCCTTAAGGAAAATTTTAGCAATTTTCTTTGTTTTCCACCTGCCCGTTACATTGATAAAAAATGTTTCCTCTGAAATTTATCCTACAATTTTGTTGTACGCGAAATTTACTTATATATATATATATATATATGTGTAAGTAAATTACGTGTACAACAGAATGGTAGGATTAATTTTAGAGGTAGCATTATTAAAATCAATAAACAGACGAGTGGGAAAAAAAAAAAAAAAGGAAAATTGTTAAAATTACCTTAAGGCCTTGTCGTCTGACCCTCTGAGAGGAAACGTCAGAATGGTAAATTCAAAACTAAAAGTCGAATGAGAAATGAAGGGGGGAGAAAAAAATAAATAAATAAATAATAAAACTTATTTCAGTTGGAGGAAACGAATGAGAAGGGAAAAAAAAAAAAAAAAAAAAAAAAAAAATTAAATCTCTCAACGTTATGGTGGCTTTGAATCATTAAAAATCTCCAACTGATGTTTCAAAATCTAGCCTGTGTAGACAAAAGATTTTGAAACATCAGTTGGAGATTTTTAATGATTCAAAGCCACCATAACGTTGAGAGATTTAATTTTTTTTTTTTTTTTTTTTTTTTTTCCCTTCTCATTCGTTTCCTCCAACTGAAATAAGTTTTATTATTTATTTATTTATTTTTTTCTCCCCCCTTCATTTCTCATTCGACTTTTAGTTTTTAATTTACCATTCTGACGTTTCCTCTCAGAGGGTCAGACGACAAGGCCTTAAGGTAATTTTAACAATTTTCCTTTTTTTTTTTTCCCACTCGTCTGTTTATTGATTTTAATAATGCTACCTCTAATATATATATATATATATATATATATATATATATATATATATATATATATATATATATATATATATATATATATATATACTAGCCAACTGCAGTCGTTTACGTCAGAGTACACATTTTATGGAATTCAATTTCTTTAGCAACCGTTCTTCTACTTTCATTTTTATGTTTACGTGTCACCTTGGGTGACACGTAAACATATTAAAATAAGGGTGAAATAAGGAAATTAAACTTTGACCAAAGAAAATTTTCATCGAGTTGTTTAGAGGAAGATGTTGCCTTATGTGGAGAGAATTTTTAAATTAGGTGATACCGCCTGGGAATAATGACAACTTGAAGAAAAAATCTCGGAAGTTTGTAGATAATTAAGAGTCTAGTCAGTGAGACCGTTAAACGCACGAGGGAGTCGCGCCTCCCCGACCGCGTCGTGTACGTGGGTTTAAAAAGATGTAATACGTTCTTTCTCTCCACTTATCTTCTTTATTTATCTTTACATCTAAAGTGGGAAACACAAAATGCTATTAAACGCAAACGCATTACTAGCTTGATTATGTTGGCGTTGGTTTTCCTCGATAGAATCATATACTCATAGCAGGGACCACATGAAGGTTACCAACATTAAAAAGAACCTTATCATTTGTCTATGTTTAATTTTTACTTAATATATGAGAACAAGTGTTCAATGATACGAGTTACGGACCCAACAGGGTTAAGATTTGAATTAAGCATTTAAATAGATAAAATATTAAATTCCTTTATTAAATTAGTCTTTCATTTTATAAATTATAATTACTTTACGTTTGAGATGAGGATTAATAATTTTGATTATTTGTATCACAAGGACTCGTGGCGCAACGGATATAAGTGCTAAATCATAATCAGTTCTGGGGGTTGAATGTTCAATCCTCAGTACGGGCAATACTAAGAATACAGTTACGAATTACTCAATAGTTCTACCCGTCATGGCCAACAAAACGAGAGCAAGCTACTCCCGGGGATTAAATAAACGGTTCCGTTCTAAATTCCGTACAATTCCCGAGTTCGACAAAGCGCACCCAAAAAAAAGTCGGAGGTTACATCGGCCGAAACGTTGTAAGAATACCATCCAAGATGAGAACAGTAGTTTGAATAATCAAAATAATACAAAATACGATAACTTAATTTCGTGTTTTATTCACATTTAGGGAAGGAGAGGAGTCTCGCACAAAAAGTATCTATAATATTTATACTATAAGTGTTGATAAGTAGCACATTTTAAATGGCATTAAAGAATAACACATTTATTTATACGAGAGTCAATAAATAAGATAAATTTCATTTTGCAGACTATTTGGATGTTTCCCGTTCAAATAAAGGACGAAATTTTGCGTCCGATGTGTTGGAAAAACAAAGGATTAAAAGGTGACTTGACAAGAAAGAGAACAACACAACGGTGAAGTTATAGCGGTTTTATTCAAAGGACGAAAAGGAAGAAAGATGTTGCTTGCAAAAGAGGGTGGTATTTTTGTGGACTTAACTTGAGTTTCGTCTGTTAACTTCTCTCTTGGACCGTGTGGTCTTAGTGGCAAGAAGTATATTCAAAGTACTTTTAAATATGGGGTTTCGGGATCGGAAAATACACGCAGAAATACATGCCTGCTGTTTTTAGGCATGGGGTTGTTGTTCAGACACATAAGTTTAAATCTTACTTAGTCAGTAGTCAAGGAAGGGGAAAGAGGCAAATGCTTTGAAAACCTCGCTCACGTGGGTTCGGCAGAGTTGGGAAAAGGTGGCCTGTAAGTGGTTGTTTTTAATCTAATCACAGGGCACATAAACAACTACTGCGTTATAATAATTTTCAATAAAAACGCAAAATATTTTTTTTTCTCCAGAATTATTATCTACACGTATAATAAGATAGAAACTTGCGGACCAGACACCGATGATTTCCACCCGGACTGACTTTTTGTACATACTTGAAAAATAAAGACAGAATACAGATGATCATGTTCTGTTATGTTATACATACTGTCTCCTCGCAATTAATATGTCAACAAAAAGGTATATCTATACATCAAGACATTTATCCATCATCTGGTAAGAGACTCATTTAGACAATGTTCATTAGGGACTTCCAAAGCGAACCACAGAATTTACCCCGTATAGTTAACACAGTGGTTAATACTATCATCATAATTTTTGTACTATTCAAAAGAAGAAATATAAAATAAACTGCGAATGATTAAAAAAAAAACAAATTCTGCGGACGAAAATAATGAAACTAAAATCGTGTTTACATTATCGACGCCTTAAAACAACGTTCCTATGTAGTGGCCATTTTTTTACGTTCTAGCACACACGTGTTTAATAAACATAGGTAAAATCAGCTAATGATCAAATTTGACAGACATTTTCGACACTTATTCACTATCGGATGAATTTAGTTTTAAAATGCGATTTTCGTACAATATATGATGGAAGATTTTGTACGAGACCCCCCCCCTTTGATTCCATTTTATGAGATCTGAACAAAGTATATCAGAATCGTCGACTTTTTAATATTATATAAAGCGAAAGAATCTAAAAAAACATATCAGCTTCATTGGTCCCCCGATTTATAAAATCGGGGACTTATGTTTTGAGGCATGTCCGTCCGTCCGTCCGTCCGTCCGTCTGTCTGGATTTTTCTCCGCAATCATCAATTGAATTTCTCTGAAATTTTGCATGAAGTTGTAACTTTGGTCAGGTTAGAAAGTGACATTCTCTGATTTTTGAAAAAAAAATCTGGTTAGCCCTCCCAGGGGGTCAAAAGGCCCCGAAATGGAAAAAAAATGACAAATGTTACCCCATAACTTTTCATCCATCCATTCAATTTCTCTGAAACTTGGCCAAAATGTGGAGGCAATTGTTTCTAATAGAAAATAAGTATCTGTGACCTTGGAAAAAATCTGGTTCGCGCCCGCAGGGGGTCAAAAGCCCCCAAAATGGCAAAAATTACCCTTTTCTCCCATAACGTTTGATCCATCCATTCAATTTTTCTGAAACTTGGCCAAAATGTAGAGGCAATTGTTTCGGATATAAAATGAGCATCCTTGACCTCAGAAAAATTCTGGTTCGCGCACCAGGGGGCAAAGAGGGGTCAAAAATGCCCCAAATTGCCCAAATTTATTGCATTTTACACTCGCCACATTGAGTCACATACAGATGGGGCCACACACGCGCGGCTTGTTTTATTTTATTTCATGGTACTGTCTTTTGGTAAAGTTTCCGTGAATTCGTAAATAAAAAGTGTAAATAAATGTAATATTATAATATTTTGAAATTTCTACCTTTTTTCCTCATCAATACTGTTGAATTACAAAACACATTCTAAAAATATTTTTTATAGTATTTAAATGATTTGAAATGCTTTCATCATTTAAAAATGTTAATGTTTAAACATCGATTTTTGAAAAAAGTGTTCCCATTCAAAAAAAAAAAAGCTAATATAATATAACCCTGACTCTTACCAATCGTAAAAGAGCAACATCGACTGCGATTTAGTAATTTGTGATTTTAAATAGAATTTTTATCTACTATTGGTAACTAACGTTTATTGGAATTTTTTTCGATTTTTTTTCCTTCGCAAAATGGCTATCTTGTTCAGGTAGTCACTGAAAACCATACACTGTTGAACCATTGAACTAGAGATCTTCAACTCAAGGTCACAAAAGGGCTAACACACTATAACTGAGAGCTGAAACGGGTCATCTGATCTGGAACTCTACGCATTAGGAAAACCCGGCCACAATAATAGTAATGTATATTTGGAGACGAGTTGAGCTGCATATTAGTATTAGATTACTAGTGAAAATGTGCTGCGCAATTACATTTTTCGTTTTAAGGGTTCAATTGAGAAAACAGTTAACAAAAAAGGAGATTCCCAACAAAATAATAATAATAAACCAGAACTTTAATAATAATTAAGAGGACATTAGTTTGCATCTTATTCTGTTTTCTAATACCGTTAGAAAGTAAGGTGACACTATGATTTGACAGTGACGTCACTATTCTATCGATATCGTTTAAAAAGAAAAAAGAAAACTGGATCTCTAAAATGCATTCCATCCGTTATTGCGCATATGTAAAAAATATTTTTTAGTGATTAAACCTTTCAGGAAATAATAGATTGTTTATTATTGGAACCACCTGTTTTATTTTGAACGTGCTAATAAACACTGGCTCATTTTAGATTAAGTGATAAAGTCGGAACTGACAAATTGACTACAAGAGATGTTTAAAGGAAAATCCAGAGATAAGACCCTCCTTTTAAACTGCACCCTGGGGATATCGGCTGTGTTCAAAATAATTTGTGGTCAAAATAAGTTGACACTACGACCCCAGCAAGTTTCTATAAATGAACAAATTGTTGACATATAGTATTCATTACATCTTTCTAACCTCTCTCTTATATATATTCAGAAAATAGTGTCTACAGTTAAGTATATATATATATATATATATATATATATATATATATATATATATATATATATATATATGTTTTTATTTTTACTATTAAAAGGATTAAACATATAAAACAGTAATTTTAATTAAAACAAAATATATAATTGATTTTATCTCCACCCGGAAAAGATCGGGTAAATAACGATAGCTATTGGCATTTACACATGGCATTGAGATCCCTCTCCATTCGATTTATTTTCGACAAAACCGTTCTGTCCGGAAATTATATCCAAATTTGAATGGCGCATAGAAATACAGTCTCTTTCCAAAATGTGATATCGACCAGGTTAAATTTTGTTTTTTTAAGCACAAAGTCTAAAGGAGATCAGATCTTTTTCTAGAAAATAAAACGGATTTAATATCTACTTTATATGAATATTTCTAACAATGACAATAATACGCTGACATACCTAATGTTATATATTAAATATATATCTATCTATATAAAGAAGTCGAACGACTTAATATACAGGGTGTTTCAAAAGTCTTGGGAACATTACAAATGCGTATATCTCATGAACTATTCCAGGTAGAAAAATGAAACTGGTGCCATTTTAAAGCTTGCTTAATCAAGTTTTTGGTCATACTAATGATTTTCGTGTTATCTTTCCAGGTGCAGTAATGGCGTTCTCTAAACAAGACAAGGCATTTTGCGTCCTCCAATTTGCAAAGACTGAATCGTGGACATGTGTTCAGCGTGCATTTCGCAGGAAATTTAAAAAAAAGCCCCTGAAAGGAAATCCATTGTCAGATGGCATGCTAAATTTGTGAAAGATGGGTGTTTGTGCCCAAGTAAGCGAACAGGTCGCCCTTCAACTTCAGAAGATGCAGTTGAACAAGTTCGGACAGCCTTTCAGCGGAGCCCCCGTAAATCAGTGAGAAGAGCCAGCAGGGAACTTCAGCTTGCTCCAGCAACTGTCTGGCGTGTCTTAAGGAAACGACTGCAAATGGTACCTTACAAGCTCAAGTTGGTCCAAAAGTTGAAGGACACTGATAAGCCACTTCGCCGTGACTTTTGCATTGCAATGCAAGAGAAGTTGGAAGATAACGGCTTTGATGACCGGCTTGTTTTTAGCGATGAGGCGACCTTCCATCTGAATGGCAAAGTTAACAAGCATAACACTCGCATATGGGGTACTGAGAATCCTCATGAACTTCTTGAGCACGAGCGAGATTCACCAAAAGTGAACGTGTTTTGTGCGATTTCCAAGAAAGGTGTCTATGGACCGTTCTTCTTTGAAGAGGCAACTATCACTGGTGAATCCTATCTCAACATGCTGGAAGACTGGTTAATGGCTCAGTTGGAACAAGCAGAATCTGATGACTTCATTTTTCAACAAGATGGTGCACCACCACACTGGAGTCTTAGAGTAAGGCAGTTTCTTAACACAAGGCTGCCTGGTAGATGGATTGGGAGATCTGGGCGAGGTGATGACGTTCTCATGCCCTGGCCTCCTAGGTCTCCAGATCTTACCCCGTGTGACTTTTTCCTTTGGGGCTTTGTCAAACAACAAGTCTATGTGCCGCCCCTTCCAAGAGATATTGACGAACTAAAGGCTCGAGTAACGGCAGTTGTGGGAACCATTGACGTCAAGATGCTGGAACGCGTTTGGCAGGAAATGGACTATCGACTAGATGTCTGCCGTGTGACGAATGGTGCTCATATTGAGCAACTTTGAAGATTCCCCACAAAACTTGAAACTTTAACCTTTCCAACGGTACCAATTTCATTTTTCGACTCTTAATAGTTTTTGAGTTATTAAAAATCGTTATGTTCCCAAGACTTTTGAAACACCCTGTATAAGAAAAGTGTACGTGAATGTGTATCGATTCAATTCTACTTTAGCGCTATGTGTCGGGAGATAAACACACAAAAATATGAGGTAGTATTTTATGAATGGAAGTATTTTTTTAAATAATGATGTTCTCCTCATTGTAGACGATAGAAATATTATTTCATAAATATTATTTCAAAATTAATCCGCCTCTTAACTGTAGACACAATTTTCTGAATAGTATTATTGTTATTCGCTAAAAATAACAATACACAAGAAATGGTAGCTGAATGTGAATCAGTAAAATGTTAGTTTAAACTCCACGCGCAGGGAGACAAACACCAAATAAAGAAGTAGAATTTTATGATTATTATTATTTTTAAATAATCGTATTATAGACCGTATTTTCTGGGTATCACAATCGTTAAATAAACAACATCTTTGTTAATAAATAAAAAGTCGTTTTATATTTATTGTAGAAAAATATTAACCTTATTGAAAAAATATAGAATGTGTATCAGTAAAAGTCTACTTTAAGCTCCACACGGCACGACATGAACACAAAAATAAAGAATGAAATACTTATTACAGACTGTATTTTATGAATATTATTCGTGCTAAATAATATCACCTAAAAGATTTGAAAAAAGGAATCGTTTTGTAAGAAGTTAATAAATCGTTTTGTATTTGTTAAATGAAAACAAACAAATGGAACTCTCTGTATTTCAAGATGGCGACCTCGAATCGTTCTTCATTAATAGATGAGAAAGACCCTTGTATCCAGATATAAAAATACATAATCTATAACAATTTACGTCTTTTAGCATCTAATAGTGTTACACCTGCCGTTCTTACACAGGAGAAACTACACCGGTTGTCACTATAAATAGTGCGAGTCACCAGAGACACTGAAGACAAAGCACAACCTTGTAACTGTCTAGCCAAGAGCTAGTCACCTTCTTACTTTGTTAATACACTTGTTAAACCAACCCTCGACTTGACTTCCTTCATTTATTATTTACTGTGGAACAACTTCACAACAAATAGAAGCAAGAGTGTAAGTGCAAACTAGAAAAAAGTGCGTTACTTATTATTATGGTATGGAATACATAGTTTAACGTTTATTTTAAACGCATGTAATTGGTTATCAGATAGCAGAAATATGAAGAAACATGAAAAAAAGCGTTTATTTTCATGATGGGCAAAAGCTTATACTTCTTTTTACGTTAGCAATGAAAAAAAATCCACTTTAACATTATTCCTACCGGTCTAAGTATTACGAGAAAGAAATTAAGGTGGACTATATTATATCCGTGTTAATAGCATAATTGAAGTAAACAAGCAATAAAAGAGATCAGAATTAAGTATCAATTAGTCAGATGCATTACTATTTGATTCTAACAGTAAATGTTCGACCGAATTATATATATATATATATATATATATATATATATATATATATATATTTGGGCGTTAGGCCTGTGATTCTAGGCTGCACTGAGATGAGAGGAGAAACCCGAAACAACGTCGTTTGAAGTTATAAAACAATTTAATATCTACAAAATATTTATAGTCAATGCCCCTTTAAGATTTAATAGTCTTAATAGTAGAGCACTGTTTGAAATTACAAGATTGCTGTCATCCTACGATTAAGTAAAGTCCCGTTCGAGTGTTGAACACCATCGACAACATGACGCTTTCCCCCGCCTCTCGTGCAGCCGTGATGGTCTGGGCGTCAGGCTAGTAATTCTAGGCTGAATCTACGAACTGCGTTCGAGCCTATGCCACCTCTCGCAACCGCTCGCAACTGCACTGATGAGGATAGGAAACCCGAAACGGCGTCGTTTGTAGTTATAAAACACTTTAATATATATATATATATATATATATATATATATATATATATATATAGTAAGCTATGAAAATATATTTATGGCAATTAAGCTAGACAGAGGCTTCCGCGTTTCATCCCGGAGGAATCTTCAGGCTAAAATGCATTTTAGCCTAAAGATTCCCCCGGGGATGAAACGCGGGAGCCTCTATGCAGCTTAATTGCCATAAATATATGTTCATAGCTTACTACCTAGCTCTACTTACGTATCAGGCACTGTTGAAGTAAATACTGAAAATTGATACATAAAAAATTATATCTCCTTATAAAATTGTATGTGGATAAATGAAATACCAATATATATATATATATATATATATATATATATATATATATATATATATATATATATATATATATATATATATATATATAGAGAGAGAGAGAGAGAGAGAGAGAGATTGCGTGTGTGTTTCATAATTCCATTACTTCTTTTGGTTGGTTCATGTTCATCCCGGATGTTCAGTTAATGTAATCAATCCCAACTTGTTTCTGACACGACCTCGAGCAGCCGCATCTCTTCGTTGTGGCATACCTATTTATTTTATGTTGTTTTATTTGTTGACTCTTTAGTTTTGGGTGGGAGTGTTTCTTTTTATTTTTTGTTTTCCTAACGTAAACCTAGTGCAATTTTCGGTGTTCACTGCGTTCTAACATGTATACCGAACACATCATCGACTCTGGAAGGCCAAAGAGTACCCAGCCTAAAATTTACGAAAATACAAACCCAACTGACACGGGAAAGTTCTTGCAACGCTACAAAGACGTTGTATTCTAGTTTACGTGTATTAGACGTTCTTTAAACGTTACTGTACCGTTATAGTCAACTGTAGTTAAATCTGGGGTTTTTCCCGTTTATTTTAATTGCATCAATGCCGCACAGAAAATGGATAATAAATAACAAGAAGTAATTAGAATATGCATCTATCATCTAAATTAGTGATTTAGAGGGAAATATAACTTTTCTTGGCCAGTTCAATCAGGGTTTTTTTTACCCCGCCTAATAAACTGGTATTGTCCGGGCCTTTGGGTCTGGATTTACGCTGGTCTATTGGGGGTTGTCTGGTCCTGTGCAGTTCTAGGAGGTGCACCCTCCCAGGCTTTGCCTCCCCTCTTTGGGGAGGAGTAAGTTTATTGCTTACTGTCTGAGGCGCCCCTACCGGGGAATGCCGACGGGGCTGCCCAGGCAATTTTTAAATGGCCAGAGTGCTCACCTCTCGAGCGCTGGCTTATCTAATCCCACTTTCCCGACCTTGTGTCACATCTTACCTTGTGGGAGGTAGATAAATAACTATAAATGTTCTTGGCCTTTTGGCTAAGAGCAAAGTGTAGTATCTGTTCCGATGGATACTGCACCCCATAGACTGGTATTGTCTTAGCCTTTGGGGCTTGATTTACGCCGGTCTATGGGTCTGTCCTGTGCAGTTCTAGGAGGTCCACCCTCCCAGGCTTCGTCTCCCCTCGTTGGGGAGGAGTAAGTTTATTGCTTACTGCCTGAGGCGCCCCTACCGGGGAATGCCGACGGGGCTGCCCAGGCAATTTTTAAACCCCACTTTCCCGACCCGACCTTGGGTCACATCTTACTTGTGGGAGTACGATAAAAACTGGCCTTGTGCCTAATTCCTGGAGAGGAGTAAATAAATACATATTGTTAAGTAAAAAAAAATTCATATTGATATGATGTCAGTTATAGTATTTCCTAAACGTTATTATAGCGTTGTGACAACGTAAAGGATAATTGATTATTTGGGCTAAGAAGAAGAAAAAGAAGAAAATAGGGCTGAAGTGCAGTAAAAAAAAA
Organism: Sepiola atlantica; assembly: GCA_963556195.1. Taxonomy (NCBI): domain Eukaryota; kingdom Metazoa; phylum Mollusca; class Cephalopoda; order Sepiida; family Sepiolidae; genus Sepiola; species Sepiola atlantica. Next base: position 152,701,257 of record OY744522.1, on the reverse strand, counting down.
AGTTAATTTAATCGGGATCACAGTGACGCAATATATTGCATTGTTTCAGTGCGGTTTTTGGCAGATGTTTTCTTAAGGTATAAGATCCGAGTCTGAGGTTTATGTTAGATGGTAATGAGAGAAGTATTATAGTGCTTTCGATGCACTTGCAACGTGGGAGAGCATATTCGTTCTTGAGGAGGGTGCAGAAGGAAGTAGTGTGGGACGGGTATAGTGTTGAGTAAATACTTAATTGTTTTAGAGGTTGATATTACTATTTTTATGCCCGATTTGAATTGTTTCTGTAAGGAAATAGATATTTGATTATTGGGGAGAACTATGTAAGATTTATTTTTCTCACTCATGTCGGTGTTATTTGTTCTGGTGATGTTATGAAGGGACATTTTTGTGGTGTTAGTCTGTTTTTTGTTGTGGATATTAAAGGCTTGGCGGAAACCGAAACCGGTAAAATCTCTCGTTTCTTGATGATTTTTTCCTGTATTTAAATTTAGTTTTTCCGTTTGTCTTCCCCCCTCACACACACACACACACACACACACACACACACACACACACACACACACACACACACACACACACACACACACACACACACACATATATATATATATATATATATATATATATATATATATATATATATAAACTAGTTAGTGCCTATAGCCGGGATTGAAACTCAACCGTCGAGTTGACAGTCTACTCCTGCGCTATCATACGACACTGACTGAATGTAAGTAATATCTCAATGTAAACATTGTCAAGTGTCGGGAGTTCGAATTAGTTTTACCCAATAAGCTATGCCTTAAAGCTAATGGCAGTTGACGATATCCTTACAAATAAGCTCTACCCAAGAAAGGGAGCTTTATATAGTCATCAACATACAGACTGCTTCGCTATATCACGGCTCTTCAGTGCGGCTACATATATATATATATATATATATATATATATATATATATATATATATATATATATATATATATACATACAGAAAAAGGCGAGACAGAGAGAACGTGAGTGAGAGAGATTATGATATACACCTTTAAAACAAGTCTTACCTACTCGCTTAAAAAAAACAGGAATCGGCTCACAATTGTCTCTTAATTAGGACGTCACATATCTCACATTTTTCTTACTTTCGTTTTTCTGTTCGCACATATGTTAAATTTAATTTATTGAACATTTTGACACTTATTTCTTCTGGCTATGTTTTTGGATGGACTCAAGGCCACTACATATGAAGTAGCAAAACAAATGAACTCCATAATATTTAAAAAAAACCCATATCAAAATATCTTCCGTTAAACTGCAAGCATAGTTTGGGTATTATGAATACGAACATTGATGATTGACAAAATTCAATGTACGTTATTACAGCCGTTAAGGTATTCGACGTCGATTCTATTATATCTGCAAAAGGCTAATATTAACCCGAAGAAACACACTGGTGAAGTGGATTAAGTGGAGCTTGACATGGTATTAATTGTGATGTCAAATCCCCGTACATTGAAAACCCCAGATTAATTTCTTAACACAGTTAAGTGATGGCTTAAATACAGTCAAGTGATGGCTCGAATACAGTCAAGTGATGCCTAATTACATAGACAACGAATTGTGTAAAGAATTGGAATGTTTGAGGCCATCAGTGTTTGCGTTCTGGAGGGTTACGCTGGTTAAGTGGTTAACGACACGCACTAATAACTTGGGTGGGATAAGTTCGAACCCAGCTCGTTCTACAGAAAAATTTTCACTTCGGACGTTAGCAACGTTCACGTGGTCCCTCCCGTATGTACACGACGTATTTCTAGAAAAAAAATTACCTAGAAAGATATCGGGGAAACCAATGTCAACAATAGAATCATCTGATTCATACGAAATGAATGAAGTGTTTGCGTCATTGGAGATCGACACACAAACATTACCCCTTATTTATAGAATTGTTGGTTTGGTACAAAACATAAAAGCATTTACATTCTAGATGCTAATATAATTTTTCATTCTCTGTTCATTTAAAAAAAAAAATATTTATAAAAATGAATATGAAATTTTTGTAAATAACTGGACATTAGATACATTTAAGGGTGATTTTTTTGCGACTTTTCCTCATCATTCGTTTTTTTTAAAACTAAGAGCAACGATTATATTTACTGTCTTTTCATGACTTGCTCGTAGTTTCACGTATCCAGCACTGTTATGTGAAATGGTATGCTTGAATTACAAAGAGAACGTCTCTTGTTTATTATTAACTATATGACGCGTGACTCTTATTTTTTTCTTAGTATCGTTAAGTACAAGTTTTCATTATTAAAATAACATTATTCTTAGTCCATAAAAGTGAATATATTGTCAGCTATTTATATATATTTATAATATCAGCGTCGGAGTTTAGACCTTATCTGTGAGTGTTTAGTTTTAATATCCATTTTTAATTATTTTTGTCTGCGTGCATTTGTGAATTAGTGTTTGTTAGTATGTATTTAATATCATCTAACGTATGTTCTTTTAAATGTTTAGCTATTTGTAAGTTTTTTTTCCTCTGTGTACCTAAAACTAAACGGAACTATCACGAACAAAGTTTCTTTCCAATAATTTCTCATCTGTGGGATACAATATCGCGCGACTGATTCCCAACTGACTACAGCATGGTCGTTTTTAAGTCCAATGTTAACAATTTTTTCTCTAGCCGCACATTTAAATAATCGAATTCTGACCGTTTAAAGTTTAAAGTTGTTGTTCATCTCCAACTGACAATCCCATTAACCTTTATCCTCGAGTGGCCTTTGGCTTTGTATAAGCGGTGACTCAATTATATAAAAAAGTAGAGTAATTTTGTCTGATGTTAAGAATATAATGATTGATTTCTGTTTGATGAAACTTCGAAAGAATCTTGCATTTTCGACTTTTGCCGAATGGTTGCGCCATCAACGCTGAACTTTACTGCAACAAACGAGAAGCTGGGTGAAATGATATTTAATTGAGACGAATTTAAGCAAAAGAACCGCCACCTCGACCGAAAATTATTATCTCTGAAATTTATTGAAAATTAAAAAAAGCCAAGTACCTCTTTTGATTATTGTAACGTTTCCTTTGAATCTGATACTAAGGACGTCGTCCCTCCAGAGCCAGGGAAATGATTAAAAAAAAAAGGGGAAGAGCTGTCGGAAGTAGAATAGGTCAAAAGACAATGATAGGAAATGACTGACCAACGCACACAAAGGCAATCTATAACAGTAGGACGCCTCACAGTTGGTGGTCAATTTCTGCTTATCAGTCACTCTGGGACAAAGACTTGTTGTTTTAGGAGTGGCCGAGTCATTTCCGCTAATTGACTAATACTACTAATAAAAACAATAGTATGAATCTACCCATGCGGAGACGACTGACAGAGGTTGGCTTAGTTTATACTATGTATTATTAAAGGCAGCTTAAGCCAATTAGTATATAGGTCTGTGAGGTATATACCCGTCATGAGATAGAAATATTGGAAAAAGTGAATATTTGTGTTAATTATTCCCACCTGATTTGTTACTTACTTATCGCTTCATTCCATATAATATCGCTAAGATAAAACATGATGGTCAGTATGAGGTATTTAGTACGAAAAATTAACTTGTTTTTCTTTTTAACCAAAACTGTCTGAAGGAAAAAAAATCAGGACTACGTTGATTAGGATCAAGGATATGGTGGGGAGGGGGCTAATTCAGAGAATAGTGCTGTCAAGTTCGCAATTAACCTAGGAATATTTAAAGAGAAAGTTGGAAGAATATTATGAAATACATAACTAGCCCCATACATATTTAGTGAAATTGATGAGCATCCGCCAGCATATAAGTGAAAGAATAGAATCATATGTGTAAAGAATAGTCGAATTCGCAAAGCAAAAAAAACAAACTATTAGTAAGGAAATAAGACTAAGATTTCTTAACAGAAAAAAATAAAGACCCAGATGCAAAGTTATCTTTACTTAAAGATGAGCCAGACAACCTGGATCAGGAATACCATTTAGCACGAAAAGAATATAGATTAATAGTAGAGCTTATTTAAACCCAGTCCAGCTGACAGGAATTACGAACTAATAGAAATTCATCATGCCCGCAAACAGGCTTGATATAAAGTATTCCCTAGAGAAGAGAGGAATAGCAGATTTCACAGAAGTAGAAACGAAACAGGGAGACAAGATATGGATCTTAGGGTAGAACGCTGAAAGTGTGGAAAGAGGGGATATTTAGCTAGACAGTGTACTTGGATCAGTCCAGGAAATGGTTCAGATCCGTTCCTAACAAGCCTGGCCAACGGATGAACAATGTCTAATCGTATGTGATAGGTTACATGGGTTCTCCAAACGCAATAACAATTAAGCCAAGGAATAAATGTTATAAGGTCTTAGTTGATACCAGAGGCAACGTTTTGGTAGTTAATAGTAGAATTCATAGAACACTAAAAGCCGAGTTAGTGAAAAATAAATCGATTTACAAACAGCAAATGAGAGCCATCTGAAACTGAAATGGCAAACTAGAATATAAGTACAACTGGGAAAACTAGAAACCCAAAACTATTTTTTTGCTTTGAAGAATTTAAATAGAATGTCTTTGCTTTGAAAAATTTAAATAGAATTTGAATATAATTTCTTTGTTTTTAAGAATTTAAAGATAATTTCTTTGTTTTGAAGAATTTGAATATAATTTCTTTGTTTTGAAGAATTTAAATATAATTTCTTTGTTTTGAAGAATTTGAATATAATTTCTTTGTTTTTAAGAATTTAAATATAATTTCTTTGTTTTGAAGAATTTAAATATAATTTCTTAGTTTTTAAGAATTTGAATATAATTTCTTTGTTTTGAAAAATTTAAATATAATTTCTTTGTTTTAAAGAATTTAGATATCATTTCTTTGTTTTTAAGAATTTGCATATAATTTCTTTGTTTTAAAGAATTTGAATATAATTTCTTTGTTTTTAAGAATTTAAATATAATTTCTTTGTTTTGAAAAATTTGAATATAATTTGAATATAATTTCTTTGTTTTGAAGAATTTAAATATAATTTCTTTGTTTTTAAGAATTTGAATATAATTTCTTTGTTTTTAAGAATTTAAATATAATTTCTTTGTTTTGAAGAATTTAAATAGAATTTGAATATAATTTCTTTGTTTTGAAGAATTTAAATATAATTTCTTTGTTTTTAAGAATTTAAATAGAATTTGAATATAATTTCTTTGTTTTTAAGAATTTAAATATAATTTCTTTGTTTTGAAGAATTTAAATATAATTTCATTGTTTTTAAGAATTTAAATATAATTTTTTTGTTTTTAAGAATTTAAATATAATTTCTTTGTTTTGAAGAATTTAAATAGAATTTGAATATAATTTCTTTGTTTTTAAGAATTTAAATATAATTTCTTTGTTTTTAAGAATTTAAATATAATTTCTTTGTTTTGAAGAATTTGAATATAATTTCTTTGTTTTGAAGAATTTAAATAGAATTTGAATAGGAATATTATTTTAGTTCGTGACTGGTTAAAATAGAATCAGGTGAATATTATTAAAAATTTCAATGCTATTAAGATTACGGATGTGCATGTTGCATTGAAAGAACATAAATGCATTTTTTCATTAGTTAGATTACAAAAACAGTAGTATTGAAACCTCAGCACATGTGTACATGCGAAAGGAAAACACGCATAAAAAGGATTTGAGGAAGGTATCGGCCAACGCAAATAAAAGTAGATTTTGAAAGCAGGGTGAGTGACATATCTGTAGCCGATGCGGTTGTTACAGCAAATGACCCACTAAGAATCCCGATAATTATTGTAAATGATAGTAATCAAATAACTAAACTTAAACGCGGTTGTCGAATAGCCAATCTAAGTAAGGCTAATTCCATAAATGTGATGTTAGCAAATACGATCACAAGAGCACGGGTCGTAGATCTTTGTACTGCTGATGCGAATATAAGGGTAAAACACAGAGGTGGACTGACCAAGATGGCTCTGCTCTTGAGGAGAAATCGACTCTGAAATTCTTTGGTCTTTCTTTCTCATCAGACCATTCTTTGAGTTCATACATCAGATCCATTACACTTTCTGCTTCTCGTAAAGTTGAATCTCTCTATTGCTCCAAACACTTGCTCACACCTGAAGCTATTCTATTTCTATAAATCTACTATCAGACCATGTATGGAGTATTGTTGTCATATTTGGGCTGGTGAATCTCTGTACCATTTGGGGTTTTTGATCAGGTGCAAAAACGTATCTGTAATTTGATTGGCTCCACTCGTTCTTCTTCTCCGCACCCTTTCTCTCACAGACGTGATGTTGATTGTCTCAGTCTTTTCTATAAATACTATTATAGAATGTGTTCTTCAGCACTGTGTGATCTATTCCCTGCTTCTTTTATTCCAGCTAGTTTGACTCGCTGGTTTAGTGAACTTTATCAATTCGCTGTGGTGATACCTTATAGTAATACAACTTCCTATTCCAGTACTGCAGGTTTCTGGAAGTCTCTTCCTGCTGACTATTTTCCTCCAACCTATAGCTTTGGTATTTTAAAGATTAAGGCCAATGTTTTTACGATAACCATATTTCGTTCTTGTTAGCTCCTTACATCAAGTGGCTTGTCTGGAGCGATTTCCATAAACACAGTAGAGAAACATTAACTTCCCACATAGAATCAGATACGATTGGTAGTGAAATAATCGAAGACGATTAAGATACGAGGTTGAGCGTACAATCTCCGATAATGGGAATGAGAATAGACATTATTATATACAAAAAATGTCATAATTTGAAGGCCGTTGTTATGTAAATAGTTCAATGTTTGAATGCAAATAATTTTAATTGTGGTATGAAAATGTTGTCTATTATATATATATATATATATATATATATATATATATATATATATATATATATATATATATATATATATAAAACATTCAATAAATTAAAACATTACAATTGTCCCAAGAATTAGAACATCAAGTCTAGTATGGCGTACGATCGTTTCCAAAATAGCTTGAAAATACTTTATTTCATTTTATAAATTAATAAAGCTAATCCAAAACATCTTCATCAGCGCCTTTAGCAACACGTCTTACAGAAAATCAGAGAAAAAAAACTCGTTGTAGAGAAACACCCACTGACAGAAAGAGTCACCGGTTGATATGGTAGTAGCATGGGGGGGGAGAACACAATAGTACCTATAAACCAACACACTGGTACATATAAAAGGAATAACCCAATATTTTTCATAGATTTACCCTTTCAAATTATGCAATAAATTAATTAAAGTTACAAATTATTTTGTCAAAGGAGTAGTGTAAACCATAGAATAGAAATAAAAATAGAAATAAAATAATAAAAAAAGAATAAGATGAAAAAAATAAGATGAAAAATATAAAATAAAAAATAAAAAATATAAAAAATAATTATATATATACATATATATATATATATATATATATATACATATATATATATATATATATATATGTGTGTGCGTGTGTGTGTATGTGTGTGTAATAATATATTTTGATTTACGAACTTTATTATAGCAATTATAGAAGTAAGACCGATTTATCTATTCTATTCATGACTTATAAGTAAAAACTAGAAATAATCAGCAGACCGGTTTCGCCAACACTCTACAGAGCTGAATCGATGAATTTAAGAAAAAAACAACTATATATATAAAAAAAGCCATATGTTATGTATACAATACGGGTGAGTATTTGATAGTAATCACGATCAATCTAAGCAAACACTCCCTCTGTTTACAGAGCGACTCTCCATTTAACGAAGGTAGATAGTCTCGAAGACTTCAAGATAAAATAACGATTGAGCACGACTCAGAATGGTAAATGAGTCAATGTTGAAATTCATTGCACACATGATCAAGTGCTTCGTGATGGAAGAGCTGTATGTATATTTTTTAACATCGTTAATTTGAAAGTTTCATTCATTATTTTTCTAAATACGTGTTGTTTAATTTTGGCACACCATCACTGGGTCGTTTTACGTATGTAGTCAGCACTGTAACTACATATTAAACGATATATAACATTATCATGATGGTAATAATGTATAACATCTTTCTAGGAAGACGCAAAAAAGATTTTGTAGGGTATATAATACGCACACTAGGAGCGTAATTGCAATTTCCTACAATTTGCTTGGCGAATTTCTCAATTACTGTGCTCAATCAAAGAAAATTAAAGTAAATCGTGAATTCAGCGATCGTATTTGGTTTTGTTTAAGAAAAATGGATATTATCCTATAATAACTGACATAATCGCATCTTGAGGATAGCCATTATTTGACAAAGTATCTGTAATTTCTTCTTAATTGTTCGTCCAATTTTGATTTTTAACAAATCATCAGGACTCTACGTGTTAGGATCCAAACTATATTTATCTTTCGGTTATTAGGGCAAATGGAATCTCAACGAGTATATAAACGTAGGTTTACGGTAAATCAATGCAAGATAATAAGACGGGGTTTTCGTTACTAATACACCAAGGAAAGAAAGAAAATGGAATTTAGTAAGAAGAAAAGATGTATTGGCTTCTGTTTTGTTATTAAAGCGGCAAAATGTGTTACGTTGACAAATGATGGTCATCTTCAATGACACCGAAATATCTGACAAACGTGATTCAACAGTTTTCTTGGAAACCAAATTTCAAAGGCAATTGGTCAAGTGGGTGAAAAGTGCTGTCCTATCTTCTGATATAGCCAGTGAAATTAGGCCTCCTGGCTCTATTCCTCCACGTCTATATGGGTTACCTCAAATCAACAAGGCGGATATACTATTAAGATCCATTTTGTCTTTGGTAGGTTCATCACAACAATTGGTTGTAAAATTAATCTTTGGACTTTTATAGTAGGTATTTAAACACTACAGTAAATACTGCTTAAAATATTCATCTTCCTTTGCAAAATACATACAACAGATAGAGTAACCTCCCTTGCCTAATACCGTTATCTGCGAAACTCGGAAAAATGTAAATACAGACCGTGTAGGCACTTCATCGACTTCCAGGATAAAACGATAAAATATTCGCTATGATGTGTATATAATTTCATATATTATCGAGATATTTAACATTGCATTTACGCTTGAAGTTTTTGTGTTATTTTGATTTAAAAATGCCTTTTCTCGGAAATTATTATTGTTTTTTCCTGAGTACAAATGAGACGGCTCCGGAATTCCGCTATGATGATAGACGCTGCTACAAACAAATTGTGTTATTTTGTATACCTAAAAATAAACATAGTCTGAAAATAGCTATAAACATCTAGGATGCCATCATGTGTACTTTTTAAAATTAGGTTGGTTATATTTTACAAGTAAAATCTAAATAGCAATGCATATTCCAAATCGATATTTGCAACTGATTGGGCATTCTTTTTCGAAAATTATCACTTTGTGTTATTTGCCGGAAAATTGCCATTTCAATCGTTTTCATCAATTACATATTCTATCCGACAAACTATTTCTAAATGAAAAAGTGGGGCGAATAGAATATGTTTGTGAGAAAATCAAGACATACACCGTAATTGGCTGCTTTAGTTACCAATTCGCAAAATTGCAAATGGTTACCAAAATCTATTCATTTGTGAGTACTGCCGTAACACATTTAACCGAAGAGAGTCAAGTAAAGGAGACCAATTATAGGTGCCCTTTGTTTGGATTTGAAACCGACGGTACCGATGTTGTTCTGAGCTTTCGTAATACATATATAAATAAATATTAGGCTCTTATTTTTGATTTTTCTTAATAATTGAGCACTCTCTCACACACACACACACACACACAAAAACACACACACACATATATATATATATATATATATATATATATATATATATATATATATAATTATTCAAGTTCAAATATATTGACATAATGATGTATTCCAGGCTGATCGACCGACTTTTCTTGCCACGCGCTCTCTTAATGTTTTTTCCTTTCATTTCACCTTTGGTTTTATGGACAGATTTCAAAATCGATCTTCACTTTTTGAAATATTCTTGAGAAGACGCATATGCATTGAAACACGAATTAATTTGTGTCGACTGTCCAACCAATGGATATATATATATATATATATATATATATATATATATATATATAAAAATTTATAGATCAAAGTTACGTCATAAAGTGATTTATTTTCAGTATCGAAGAAAAGTAAATCTAACACATTTTTCTAGAAGAATCAAAAATATACTTGAATAAATTCAGGTTGTAAATAGAAAGCTCCCGTCGTCAGAGAATTGTTGTCAAATGAAAACCGTACATCTAAACGAAAATTCACATATCTATGAAAATAAAATTTAAAAAAAACACAAAAAGACAATGGAGAAATGGAAATCGAGCCACTTCAAAAAAGATTTTTGAATTCTTCCGATTTGAAAACTCTACTAAATGGAAGAAAGTATCGGTTTTCGAATGTCACATATAAGAGTTTATTCTGTATTACTTTTTAAGAGTCATCCTAATGAGCCGTTTTCGATGTACGCATACATTTAGATCAAGGCTTGCAACTTTTATACCACATTACTGACAAAACTTTGTAGATTACACTTCTTACTACATCGATATTAAAAAAATATTAAAAAACACATTTATTTCACTTCATAGATGCATCATACATTTCAAATTGTAACATCTATATTTTATCGCCCCTCCCCAACAGTATTTTCATGTCATAGACGCACCGCGTACTTAAAATTTTAAATTCTAGCAAAGAACAGCTAACACGTGTTTCTAGAAGAATAAAAAAATGCTTGAAAAAATTCAAGTAGTAAACAAAGTTTATGCAAAAAGTCTTCCAGTGTCCATGAAAGCAACGCATACAAAACACACAAAAAACAATGAGGAAATAGTAATTGACACACTTTTAACAAGATTTGAATCATTCAGATTCAAATGTCCAGAAAAAAACGTTTGCACATCAAAAACAAACAGTATATATATATATATATATATATATATATATATATATATATATATATATATATATATATATATATATATATATATATATTTACTAACTAATTGACGATGGCCTGATGGATAAGATCACCGACTGCGAATCAAAGGCGATTTGTGATCGGGGTTCGCACCTTCCGAATTAGTTCCTAGACTGAAGATTGCGTTAGCATGAAACATCGATGTCTCTAGGTATTTTAAAAATAATTAATATTTATAAAAATATTATTGTATATATATATATATATATATATATTGTGTGTGTACTGCAACGATTCGTGTTTTTACAACCTCATGGAACTGACTTTCAGGTCAGACATAAAGTAAGATGCATATCAAATCCGATGCTAAAATCGCTGGAAAAATGGTTGGACCATTCTACTGCTCTAGGAGGTACCTGACCTCTTGATATAATCCTTTACCTGCATAAAAGTCAGATTCGGCCCAAAATGGAGTACTGCTTCCACATTGGGGGAAGTGCCACCCAGAGCACGCTTAAGTGCCTTGAAAGAGTACAAAATCAACTTTGCAACCTAGTGGGAGATGACCAATTTTTTTCTCTACAGCCGCATTCTCACAGAAGAAATGTTACTAGTCTTTCATTACTCTATGGGTATGTCCATGGTAGGTGCTCGACTGAGCTTCATGAACCGCCCCTTCTTCTCGACAAATCCTTGTCTTGCTTCCAACACCGCAAAGAAATCTCTTTTCTGTCTCTGTTTACTTAAAATCCAACGGAACTTCCATGAACAGAATTTCTTTCCAAAGAATTTTCCACCTGTGGAACACGTTATCGTAGGAATGTTTCCCTACAGAATACAAGGTGGCCGTTTTCAATACCAATGTGAAGAAATATCTGTCGACTCGTCATGTAAATTAATCACAATTCTCAATCCTTTCATAGTACTGTTCCATCATCCAAGAGAAAATCTCACCGTTATCCTCGAGTGGCTTTTAGCCTTAATAAGTAGGGAACCATTAATAGAAAGGAATGTATCATCGGTATACTAAAGAACAAATAACATCGCATTACATTTGATGCATTGATGAAACGTCGCACTCCAAACCACAGAACCAGCCATGCATTCGAACTCTTCGACTGGGTTGGGATCAAACCGGATGAAGGCCCCGGAAAGAAATGTGTTCACCAGCGCTCCTTTTAATTTTTATTTTTCTATTTCAAATGTAAGAAATTCTTTTATATAGAGTCGTATTTAACAGCATGTTTAAACAACAACGTTACAGTGCATGTGTGTTTATCAAGACCTAAGTTAAATTCCGTCAAACTTTCAACGTTTGAAAATCACTATGAAGTGAAAAGTTGTATTCCTTATGAACTATATAATTGTATTCCTTATGAACTATATAATTTCTCGAATTGTTGCTATAACAGCAAATATTGATCGCACTTCCTTCTGGGTTTACTTATATAATATAGTCTTAACACTTTTTGAAATTATGTGATAAATTCGATAAATAACAAAAAAAAATATTTAATTAATAACATGTTCTTTTGCGCAACCAATATGCAAATATTAAGAAAATTTCATTGGATGTTCTTCTGGATAAGCAGGCAAAGTATATTAACAATGGTCCCCGGTGTGGTGACCATGACGTTTGAGGAAGCCCCGCGCTGTTAAAATATAAGTACGATTGGATAATTCCCGAATGTTTTGTGAATAGTTTAAAAGAATGCAAATATCGGTTTCTTTACGGAAATTAGTCGCTTAATGGGTAAACCCTATACTAGATTTTGGAAAGTGTGATAATTTATTACCGGAACTATATATATATATATATATATATATATATATATATATATAGTAATCAAGGTAAGCAGCCACAGGATAAAAATCGAAAGAATTTCAATCGGGCTTATAAAGGTTTCTTTCCAAATATGACCTAAGGGAAGGATCAGATTATTATTTTTCTAGATGAGATCTCAGAACAACGACATGCCAATGTCGCAGATTATGTTGATGCATGTATAAATAATATATATATATATATATATATATATTCATTTATGTTTAATTTTACTTCACTCGAAGTTCTCAGAAATCAAGGGGCCTGTTCCTGGGACTGACACTTAATCTATATATGAGATACATAGATATTCGAATATTCCATTAAAGTCTTTCTTTACCCCTCAAACGTTGAGTTAGTAAAGAAGTTAAGAACATTAATTTTCATCTTCACAATTGACTAGTTGAATATGTTATAGTATATCTTTCTTGTGGTTTCTTGATCCTCCCGGATTCCAGGACAAGAATTCATCTAGTCTGGTGGAGTATCTAGCTAAGTGCTATTACTTGAGGTAGCATTACTTGTCGTATGAGCCTGTGTATAGCCGTGTCGAGGGGATCTTATTTGGGCTTCGAATACTATATTATTTTAAATATTTAGTCAGGATTTACTCTTAGGGTGAAGTATCCTCACGGCAGATTGTCCTGACAAACCTTTGTACAGAGAGACCGAAGACACTCGATAATGGTGTCTAGTAGGCAATTCAAACTCTCCTATATACATATGTGTGTGTATACATGTATATAAATATATATATATATATGTATATATATATATATTATTTGTAGTCAATTATGTATATATATATATATATATATACATATATATATATATATACATATATATATATATATATATATATATATATATATATATATATATATATATATATATATATATGTATATATATATATTGATCTCAGCTTTAAATAATTGCATGTCTAGCCGTAATGAAGTTATAGTCACCGACTATTCACTCGATTGTCGTAAGTTCGATTCCGGCTTGGGGCTGGTGCTAATCTAGCCGCATTGGAAAGCTGTGATATCGTGAAACAGTCTGTCTATGAAGTACTATACACACACAGACATATATATATATACATATATATATATATATATATATATATATATATATATATATATATATATATATATATATATATAACTTAAAACTATTATACAGAGTGTATGAAAAATATGCAACATCTTGTAGAAGAGACGAAAGGAATAAAAAAGGAAGAAAGAAAGTTAAAAAAATACAGAACAAAAAGCGAACGAAACAAGAAGGAGAAGAAAAAGAGGAGGAAGAGGGGGAGAGGGAAGAAGAAGATTACAAAGAAGAAGCAAATAAGTGCCTTGTGGTGTTTGCATAAAGAAGAGAGAAAAAGGGAATAACACTTTGCGACTATATATACATATGTAAACACAAAACACACATACATGTGCGCTTATGTGTGTGTGAGTGTATGAGTGTGTGTATGTGTGTTCGTGTCTGTGTAAAACGCCAAGTTAACCCCCTTTTTTATATTCTATATTTAGCCGGCCTCTTATTGGCATTAGTGTTTTGTTTATTTTCTGCGAGCAGAAATTTACAACGGAAAGAGAGAGGAAGACAACAAGTGTCATTCCCTCGCTGCAAAAAATATTCTTAGTACCCGACTGGGTTCGCGAAAAGCAAGCCTCGCGTTTTGTTTGGGGGCCCCTCGCCGACACGACGATCGCAGTCGAACAGCAGTAGCAATAACATGCCTCCGAGCAAACCCGCCAAATATTATTATAGCAGTCGAATCTCAGCAAATTTGCCGTTGCGAAAATGGATCTTCACATTCCTGCTAGTCGTCCTGGCGTTGTCCCGCTCGACGCGCGTCCATGCTGGATTTACGTCCCCGTTGACCAGCGGTTTTTACCGACCCGTACAGTACAACTTGAATCATCACTTCAACCAACTTCGTCCGCACCAGAGTCTGAAATCGAAAGACAAAGTCGAGTTCTTAGGGGCCGTACTCAAGAGACACATCGCGGACCTGCGGCAGACAAAAAACAAACAAGTCGAACTCGTTTTTCTCGTGGATAATTCTGGGAGCGTCGGGTCGCACAATTTCTTCAATGAAATCAAATTCGTCCGAAAACTTTTGGCCGACTTTACGGTGGACGAGAACACCACAAGAGTGGCCATCGTGACGTTTTCATCGCGACTAAAAATTATTAAGCACGTCGACTTTCTCACAAGTCCATCGCCGGACAATCACAAATGTTCGTTACTCGAAGAATACATACCGAAAATTCGATATTCGGGTGGTGGGACTTTTACAGTAGGAGCGTTTAGAATGGCAGATGTAAGTATCAATTATTATTTTATATGCTATTTTTTGTCAAAGACAACACTTTTGAAACTTTTGCTTGGTAGAAATGACTTTTTATGAATAAAGTGTGTTGATAATTCGCTTTATGACTGTCGTAGTTGCTTTGGTATTTCAGTTGTTGACTGTCGTAATCGTCGTTGAACTTTTTCTCTCCGTCACTTTCGACATCGTTAATAATAATACGACGAATAACGGAGATGGGTTTGTTGTTTTATCTTTTCTGGTGTGATGACGTAATAGTCGGGTCATAAATTCTAAACAAAAGCCTAATATTATTATCTTTCTCTGGTTAAATAAGGAAAAGAGTTTACTCCGTCTCTCTCTCATATATATATATATATATATATATATATATATATATATATATATATATATATATATATATATATATATATATATATATATATATATATGTGTGTGTGTGTGTGCATAAAAAATTAAAGAAAGGAAAACCGAAAATTATTTATATGTTCATCGCTTTATTCAAATCCATCATCTTGAGACAGTCCTTGAATAAAGACGAAACATCGATGAACATATAAACAAATTTCGGCTTTCCTTTTTAAATTTTTCATGACGTTAGATTATTAATTCCATAATTATCATATATATATATATATATATATATATATATAGATAGAGAGAGAGAGAGAGAGAGAGAGAGAGAGAGAGGGCCGTTCACGGTTTCGAACTTCGCGAGAATTAACTACGTTGATCAATAGTCAAACGGCGAAACACGTGTCCGTAGATAATTATATCATATAGCTGATTCTCGCGAGATTCGAAACCGGGACCACAGTAGCTGTAGTACGGCGCCCCATATATATATATATATATATATATATATATATATATATATATATATATATATATAATAATCCAGGTAAAACATCAACAGGGTAGTCATCAAAAGAATTTCAACCGGGTTTATAAAAAGTGCTCAATATCAAATAGAGCTTTTATATATGATTATTTTTATTTACACAGACATGTACAAAATCTGCGACACTGGCGTGGCTATGTTATCGATCAACAGCTATTATAAACTGAGATCTCATCAGGCAGAGTTAGAATCTGATCTTAACCGTAGATCATATTTTTCAAATATGATCTAAGGTTAAGATCAGATTCTAACTCTGCCTGATAAGATCTCAGTTTATAATAGCTGTTGATCGATAACATCGACACGCCAGTGTCGTAGATTTTGTACATGTCTGTGTACATAAAAATAATCATATATATATATATAAACACATTATATATATATATATATATATATATATATGTATGTATATATATATAATATTTATAAATAAATATTAATTATTTATTACCTACAGACATCGATGTTTCATTCTTACGCAATTTTCAGTACAGGGAGCCAATTCCCGACGGTCGGCGAGCGCGAACTCCGATCACAAATCGCCACCGATTCGCAGTCAAACGACCTACTAGTTGGCCACCAGAAACTAGCTGCAAATTTAGGAGGAATTTAACTTTGTAAATACCAAGTCGGCGAATAGTGTTTACTCGGTGTGTTCGGGTTCTGGCACCATTCTACTAATACCCTCGTGAAAGTTATGAATCTATTGATCTACTCTCCAGCTATGGATAAAATAGGAGGGTTCACTAGACTCTAAACCTTTGGTTATGAGAAAGAAAACTTCGAAATAACACCCAGTCGTTCTCTGCTTATTCCGGCATTGTTTTCCATCGTTTTGGGATTCTTCTTGTCACTGAATTCGAGCAATGTCAGTTTATAAGACTGAAAGGAGGCCTTATATATAATTAGACTAAAGTTGAGTTAATCAACGCTGGTTCCCCTAAGGCTGATTCCTATATAATTTAATCACAAAAAATACATGTTTGAGTTATGTTTGAAAAAAAAAGTTAATTGATTTAATTAGTCGTAATCTGAAATTTATCTTCCAAATCACCCATCTCTTACTACCTATTATTCTCACACTCCCCAACAGTATGTTGTTTGTACACCCCTGTCTCTATCTCTCACACTTCCGTCTCTCTCTCCCCCTCTTTGTTTTTTAACAGCCACAAGAAAATAAAACTTACCTTGGAATACTCCATTATAAACAGTAGGGAATATTATCACAAGTATTAATACTTTTAACCAATAACCGGAGAGAAAAAGAGAGATGTATAATTGTTTTAAGTGTATATATATATATATATATATATATACAACTTGTTTTGTAATAAAGTAGGAAACATCCTAGCAGAGTGCTCGATTAATTGAGAATCAAATTTAAGAGCGTAATATTTATTCATTTTTGGTACAGAAAAATGTTGTACTAATTTTTCTGTACCAATATATATATATATATATATATATATATATATATATATATATATATATATATATATATATATATATATATATATATATAATTAAATTCAAGACGATGAACTTGAGTAAAGTACAAAACAATGAAACCAACGTCAGATGTAAGTGAGGTTTAGTAAAATTTATAATATTCTATAATCTAAATACTGCAGCTCAATGATTGCATCTTCAGGTTAAATAGAGCTATTGTAGAGTAATTTGAAACCAATGCATTTATAACATTATTTATATCAGTTCCAAGAATTCAAGATCAACAAAGGTTTGGCGTACGATCGTTTCTAATACGAAATATAATTTTTTAACGGTATATTCCAATATGTCTATTCATCAGCTCCCTTTCACAGCATCACAAATAGAAGTCAAGCAGTAACACCGACATTATTCATCTTCTTAAAAAGCTATACCCAGTTATTATAGCAAAAACGTGTACATAAATTAATACTACTACTAGTAATGACAATCATGATAATAAAATAAATAAATAATGAGAAAAATATAATTGATTAGAACATCAAAATAAAAATTAAGGAATAATAATAATAATAATAATAATAATAATAATAATAATAATAATAATAATAATAATAATAATAATAATAATTAAAAAAAAATTAATTAGATTTTTTTTAAATGGTGCCGGCCTAGGCTGACACCAGACAAAATATTTGTAGAGGGTCGAGGAGGATGAGAAGAGCGAGGAGGGACAGCACAAACCAGACCTCCACTGGAAAAGTGCGGAGAAAGCTGGGACCTTGGGGAGGCTTATTGCCACCTAAATCCCAGAGAAGACCAATTGTCCCTACCAGCGAGAAATCAATGGTAAGAGGCTGTGGCGATACCGCATCGTTATCGAAAAGAGGTAAAGAATACTGGAAATCTGGGGAGGCTTGTTGTCACTCAGACTCCAGGAAATACCACAGGTTGTTGTCGGTGAGCAATCACTGACGATGATCTGTGTGAGAACTCCTAGTGAGTACAAAAAATAATAATAATAATAATAATAATAATAATAATAATAATAATAATAATAATAATAATAATAATAATAATAATGATAATAATAATAATTACAACAATAATAATAGTATTGAGAAATATACAGTATGGAAAATAGAATAAATATAATTAATAAAATATAATAATACAAGATAAGAAATGGAAATTCTAATAACAAAATACAGTAAAATAATAATAATTGTAATAATATAATATGATAATGGGTATATAAATAAAAAAATAAATAAAAAAATAAGTGAATTATCCCTATTGACTTCTATTTATGATATTGTGAAAGGCGCTGATGAAAAGACATATTGGAATTAAATAAAAAATTCTATTTCGTCTTATAAGAGATCGTACGCCAAAACTTTGTTGATCTTGAATTATTGGATCTGATATAAATGATGTGTTGTTTCAACCTATTCGTTCTCTCTCTCTCTCTCTCCTTCTCTCTCTCTCTCTCTCTCTCCTTCTCTCTCTCTCTCTCTCTCTCTCTCTCTCTCTCTCTCTATATATATATATATATATATGAGCAAAATGTATATCTGTATATCTGTGTCTATCCACGCAAAACTAATGATGTATTTAGAACCAGCAGGCGTTTACTGTCATTTAATATCATTAACTATTTTACTCATTTAATATTATTAACTATTTTACTCATTTAATATTATTAACTATTTTTCTAAACAAACGTTTTTCTCTTGTAAACGAATTATTAAGAAAAAACACAGTAGCTGTATTATTTAACCAATTCGTTGAATTAAGGGATTCATGCATTTCCTAAGTTTGATATCCAGATACTGTGTAAATCTGCTAACCACATCGGTTGTACAAACCCTCAAAATGTATGCAAACCATTTTAAGACTTTTTAATAGAACTTTAAGTTGACAAAATTCAAACATTTCTAGGCCTGAAACTATTTTACACATTTAAATAATACTATTACAGAATATATTTGATTACTTGGAAGTAATGCTGTACCCTGCCCCTTTTCGCTTATTAAAGGGCTCAAGGTTGTCCCGTAATATGACGCCATTCCAGTGAGTCGCACACGCTTAATAACCGACTTGCAAAATGCCGATCCAGTCGAAGGTCAGTTGTAGTATGTTATCACACATGAAATGATTATTAGAAAATGAACAAATAAAAAACTATTGATAATCATTATTCGTAGAAGCATCTTTGATGTTTATTTGTGAATCGGTTACACTTAAGATAAAAAAAAGTCTTAATATTCTTAAAATTAGAAGTGAAGCTTTATAGAAAATGGTGTGTCAAATGTGACAATAACCCTGGCTTAATAAAAATGTGGTTTGAATCGATTCAAGAGTTTAGAAGTTATTTAAAATATGCGATATTTTTGTTCTTTCCCGCTTAATTTTGAAATAGCATTTTTATTCCTAAAGAATATCGTTTCTTGTTTAAATCAAAATACCCCCCGTTTGATTTAACAGCTTTTTTTCCCATTGGCTTAGAATAGATTTTTTTGCCAGCATAATTCGGATGATACTATTTCTCCTGACTGTAATAAAAAAATACTGGATAATTACTTGACTCAAAACAGTAACGATAAACGTTGCAGGGCCGTAATTAGAGTTTGGAAATATCTTTGGGCTTAAGCTTTAAACTAATTGAGAGATTTTACCGTTGTCATAAAACACTAATTTTTTACATCAGTTAATTAATCTTAATAAAATTGCTCCTTTCATTTCGCTCCCCACCCCCCAAAAAAACAAACAAACTGGTCAACAATGAATAATCTTTGAAAAATTTAATTTCTGTGGCACAATTACTGATTTTACCGTCAATTCATTAATTTTAGCGATCGTTTCAAGATGGCGTTCTACCAATAAGCTAGACTCCTTCAAATTAACCGACTGGAAAAAGAAAACTACAAACACCATACTAACAAACAACTCGCTGTCTCACATAAGATGGACACTTACACATGAATTAGTAAAAAATTATTGCTAATCATTATGTATCAATCAAGTTCTGTGAGCCTAAACATTAAAATGTTTTTTCTCAATTATCTAGGTTTTTCTCAATTATAGTTGCATGGATGGTTCGGTTACCGTACCATCAATAACATTCAGAGTGTAAAGGGGCTTTTGTAATATCTTTAAGCGAGTTATTGTAAAGTCTGTGTTGTATGTTTGTTAAAAGTGTCGAGACAAGAGATAGCCATTTTGCTTAGTCGATCGTGTTTGTACGTATCTTATTTGAATACGAAAAGGGTCCCCATGAGTTCGAATGAAACAACCAACGTTTTCTCTACGATGATATATTTATTTAACTGGAACAAGAATACAGAAACGTAGACAAGTGAGTTGCTTGGTCGACAGGCATAAAGGTAATATAATTCCAATTGGTCTTGAGTTTATGTCCACGCTTCGTCACAATGATGATGACGAGAGGAGAGAGAAAATGCCAGACTGTCTACATTGAAATCTGGACTTGAACTGCTTTGTATTTGCTGGCGGAAATCAGTAGGCTTCTATTGCGCATGTCAGTGCTGTGCTAAACTCCTATGTATCAATATACATGTATCAATACGCATGTTTACGTCGACCGAACTATAACTCGACATAACGCAATATATTGTGCGTACATATAAACAAAATAGATCTCTCATACACCGGCTACAGAGTCTTCAAAATATAGTGATTAAAATATTTTCCTGTTCTAATAACATACTCTTTTTTCGTCACAAGTGATTATTCTTAAAACACACAAACACACTGCCTACTAGACACTTACCTCGAATCTCTAAGGTTTCACTGTACAGGGGTGTGTCAGGACAACCTGACATGAGGACACTTCCTCCTACAAGTAAACTCTGACTAAATATTCAAAATAACATGGTGTTCGAAGCTCAAATAAGGTCGTCTCGGTATGGTTAACCAACACTGGCTTATTGAGGAATGGTGCACCTTCTCCAAGTGATGTTTCCTCTAGTAACAGCACTAAGCTGGATACTCTACCAGACTAGATGAATTCTTGTTCTGGAATCCGGTAAAACTAAAAGATCACAAATGCAATATACTATAACATAGTTCACGGGTCAATTCGTAGAGGAAAATTAATATTCTTAACTTCTTTACAAACTCAACGATTGGCAGGTAAGGAGAACTTTAATGGAATATTCGAATATCTATCTATCTCATATAGAGATCAAGTGTTAGCCACAGGAAGGGGCCCCTTGATTTTGAGAACTTCAGCTGAAGTAAAATGAACCACACACACACACATACACACACAATGCTTCGTTAAGAATGGACGCACCTTTTTTTGTAGAGCTTCAGCTTATGTGGAACAAATGTATCGATTTATTTAACTTTACCGATTGTCACAAAATGGCGCCCTATAGATGACATGTAACATTTAAAAATAACTGGCAAGCATTCGAACACTCGTTTTAGGATTAATCGCATAATAGACACATCTTTCGTCACAGATGATTATTCATTAAAAATAGATGACACCCTCGAGTGTCGAACAACGTATGTTATTTGCAGCACTTAATTTACGTGCAACAAATTTGCCCATTGTTTAACTTTGAACGTTGCAAAATGACGCCCTACAGATTCTGTTGAACCCTTCAAATTGTGAGCAAGAATTCGAACAGTGGTTATTGCATTAGTCTCTATAATACGTTTCAGTGATTCATCATTGAACACTGATTGTGGGTATCCGCATGGCTCATTATTCAGACATGTGACTCTAGATCTAACTTATTGAACCGTCTACTTATCCTTGCAGTGCAAGTCCCTATCCCAAATACAACACTGATATTCTTGACAGTTGGGCTCACACCACATCCTGTTCAGTCTCTCATTAACTTCGGTTGATTGAGGACGTCGGGATGGGGGTAATACCAGTCGAGGATTCGTTCTCGACAATCAGTCCGGCAGGAACTGGGCCATTTCGGTTGCCTTTTATCTGCTGGGCTGAGGTATACTGTCCTGGGTTGCCATAGACGGTGTACCCTCACAGGCCTTGCCTCCCCTCTTTGGGGAGGAGTAAGTTTATTGCTCGCTGCCTGAGGCGCCCTGACCGGGGAATGCCGATGGGGTTGCCCAGGCTATTTTTGTGCTCCTTCTTTAGGGGCGCTTCCCCCACTTTCCGACCTTGTGTTACATATTCCTGCGGTGGGAGGGAATTAAATACCCTGATATTCTTGACAGATGAAGATGCATTTTTACCGAGTTTAAAATAAAAATTCTGATTTATTTTACGGATATTATCTACAAATGTGACCGAAGAACATTAACACCGTTATATAGTAAGTAAAGTTAATTTTTCAGCATGAAAGGCTCGTTGGATCGGTTGGTTAACCCCGTTTTATAACGTTAAGCGGGATTAATGAAGTGAACTTCCATGACAGGACTCTAGTCTGTCGCTAATTATTCTACCAGCAAGGCTGCATCTATTTACACACCTGGTTCTAGTGTTTGCTTACATCACCTACAATTTCCAAATAGTCACCCATCTGGGTACTAACCAAGCTCAAAATAGCTTAACTTCAAGTATCTGACGAGAACCGGTATATCAGCGTAATTTAGCCGTAAGCACGACCCTTATATGATTAGCATTATATTGATGATTGTCGAAAACGGTGGTGCTAGTAAATAACATAACGTGAAAATTCCACTGTTCCTTTTCTCATTAAAATTACGCTCTTTGAACATCCAACTACTATGAAATGTATAAGTTCTTTTCCATTTTATAGTAACAGTACAAGTAAGTATTCATTTCCACGCATTTTTCTTTTACAATTAATTACCTTTTTAGCTAAAACCTTTGTAAATAAATTAACTTGGAAAAATCAGTAATCGTTTGGGTAAAACTCTGTGTTCTTCATCCCCAAGGGACTAAAAATCCACCAAATGGCATTTTTATTGCCAATATTTAAAATTGCAATCAGTAGATTCTACTCAAAATGTACTAACATTTGATATCAATGATTATTCGCATAAAACTATCGTATAACATCAGCGTAACTTAGTTTTCCGCCAAGGAAGATTTAAAATGTCTACAAATTAGCTAAAAATTCACCTTTTAAAAATATCTAAAAATACAATTATTACTTTGTTTGCCCCAAACCCAACAAAAGTTGTGATTGATGTTTCTTTTACATTACTCACGGCGTAAGTTTCGCAGGTGGAGACAACTCATGCTTGACTAAAAGTTGTTACCTTAGCCTGGTGAATTTAGAAGCACAAAATAGATAATTTATATTCTTTATTTAAAATTATTTGAGAAAATTATGTTTCTCGATCGAAAAATATTTTTTAGATTATATATATATATATATATATATATATATTCGGGGATCCACTTTATATATATATATATATATATATATATATATATATATATATACACACACACACACACACACACACACACACACACACACATATATATATATAATGTGTGTGTGTGAAAAATATATGTTTGTGCATATACTTTCTGTTATTTCATAGACCAACCTTTTGAAGGTAAAGCTCGATGATTACTAATATATAACAACAGAGCATATATAAATAGACAATATTAGCCTATATTCCAGTGACCAAGATTTTATTCAATATATTACTCGTGTTTTTTGCAATTCAAAACTTCGATACATTTTTACGGACTTTTTTCCATAGCCGATCAAACGTAATTAGTATATTAATTCCGAATCTTTCGATTATGCACTCCTGAGAAAATCAATGTTCGCTTTAGAAATACAAACATTGTAAGGCAGACCCCACAAAAACAAACAACTCACTTTGAGTACGTTTTCTCTGGATTAAAAACATAGATATTATTAGCCGTAGGGACATCCATCTTTCTTTACCAAGTAAAGCTATAAGAATATACGCACAATGCAGTCCAAAAGAAATTCTTAGAATAGGTAAAATTTGAGTAGAGTTAATAAAATGTTTCATTATACATATATAAATAATAATTAAATAATAATTATATAAGATGTAAAATTTAGGGGTTAATTAAAATAAAGATGAAACGTTGATGAATACATAAATAATATTTTTGGTTTTCCTTTTTTCTTTTTCTTTCTTTCTTTCTTTCTCTCTCTCTCTCTCTCTCTCTCTCTCTCTCTATATATATATATATATATATATATATATATATATATATATATGGGTTAGAGCGTCGGAATTTGATAAAAAATATGACTCGTGTTCCTTC
The DNA here is from genome assembly GCA_963556195.1 of Sepiola atlantica. Lineage (NCBI taxonomy): Eukaryota > Metazoa > Mollusca > Cephalopoda > Sepiida > Sepiolidae > Sepiola > Sepiola atlantica. Next base: position 152,676,533 of record OY744522.1, on the reverse strand, counting down.
GAGTGGTATGAATGATCATCTACATACTGACGATTCCCGTAAGGATGAAACGTATACGTATGTAGATAAAAAATTATAATGAATTATTTGTCGCCCCCAACATCCAGGCTGGGCACTGTAGTGAGTAGCCGTCGTAGTAGCTTTTATGCACGTTTCTTCAGCAGTCGAACACCTTTTACGGTGACTGGCTGTAATAGGTTTAATCTCTCGCTGATTTATCGGGTTGTTTATAGCGGCCGTGTGGGCTAGAGCGTTGGAATTTGAGTGGAAAACTTGACTTGTGTTCCGGGGTTTGTAACACAAATATTTGATATATATATATATATATATATATATATATATATATATACTAGCGGGACTATGTGAAAATTCCACGGTGCTTTCTCTATCAATCAATATAATAATCTTTTTGAAATAATAAATGTATGTCGGGGACATAACTATAAACGTCCCCCGTAAAAATAATTGTCATTGTCAGCTAAATATTCTTTACATATATAACACGAATATGTTTTTATTTATTTATATAAATTGTAGCAATTTAATTCTTAAAAAAATAAATTCTCTGTTTTCTTGCCGTAAAAATAATGGTCAGCTAAATATTCTTCAAATCAATAAAACAAATGTCATTTTTTTTAATGTATTTATTTAAAATTATATTGTTTTAGTCATCAGAACGACATAATTTGATTTTGGAATAATTAATTTTAAAATGATTAAAGTCGGAATTATTTACCTTAGCGACATTAGATGAATCACCAATCACCTATTTATCTACGTCCCACAAAGTAGAATGTGACACAAGGTCGGAAGGTGGGAATTTTCACTCTAGAGGAAGAGTGAGGTGAATCTCAAAAAATTGCCTGGGCAGGGCGCCTCAGACAGTAAGCAATAAACTTACTCCTCCCCAAAGAGGGGAGGCAAAGCATGGGAGGGGGTTAACCTCCCATAACTGCACAGGACAGTCAGAACAGATACTACACTTTGATCTTAGCCAAAAGACCAAGGAAGCATCGGAAATGAATCACCAATCACCATATTTGCTGATCGAATGATTTAATTTTTATATGTGTTCCTCTAGAGTGAAATTCCCACCTTCCGACCTTGTGTCACATTCTACTTTGTGGGACGTAGATAAATAGGTGATTGGTGATTCATCTAATGTCTCTAAGGTAAATAATTCCGACTTTAATCATTTTAAAATTAATTATTATAATTATTATTATTAGGTGAAAGGTAATAACATACGAACATGCAATGCATTAGCATATAGATATAGATTTACTTAAAATGGCTTACGTCATAAACATCTTTATGACGTCAATATACACGTCCTCAGATTTGTACGTAAATTGAAATTTCCAAATATTTAATTATATATATATATATATATATATATATATATAACAAATACTGACACAACGTAAATTTGTACATATATAAATACTTGTAACTTGTTAGCATAAGTCCTGGTACACCAAAAACGAAATCCCATTGTGTCTATCATTCATACCAGGGCTCAGGCTACAGGTATCTGTTTGGTATGTTCGGGATATTCAAATTTGCGCATATCTTCAGGTGAAGATACGCAACACAACCAAAGTTAAAATAAAATATCAACAACCCACCAACAAAACAACCAAATTTCTTGAAAAGTAACAAAGTTCCAAATGAAACAAAGTTCCAAAGTGAATACAAAATTCTAGAAACAACCGAATGTTCAGAGAGATAAAATAACAAGAGTAAGAATACATAGAATACCAAAGATTCGGAGAGATAGAATCAACATCACTAAATAGAATGGATTGTAGCAGCTAAGTTTATCCTTCGGTGCACAAAATGAAAGTGCTTTAAATTGTTTCTGCGCACTTAGCTCCGCGCATACACTCACCTGAATTTATAAAAAAACAAATAAAAGCATTTTTAGCCTATCAGATGCATTTGCCGTTTTGATCCACCCCGAGTATATAAAAAGCCAGATTTTCCTTCAATAAAACAAGTTGAGCCAAAATCCAGACAGAACTAACATCTACTTTACGCCAGTTCCCCTTGCCCCTCTGTCGGGTTCGGCAAAGCTATTTCTCAACTGTCTCTCACACACACACACAGTCATATACATACGCACTCTGACATTAACGCGACACACACACAACGCCTTTACTCTTACACACTCTCTGTCGTCTGCTGATTCACGCTGATTGAAAACAAAAATATGAACACATTCTTTTTAATATCGTAACATTTATCACTGAACTTTCTACAATGAAAACAAATGAATATTAACTGTTATTAATTACTTTCAAGCATAAGTATTTCTTGTAACTCAGCGAGGAAGTTTTGATTACGATTTTTCTGACTTGTTGATAATTCACAGCCTTTTAATTATCGACTCAGACGTCTTAATTATCCCAACCAATGTATCACCCTTGTTTTGCAATGATTCTCAAACTATGAAAAAACATTCGTTTTTCCTATCTATGTAAACTTCCATTTTTAAATATATAAAGACTATTTTTTGTGAACTTATGCTTTCGTACTTATTATTTTTTGTGTTTACCATGTAACATTTCTCTCGCTCTCAATACTCGTTTAATATCTAAAACTGTTTTTCTAAAAAATGTTTCTCTAAAACCGTCTCTCCCTAAAGATCACCTCAAAACTAGAACCCTAAAATGGGTCTTCTAAAAGACATCAAAGGATCCACCCGAAGTCTTCTGCAGGTGCGTCTCGTTGAACTCGTGAATCTTCATGTCGAACTCGGGAATTTGTACGGAATTTCGAACAGAACGCTTTATTTAATCCACTGGGGGAGCTTGCTCTCGCTCCGTACTGAAGATTGAATCTTCACCCCTCAGAAGGCCGCCACTTAGACTGTCACTTAAATGTGACAATTTTCTGGAGGTTGAAGGTTCAGTTCATAGTACGGTCGATACTAAGAATACAATTACTTAAGACTTCTACCCGGTCATGACTGATAGAATGAGAACAAGGTGCCCTTGTGTATTAAATAAAAGGTTCTGTTCGAAATTCCATCGGGATTCTCAAGTTCCATATAAAGATTCTCGAGTTTTACGAGATGCATCTGAAGAAGGTCAGAGGTTACATCGGCCGAAACATTGTGGGAATAACATCCAAGATGAGAACAGTAGTCTGGATTTTTTTAAACATTAACGGCTGCCTAATTTTACCCTCGTGGGGAGGCAAGTAAATAATGTCTCCTGGAAATAACATGTTTTGTGTATTTCAAGTTACTGTTTACGAAAGAAGATGCAATAAAACTTTTTCGTTTTGCATTTTTAAAATCCATTGCAAGGATTTATGGCGGACAGAAAATCCGGTTATTTCACACGAGAGGTCTTCGAGTTCCACATTCTTACAACTAGAAAAGGCAATATTTTAGGTTTCGGTATCAGAAAGGTTGATTTGCCATAAAACAGATGAGCAAAGCTGTGTTGTACGTATTGATTTAATGAACATTTTGTGTAAACGAAACAAATTTCATACACCGTAGAAATGTCAACGACATTTTACGGTGTATTATTAAGACAATTGGATAGAAAGTTGAGTTCACATTTCATTGATGTTTTTCTATTTTACGACATGTCAACCGTCGTTGGATCATTTTATGTCAAAATTGTACATGTTTTTATACGATTGATTTATAAGTTTATTTGAATTTGACAACACCTTTGTTAAATACAGCACTTGATCTTCCGAAATGGTCACCTATTTAGTACTGTCTAAGCACAACAGCTAAGTGAGTAAACTATTTAACTGGAGAAGTAAAAAATGAAAATGTAAACACTGATATTTGTGTCCTGCAGCCAGTCAAGCGTGACCGGAACAAGCTTTATTTGTTCCGAGTGGCCGTTGTGGAGAGCACACCCTTCAAGAACCTACACAGTGGTTTAGTCGTCTACACCTGACTCACATCTAGAGTCGTCTATGTATCCAAGTTGGTGTCGGCTACCCAGCCAGAACGAGAGAGGTCTAAACGCGGTGATTGAATAAATTGATGTAAAACGCTATCGTTTACGCTTGACGGACGAAGATGCTGTGGTCTCTTTTGCGATGATGCATTGAGAATGTTGTTAGATGTGGCTGAGATGAGCCGCTGCATGAATTTAGTGAACAGGTTTCTGCTTTTCAGGTTAGTGGCCCGAGGTGATATCGAGTTTATATCGAGAAAAGTTCGAAGAGGAGAAAGGATTCATCATTAAACGACTGCTAAGACGGTTTTATTGTTAAGTCTATCGGTGAAGTGTTTGCTAGGGACCGGAAGGAACTCTATCGGCATTGATTTCGTATAATCGATGAGAGTACGGCGACGTTGAACTGGGTGTCGCTCTCGTTTGCCTAAGAGGGCATTTTTACAACGTTCTTGTTGCGCCCTCTGTAAGTACCTGATTTAACAGGAGATACGAATGTTTTAAATACACCGTAGTGAAATGTAAAGCAATAATTTAAATCAACAATTGTAAACAGGGGAAACTAATGTATACAACCAAGGTTTATAACATAGGAAAACTAATGCTTTAAACCAACGGTGAAAACTAGGGAAACTAGTAAATTAAACCAGCGATGATAATTAGAGAAAGTGCGTTAACCCGACGCTAATACACATGGGGAACTAATGTTTTAAACCAACGGTGATCAACAACAAAACTAATGCTTTTAACCAACGGTGATATAAAGGAGAAACTAATGTTTTAAACCAACGGTTATCAACAGCAAAACTAATGCTTTTAACCAACGGTGATATAAAGGAGAAACTATTGTTTCAAAACAACGATGATATAAAGGAGAAACTATTGTTTAAAAACAACGGTGATATAAAGGAGAAACTATTGTTTCAAAACAACGGTGATATAAAGGAGAAACTATTGTTTCAAAACAACGGTGATATAAAGGAGAAACTATTGTTTCAAAACAACGGTGATATAAAGGAGAAACTATTGTTTCAAAACAACGATGATATAAAGGAGAAACTATTGTTTAAAAACAACGGTGATATAAAGGAGAAACTATTGTTTAAAAACAACGGTGATATAAAGGAGAAACTATTGTTTCAAAACAACGATGATATAAAGGAGAAACTATTGTTTAAAAACAACGGTGATATAAAGGAGAAACTATTGTTTAAAAACAACGGTGATATAAAGGAGAAACTATTGTTTCAAAACAACGGTGATATAAAGGAGAAACTATTGTTTCAAAACAACGGTGATATAAAGGAGAAACTATTGTTTCAAAACAACGGTGATATAAAGGAGAAACTATTGTTTCAAAACAACGGTGATATAAAGGAGAAACTATTGTTTCAAAACAACGCTGATATACAGGAGAAATTATTGTTTCAAAACAACGGTGATATAAAGGAGAAACTATTGTTTCAAAACAACGGTGATATAAAGGAGAAACTATTGTTTCAAAACAACGGTGATATAAAGGAGAAACTATTGTTTCAAAACAACGGTGATATAAAGGAGAAACTATTGTTTCAAAACAACGGTGATATAAAAGAGAACCTATTTGTGTATTTTAAAGATAAAAATCCGTAATAAAAATGTAGAGGGTAATCTAATATTTTGAATGGTGATTTCTGTTTTCTTCTTACGAATAATATCGACTAAGTACCAATATTTCCGAATATACATCTTTTAATCATACCTGTTTAATGTTTAAGTAGTGGATAAATTTTCCACGTTAATTTAACGTAAATAAATCAACTTTTAGCAATTTTCATTTACATTTTACTGTTTTTGTATAATTATGTTTTTGAATAATATTGATCAAGCACATTTCAGATTATAATTGAAAAGCAGCGGTTTAATATAACCCCTGTTTCTACTTCGAATCGCAAAAATAATCAGTAATAAAATTTAAGGGGAGTCGACGTCGTAAACGTTAGTGAAACAATTTGATTATTTTCATAGTTTGGTTTCGTTTTTTTTATCTGTCCTCAGTCAGTGAAGGAGAAATCCTTATAAACTGAGACGATTTTTTTTTCTCCTAATAGAGAGTGTTCCTTTTTGGGTAGCTGGATTTCCCCTACATTGAAAAACGACATTGTGTACAAATCTCCCCTCATGGGGACGCAAGTCAATGAGGTCTAAAGGGTTCCGTTCGAAATTCCGCACAGGTTCCCGTCTTCTACATAAAGATTCCCAAGTTCGAGAGCATATACCTGGAGAAGGTGGAAGATTACATCGACCGAAACGTTGTGAATAGAACAATCAATATTAAAAAAGAAGTGCGAATAATCAAAATAATTCGAACAGATTATTTTGATTCGATAAAAACGTGTCTGAAAGTAGAATCAAACACTGTATTTTTGCATTCTTGAACATGAATTTGTAGAATAAATGTTTGGCATATTTTCCTTTTTTCTGTTATTTTTTTTTAGATCTTTTTATACTTTTTTCCTTTTCAATGTCATGGCTGTTGCTTCTTGTCCCCTTACTGATATATGGCCCTCTGCTCCAGTTGATCGTACATAACAACCCCTTTATATGACAAAACAACAGTCCATTCATGTTTCAGAACTTCCTGTCAATTAAAAACAACACGTATACACAACTATTTAATACACGCAAGTCTTCTGAAACCATATGTTATATTCATTAAATCACTCTCCTTTAAACTAAGTTTTTTTTGTGTACACGGGTAAATAGAACTCAGATTAATCAGCTTCGTTATGAATAAATCACAAGCAAAACAACAAACCATAAAAACCAACCAACCATCAAACAAAACCCCAATAAAATATTGCTTAAAGCTATCGCTATCTAAAATAAATACAATGTTTGATAGCACGTGCGATAATTTGCCCGTCAACCATAGGTGGTAACACGGTATTGGTATCGGTACTGCCACGCTTGACCCAACCGGCAGCTTTTGCATCGGGCAGGACTTTAAAAAAATAAAAAATAAAAAAAAATAAACAAAAGACAACGCATATTCATCTTTGAAGTTTTGTATTGTCGTATTGAAACTAGTTTATTTTTTTTTGGCGTTAATGATATTACATACGAAAAAGATCGCCGTTTGATGTCACATAAACACGGGAAATTGTATTCCGTTGTACCACTAAATTATTAGTTTCCTGAGAATTCTTTCAGGGCGCTGTCGCTCATCAATGGGATCCTGATCACTGTGGGTGTAATCCTGATTCATTATCCGGTCATTTGATTTACATTATTCGACAACGGAATTATCTTGTTCACACCAGCGTATCCAATGGACGCGTAAACCTCAGGATCCGTAAATGTTTTTGTTGCAACTATACGTTGTAATCGCATACAAATCCAAATCGTTTTTATTTACATCAGTCGAACTGGGGACATAGTCTCGTTCTCCTCTACAATCATCTGGGCTACATTCTGTGTTTGTTGTTTTGTTCATTATTTACTTAAACTTCCTTTCTTATTATTATTGCCGTTATATTTACAACCTTTAGCACTATTTATTATACTGAATAAAATGATACAATATAATTAAAAACGTAAGTTTTAGAAGAGACGATATTAACAGAAAAGGATAACATTAGTTTTTTTTTGTGTGAAAAAAAAATTCTTTTATTTGTTCAGAAGGATTTCTTCAATAATATTTTCCGTTTAATCTATTGTGAAATGTTCGTTCTTTTATTTCTTTCATTTTTTTTGTAATGCCCATTTTTGGGGGCATATTCGACGAGGAGTAGAAACCGGAAGTTTTAAAAGAAAAGTTTACTCTGTTCTCTTCTTTTCGTTTAGTCATTGTCGGCGTTTGTTTATGTACAAAACGCGCTAACGTACTTGTAGGTCAGTTTTTTTAATATATCCCTTTTTCATAAAAATGTTTTCAATCTTATATACAAAGTAAAGTGATTTTTTTCGTCATTTCATTGAACATTATAGCTTTCTAACCGAAACCTACATATGCGAATCTGCTTTACGTTCGCTTGTATCTAGTTAGTTTGTAGTTTTTCGTAATGTATTCTGTTAGTAGTTTGTTATACTCTTGTTTATCTATTTTGTCAAAATTTCTAGTTTTGTCCGCTTTCACGAAGATTTTATTAGAGTTGTTTATGTTTTTAACAATGGTGTGTAATTATTTTTGGAAATTATTATGTTGTTTGTGAAATTTTAAGTTTTTAATTACATTTAAGAGGTCATTTTCAAAGCTAGTCATGGGACTAGATACGTGGGTATGACCTCCCTAGATTTTACAAACCAAATATTATGACCACAAAAGCACATTTAAAAACAGAGAACGTCGAATTAAAACAGCACTAGCAAACCACTATTGGGAGCTCAAAGAAAATAGACGCTCACCATTAATTGAATGGCAAATAATACGACAGACCAGTACATGTTGAAATTTAGACGACCCGTGTAGATTATGCCTGAATGAAAAATTTGAAATCCTAAACTTTAAAGATCCCGAAATCTATTAAACTGTAGAAGTGAGATAGCAAACAACTGCTTACACAGAAATAAATTTACCTTAGGCTAACGATAAATGAATAAACAAATAAATAAATAAATAAACAAATAAGTAAAAAACCCAACAGAACGAAACAAAAACATAACAATTTAAAAATTAAAACCTAAAATAGAAATATAAGGAACCACATGTAAAAATAAATTCACCCATTATATTGACACAGCAAAGGAAACAGGATATAGGCCAATCTATAGAAAACAGAACAATAGAACAGGATATAGGAAGTAACACTAACAAGACCTTTGTTCGCGGGAAGCCCAACGATGGATGAGAGAACAACAAAGAATTTGATTAGTTAACTAGCTAGCCGTGTATATAAAAACACCCGGCAAAATGACTCCATGCATTTTAGCCTGAAGATTCCCCCGGGGATGAAACGCGGGAGCCTCTGTGTAGCTTAATTGCCATAAATATATTTTCATAGCTTACTATATATATATATATATAAATAAATATTGAATTATTTTTACCTACATATGTCGGCATTCCAAGCTTTCGCTCTCATCAGTGTAGGAAAGAATAATTTAAGACGGTCACAGAGCGCGAACCCGGTTCACAGAGTCAACTAAGACTCTGCACGCTTTCGCTCCACCCCCAAGGCATTCACTAATTATTATGTGATACAGGAGAAATTAAGTTCCATTTGTGTCTAAATACAGCCGGCAGTAAACAACAGACAATCTAGAGGGTTCAACGAACGTTATCGGAACCTTGCTTACAGTCATAGTCTCTTTTTTTATATCTTCGAACAATGCTTAACTTTCACTTCTTAAAGGGGCTTTTGTAACAATATTCATAAATAAATATTAAATTATTTGTTACCTATATACGCCGGCATTTCAAGCTTTCGCACTCATCAGTGTAGGAAATGATAACTTCAGACGGTCACATGGAGTGAACCCGGTTCACAGAGTCAATTAAGACTCTGCACGCTTTCGCTCCACCCCCACGGCCTTCAGGAATTATTACGTGATACAGGAGAAATTAAGTTCCATTTGTGCCTAAATACAGTGGGTGGTAAACATTTCAACAAAATGGAAGGCCACGAATGTTTAAAACGGGTTTCCTTTTCTTTTCCATATTAAATGCGACACATGTGTTTCGCGTGTTCCATGTGTCTTTTAAGTCGAAACTGGATGTACACACGTTATTACACATCACAAGGTTTTCTCACTTTGAGAAATATTTTGAGGGGTTGTCATTTCATGCTTCTTCAGATAATTCCCATAACCAACTTTTGAGAGAAGTACTCGCTGACAGAATTCACACATCCTGATTTTGATGTTTGCATCTTAATAATAATTACTCTTTCGGATCTGACGCTTGGGTTGTTTATTTGTTAGACGATGTTCTTCGAGCGCTTTACAACTGTACCTTAAATGCCGTCTTCACTCAGTTTTACTTAAAGCTATCTCCTTCCAGTTTTAAACATCCAGCCCCATGAGTCTGAGGTTATTCCTAATGTTGTCTCTGTACCCCTTTTTCGGTTTGTGTTGAAGACACATCTCAACCTGTAGCTACGCGCAAAGTTGTTTCCTCTGCTGTCTATCATCATGCAAACCACGTGTCCTGCCCAGCCATTTGATAGAATGTTACTCAAGACTCAATTTTCGGGCATTTTTTCCTGACGTGGATTTCAGTGTCAAGAGTTCTACTCTGCTATTTGATGTTGAGTATATGTTCTAGAGCAGTTTGATATGTTTACGGAAAAGCGTTCACGTTTCAGAAAAACATAGAAGAGTGGTCAAAACTTACGCCTTATACCACACATGTCTAATACACTCTTTTGCAGTCTTCTTTAAAGATGTGTAGATGCATCTCAGCAGCCAATGAGCCATCTCTTGACAATGTGTCACGCAGATAAGCAAATCTGTCAACTATTCCCAATTTTATTCTATACTAGACCACCCGTGACCCGTTGGGTCAGTTTGTTATATTAGCTATGGAATTCATGTATGAGCGTGACACTTATGGCATAAAGAAAATAGTTTTTTTTTACATAACAGAAGCATTTCTATGAAAGTATATTAAAATGAAAAAAGAATATAGATAGATTTCTATGAGTCGTTCTGTTTATTATAATTGTTTTTTTTTTAATTACAGTTACTGAATTATAAGTGGTTGGTTAGGGCGATTTGAGAAAGGAAGGGGGAACAGCAGGCTTTCTCGCGTACGTAACGAAAACAGAGGGAAAGTGGGAGGTGGTTTCGTTCACCGACCGCTAGTATGGCTGATATTAATAATGAGTGTTGTTTTTTTGTTTGTTTGTTTTTGTTTTTTAAAAGGGAGGAGTTTTTTTGAAACTGCGACAGACTTTACGAAGTCCTCCCGTTGAATGTTTTTAGCCGTGAAGAAAACAAATAAACTATTTGATGAAATTAAATGAAATTGTTTAAAAATTTCCAGAATGAAAAATTTCATGCGTTCGTTAATCATAATAGAGAATAACGGAATTGGAATAACAGATTGAAGACGATGCTATTTACGCATGCGCAACCGGATGTTGAAAACCGGAAAGCTGAAAGCTGATTGCAAACATACAAGAACAATAGAGTTTTA
>OY744522.1:152652987-152660487 GCA_963556195.1 Sepiola atlantica | reverse complement strand
ACCACTAATCTCAGATCCACTCTTACTCGTCAGGGTCCCATCTATGGGTTAAATAGAAACTATCGTCTACGGATTATTTGTTGACAAAATATACACACATAAAACAAACGAATCTATAAACCAGTCGTATAATAGAAAACATATGTACAATTTCGGTATAAAATCACCCAACGACGGTTGAGATACCATAAAACCTCAACAATCAGCCAACAATACATATAAAAAATGAACTGTAGAAAACAAGTGAACATTTCTTCTTGCTAATTTGTTTATTTAAACATTCCTCCTTTTTATGAGTTTTCTACATACAGAGTCGAGATTATGCAAGAAGTGTTCGAGGTTCATAATTAATTAAAATAAAATAAAAAATACACGCTTACATCCTGACGACTCAGACCAATTTTCAAGAATGTCCGAGTCGTTGTTTATGTTACAGTTCTTGACATTAATACAAATTTTGAACTTGTAACGAGAACGCTTTTTTCCGTAATTTGACATTGACGTTAATTTGTCACACGTGTTTATTTTATACAATATTCAAGTGTTCTTATATGAGTATAACAAAAACTCATTGTTATAGAAAAAAGATTTACATATAGGGGGATTCTTTGTCGTTTTGCCTGTGTTGGCTCCTTAATTCCTCCTTATTTTTTACTGATGGGTCACTACTTATCAAGGCTCGGGGACACTCAATGGACAATGGTTACAGCGATAATCAACATCTCGAGAGAATAGGAGACAGTGCGTGGAATGGGCACAAGATTACTTAAGAGGACTTGATTGTCCAAGATGACGACCCAACAAGTATCTGTTTACATTAGACTTGAAGACAACGGTGTTGTAGTCGGTTGGAAAGCAGATTTGTGGTATGGGACATTCTAGGATAGAATCTTTGTTCAATGAAAGTTCGGTTTGGTTTTTGGTAGAGAGAAATCGAGAGAGAAAGAAAAGTTCCTTGTTGTAGTTGTGGCTAGACGAGTTCTTGCTGTGAATGTTCCGTCAGGGAGGGGGAGCTTGGAGCCCAACCGAGCAGCTACCATGAACATAACGATACAGTAGAGAGAGACTAGCAACATCTCTTCTGTATGAAAGAGGCTGTAGGGACAAGAAGAGATCACCTCCCACTAGATTGCGAAGTCGATTATGTACTCTGTCAAGAAAGGAAATAGTGCTCTGAGTGCACCTCCCCTGATATGACAGCAGTGATCCATCATAGGACGTATCTGGCTCTTGTACAGGTAGAGAATTGTGTCAGAAGTAGTGATGGGACGATTTCAATATTTTTCTCGATTTCGATACAATTACCGATTCTCTTTCTAAAATTGCATAATAGCCTACAAAAATAGAATTTAATTTTTTTTTTTTGGGGGGGGGGTTGAGGGGGTAGGGGGTGAGGGAGAGGATGTAGCGAAGAGTCCCCATGTACTTTTAAAGGTAAATATATATATTTTTTAATTTGACAAACTTCTTAATGTTTTCCCTTTATGTATTTTATCCAAGATTTTCATAAACTCGTCGTGCTATTTTTTCCCTATTTATCCACTCGTGCCAAGTTTATCTGTGTCATTTTACCCGGCGATTTTTTCCCGTTCAATTTTTACCTAAATTTGTTATTATGATCTATAGATTTTAGTTTTACTGGTAGTTTAAAATCAATAAATGTTTATCATTTTATTATTAGTACCAGAAAATGGAAAATGAAGTTTTAAACAAGAAAATTAAAAGAATCGTTTTTGGAATCGTAAATTATGGGAATTTTTTTCCAATTCCGATTTCGATACCCTAACCCTACTGATATCCGATTCCGATGAATTCTACCAACACTAGTCAGAAGTGAAGTACTTTCTGGAGTGGTAGGATGAGCCCACCACCTTTCCAACAAACTTAGCAACAGCTTTGATGTAAATCTTCCGTTTCAAGGCTGGAGTGAAAGTCAGTCCTAGAAGCTGATCAAAGAAGGGGCTTCTTTGAGGAGAGAGGCATTCATTTCGACTGGGGAGAAGTGAGGATCCGAGCGTGTGTGGTGAAAGGAGAGAAGCTTTGTTTTAGAGGCGTAAAAAGTAACAAGCCACTTTTTGCCCCATTGCACCACGTGCTCCAAATCGGAAGAGAGTCAGAAAGAAACCTCCAGACTATCTTCAGCTTTGCACATAAGAAGTTATATATATATATATATATATATATATATATATATATATATATATATATATATATATATAGTTTCTGTCAACGCCGGATTTCTCAAACCTTTCTCTTTTGCACGCCAGATAAAATTAAACAAGTTTTATTTTCTTTAAATTGCAATAATATTATTAAGGTATATGATGATGATTGTTATTGCCTCAGAAATAACTGGAATGTTATAGTAAAGGAAGCAATTACATAGTGTGAGATTCGAACACTGAAACATTGCATGAAACCCTGATCTGAAGGCGAACACTTATCCACACAACTACTGAAAAAAACTAAAATGTTTTTGTCTTTTTAATCTACTTACAATGTTCCTGAGTTCAGCATAGGGATCTCTCCGCATAGAACTAAAATATAATTGCAATTTAGACGAAGTAATACAGTAAACTATTCATATATTGTTTAATATTAAAAATAACTCAATGGGAGATAAAATCCTCTAAAATTACAAGCCGATGGATTCAAATTTAAAACTTGACAAAAAAGATGCAAATGCACGTTCTCTTAAAAAGAATCGAGTTAAAACTATATCTTTATGAATATGTTTTATTTCTAACGCTATATTCGATCTGGTTCAAATCAATATAAATTGACGAAAATGATCTATGTAATAATTAAAGTGAAAACAACTTTTTTCTGCTTAGAATATGGATATTATTTGAAAATGTAATTTTATTTTGTTATTTCTTTAAAATAAAATAATACATACTTTTTGAATGTGACATTAGTTATTATTTTTTTACATTTGAAATCGATATTTACTGCAGAGACAAATATAGCGTTTAATTAAAAAAAATTCCCCCTTTTTTAAAAAAGTATATTATCAGTACTTCATAATCACCCTTACTTCCTGTTAATATCACTACTAATAATGTAATGTCAAACCGGATTAAATATGTTTTCAATAAAATTAATTTGCAATACATTTCTCATGTAAGAACTTTTTCGCGATCTACACTATGTCGTAATGGCGAACAGAAATGTTAACCGCCGCCGCATTACTGTATCTATTAACGGCTGACAGATCCACATTTTGGCTGGCTTTACTTTATATATAAGATAAGTTATTGCTACTATTATTATATCAAGTTTTGAGATTATCTGCCCTTTCTTTCTTACTTATTGGTTTCTATATTGTATTCATCTTTATACTCGGCTTATTTAAGAGGTGCCTGAACCGTTGCATATACACTGATTCTTTAAGTTTCTTAATTATATAATTGTGATCTGTGCTTGTTATTTTAATCTCATTCTACAGAGGTTGTTGACGTCCGTTTTGGTTTAGTATTATATACAGATTTGCTGCTAATCATTTGTCACCATTTGTAAATTTGGTGAAATTCTATACGCTATATTACGTTCTCGCCAGCGGTTTTGTTAACTATTCTTATTTTTGGACAAGCACACATTTTCTTTTGTTTATTAAATTGTTAGGTGAAAATACAGAATAGTTAATAAAGTCCCCCTCCTCATGTTAAGTATAGCTTTCTAAATAATAACGTTGATAAATCCGTTTATAACATGGGGAGGGGGCTTTGTTAAAAATATTTCCTTTGAGTATTTATAAAACATTCTAATTATGATAAATACATTTGTATTAAAAATAAAACTCAGAATTTCCAATGACAGAAATCACTTTTCACAATTTCATATGTGTTGAACTAGACATTTGTATGTGTAAAATACATAAGGGACTGATTTTCGCACTTCACCGTATTCTGCTGAACACATTCGTAGCCGGAAGTGGCAATTCTTCGGGCTTTATGTTGTTATGCCATATGTTGAATACATACGATGATTTAACTACGATCGATACAATCGATAGGGGGTGTTCGCAAATACAGGTTACCTTTGAATTGGAGGAACAAAATGAACAATATTAATTGAATTTTACTTTTTAACTCTAAAGCAAGCTAAAAAGGATTTTCTAGTCAAAAGTTAAAAGGCTCGAAAATCTGTTTCGAATTTATAACAGCTACAACATATAAAATTTGTCATTTTAATTGATTATTAAATGGTAAAAGAATCACTAACATATCTGTTTATCTTGTGGTTCTGGTAAGTTATTTTGACACCTTTAAACTGGCTAGGAGAACTAATATTTTAGCGTTTGTGTACATTTCCATCGCCCAAAGTTCTCTTTAAAAAAAGCCGTTATTCTATACGATTATTCGATTTGTAGTTGAGGGCAAACCGAAGGGTTCCCTTTTTTATTAGCTTCTACACCGAGGTGTAGGGGAGGGTGCAACATCTTATCCATGATTACTCCACTTACCGTTAATCCTCATATATAATGCTGAGTGTTAAGCAAGAGGACATCAAGTCTTTATTATGACTCGACCAAGGATTGAACCCTCGTCTCCTAGTTCATTAGCGAACACTCTTACGATTATGACAAATGGGTCCGTACGTTAATCTGACGTAAACAGGTAATCTTTAATCATTTATTATTTACGTTTAGTGGTTCGCAAATGGAAATAAAAAGGGGAAGGGTAATCTAATTTATCTACCCCCACAGGGTAAGATGTGACACAAGGTCGGGAAAGTGGGATTAGAAAAGCCAGCGCCCGAGAAGGTGATCACTCTGGCCATTTAAAAAATTGCCTGGGCAGCCCCATCGGCATTTCCCGGTAGGGGCGCCTCAGGCAGTAAGCAATAAACTTACTCCTTCCCAAAGAGAGGGAGGCAAAGCCTGGGAGAGTGGACCTCCTAGAACTGCACAGGACTGTCCCATAGACCGGCGTAAATCAAGCCCCGAAGGCCAAGACAATACCGATCTATGAAGTGCAGTATCCATCGGAACAGATACTACACTTTCATCTTAGCCAAAAGGCCAAAGAAGGGAAGGGTCATATTCATAAAAATTACTTTCTCAAAATGCAGATGTTAAAATGACGTTCCTCCCTCTTACCATTTACAAACCACAAAATTGTCTTATTTATGTTAAATTTAAAAAAAAAACTATACATTATTAAAATTATATCAAAAGTTAGATTAAATGCTGCTTGGACGACGGGTTATTTTTTTTTGCTAATGTTGAATATAAAGTAGAGATTAACGACGCGAACAGTGGAATCGAGTTTTGTTGTTGGTATTGCCTCAGTTTCATTAATACACTTGGAAAGGCATGACCTCCTGTCTCATCTCCCAGCTAGTATGGTAGACTAGACTCTCAAGAGTTGATAAAGCATCTACTCTAAAAGCAGGAAAACTTCGTATAACAGCAACAACCATAACGATACTCGACATCTAGCACACTGTGTACCCTTACTAGCATTATGTACCTGATGGAGAGAGTGGGTGTTGTTCTCCACAATGCATGATCCACTATTACCAAATGTATACGCGGAGGTTTTCTAATAATTTCGAATTGTCATTCTTATGATCAAGAGACTATCATTAAATCTAATTTTATACTAGAAATAATGTGATCCGTTGGGTCATCCATTGCGTATGGGATAAATTGTTTGAATCAGGAAAAAGTGAGTTGGCAAAGCCAATTAATTAACAAATAAACAGACAACATCCCAAAACTATACCCTTTTTGCTTGTTAAATCTCTCTCTTTTCTTTTTATCTCTTTTCCTCTCCAGTTGCGAGTTAAATAATACTACTACTTGGAGTGATATTTCTTTTTATTTATAAACTACTATTCCAATCTTGTGTTTTATAGTTAGATTTATTATTTTTATCAACACGCAGAAAGAGAGAGAGAGAGAGAGAGAGAGAGAGAGAGAGAGAGAGAGAGAAGCAAAGGTGATAGACGACGTATAGAATAATATCGGGGTTAACACGACATACAGTGAGGGAGTGTGAGGGTGATAGATAAAAAGTTAGTTAAAGATGGGTTAATTGATGAATTATTTTCAAATTATGACTAATTCGAACAATTAAAATGGAAGTTTGTTTCAAACATAACTCAATCAAAAAACTGAGGAATATTTTAGCATATATTTTGTGTGATTATACTATATAGCTAAACAGCCTTAGAGAAACAAACGTTGATTAACTCAATTTTAGAATAATAATAATAATAATAATAATAATAATAATAATAATAATAATAATAACAAAGAGCACTACAGTCTTGATAATAAAAGACAATATAAAAGGGGGCGAAGTGACAGACTTAAGATCAACTACTTGCCTCTCAGTTATGTGGAAACTTTTCACTAGCATATTGTCTGAAAGTATTCATGGTCATTTGTATCAAAACAATTTGCTGCATGAGGAACAGTAAGCTGCCGAAAAAGATCACATGGCACCAAAGATCAGCTTCTGATCGATAAAATTATCCTGGGACACTGCAAACAAAAACCTACTAACTCTTTCCATGGGGTGGGTAGATTATAAGAAGGCATTTGACATAGTGCCCCATTCATGGATACACAAATGCTTTGAAATTTTCGGAATAGCCCCCCCCCCCCGATATTCAAACAGCTTTAAAGAAGAGCATGTTGAATTGGGAAACCAATTTAACTTCGGGAGGTATTGCATTAGATACAGTGAAAATCCGAAAGGGGATTTCCAGGGCGATAGTCTTTCCCCTTTGCTTTTTATCATTAGTTTGAGCCCGATGACACTTCTCTAACGTAATGTGAAAGCGGGATATTAACTTGGGAAAATGCTTCTTACAGCCAACCACTCACTATTCATGGATGGCATCAAGGTTTTTGGAAAGAATAAAACCCAACTTAATACCCTAATGAATACGGTTAGATTATTTACTGACGACATACGAATGAAATTTGGCATCACCAAATGTGCTATTATTGTTATAAAAAGAGGTAAATGGCCCTGAACTCCCAACAACAGATCTGATAAAGAATGTTGACAGTGAGAGGAGCTACAAATACGTGTGAATCTTGGAGGCAGATAATATTAAAAACAAGGAAATGAAAAAACAATAAAGCACGGAAAATGCTTACAATTTATGGAGCTTTTTCAAAGAAAGGAGATGCAGATCGATTGTATCTACCTAGAAAGAAATGTGGTCGAGGTTTACTTAGTGTGTAAGTTGTCGTGAATATCTAGAAGTATTAATGGAAACGCTTAAAATCATAATGAAAAGCCACCATAAATGACTTAAACAGATGACGAGACAATTTCTTTTCCAATTCTACAAAAAACTTGCCTGTTATGAACGGCGAAAGTGTTAAAGTACAGCTTGAATGCCTAAAATCAAGAGAATAGACTTGATGTTCGAAAAGACAAAATCGAACTAAAACATCCAAAAGTTGAGACTACTATGAAGAAATAATGTTAATAATAATAATAGAAGATAAATTATATCAGGTAACATGAATTGGAA
>OY744522.1:152567987-152650487 GCA_963556195.1 Sepiola atlantica | reverse complement strand
TGCATATATTGCAAAGAAACTCCGGTAACTAGATGTTAAGTGGTTATTATTGTTAGAATACACATATACATTATTGGATAATATAAATATATCATATAATATAGTAATATATTAATATATTAAGGATTTGAAGCATAATACCTGTTACCAAATTGACTGGATTTGATATTAAATAACCCCAAACGAGTTGATATGCCGTAAAACAAAACACCTAATACCTATCTATGTAACTGCCGCTTATTTTAGTTTCCTTATAAAGGAAACTACAGCGAAGCGCATATTATTTTGTTGGCCTTATATTAACTTTAGACACATTTTATTTTAGCCCTCGTACAATATTATGAGTATACTTGACTGAGAGATTCATGTCTTTTCATTTGTCTACTAAAACAACGTGTGTCTTAACGACTGTTTCACATATGTGTACATTAATATGTTACAAAAAACAACAACCGCTTGTTGCGTAGTATTATTAGTTGGTGGAGCGTATCGTCACTACCGAAACACATTATTTCTCCTATTTATTTATTTAGTTATTTCGATTACTAGTATCGTAAAATTTGTAAGCAAATGAAAAACTCATTTAAGTAGTGAGTTCGTTAGTTTTGATGGTATGATATCCAACACCAGTTAGTAATAACCTGACGTCCGGAATTCTAATCTCGATGTTGATACACTCACTATGTCTAACCATACTGATGAATCTTGAAACAACGAAAAAACTGTCTGTTGATTATATTTTATACTAGCGGGACCCGTATCCCGGCGTTGACCCGGAAAACTTAGTAACTCAAGAAACTCTCGTTCTTACCCCTGAAACCCATATTACGCTACATTTTTGTTAATGGTCACGTAGACGCCAGTGTTAACGTTACGCTTCCACTGGATAAACAGTGAATGTTAAGGTAACATCGACGTTGGTTTTAAATAATAATGACAAAACGTAAAATAAAGAAAAAAAATCGTCTAAATAATATTTCCTCAGAATATTACCCCTAAAACGGAGTTGAACAAAAAAGAACAACTTAGTAATCCAATCGTTACGTATTCGTGTAGTTATATAAACTTGTAAACAACTATATGTAGCGTGTATTTGATGTTTGAATTGTATATTAAGGAAGTTAAGCGACGTAATCCAGTATTTTTTTATTGTAAAAGTATAAGCTATAAAGTTCAAAATAAATAAGCGTTTAATAAAAGTTACACTTAAGTTCGTACAACCGTTTTTTGCAGTTATAATATTTTGTAAATATATCTGAGAGAGTGATAGAAAGTAGCCGAGAGCGATCTAAGAAGACGGAATTTTTATTTGAGGAGATTTTACTTATATAATATTGTAAGCAGAATTAAGTAGCATAATCCAGTATTTGTGTTTCTTTTAAGTATAAACTTTTAAATTTTAAATAGAATAAGTTTGATAAAAGTGAAATTTAAGTTCGTATATGTTACAACGGGCATTTCTTCCGTGAAAAAGCGATTTAAGAAAACGTTTTTTTATTTGAATAAATTGTACGTACATAATATTGTAAGCGAATATAATAAGAGGAAGCCAGTATTTGTGTTTGTAAAAGTTTAAACTTGCAATTTTTGAATAAAAAATATATTCATCACATGCTTGGAATATGTTCACTGTCTCAATCCTTGAAAACAGAATGAAATGTACGGGGCACGTAAGCGAACAAATCCTTATTGTTTCTATGAACATATGTTTTGTAGTGTGTATTATACGGCACAATCACGTTGACATATCGGCTCCCGTTAGATCACCGAAGTTAAGCGACGTTGAGCTTGGCCATTTCTAAAATGGATGGTCATTTGGGAATACCAGCTGCTGTATGTGCTCTCCGCTTATCTCGGCATTTTGGAATTAAGCAGTGCCTACTCAGGAGACGTGTGGATGGGATTGCACAACCCTTGCTGCACAATTACACGCGCAGCCACCGTTGCAGAGGGTATCAATTGCCCCACAAGACTGAGCGGAGCGTGTATTAAATGTGTGAATTTAATATTTATTAAGGTAATAAAAAAAATACGACTAATAGATGTTCAGTGTTTGCTTAAAGTCAAGCAGAGCAGAAAGAACGAGTGGCCCAAAAAGGTTTTTATCCCTTCGTCTCTTCAAATAATTCTTCACATGAACCAACGAAGAAGTGTGACCATTATCCAACACTAATACTGTTGGGAAATGCAGGAACCCACATTTTCATCGCAATTACAGATAAAATAAATACTTGTGTTCCCTTAATCGTATACAATGTATCGTTTCCAATAAGTATAGTGCTTCGCTATTAAATTAAGCAATAAGAGTCGATTTGCAGTTTACCTGGTGTCCTCGGTAGTTGATTTTTTTAAATGGAAGTCTCTCGAGACAAGGCATGAAACCACTTGATGTAAGGAGCTAAACATACTACTCCAAGATAAAAAACTAACCGACAATAAGCTTTAGATGGATAGATTCCAACACAGAAAACAGCAATTCTTCCCCCTTTTTCAGAAACATCGCTCATGACTTAAGGACAAAATAAGGGAAGCGAGAATTACGAGGCTGCCGAAAGTAAACCCAAGGTCCACGTTCTACTTTCCTTAAAACCTAACTTTTGGTGGGTTTTGAACAAAGAAAATTGTCATTTTGCCTATTGAGGGCGAACTAGAATTTTCAGGGGTTTCTTCTGTCATGGTCATATAACTGTAAAGAAAATTCCATGGAAAACTAATGAAGCAATTATGAGAAAATCAGAAGACCAGATAAATGGACAAAAAGAGAAACAAACCGACAATAATATAGAAAACGGACATTCGGAAAAAACAAACGGACAACCATCTAGACAAACGGACAATCGGAGAAACAAACGGACAACAATCTAGAAAAACGGAAAATCGGAGAAACAAACGGACAATCATCTAGAAAAACGGATAATCGGACAAACAAACGGACAACTATTTAGAAAAACGGACAATCAGAGAAACAAACGCACAAGCATCTAAAAAACGGACAATCGGAGTAACAAACGGACAACCATCTAGAAAAACGGACAATGGGAAGAACCAAAATGGACAGCCATCTAGAAAAACGGACAATCAGAAAAACACACGGACAACCATCTAGAAAAACTGACAATCAGAGAAACAAACAAACAACTATCTAGAAAAACGGACAATCAGAGAAACAAACGGACAACCATCTAGAAAAACTGACAATCGGAGAAACAAACGGATAGCCATCAAGCTCGCCACAGAGACCCCTCCACGAGCTCGCCTGAAGTCACGACGCCTATTCTCGAAGCATGCCCACCAGCTCCTGCTTTCAACACCCGGTGACGTCACAAAACGAATCTGGCTGAAACGTTGCTGGACGGAGGAATGGCAGGCAGCAGATAAATCATGGTTGCACAGATTTGTGGAGGACCCGGATAACCTACCAGGCATGGACCTCCCTCGCCGGCAGTGGACAATGCTCAACCGCCTCAGGGCAGGTGTCGGCCGTTTCGTCGCGACCATGAAAGGGTGGGGACTCAGGGACTCGGCTGTCTGCGACTGTGGTCACTCTGAACAGACAGTAGACCACATCATCGAGTCATGCCTTAAACATCGACTATCCAACGGCGAAGCCGGCATAACTGCGCCAGACAACAAAACATTAGCATGGCTTTTCTCAACCGAGCTGGTGATCTAACAGTGAGATGCTGTGAAGCAAACGAAAGAAGAAGAACAATCTAAAAAATGGACAATCGAAGAAATAAACATCAAAGGACAGTTACCATAATCATTTCCGAAAACTTTTGGGAACAAATAATACAGAATTGACTGAATAAAAGGCAGTTTTTCAAATTTTCAAATATAATTGTTTTTCGGTCCCTGACCACTATGAAAGCATGTTTGCGTGATTGTGTGTACAAATAGTTCCTCTCCAATATACACAGAGAATTGTGGATTTTGTTTCATACAGTTTTTACGTACAGCTAAAAAAATGTGCATATGTCCACAATTTTTTCCACCGTTTCCATGTATTACTAGTAGTATATCTATCTATCTATCTATCTATCTATCTATCTATCTATCTATCTATCTATCTATCTATTTTATGTTACTGGCCATATAACCTGTTAAGTTAGTAGGGTTGCGTGAATAACCCGCTAAGGCATTCATTGTAGAATTATAGGGAAGAGAATGAAATGCTAGCTTAAAAGTGTAAGGAAAATATAAAAGGAGCGTCAAACATCCGTTTTTTTAGAACGAACGGCAAACTTATATATACATATATATATATATATTCGCTCCAGACAAGGCGTGAAGCCACTTAAAGTAAAGTGGTAAAAAATATATTACTTCAAGGTAAAAAACTAGCTAATGATAAGTGTTAGATGGATAAATTCCGATTCAGAAAAGAGCAATATCGCACATGAAATGTGAGGGCTAAAGGACAAAATAAAGAAGCGAGAGTTACGAGGCGTCTGAAAGTAAATCCAAGGTCTAATTTCTACTCTCCATTCCGCGTTAATACGGTAACAATATGTCAAGTAGACCGCTGCTGATGCTGCCCTTCTTGGCCTTTTGGCTAAGATCAAAGTGTAGTATCTGTTCCGATGGATACTGCACCCCATACTGGTATTGTCTTGTCCTTCGGGGCTTGACTTACGCCGGTCAATGGGTCTGTCCTGTGCAGTTCTAGGAGGTCCACCCTCCCAGGCTTTACCTCCCCTCTTTGGGGAGGAGTAAGTTAATTGCTTACTGCCTGAGGCGCCCCTACCGGGGAATGCCGACGTGG
The DNA here is from genome assembly GCA_963556195.1 of Sepiola atlantica. Taxonomy (NCBI): domain Eukaryota; kingdom Metazoa; phylum Mollusca; class Cephalopoda; order Sepiida; family Sepiolidae; genus Sepiola; species Sepiola atlantica. The sequence goes on along the minus strand of OY744522.1, from coordinate 152,645,722 downwards.
CTGCCCAGGCAATTTTTAATGGCCAGAGTGCTCACCTTCTCGAGCGCTGGCTTTTCAAATCCCACTTTCCGACCTTGTGTCACATATTCCTATTGTGGGTAGGGGTTAAATAACGCCCTTCTTGGCCTTTTGGCTAAGATCAAAGTGTAGTATCTGTTCCGATGGATACTGCACCCCATACTGGTATTGTCTTGTCCTTCGGGTCTTGACTTACGCCGGTCAATGGGTCTGTCCTGTGCAGTTATAAGAGGTCCACCCTCCCAGGCTTTGCCTCCCCTCTTTGGGTAGGAGTAAGTTTATTGCTTACTGCCTGAGGCGCCCCTACCGTGGAATGCCGACGGGGCTACCCAGGCAATTTTTAATGGCCAGAGTGCTCACCTCTCGGGTGCTGGCTTTTCAAACCCCACTTACTCGACCCGACCTGTGGTCACATCTTACTTGTGGGAGTAAGATAAAACTGGCCTTGTGCCTAACTCCTGCAGAGGAGTAAATAAAAAAATACTCTGTCTTGGCCTTTTGGCTAAGATCAAAGTGTAGTATCTGTTCCGATGGATACTGCACCCCATAGACTGGTATTGTCTTGGCCTTCGGGGCTTGATTTAATCCGGTCTATGGGTCGGTCCTGTGCAGTTCTAGGAGGTCCTCCCCTCTTTGGGGAGGAGTAAGTTAATTGCTTACTGCCTGAGGCGCCCCGACCGTGGAATGCGTACGGGGCTAACCAGGCAATTTTGTAATGGCCAGAGTGCTCACTTTCTCGGGCGCTGGCTTTTCAAACCCCTACTTTCCCGACCCGACCTTGGGTCACATCATTCTTGTGGGAGTAAGATAAAACTGACCTTGTGTCTAACCTCCTGGAGAAGAGGTAAATAAATACTCTCTTTCTAGTAGTAAATAATAGCTTATGTACGTACATATATTAACACACGTACACCTCAATATATGTTTATAATCCCCCGTCTCTCTCTATCCATCTATCTATCTGTCACCTATTAATCTCCCATTTTATTTCCCATATACATAGGACGACATTATTTTGCATGTCTTGTTAAATGTCTACGTATTTTGAATTAGCTATTCTTATAAAGCATAGTTGACTAAAAGATTCGCGCATTTTCATCTTTATGCTCAAAAACAAGTGTTTCTTGGCGACTGTTTAACATCCGTGTTAATTAATGATACAGTAGTGAACTGTTAGCGAAAGAAACAGTCGCTTGTTTGTATTATGAGGGGAGGAGTCGTACTGAAAAAAACAAAAACAGAAATAACATATTTTCCCGCCTCTATGTATAATTGAGAAACATCTTGAACGTGGTTTATGTTTTTAGTTATTGGATCAGTAGATAATGTAACTATCGTTCGTTTTGCATCCTATCAGTTTACGTTTCTATCTAACTGTCTGTCTGTGTGTCTGTCTCTCTATATCTATCTATCTATCTATCTATCTATCTATCTATCTATCTATCTATCTATCTATCTATCTATCTATCTCTATCTATCTCTCTCTATCTCTCTCTCTCTCTCTCTCTCTCTCTATATATATATATATATATATATATATATATATATATATATATATATACTAGTTGTCCGTACGTGGCGTTGACTGACTTGTTTACTAAGAAACGGAAATTAATTTTGGTGACTATTACATGTGAACAAGACTTCAAAAAAAAATTTCTTATTATTACGCGACGAACAAATAATAACGCGTAATTAATGTTGAAACTTCCGTTTAATGCTAAAAAATAAAACACGTTTTTAGATATTTATTATTCCCAGAAGTGATGGGAAATAACTCATTACAACCTATAACTTTATTGTGTAAGAATATTCGGTGAGTAATGGAAGTTTTTTTCACATGAACAGTTTTCTTACCCATAATAAGTATTTTCCGGAGAAAAAGAACTGATGCGAAATAAAATGCATTTTGTTTCAATAGTAAAATGAAAAAAAACAAACAAACAAAAGAATAGGCGAGTCCGAATCAAGTATCGATATATCAGACGGAACACTATTTGGGTCTATATATATATATACATAAGTATGAAAGAGAGAATTCCTAGGCAGGAGCAATACAATGTTGAGAGCCGGAAGGTGGAACATAGGATGAACATAAATAAATGACAAGAGACGTTAAATCTCAGATCAATTCATTTATATTTCAGAAATTTAAATATAAAAACAGTAAATTGTTAAATTGGTGGGCTTACTGCTAAATATTTAAAGGTCCGAAATGGCAGAACCTTTAAACATTTCGAGAGTAATAACCTCTCTTTTTTAAAAAGCCAACACAAACTGGACTGGCTATGTCAGTTGAGGAAAGCCAAGAGAATGCTACTATTCAATATATATATATATATATATATATATATATATATATATATATATATATATATATATATATATATATTAGCAGCAATATCGGGCGTTACCCAGGATTAAATGAGGAACCGTATGTTCACTTGCCCTCCAGCCCCAAACACCATAGGACTTTTTTTTATTCTTATTCTTTTACAATTTATAACATTCAATGGTGTACTCAGTATTGATTGGGTTAGAGGGAATATAAGTAAAGTTACATTTATTGAGATACTTTTCAGTAAGTTTTATAGTGTTAACAACCTCGTGGCACAAATCGCGTTTCACGAAAATGAATGAAGTTGCCCGTGTAATTTAGTCACAAGCCTCTAACTCCTTATTTACATTTATATTCTTATTTTTTTTAAATTCAATAGTTTTCTAGCTATAAAAAATAACAGAAATAAAATTTTATTTTGGCTTTTTATGAATGCAGACCCGATGATATTATTGTACCCCTTCGATGAAAATGAAATATACTTATCTAAATACACTGGGTAATGTAGTTTCACAGAATATATGATTAGGGAGGTCTATCTCGAAAACCTTAGGAGGAGTCTGTGAACAAACAAACAGACACAACGACAACATTCATTCCACAATAGTGTTCCTACACAAAACATGTATGTATTACATTTTAATTTTCCAAAAGTCTGTACAAAATCATATGTTATTTTCTCGTTTAAGAAGAACCAAATGACCAAATGACATCTGCTGGATTTTAACGTTTGTTAAGGAGCTTACATGATCTGATTTCGCTTTGATTTACCATTTCTGAGATGAAATAAGACATAAGATTTGTATCTGATTTCTCGTTGACAACATTTCAGATGATTTTGTCTGACACATGCTGTTTATTTGCAAACAAACTCTAGACTGTTTCTTACATTTTGATACTGACGATACATTTATATATTTGGCATCACATCTAAGTTTATAACCATAATAACTGCGCGCCTCTTCATTTATTGTGTAAAATACATTTGATTTCACCTAACAGGACACAATTAATCAATTTCACGATGCCTGGATTTCTCTTGTAATACTATTGTGGCCTGAGGATTCACTTAGTGTTGTATTCTAGGTTACTCAATACTAAATAAAATCCGATGCCACAAGTGTCGCATGCGTTGCGACTAGCTGTTCTATCAACTGCTCCATGCCCACACTGTGTTAAAGATCCGCAGAACTTTCCGTTTTTATTCAACTATGTCAGGAACTGGGAGTAAGCCGGTCGCATTAGGCATTAGTCATTGATTCTATGCCGGGTTAGAGTATTAAGTCTGACTGTCATATGAGTTTACCGCTGAAAATTGAATGCTGAATAAAAATAAACACTGCTTATTGATTTGTTTATGACATATATAATTTATCCATTTAAAATCCATGTAATTTGTTGCTAAGCTGTTTTGAAGCATTTTAGCAGGCGTGTGGGTTCTTAGAGAAATCAGCTTGCAAACTGAAATAAAATGATTCACTACAGAAAGAAAGAAATTCAAACACAGTCTGTCAATCACGGCACCCCCATCTTCTCCCTCCACCGGCGCATGCAGCTGACAGCCATCATCGCGGGGAATTTTGACTCGTTTAACTTTTGGCTTGTTTGCACTCCGTCACCAATGAATCATTTCAATGCGGAACGGAGATATCAGGAGTGATTGACAGCCCCTTATCTCAGTTATGTATTGATAGTCAGTGAGTTTTAACTGATGACGATTTCACGCGACGAAAAGATTTCTGACTATATCTTTTTTCGCCATGTCCGGTTCAAGATCGCGTAAAAAGAATGCCTCGGTGTAATATTATTTTTTAACCTCTCTTCTCTATTCCCCCTTTTTTCTCCTGTCACTTACTTAGTGATGGTCCTACGATGATCTATCGGGTCAATGTTGCTATTGTTCGTTTTCTCTAGTACGATAGAAAGTATTTTGTTTTCTGTAAAAATGATCTAGAAATGATCTAAAAATCTCCGATTCGTCGTTAAGGCATGCATTAAATGAGTTAGTTCTGGTATAATACAAGTTTTATTTCGATATTACACAGAGCACATTTTGAACGATGATTACATATTTTAGATTTTTCTAGTATTTTTCATTTAATATTGCGAGGTATATTTTCTGCTTTATATTTCCAGACTCGATTTGCGAGCGCTGTGGCGGTGCTATTGTTTTCAATATTCATTACAACATTTAATCATAATTTTACGATAGTTCGTAAATGACTTATTGTTTTTATTTATATTATTTACATGTTTCGCACTGTTTTCCTCATCTAGTTGTGGTTGTTGTTAATTCTAATCAGTTTTCAAGCTAAACTTGTAAACTTAGTAAACAATCTCAATGTCAATGCATTTAGACATTTAGATTTTTAATTTATTTCAGTCTGTTATTGTTATTAATTTATTTTAGCCTATTAGTATTTTAACTTATTTCATTTTGTTAGTATTGTCATATTATTTGAGCTTGTTAGCATTTTAAGCTTATTTCAGTCTGTTAGTATTATCAACTTATTTCAATCCGTTAGTATTTTTGTTAATTATTTATGTCTGTTAGTTTTATTAACACATTTTGGATTGTTAGTAATTTGAATTCATTTCAATCCAATAACTTTATGAACTCATATAAGGTGGGTAAGTTGATAACGACGCTAACTGAACACCTGCGTGTGCAAAGTTCAAATCCAGTCAGTTCTATAGTAACATTTTCACTTAGGAATGTTTGCAATTACCACGTGGTCCCTTCTGCATGAATGCCAACAACAGAATCACGCTGGTAAACAAAGTTATACCAAGCTGACTCATACGAATTTATTTAACTTTATTAACTTATATCAGTCTGTTATAATTTAAACCTTATTTTGGCCTATAATTATTTGATGATACTCCAGAGAATGTTATCCTCATTCTTGTTGTTATTTTAATTTACTGAATGCGTAATATTAATGTGTAATAGAAATAATAATACTAGGGATTTTAGATTTATTGATCCCACGAGAATCACAGTCGTATACCCTAATGTATGCATTACTAAGTGGATACATTATTAGATATTCTGGATTTAATTTCATAGTCTGTACCCGCATCAATTACATAACTCTCGTCTCTTATAGAATTATACGAGCAGGTAATAATAAGAAACTAAAGAATGTAGGATAAAACAATTGGAAAAATAGATAAAGCCCACGCAAAGAATAATAACAACAACATAAGTCAATCGTGAAAATGCATACTTCCATCTGACAACGTAAGTTGAAATTTCGTCAAAATGTCAAAGTTGACAGAACTTTTCAAGATCAAAGTCAGAGTCAAATTTAATATCAAGATCATATAAGTAGTTACATTATAATTAGTTACAATATGAACGACGTAGCGAGTCTCTACGATGAAGATAATCGAAGGAATCGCTTCCTTTTTCATGACCTTTGACCTAGATATCCACAAATTAGTCTAGTTCTAAGTCAGAATATGACCGATATTTTGACCAATTTTAGTGACGATTGGTCAATCAATGTTTATGCTAGGCTGTACACAAACAATCAAATAAAGATATTTACAAATTCGACCGAATACATAACTACCTTTGCGGACGTAATAAGAAATGAAAAGAACCGAGAGAAGAGAAATAGGATCGAAAAAGAAGTGACAGAGAATATAATTGAAATGTAGTGAAGAATAGAAAGATAGAAAAATAAGAATGGCTAGCGATGATAACGAAAAAAAAGGTGTTATGAGCCCAAGTGTGCAGACTGCAAATCAACAGATATTCCTATTTAAACGCGCGAATAAAAATCAAAACAAAAAAATGTTTCACTCCTCATCATTTGCTTTATCAGCGTCATGCCATTTGTCCGTGACGGCCTGTGTCGACTGGGGCGAGTGCTAAGGACTATAGCACACAAGAGATAACGACTTCTGGAAACGGAGATTACGTTATCTCACAAACATAACCTTCTTAGCGCGGATAAAATAACAAAAAATAAGGTTCATTGTAATTATAGGTGCATCATCTACTAGTCTCTCCCTCCTTGACAAGGTCCAAAAAAGAGTCGCCAACCTAATAGGTCCCTCGCTGCCAACCAAGCTCCAGTCCCTGTCCCATCGCCGCAATGTAGCATCCTTATGTTTGTTTTACAAATACTTCAATGGATTATGCTCCAATGAATTGGCTACTCTGGTGCCCCCTCGACGTAAATTCACTAGACTAACTCGACAATCAACTAAATCTCATTCATTCACTGTGGAGGTCCCCAGATGCCGGAGAGCCTTCTACACAAATAGCTTCTTTCCTCGTGCTGCTGGCCTCTGGAACTCCCTCCCTGCCCCTTGTTTCCTCGACAGTACTGACATGCAGAAATTTAAAACTAATGTAAACAGACATCTCGCTGCGCAGATCCCAATTTAGGCTGACCACTCAACCTTCTCTCCTTTTCTTTTTTCTCAGTAACCCCTTACGTCTACAGTGGCGGCCTGCCTTGTTTGGGGTGAACCATGTTAATTTTTTTTTTTTTAAATGTAAAGTAATTTTTACGCTTTAAGTAGCTTTTAAAAAACTTTTATTCAAACAAACAAGGCATATTGCCACTAAAGCGTAATAGACTACTGTGGTAGGGACCAGATTTATAGGGAGAAACCTGGGTGGGGAGTTATGTGGCCAAATGTTTGTTCACATTACATTTAAATATCTGTATTTTGGTACAGTCAATTGAAACAAGAGAAGTAAGGTAATTTAAAAGCCAAACGACCCGAAGAAAGAAGCTATCAGATGTAAAATTCTCTTGGTATCTAGGAACCTCTGAGGTGATGAGTGGGATTTAGCAGTTAGTTGGGTCGGTTGTGATTAGTTTCGGTGAGATGTTACAAGTGCAGTAAGTTTATCGGAGTACATCCCGTAAAGATACTTATAAAACATACACAGGGATGCAACTCTGTGGCGATGCAACAGAGGCTCAAGCTTGGCAGACACTGCGGGATCTTTATCTTTTATACGGCATATCAACACAGTCTGGAATATTTAATGCTGAAGCACAAGATATCCTGGAATGTATAAATTGTAAACAATTCACAAAACACAAGGGACCATTTAAACTATAGCTGGAGAAGAAGCAGAATAAGAAGAATAAGAATAAGAAGAAGAAGAAGAAGAAGAAGAGAGAGAGAGAGAGAGAGTGTGTGTCGATATCTTTCACAAAGTGATTAAAGTGTTTTTGTTTGAGAAATTTTTGGGGTCTGATGATTTAAATCTAGAAAATCGAAGTGAAGCCGGAATTCATTCTTTAATTTGTTTATTCATCTGCTATTTCGTTTTTATCGAGTTTATTGCTTGTCGTCCGCGACGTTTTAATCCGTAAGGAACTGCTGATGGTACTGAAAGAAACACATTCGAGCGAAATTGATTTTTATTGGCCCTTAGATTATAAATCGACTTTTCACAGTTCCGGAAAGAGCACTACGCTTGCACCGTTTCACCGCTTCCGTTTTTTCTTTCTTTTTCTTATATCGCCACCCAGACTTACAGTTACTATGGGAATACAAAGAAGCACAGCTCTTTCGGGTTATTTCGAATTCATTACCACTTTTAAAGGTAACGGGAAGCCATCTTCCCAGATATTACCACCTCCTTTCAGAGGGGGTGAGTTTCTTGCCTGTTGTATGTGGTGCTCTCATCCATAAGGGACTGCCGACGTGACCGGCTAGAAAATATTGGTGCGTAATTCATTTTCATCGGCACCTTAGATTCTAAATAGACTTTTAACTGTTTCGTTACGCCCATTGTGCGTGTACCGTTTTCGTTGTTCTTTTTTCGTATTTCATTCTCGCCTTACGGTTAGTGATAGGGGTAATAAAGGACATTTAAAAATAAAATATTCACTTTCTTCCAGTGTTTGTGTATAAACACAATTACTTAACCTCTCACACACACAACAGAATTCATCGCATCTGCATAATTACGTTATTACAAGGATGCTCTTTCGTAGTTATGAAATAATACAAACGTCTGAATATTAATTAATATTTTTCAATTTAATACTTACTGTACACTACGATTAATAATTATAGCTAATTAAAACTGAGTAAAAATAACTATATGACGTTTAGAGGTGGAAGCATGAGTTTGGCGTCTTCAATTTTGTCGAGTAACGCCCGCGTACGCGTTCCGATCGTAATTAATATATAAAAAATAAATATTGACTTTTATTGCAGTTACATGGATCATATTATGATGTAGTTGTATGTTATGAATCAAGTACTATTAGTTGTTCTTGTGATTTGAATATACAAGAAAATTGGTGTGGCACGAGAAAATATTTATTCCGAAAATTCGTCTCAGAAAAAATACATAGGTATTAACTTTTATAGACCATCACCATATTTTGTTAATTTCGTTAATGAAATAATAGTTGAAATATACCGCTTTAATTTGACATATTTACCATGACCTTATGGTAAGTCAACGTTTTTTTTTAAGCGATGGCTGTTAAAAACTGGGAGTTTGTATGAATTGGGCTTGATATCGTCCCGTTGTTTTTAGTGTAAAGGTCAAATTCAAGTTTACAATTTACAAACCATCTCTTTATGTTTTTAACTGTTAAGAGTGAGCAGTTCCACCACCACCACCACTACCAAAAAGTAAAAATTAAAAAAAAAAGTTAAGAAAGAAATGTGTGTCTGTTGTGTTGAGGCTTCTTTTGCCAGTTGATCTACATTCTTCATATACTGACGTAAACGCGGAAACATGAAAACACACGGTCTCATTGTGAAACTCGCAGACTTTTACAGTCTGCTAGAAAATGCGGAAGTGACAACGAACAGCATTTACCCATCCCCTGGGGACCTAGAAGAAAGATCAACGTGTAATATAACCCAGCACTTTGTCACTTCCCCCAGGTTCACCAGTGTTTGCTTTGTCTAAATCATACATATTATACAGGGTGGGCCAAAATAAGGGTCCTATCTTTAAATTTGAATAACTTGAATTTGAATAACTTCCACAAAATAAAAGTTAAACTCACCAAACTTTATGTGTGTGTAGACTGACCCTTCCGAGATTTTTTGAAATAAACAAAACAAATTTTAGCCGAAAAACACTTCTTAAAACTTACAAAAACTTAAGTATTGTTTTTTACACTGTTTTGAGTTTTTTAAGCAAAAATAATGTTTTCTAAATAAGGGTACGTTCCTTAGGGCTAATACGGCTCATGCTTGCTTCGGAAGGGGTCCTTTACTTATTCTAAAAAAAAAAAAAAAAAAATCAATAAATAAAAAAGTTATGAATTTTTAAAAATAGGACCCTTATTTTTGCCCACCCTGTAGAAGGTCCTTCATAGCAGCCACCATTTCGTATAAAACATGAATGTAAAGCGACGTAGAATAAACGACAAAGTCTTTTTTTATTATTGATTGTTTGGGTAAAACATTGGGTGAAGTATCTTTAGCTCGGATTATATGTGATGAAGATAGAGATAAAACACCATTATTTAATATCATGAGAAGAACGAGAACACGAGGTCGTCTGGGATGAAAACGGTATAAAGTACACGTATTTCCGATTGTAACCAATTTGATATAAAATATCTTTATATCAGCTTTTCTCTAACAGAACTGGTATAAGTATCTTTACATCAGGACGCCGTTGACGAGACATCTATACGGTCCTCTTATTTCGGATTGTAGAGAACATGGGATAAAATACAAAGGATCGCCAACTTTTTGTAACCCATTCGCCATTTGTTTCTACTTTTAAATTAGATGCACAACACATTATATACACTTTTAGCTTATTAAAATATCTTAATATAGACACATTTTGCAGTTACACACACACACACACATGTAATATATCCTTAACTATATAATAAAGACCAATGTTTATTTATTGATACATAAATAAATATAGGTATTCCCATCCCGTTTCGCAAAAGTTAACGAGCAAAACACGTGCTATTTTCTAGGCCCGGACGAAACTATTTCAATGCAACTTGCAATCATGCAATGCTCCACTTGGCGCATACACCAAGGGTTGGCCATCCCTGGGCTAACGTATCCTTATACAAGGTAGTCTCAGAAGAAAATGATATAAAGTACTATTATTTTCGATTCTGACGAAAACAAGATAACTTACCATTATCTCAAGTTGTCTCTAACAAAGATGGTACAAGAATTCTTATTTCAGATTTAAAAAAAAAATTGAATTTGTTACTCAAATTCGAAATAAAGTCTTATTTGAATAAGTTAATGTAATCTGCGGGACTGCTTCACTGCTGATTACAACCAGGTCGTCTTCAAATTAAATGCCAACAAATTCTTGTAATAAACCGCCCCATAAGCAATCAAATGCAGTTCATGTCATTGATCAATGTTAGTACTCCCATAGTGTTCCCATCTTTCGACTGACTATCATTCTGTCTCACTAACCCTTGTTATCTTCGAGTGACTCTTGGCCTTGATAAGCAGTGACCCTTATAGTAAAAAAATATACGAATGTGAAGATGAAAATTAAATTCCTCTGTTATTATATTTATCACTAGCAGAAAGATCCGATGTTGTCCAGGATGGAATAAGGAATCCTAGGTCTTCTTGCGCACAGTGTATGACATTATAATCAATTTTCTATTTTATTTCTACATTTTATAATATTCAGTTTTAGAGTTGATGTAAGCATTGGTTGGGTGGAAGGGTGTGAAAGTAAAGTGACATGAATTGAAATGGATTTCGATACATTTATAGTCTTTAACTCATTCGATGCGCACTTCTGCTATATTTTATTTTTATTCTTACTTTTTTAATTTCAATAATTTTAAAGTAATACATGAAATAAAATGAAGGATTTCCTTTTTTATGAATGTCAAGCGTGAACGCAGTCCCAACGACAATGTTCTATTCTATTTGATCAAAATGAAATATACTTACCATAGTATTCTAGCTAATTTTATTTTAATGGAAATCGCTCGAGACAAGGCATGAAGCCACTTGATATAAGGAGCTAACAAGAACGAAAGATGATTATCGCAAAGACAGGAGATGCCTATTGGCCTTAGTCTTGAAAAAAAAAACCAAGGCTATAGGTAGGAGGAAAACAGTCAACAGAAAGAGAGTTCCACAAGCCCACAGTTCTTGGCAGAATTGACCATTGAGGTACGCTGGCGTTGATAATATGTTATTCAGATTCCTATACGGCACAATCACGTTGACACACCGGTTCCCGTTGAATCACCGAAGTTAAGCGGCGTCGAGCCTGGCCAGTACTAAATGTGTGACCATTTGGGAATACCAGGTGCTGTATGTGCTCTCTGCTTATCTCGGCATTGTTTCTAGTCGTCATGTATTACTACTTGCCATTGGAATCAAGCAATGTCGACTCAGGAGAGACGTTGTTGGAGATTGCGCAACCCTTGCAATTATAAATTCACGCGCAGTCCGCCCCTGGCGGGGCACTCATACGTCGAACATCGACGGGAGAGAGTCCTATTCAGATTCCTACTCTCTAACGACTACTTTTATAAACATATCAGAAAGAAACGATTTGATGGTTGTACCAAACCCTTAACGATCTTTGGTAGTTCAAGAGCTATTTCTCTGGAAACAAAGACCCCGTCAATAGATTCACTGATCATGATGATAGTGATGAAGTCAGCACATCAGCTGTTGATTCTGCAGGACAAAATTCATATTGCCTGTGTCGAATATACTTCAGAACATAAAAGAAAATCATTGCGAAAATTAATCACAAATATGTTCGACAAAAAGTGGATCCTTTATAATATTCAGCGACGGTCATCTTAGTGATTGAATCAAAGTGAAGAGCAGAAATATTTCTACAAACACCAGAAGCATTACAAGAAAGTGAGGGTATTTGTTTTGTGGTATACAGAGGGGTTATTCTAACTATAGATTATTACAACTATGGAAGGAATAGAAGTGTATGAATGTTCTATGGTAAATTTTACTTTGGGTTGTAATTATGTGTGACAGTTTATTAGGTTGTCTAGTCTTTGTGTTTAACAGTATAATCACGACATAACGGTGAACGCAGGGAAGTCTATTTAACAAATCGTCGAATCGCAGTATCTGCCCGGTATTGATAAATAAATCATTTAATCTTTCAGCACGACAATGCTTCAACACACGTTTCTCAATATCACTTTGTAGAAGTTTAAGAAATTGGTCTATGAAATCCTGCTTCATCTACCGTATTTGCTGGACCGCTCGATCAAATACTCTGTCTTATTCAAGCATATCTACGTCTAGCTGAAGAACATCTTCTAAATGTTTTTTTAAAGAATTTATTAACTCCTGGACAATGGAAATGTGTGTAACTGGAATGCATTAACTTTCTTTGTGGTAAGAATATACGGTGATGCAAAAGTCTGGGCCTTTAAACAATTTGCTATATAGCAATTTACTATATAAACATTTATTATATGGCAATATACTAATTACAAAAGTGTTGGAATTGATGCATACCTTCTTCCAAACACTTACTCTAACCCTAACCCTAACCTTCTTCCAAAAAATCTTTTATCTTTGGACTTTTTCGAACAGAAAGTTTTAATTTCTCATGACTTTTTCAATATAATAGATATTTAATTTCTTATGGTTTAATTTGTGAAGTTCTTACTTTTCTAGTATAAATCACCGATTTAAGATGTTTATAAAAAATCTAAAAGACTTAACCCTAGAGATGTTAGTGGCTATTTAGCCGTCATTCAAGGTTCAAACAGTTTCCATGGACATGTTTTATCCAAATATCTGCATCCAACTTTTGAAAAAATTGATGTTGCCCCAATCCTGTTGAAACTACACATTTCACTGAATTAGTAATGATATGTCACCAAGGCGAGAAAATAAATAAAAATTAAAATTATACTTGGATTAATAAATTATGTAAATATAAAAAGTATCTCCATGGTTGCTTGTCTATACACCTAGACTTTGCATCACTCGGTATTGATTGCCTTTTAAAAAAATCGATCATGAAAGTTAAGTGTACAGTCATCTATAAGCATTTAAAGTTAGGGGCCAAAATGAGTTTATTTTGATGGATTTTATTGATGGAAGTTAAGTGTAGACTCATTCATAAGCATTTGAAGTTAGAGGTCAGTATGTGTTGATTTTAATGGATTTAAACCATGAAAGTTAAGTGTAAGCTCATTTATAATAATTTGAAGTTAAATGTAAAAATGTGTCAATTTTAAGTGGTTTTTATTTAATTACTTTAATTGTAAGCTCATTAATAATCATTTGAAATTATAGGTCAAACGCGACATTTTATTCTTACCAACGTAATAGTTGTTTCATGTCCAACCAATTTGAGAATACTGTCCATAAAATGCAACGAGGTATTACAAGTCAAATTCATAATACAAGTAATTTTGAATAAGGATTTATGTAAGGGATTCAAATTATATTAGAGAACGACGCAATTACACACGACGTTTTAGTCGATTACCAAAGACCGCAAAAGATGTCGATAAATCCTTCCCGAATACATTAAAGTGCAGCTCTATCTAAGATAAATCACAACCAATGTTCGCAAGTCTCGCGAGATTATCGGCCAGGCTATGCGTTGACGCGAAAATAACGAATAATGTTTGCAATTCTCGAAAAAGCTAACAGCCAAGAAAACAACAAAATATGTTCTTAACTCTCACGAGATTAAAGGTCAGCTTCTGCGTTGACGCGAAAACAAACAATTTCATGGCGATAAAAGGCCTAGATAAGATTAAAGAAACACTAAATGTTTTTGCTTTCTTTGTACAACATTTGCTTGGTAAGCCCTTTGATGTTGAAATGTTCAATTTTGCGGGCGGATAACTACAGACATCATTTTAAAAATCGTTGGTAAAATTTAAAGCTCTTAATGCTTTTCATTTAGTTTAGAACGAAAAGAAAGTTTACTCTTTTTACGATCAAATTATAAAAGCGAAACTTCGAATAAAGAAAAAAAAACAAAAAAAAAAACACGAATTTAATGCAAAATTTCTGCCATACCTGAAAGGATTTTTTCTATATATTTTAATCACACAAAATTCATGCTGAAATATAGTTTAATTTTGGGATTGAGTTATGTTTAAAATAATCTATTTTAATTTTTCTAATTAGCCGCAATTTGCAATTAACGCATCAATTGATCTATCTCTTACTAGTCTTCTGTCTCTCATTCTCACCCTCTCTTATTATGTTGTTTGACACATCGCTCTTATCTTATACGGTATATATTACTCTCTCTCTCTCTTTCTCTCTCTCTCTCTTTATTAACAATCGAAGGTAACAAAGAAAAGAAAGAATAAAAAGATTGAAATAGTCCATTATAAACAACAGAAAAATACCACCGCAAGTAAAAAAATACTAGTTATTCCGTAGCTGTAGAGAGAACGAAAGAAAGAGAAGGAGAGAGGGATATATAGCGAGCAGAAATAGACACATTTGTACTTTGTATTTTTATTTCTTAATATCTAACTGACCTTGCAAACTCACTTTTTCTCGATTGAAACAATCTAATCGGATCTCAATGTGTTACCCAACGGGTCACATTTTTCCAGTAATTTAAAAAGCTTAGCTTAAGAAATATGAATAATTCCTATCTCTCTAGTAATGGGCTGATTCAGGATAATTTATTTTTATTATACAAATTTAGAATTAAAACGTCTAAAATATATTTTTTATTCTACTTATTTTTTAGTCTACTTTTCTTTCTTTCTCCTTCGTAAAATTTCTCTATCATGTGACTACCTTTAACATTACACAATAGAACAATAATAAATGATAATTGCGGTTGATGTTAGGTAATAAAATAAAAGGATATTATTGACTTCGTTTATTGTCGCATATTATGCCCATCGAGGAGGACGATCCAGGGTTGCCTGTGTTCAATCTGTATAATAATACACCTGCACTTTCGTTTGTACCTTTCATATCCATTGCAATAAATGAGATCGTATGATTGACAAAGATTAAATGCAAAAGTAACTAATGTCGCTATTGCCAACATCTAAGATTTTACCAATTTCAAAATCAATTGTTTCAAAACATTCCATACATAGGTCTAAAGAACTCCATATCATATGTAAAATATAAAGTCTATTTACCCAGCCTATTCCCACCCGAATAACTTTCCAATTATTACCAAATTAATCCATTTATACAATATAACACCCCTTCACTCGGATATATTATATTATACTTATCACATTCACATCTCCCCTACCGACCCAAATACAACCTACACTCACACCCTTGTAATCCCTACCTATCACAAATAACATAAATTATTAGATCCATCATCATATTCAAAAGATTTTTTAAAACATTTAAATATATTAAATATATTAAGTTTCACTAGTAAAACACCTAGAAATATATTCATCGAATATTCTTAAATAAAAGAAAAGAAATATGACCAAGATATAAATCTTACCAATTCACACAGACACTCCGATAGGCGCATAAACGTTATTAGATATAAGCTACAGAGTTAATTAAACACAAGTATCCCACACGAACCAATACATACACCACACATGATGATAACAAGCTTATATTGACCCATACACTTATTTTGATATCCCTTAGGAAACCTTTTTTACTGATAAAGATGTCCCTCCATTAACACCAACCCCTACATAGCTAATGAACTAGAATTATGACAATAGTTTTACACTCGAATTTAAGCACTATCCCCAAATTATAAAAATGAATATAAATATAACACATAAACATTTTAATAACAGGAATACAACCTCACCCAAACTAACTCACCCACTAAAAAATAAACTAAAACACACTATCACCCGTAAATATAAATGCATCATCGAAGCAGAGAAACATACAACATCCCCTATCAACAATGAATTTATTCAAAATAGTACTTAGTTACGACACAGACCTATATAAACATACATACCGCTCCTATTGACTCGGTACTTTTTCTTGAGTGAATTCACCGGAAGACGTTACCGTAATCTTTGAACTCCATTCTTCAATTTGTTTTTACTTCGTGAGTCGCTGATGATTTGAATTGGGCTCTAACGACCTTTTTAACAAGAATAAAAACAAAAATGCCGCCTTTCTAACTGAAACTATGGTACGTCTTTGAAGTATGTAACGTATAGTTTTTAAATAAATAATTGTATATTAGCTCTCACATTTTTTTGCGATCGAGAACTTTATTGATTTCTTTTAAACACACACCTAAGCATTATATATATATATATATATATATATATATATGTATATTATACGTATATAAAAGTAATCCATGGACACGTGTTTCTGGCTCACAGCCGTCATCAGCATGGCTAACTTAGACAATGATCTTTGTCGTCCAACGTTTTACCATTGGACCACGACGCCCTGTTTAGAAATATGTACGATTTTAATCATCTAAATATTTAATGTATTTTTATGTAATTGTTTTAATTGGTTCGTTGTGTTTTGTTCACTACTATTTCGATTGTTTCACTTCCTTAGTGATTAAGATGCAGACAATTGCATTATTGGTCGCCCCCAACCTTATAGGACGCATCTTCGTTAATCTATATATATATATATATATATATATATATATATATATATATATATATATATATATATATATATATATTATTAATTTTATACGTACATAAAAGTAATCCATGGACACGTGTTTCTGGCTCACAGCCGTCTTAGCATGACTAAGTTAGACAAGGATCGAACCTTCGATATTGATGGGTCGAAGGGTTTCGAATCGTGTGACCGACAGAGCAATCACCCTCCACACTGATGATTCCCGGTCAAAAGGATGAAACACATATGTCTGTGGATAAGAATTTTATTATATTTAAAATAAAATATATATAAATGGCACATTTTATAGCAACACAAATTTTATGGCCCTGTTTATTTAGCGTGGATGCTCATAATATGTCCATGAAAATATGTATATTATAATCGTGATATCATCTTATTATAATGGGGATTATGTATCTGTCTGTGACCGAAACTACAACACTACCTACGTAACAGTTCTATGTTATTTTTATCTCATATTTCAGATATTATTATTTTAACATTTTATTTACGAAGTACAAATATATTATTTCTGTCGTTGACCTCTATATTTTACTTTACTCTTAAATTTAATTTATATATCCAGCAAAGTTGAGATTTACAGAGTGGCGATTGTTACCAATAAACCATTTGTTTTTAAAATCTGATTTTAATAAATAATTCACGAGTATTTCTAATTGTTTGTCTCCATTTTAATACATATAATAAATAATTTCGTGGATAGAACTTAAAAGAAAATGATAAAGAAATGTAACTCGTATTATCTACTTTCGTTAGGTAAGAAGTTACGTTCAGTAAATCTTTATAATAAAGCGAAGTGATTCCTCCTATTTCATTAACGCTTATAGCAATATAACAAAAACCTGCAGATAAGACTCTGCTTCATCAGCAATTTAGACCAATTCTTGCTATGTGTTTTCGGAAAATATGCGTTCCGTTCATTCGCTTTTAATCATTTTTACATTTTGCCGACTGAACAACTTCTAATACAGTCATCAATACAAGAAGTCGAAGGTATTTTAACTCTCACGCTCATACCTACTACCATTGCTACCCATTTACACCTGGAAGTCTTCTTAATAAGATAACTATTTCATCATAGCGCCGCAATTATTTAATATTCTCCAATCTTTCTAGTGTCTGTTAGCTACTTTATATCTTCACCCTTAATCTAAATACGAGAGGCTCCCTTCAACTACATCTTTTTTGGGTGGTTGTGGAGAGGCAATTGGCTATTCAAATGACTTTCTTTTACATTCCTCATTTACGGAATATCAAATTATTATTTGGCGAAATTTTTCCTACATGAAAATTTTCCCTCCATTTTTTTTCCATTAACATCATTATAGATAATATATTTTGTATAATCACAATATCTTTACACCCGATCAACTCCGGTTTAATGAAGTTACTTAATTAGTTTTCATATCTCATAAACTACCAATTTCTTACGGCGTACACATATCTAGTGTAACTGTTGTATTTTAATTAAATACAAACTATTTATTTTATCATTCTCGGAATTCTGGAATGAAAAAAACACGCTTTGCTCTGTTCATAGTAATCCGATTCTATCTTAAAAATACGCACACCGTGAACAACAATGCTTTCCGCATATTTTTTAAAATCTTAATCTTATATATTGAATGTCAGCCGTAATAAGCGATTAGCGTTATTAAAAACGCATTTATTTGGCCTTTTCTACGATTAATTTTCATATATATATGTGAAATTATTATATTTTGTTGGCCAACAAGCTATCAGCTCGAAAACAAAAACAACAGTGGTGTACAGTTCGTTTTAAAACCCTCAAAATATACTATTTCGCTGTTCTATTATACCATCACACAAAATTCACGTACATTTTTCTAATGTTTTAAAAAAAATTATGAATGTAAATTTTGTTATGCAATTGATGTTTTTTACTTTTGTCACCACTTATTAAAAGTCACACGAGGATAAGAGTTAATGAAATGGATATATTAACAGTTGAACGATGATGAATATGATAAGAAGATAAAAAATGAATGGAATGAATACACATTTGATGATTTATAAGGACGGTTTATAACAAGAGTTTATTGACATTAGATTTTAACATAACCATGCTGTAGTCCTCAGTGGAGCAATCTTATGACAACGTGTTGCATAGATGGGAATTTCTTGGAAAGGAACTATCTTAATGGAAATTCTGTTTGATGGTAATCACACAGGAGAAGAAAGGAAAATTTTTTTGCGATGGTGGTAGCATGGAGATTTCCCATTGTTAAAGATTTACAAGGAGGAACCATAAATGGAAGCTCAGTCGAGCATCTTCCATGGAAATGAGGATATAGTAGAGAAATACTAGTACCGGCTCTTCTGTTTTATTTAAATAAAAAAGAAAATACTCATTCTATTTATTTAATCGAAATGTCTAGTTAAAACCAAATGTCATTTTGAAAACAAGAAATATGACTCCTTGAAACAAACTCAGCGGGCGTGTATACAAATTTTTTTTTTTTTTTTTTGATATTTGTTTTTAATTCTTCAAAATACTATCGATTGTACGTCTAATCTAACATTTTCATTATTTATTTTTAAAGTTCTTCGCGATTCAACAAAACATTTTCAGATTATTAAAAAACAAATTTAATAAATCCTTTAGTTGAATTTTTAGCAGAATAGTAGGTCCAGTTTGCTACGTTAGTTTTACGTAAAATGATGACCCGTATCACAAGTTGATATTTCTCGTAGATTTATTTACCAGCTTCTAAATGGTTGGTTATGCTTTTGAAAATAAGTTTCGGAATACTATATGTAGTGAAGAGCAAACCATGAGAAAATAAAAACGATCCCCACCTGATCGATATCCGAAAATACATTTGTAAGTGTGGATCAAAAAATCAAGTTTTCTGAAAAATTGAGCAAGTAATTTATTCATTTTATAAAAATCTTTATCTTAAAAAGTGATTTTTAATTTCCGTTTTTAACCCTTATCTGTAAGGTAGGGTTTCATTTTGGTAGAATTAAAAATAATCCATGTTAAAAATATACGTTCGCCATACCAATTTGTCAAATTATACAAAAGAAATTAGCAAAAGTTAAATTCTTAGCAATGCATTCAGTTCGCTATGTGCACAAACGCCTTTTCAGAATTTCGAGCAGGAGACATCATGTTATTTTAGAACATGCAGCAACATTGAGTTTCAAATATATTAAAAAATAATTTGCGAATTTGATGTTTAACCCATATTAGAATCAGATGTATTTTTATTTAAAAAAATTAAGTAACACAAATTTTCAAGGGTGATGAAAAACTCCTCGGGAAATAGTAACGCCATCCCTGGATATACTTTTACGTTAAATTACAAATAGAACTACAACATTTATTTTATTTACATTAAAAAAAAGCTTTACATTTATTTCAATTATTTACTTTTATAAGTTATGAAGACGGTTTATGACAAGTGTTTATGACAAGTGTTTATGACAAGTGTTTATTCACATTAAATTTGAAGACGGCCATGTTGTTACTCTCACGGTAGAAATCCTGTGACAACATGTTTCACAGATAGGAAGTCTGTTCAGTGAAATTCCGTTTGATGTTAAGCACACGGCAGAGGAAACAGGCGTTCTTTGTGGTGTTGGTAGCATGACGAGTTCCTGTTGTAAAAGATTTACAAGAAAGAACAATTTCCATAGAAATAAGAATAGATTCGCAATTTTTGTAGACGTTTTTTGTTTTAGCATCTTCCAATTTTCTAATAAAAAATGTTATGTTAAGGAAAGTGTCAATAAAATAATAATAACAACCAATTAATTTTATATTTTTTTCTTACTTTCAATTACTTTTAAATTTGTTGAATTCTTCGATTTTTAAAGATTCTTTTGTCATTTCACAAAACGTGATTACAGAATAGAGGTATATTATGGAGTATAGATTCAAACAAGTGATCATATAGCAGGCGTTCGTAATGCGTTAAATTGAAAAATAAAACAGTAAGCGGCTAGAAGAATCCAGAAACAAAAAGAACGAATATAATGCATTGTTATTAAACAGGGTTAGTATTTAGGAGATATGGAGAAACGCACAAGCCATAAGTTATTAAGACCTTCTGCGAGTTTGTTTTTCATAAATGAATGCTTGGAGCGTATATCTTTCTTTCTTCATTTATGTATTATTTGCATTTTCTTACTTTATTGTACTATTCCTTTCCTCCGATTTTATTCTACTTACTCCCCCTACCTTATTTCTTTCCTGTTTCTTGATTTTCATTATAATGTATTATTTTGTTATTCTACTTTACCTCTTTATTTCATGCTTTCTTTCTCGTACCTTTTCCATTATATTTTCTCTTCGTTCTTTCGTTTTTATTCTACTTTTCTCATTTTCTTCCTTTCTCATTTAAACTAACTTGTACTTTTTCTTTCTTTTTATACATCTGTCTGTATTTCTTTATGGTACTTTTACATATTCCACGATTTCTTTCGGTTTTATTCTACTTTCCACTTTTCTTTCTTTCATTCTTGTTTCTTCTTTTCTATCTTTATTTATGTATTTCTTTATTACGCCCTCTCTTATTTTTATTCTATTTCTCCCTTTTTTTTCTTTCTTTCCTTTTTCTAGATTTCTACTGCCTTTCTTTGTAGTAGCCTTCATTTTTCTATGTTTTCCTTCGGTTTTACTCTACTTTTCTGTGTCTTTCTTTCTTTTTCTTCTTTTCTATTTTTTTGTACCATTCTTTTCTATCCATTTTTCTTTTATTTATATGCTTTCTTCAATCTTTATTTTTCCTTTTCTTTCTTTCTTCCTTTCCTTCTTTATTTGCTTTGGTATTCTTCTTTTCTTTACTTTTTTTTCTGTCTTTCTATCTTTCATTGTTTATGCTTTCTGTAATTTTTATACATCTTTTCCATTTTTCTTTCTTTTTTCTTTACTTTCTGTATTTCTTTTTGTATCCTTTTTTGTTCTTCTGTAATATCATACAACAGTGTATGCATAGTTTTCATCTGTTTCCAACTTGAATTCATTATGTCTACAACACCTTTCGAACACTGTGAATTTCTATAAACGTTAATATGAATTTAACCCTCTTCATAAAACTTTGACCAGATGAGAAGAAGGCCGACGATGTAATAGATACCAGTCACATTCAGCCATATTTGTACGTACATAAACATAAATAGTTGAATGCAAAGTATGTTTACTCAGAGAATGTCTATCTGTTTATGAAATCATCTTTTCGGACAGAAATTCCCAAAACGCCATTCGTCTTGCTAAATCTAACGGTGGATTTCCCATTGATAGAATCAACACATTCACACCAGGACTTCTATTTTGGGAACGAAATCAAACCAACCTTTCGACCTTCGGATTCTTTCGATATTTTTAAATAGCATTTTTTTCGATGTTCTTATTCATTCTTTATTTTCTTTTTCTTTTACCCTTTTTTCTTCTAATTTATTCTTTCCCTTTTTCTTTCTTTTTATTTTGGTATTTTTTTCTCTTTCTTTTCTTCGACGTTGTCTTCATTATTCCTTTCTCTTTTCTAGAATTTTCTTTCGATTTATTTCTTTTTTCGATTCATATCTATTTTTTTTCCATGCATTCTTTCGATTTTTCTTCCATATTTCACTTTCATTATTTTACGAGTTCTGTCGATTTTAATAATTTTTCCTTCTTTCTTTCGTCTATCCTTTTTTTCATTTATCTTTATTTCTTATTTCCAATGTTTTTATCAATCTATTCAATCATTCATTCTTCCTTTCTTCTATAATTTCAAATTTTAGTTTCTTTCTTACTCCCACGCGTTATTTTTATTCCCTTTCGAAAGAAAGAAAACTTATGAAAAATAAATAAAGAAGTTCTTTATTTTCCCATAATTTTTCTTTTCTTTTTCTTTCTGTCTTTTTTCTTATTATTTTACCTTTTCCTTCTTTTTCACTTTCTTTCTATCTTTTTTATTTTCTCTTTCCTTTTGCTTTCGTCATTGCTTTCTTTCTCTTTCATTTGTTTTTTCTTTTTTTCTTTTTCTTACGTTCATTTCTTTTCTTCTTTTTTCACCCTTTCTTTCTTCTGTACTTTCTTACTGTCTTTTAGAATTATCTCTTCCCTTATTATTATCATCCTATCATTTCTATCTTTTTTCCGTTCTTTCTTTTTATTTCCATTTTTCCCGTTTCTTTGTTTCATTCATTCATTCATTCATTCATTCATTCATTCATTCTTCTTCTTCTTCTTCTTCTTCTTCTTCTTCTTCTTCTTCTTCTTTCCAACTTTCTCTTTTCTTTTCAATTTTACTTTCCTTCTTTATTTTTTCTGTCTTTCTTTTTATTTTCTCTTCCATTCTTATTATCTCATCATTTCTATCTTTCTTTTCCGTTCTTTCTTTTTATTCTCTTCTTTCCCTGTTTCTTTTCTTCTTTCTTTATTCCATTCTTTCATTCATTCTTTCTTTTTCTTCTTCTTCTTCTTCGTTTTTTCTTCTTTCCAACTTTCTATCACCCTTTCACACTTTTTCCTTTTTCTTTCTTTCTATTTCATTCTTATTTTCTTTTTATTCTTTTCTTTTCTCATCCTTTCTTCGATCTAAAATAGATTCCTCTATACGAACACCTGCTGATATTCTTTATATATATATATATATATATATATATATATATATATATATATATATATATATATATATATATATATATACATATATATATATATATATATATATATATATATTTACTGCATTTGGTAAATTCCTCAGCCAGCCGATAAGTGTTCGGTGTCAGACGGAGGTGAAGATTCTCGTCTCCATTCAGCAAAAAAGACGTAGGAGTGTTAGTTATCTGTTTTTAAATGATCTCTGCACCTCCACCCCGCCGTCTAATCGTTCTTTACTCGCTTCCTGAGATGCAGATAATTCCAGAATCGGTATTAATAGTCAACAGTGGAGAAAGTGTTGAATTGGTAAACATTATTAACCCGAGGCGCCATGATGCCGCTACGAGAAGTCGTACGTAAGTCTAAACGACAAACAAATTTGACCACTTGACCATAACTCTTTTTAGTAGCTTATTTCTTTTAATTTATCATTTGCTTCCATTTGTCTCTGTAACATAAGGGAAGGGATAGTTGGGATGGTCGGTTTGTTGAAACATTGATATTTTATCAGAAATTAGATCACACATGACTCGTTGGGTCAGTATTTGTTATATATATTATCAATCATCTCTATCTTACTCTCTCTATTTCCTCTCGCTTGCTTCACTCCTCTATCATCCCCTTTATCTTTTTTCTTCTTTTCTATTCCTTTTCCTAGCTCTCTTTTCAGATTATTATTGACCTACTTCCACACGAGGGCCCGATGTGACACAAGGTTGAGTTTAGTGTAGAGTATAGGGTATGAGGGTGTGTGGCTATTATTGAGCACAACAAGAAACTTCATGGCTCTGTGGCGTTCAGTAATGGCCACTGATCGGACCAATGAGCTCTCAATAAGATGTGAAATTCAAGTGTCGATAAAAACAACACAAAACACAATGGCAGTATGAAAATTGACCGGTTTTCGGTTTCCGAATGTCAAATGTAAGAGTTTATTTACTTTGATGGTGTACGGTCTTTCATCTGACAACAATGCTCTGACGACGGGAATTTTTTGTTTACTATTAGAATTTGTTTCAAATATGTTTCCATTCTTCTAGAAACACGTGTTAGCTTTTCTTTGTTTTGAAACTAACAATGAATCACCATATAACATAATTTTGATCTGTAAATGTATTTACTTATAGCTTTATTACAAATTTTGAAAAGATTACTTAACGGTTTTACTACTGAGCTTCACTTTGCTCTGGAATTTGATTCCCATAGGAATAGATTCGAGCTATATAAAATAACTCTTTTTTTTTATTATCACGCACATTATATATATATATATATATATATATATATATATATATATATATATATATATATATATATATATATATATATAATATTATGTATATATTGTTTTTGTTCGACTTCAACAGCCATAGCATAGTAGTCGTATAAAAATGTAATTCTAGAAAGTAAGCTACAGGGAAACGTTTATGTTTACTTCACGAAGGAAATCATCAGATATATATATATATATATATATATATATATATATATATATATATATATATATATACTTAGAGAGAGAGAGAGAGAGAGAGAGAGAGAGAAGGAGAGAGATTGTTCTTTGATGTAACGCAGATTAAAATAAATCACCGATGAAAAACCATACGGACTTTACTTTTCTAGTGACACCATGCTACGAGAAAGGATATCTGCGTTGTTTTGGCTTCTAAATCTTACAAATTAAAATGTACACAACGTACATTTTAATTTGTAAGATTTACAAGCCAAAACAACGCAGATATCTTTTCTCGTAGCATGATGTCACTAGAAAAGTAAAGTCCGTATGGTCTTTCATCGGTGATTTATTTTAATCTGCGTTGTTTTTGAAGTTTTATAAGTTAACACTGCGCTGAATTTTAAGAAAGTAGAACACCTAAAAAAATACACGGAGCTAGCAAGAGAGCTTAAGAGAATCTAAAACATGAATAAAACTACCTTAATACCAACAATTTTATGAACACTGGGAACAAATTAAAAAAAACACAGAGAAAATAGAAGAAATGAGAATCAAAAGCAGTATTAACACTATACAAAACACGGCATTGATAAAATCACTGTAAATATTAAGTATAATCTTCGAGTGCGAAAGCCAACCCACCTAAGCATGTGACACCGATCCACCACTAATAAGTTGAAATAGAAAAACGGTGGGTAAACACAACTAAACATATAGAAATAACATTACACAAAGAAATTGGAACTGCCAGGATAGATATGTAAGAGAAATTCCATAATGCGACACCTCATCTGCGGCCCACAAAGAAAAAAAATGCGCGGTGGCACCAGTATTGTTTTATGCCACAGAAAATGGCCATGAAGTGTCTGAGAGTATGGAAAGACCAGGGAGGAATAGCAGTACCCAGATGTCCACTGCAAGGGTATAGAGAGCACTGGAATCTTGAGGATGCTTATTGTCATTCAAATTCCATGACAAAAAACAACGTCTGTTACCAATGAAAACTCAATGGTAAACGGTTGTTGCGAGAACGCAAATTGATTTGCAGCAATAATTAAGAAAAGAAGAAAGTATTGGAAATATATGTAGCCTTGTCACTTTTCACTGTCAGTGAGCGATAATTGATAATAACTCGTATCAGAACGCCCAGTGAGTGTGGATAATGATAGATAAATATTATTGTAAAACATTGAAAATACAAACTTGTTTCGCTTATATAAACATACATCATATATATATATATATATATATATATATATATATATATATATATATATATATACACTTACACATACATCAATGACTAGTTTATTTACATTTACGATAAGTTTAACACTTATACTGAATTGCTTATTTGTTCGGGGGAGAAAAAATGAGGAAAATATCTTCTCAAAAATGGCTGCGATTCCCGAACCTGCGTTGACAACTGCATCCGGGTGATAACGTTTTATGTAAAGAAACTGGAACTATAAGAAGGTTTCAATAATTCAAGTAATCATAGGAGTCATTAGATTCATAAAATAGAACTAAAGAAATTGGCGAAAATACTCAGTGAACTAAATGCAAGAGGGGTCCCGACAATTGCACTTAAAGGGACGGGTAGAATCATAAGAAAATATATCGGTTGAAGTTGCTGGGCGAATGTCTAGAAAGGGGTAGGCTACCCAATCCCCAGCAAAAACAAATTAGAAATAAAAGGTGATAATAATTCAGATGATTTTGTACTGCTTTTGTAGGTATTTGTCTTAGGCCATATTAACACTTTTTTGTCGTTTTATGCAGAAACAAAATACTTGCTAAAAACGATTCAATGTATAGACTGCTTTAAAACACGCTGCTATCCTATCCATAGGTGTGTGCGTGAGTGGGTGAGGAAGGGGGATTTGGTTGATATTATTTCCGATTGTGTTAGTGCATAGAATTTCACTTTGATAGTGTGCGGTTTTTCATTTGACAACAATGCTTTAGCGATGGAAGTTTTTAGTTTACTATTCGAATTTATTTCACGTAGATTTACATTCTTCTAAAAACACGCGTTAAGTTTTATTTGCTTCGAAACTGAAAATAAATTGCCATAAGTTTGAAGTGTAAATTTATTCATAAATCTATTACAAATTTTTAAATTACAATCTTCTTCTTCTTCTTCTTCTTCTTCTTCTTCTTCTTCTTCTTCTTCTTCTTCTTCTTCTTCTTCTTCTTCTTCTTCTTCTTCTTCTTCTCCTTCTTCTTCTTCTTCTTCTCCTTCTTCTTCTTCTTCTTCTTCTTCTTCTTACAAATTACCTTTTCGCTAAGTTTACACAACCAGCCTTCGATTGGGCTTCTTCAGATTAATTCCTGATTTTTCCAGTGCATTGATTTCAAAATCAGCATCTACGTCGATCACAGCTCTCTGAAATTCTATTAGTAGAATTTTTCAGTCCTTTACCTAATTCACATTGCAACAAGATCACCGGTCCAATGTTTGATCTTTGAATAGTCATGTACAAGACGTCCGGATGTTCGTCCGTTTGTATCCCATTCAGCATGACGGATAAGAATATTATCTCCTTTGCAAATGGCACTAGAACAATAGACCACATCAAGTGCATGTATTGTTCCTATAATTATTAAAAAAATATTTGAAAAAATCGCTCCACTGTATCTGTTCAATTAGGGACAAGATATACACAAGAATCAAGTTTGGCTATGCAAAACATTGAATCGATAAATGTATATTGTATATCATGATATAATTAAGATGGAAGAATATTTATGTTTGGACGTTGATATAGGAATAACAGCGAATATGCAGCTTTTAAAAGCATTTGAATGTTTTTATGAATACAAAAAAAGTCCTTCGTACACTACAGTAAGCAGCTTTAAGTTGTCTTTGATTTGATGAAGTTAGTTTGTTGCAATCGCATGCACACATTTCAATAAGCATGTAGTTGCAGTGAATATATTTTGCTTGCATTTTGGATACATGATATTTTATACATCATGGCAATCAATAATTTAAACCCCAAGTAGTTTTCCTGCCTCTGCTTTTAGCAATGATATCCCTGAATTATCATAGTACCTCTAATAATCTTGGTTCAACATCTTTTAATTAAATGTTTAACATCAAAATGTGATGTTTCATTAAATTTTACCACCATTAAATCACACAATGGTAACATTCCAGTTAGTTCTAAATGAGATTTCAAATTCAATGAAAAGCTCCTAAGAGAGTTGATAGCCTGTCTTCTTGCTCCATAACCATCAGTGCAAAAGTTGATAGGTGGAGTTCCATTTTTATCCATCAAACCTTGAGAAATATTACCATATAATTAAGAAGATGTCCCTTTTTGAGCAAAAGGGCCAGATGGGGATTATATTTGAAGACCCGGAGATGTAAGGGATGCGACTCCAGCAACCAAACACACTTTGGGTACATGGACATCATCTGAAACCAACTTCTGTTGGATCAAGCCAGCATCTTCAAATGAAGTAAAATGTTTGCCAACCTCATTACAATGTTGGTAACATAAGTCAACAGGTTCATAAACCTTTGGATCATATCTAATTTTTCCATTTGTATGTTTCATCACATTTAATAGAAATAGAACATTTTTGAGAAAAGTCTTTGAAGCATTCAGTCAAAAACATGTACACTGAACTCTTGAGGGGAGAGAACTCTTTATTCATTCGGTAAGCAACTGATGTGCTAGGGAAACATTTTTTCCCGATATAACATGTCCAGTAACGAAGGTTCACCAAACTGCAATACTAAAAATGCCAGATCTTTAACATTCAGATTTCATATAGCCCTGGCGAACCCATTGATGACTTGTATACATCTGTCTAAAAAGTATTCAACGCCTCTCTTATGTTTAGTTCAATTTTATTTTCAAGTTTCGTACCTTATTCTCAATATGTTTTCATCTTAAAAATACTTATTTTAAAGAAATATTATTTATATATATATTAGAAGGAGATTTATGCCCCTAGTATTGATGTAATAATACGTTTTATTTGGACCACAATATTTTCAGTTATTTAAAATATCCCCTACCCATAACAAATAAATTTTTAATCGACTACTCAAAATTACCGAATTTTAATTTTCCTTAATTCTATCATCATGCTTTTTTATTAACTTTTAATCAAGACATCAAGTCATTTCAGATTTAAAAATGTACTCGAGAATATTTGCTTTATTTATCTTGGTATAGGGTTTTCTTTTCAATTGCATCCTCGCTATTGTTTTCTGATAGTGACACACGGTACAGGGTGGGCCAAAATAAGGGTCCTATCTTTAAATTTGAATAACTTGAATTTGAATAACTTCCACAAAATAAAAGTTAAACTCACCAAACTTTATGTGTGTGTAGACTGACCCTTCCGAGATTTTTTGAAATAAACAAAACAAATTTTAGCCGAAAAACACTTCTTAAAACTTACAAAAACTAAAGTATTGCTTTTTACACTGTTTTGAGTTTTTTAAGCAAAAATAATGTTTTCTAAATGAGGGTACGTTCCTTAGGGCTAATACGGCTCATGCTTGCTTTACTTATTCTAAAAAAAAAAAAAAAATCAATAAATAAAAAAGTTATGAATTTTTAAAAATAGGACCCTTATTTTTGCCCACCCTATATATGCAAGAAGCAACTAGAAACAAAATGGCGTTTTAAACTAAGCACACACCAATCAGGTCTGAGCTTCGATGTGTGTGTTCTTAATATGTATACGTTTACAAACTGAGAATGATTTTGTTTTAGCATGAGGAATTGGTGAAGAAACTATTTGTTCTTAACGATAATTACAACAAGATGGACGCGTGTACGTTGATATTGAGAAAACCAAAACAGTAAAGATTCTGTTCGAGAAGAATTTCACGGGAATTGACTTGTGCATTAATGCGAATAATGAACGTTTTATAAATGGCCAGTAATTCATAAAAGTTGTATATTCAATCAATATTTTATTAACGCGTACATTTTTTTAATAAACAATTCAAGACTGTTGGAAACATTGAAATTATAATTTTAATAACACCTTTAATTTACATTCTTTTATATTTTATGAAGCTATTTTTTTAATTTGTGGAGTATGAAGAAATTCATCATTTTTAGCTGAGAAAGACACTTTATATATACGCAACCACTGATATTGGTTCCACTTTTATTTCATTTGAAAATTCATAAATTATGATATGTCTGCTAAGAGATTCTTCTTGCAAAACATAAAATAAAAAGTCACCTTACTTCTATATTATGCTTATGGGTAATACAGAAGTAAAGCGACTTATTATTTTACTATCTAATTTACATACACGTTTACGGTGTGCAAGATCACGCTATACATATTAGATTGAAAGAGAGCAAATATTTCTCTAAATGTTCCTAGATACTATAACACATATTAGTGAGTGGTTGTATCAACATAGACTTAAATGGGCGAGAGAAATACACAGATAGCTAAGAGAGAGGGGCAGAGAGAGCGAGAGAGAGAGAGAGAGAGATAGAGAATGAGAGAGAAAGAAGAAAAGATGGCTTACGTGTTCAGTTAATTATCAATTACGGCTAATTAGAGCAGTTAGAACTGAAGTTTTTCAAACACAACTCAGACTAAGATATATTATAATTTGTGCTATGTAGGAAACGCCCGTAGGGAAACAAATATTGACGTAATCACAATTAATATTTCATATATATATATATTTTTTTTCACACACACACACACACATATATATATATATATATATATATATATATATATATACATATATATATATATATATATATATACATATATATATATATATATATATATATATATATATATATATATATATATATATATATATATATATATAATAATATATTCCGTGGTAGTAATTGACCAAAGGAATCCTTTGGTTTGGAATGTCGCGGAAATTGTGAACGTTTTCGCTTCTCTTATTCCTTTAATATTTTATTGGTGTTGTTTATACTTTATTTAGTCGAAATGCAGCGATCTTACGATTTATATTTCCACTGTCCACACCCGCCGAGAAAATAATCCGAGGTTCTTTCAGTTTTTTCCTACGAAACGGGATCACATGGGAGAAAATCAAACAATATTTCCTTTTAAAATTTTCCAGAAAAAAAACAACAAAAAAGATTATTGCAATAAACTCACCTGAAACCTTTTTACTCACAGTTACAATGGTGGGAAGAGGGAGGACTTCCGGATTCTTTTCCTTAAGAGCAGAGAGTATTGAGAATATAGGAATACTTGTTGTCATTCAGTCTCCAGAGAACAATACCTGTTTTGGTAATTACTCGTGCGAGAAGTCTTAGTTAGTAAATAATAATACTTCTTAATAATACATCCTAATAGTATTAATACGTAACTATAATGTCTCCAATCAGCAAAGCCTGGGTTAGACTGGACAGTATAAAACCGATCTGAAAGTCAAATCTTCCTACTAAGATGAAACGTGACTTCTTTGAGTTCTTGTATATGGAAGTAGCACCTGGACTCTCACAAACAGATTAGAGAAGAAAATTGATGATGTGTACACCAGAATGCTAAGAACTGCTCTTAACATCTATTGGAGACAGCACTATACGAGATAGAAACGGACACTTTCCTCAGATCTCAGCCTTGATAAGAGAGATAAGAACCAGATTTGCTGGATACATGCTGGCGAGTTAATGTTGAGATCATCAGCGATGTTCTTTTGTGGATGCCAAAACAATGATGTGGCTTAATGGCGCGACTGCACAGAACCTACATCAAGCAACTAGAAGAACCTACATCAAGCAACCAGAAGAAACTACATCAAGCAACTAGAAGAACCTACATCAAGCAACTAGAAGAACCTACATCAAGCAACTAGAAAGAACCTACACCAAGCAACTAGAAGAACCTACACCAAGCAACTAGAAGAACCTACACCAAGCAACTAGAAGAACCTACACCAAGCAACTAGAAGAACCTACATCAAGCAACTAGAAGAACCTACATCAAGCAACTAGAAGAACCTACATCAAGCAACTAGAAGAACCTACATCAATCAACTAGAAGAACCTACATCAAGCAACTAGAAGAACCCACATCAAGCAACTAGAAGAACCTACATCAAGCAACTAGAAGAACCTACATAAAGCAACTAGAAGCACCTACATAAAGCAACTAGAAGAATACTCACAATGCACCTATGAATACCTACCAGGGTGATGGATGATAGAGCGAGATGGTGTGAGATAGTAAGGAGGATCTGTGACACTACCACGGCTAGATGATGATGATTATGATGATGATAATATTTTCAATATGATTGTTTTACCTGAAAACTGGGTTAACTGACTTTACCATTTAAAGAAAACCCAGAACTCGGCTAATATCATTTGTTAATTTTGATACATAAAAACACAAGGCAAAATCTAACTCAAACTACCAGCACTAAAAAACTGTCAAAACAGCCAGGGTCCATTAAAGCATACCGGATGTCGTACTAAACATAAACTTGAAAATCACGAAGGTCTGTACAAAAGAAAAAAAAGAAAACGCTTTTAATATATTAATGTATTTCCAATTGACCAACAGATAAACACAGTCAAATGTCAGTTCTGCCACCTTGGTTACAGTAAAAGTTTCTGCTAAAATTGTAAGGGCGTGTCAGTCGTCTGGATGAATGTAAAATATACAGAATACCGACGATGCTTCTACCTTGATAAAAGATATCAACAGATACACAGGAAATAGGTATGGGGATATCCATGATATTGGCGTCGTGAGATAAGTGCAATTCTAATATAAACAATATGCTGTCGTCGCAAAGGAAAACAAATTATCGACATTGAGGCGAAATGTTGAATGTCTACATTTCTTTACGAAACCTACGAAAGAATGCTTGTGAAATCCTCACGTGGATTGAGTTTATTTCTAAGATTAGATTAAGGCTGAAAGCATAAATGCAGTTCATTCAGTAAGGATCAAATTCATTTCGATGTCAATCCGGTACAAAACGAGTTTGTTAGACAAGCAAAAGGGTATTATTAGTATCAACGAACGTTTATCAACTTTGCAACACATTCGAACTCAATAATAATCCAAGCTTTACGGACTGTTGCTTGTAGTATCAAATCAAATACAATTTATTGGCAAAAACAGCAAATTTGAACACACCATGTAAAGAGACAGGCAGAAGATATTTATATCTACATATAGTATGAATATTTGTCCCAGGCCACTTTAAACTTGGATATGGTAGCCATTGTCACGATTTCCTCTGGCGGGCTGTTCCATGGAGCAGAAACACTGACCGCGGAGACTGCGACTTGGCATTGGGGTGAAAACTCATCGAAAAGTACATTTATATTTCCGTCGATTATATTGTATCAACACCTCCCCACGTATCCTCCGCTGCTCAAGCGAGAACAGATTTATTCTTTAGAGCCGCTTTTTGTAGGTAAGCATGGAGAGTTCTGTCACTATCCTGGTTGTCGCCCGTTGAACACGCTCTAAGTGTACGATATCTTGATGAAGATACAGATTTGCTGTGTGGATAACATACTATAGAATTATGTATAGAGGACGGGACGTGTCAGCTGTTTGGTTGAGAGAGAATCTCCGGATCAGGTAGAGAACCTGCCTGACTTAGTTCGCCATCTCGCTACAATGACACGTTGTTTTGAAGGCATAGTACACACCTGTACCAAGATCTTTCAAATAAAAAAAAAACGATAAATAGGAGGGCAGTAGGTAAAGAGCCGATAAGAAGATTACTACCGTTTACAGATTTCAGTGGTAAATCCCAGCATGAAGACCAGGACCAGACTTTGTTGAGACTTTCCTGAAGTTAATTATAATTGTGTCTAGATGATACCAGTTTCACCTCGTTGGTGAAAAGTAGTATTTTTTCAGTAAATTAATCTGCAGCTACTTGAAAAACAGGAACACAGAACTTCTTGGCCTTTTGGCTAAGATCAAAGTGTAGTATTTGTTCCGATGGATACTGCACCCCATAGACTGGTATTATCTTGGCCTTTGGGGCTTGATTTACGCGGGTCTATGGGTCTGTCCTGTGCAGTTCTAGGAGGTCCACCTTCCCAGGCTTCGCCTCCCCTCTTTGGCTGAGGAGTAGGTTTATTGCTTACTGCCTGAGGCGATCCTACCGGGGAATACCGACGGGGCTGCCCAGGCAATTTTTAATGGCCAGAGTGCTCACCTCTCGGACGCTGGCTTTTCAAACCCCACTTTCCCGACCCGACCTTGGGTCACATCTTACTTGTGGGAGTAACATAAAACTGGCCTTGTGCCTAACTCCTGGAAAGGAGTAAATAAATACTTGAGACGCTCCACTGCACACACTTGCCTCCGTGAAAATACAACCATTCACTTAGACACCAAAAGTAAGATGGTGAAGGAACGACCTAATCAATGTTATCACTGAGCGATGAATCTTGGATGAATAAAGCTTTCGAGAGAGTATCCAGTGGTTGACCGAGTCAATAACCCTTCCATTGTCAATGAGTATTATATACTCCGATAATACCCCGATTATCTTCGATAAAGGAAGGTCTTTCCCTAGACAGAAAAAAAAGGACATCATTTTCCTTTAATGATCTTTTTCTTTTTTTATCTAATTAGCATATCATCACCAATAAAACAAACATGGCTTTCAAGCGTGGGCATCCATTTTGAATAGCCATCACTAGATTCGCTATGAAACGGGATTATTTCCTGAATTAGAAAAGTCTATAAATATAAATATAATAGATTCAAAATTCTAAAAGTATCATGAACTAGCAAAAAGACCCGACGTGTCTCGGGATTGAATGAGGATCACTACTATGTACTTTCTTTCTATGCTCATAATATTACTTTCTTTTTATACTGCACCGTTCTACCGTTTCGCCCTCTAATATAGTCGAAAGAAATGAAATGTGGGAAGACTCTCTGAATTAGTGTCTTACACATATGGTTTAAATTTTACTAAAATCGGATTTACTTATCTGAAGTTTTTAGCAGGTTCTGTCTCTATGGGTCACCTAAAGCTTGAGCACGTAGATATTCGGCACATAAATGGTAATGTAGAGATTCATGGCCACTTCCATTGTCTTCCCCAGAAAATGTTATTCATATGACATAAATTTTATAAAAATATATATGTTTTAAGTTTTAAGGAGGTTATGCCCTCATATCCCACTTAGAAGTGCATTTAGGTAAATTTCACACAAGAATACACTTTTATATTTTATGTACATTCTCAAACCTTTTTTTATAAAGAACAAACAAAAATCACACACGCATACACACAAAAATTGAAATTTATATAGAGAGATTAATAAAAAATATATGGGATAAGTATATATTAAAAAGTCAGTAATTACTTGCAAATATTCGTTTTTCCTTAGAAAATATTCACATATTCATTCGAATAAATTTGGCTTGTAGTATGTATATGGTGTCTATCTATTATTATACTAAATGTAAGTTGATCAACGCTAAGGAATTATTTCCTATATACTTAAAATAATAATAATACTATAACACAAAACACATGATGAAATATATTTTAGTTCTTGTATTGAGCTCTTTTCTTAAACTTATTCTAATCATCCATCTCTCTCCTTGAGCTATCTATGCATTTCTTTCGCACCTTCTCACTCTATGTTAATGCAACCATTATTTACTATTACTTTATGTGATCATTTAGAGAAAGAGCGATTCTCTTTTCTAAGCGTGACAATCTAATTTACATATGTGTGTCTGCACACACTACAGATACGGATATAAATTAGATGGCAATATAAGAATAATAAATGACATACTTTTTAAATAATAAACATAACATTAATAATAATAATAATAATAATAATAATAATAATAATAATAATAATAATAATAATAATAATAATAATAATAATAATATCGCAGTAAAGAGTCATTATTTTTAGCTATGAAAGAAGAATCTTAGAAGATATGCAACCGTTTATGAATTTTTGACAGAAATCAAACTAGAATAAATAGTGATCGTGGTTGTTACCCAAGGGGTGACTGGTACGCCTAGTATATACATTTTTAGACATTTCTAATACGGTTAGATTAATAGAACTGGTACTGTTCGGAAAACATATAGTCAGGTATTCAGTCAAACGATTATATATATATACACATATATATATATATATATATATATATATATATATATATATATATATATATATATATATATATATATATATTAAAATTTTCACAATAATACCCAACGAAGAAAAGTAACTCAAAATTTTACGACACATTTTTTCATCAAAACAGGTTAAGAAAAGTAATCATAACATTGATAGAAAACGTTTCTAAAAATACACCCATTGTAATTTGGAACATTCTAGTATAATGTGAGTGTAGATAAAAATCATAATACGGGGTTCATAACTGGGCAGCGTTGGATGCTTCTGCTAGTATATATATATATATATATATATATATATATATATATATATATATATATATATATATATATATATATATATATATCGAAAAAATGGCCGAATACGGATTGCCACCTGAAACCAGAAAGATGGCTCGACGGTTTGAGAACCTCACGAGGAAGATATACAAACGTGAAAGTTCCGTGATGTTCAACAACGCTTGCTTAGATATTGACTTGCTGCCTAAGTATACATATATATATATATAAAGATAGATAAACGAAGAGTGATAAACATGTAAGAATATCCTGATTTGTTTCAAACTTCGATTGTTCAATGCAAGGTATATTATGTAATAAAATTATGTTTATTATTCTTTCCTTAAGCTAAGGCTTTTCAAAGATCGAGATCTTATCATCAGAGGAATTATACAGATTGATAAGTTGGTAGTATGAAAGCCAAAATTCAACATTTGAAAAAATATTATTAAGAAAATGGAGGGTGAAAAAAAGTTCGTGTAAAAAAGATATGCGGTTTGTTCAAATGGTAATTGTCCGTTGAAAAGGTGTCCAATGCAAGGAGATTTAGATGGAGAAGAAAAAAATTCATGAAGGCAGCATAGGAAAGTACTCAAGAATGAAGTAAATCATCTATCTTTATAATTGCTCTATCTCGTATATTGAGCTTAAACCATTTCACTATAGGTTCTATTTACTAAAAGCTTACTTTTAGTTTCATATTTATTCTATATATATATATATATATATATATATATATATATATATATATATATATATATATAAATATTTTTAATAAATAAATAAATCTAATACATATGTTTCATGATTTAACCCACAATTATCAGAGCGCACGAAGTAACTGTACCGCCGGCCGAACGGTTTGAACCCCGAAATGACTCGAATCTAAGCAACTTACCGCTAGGCCGCTGTGACAGCTACATTTTAAATGCGATAGAAATAAGCCCTGTAGTTATTATTTTTATTTGACAACACAGTTAGAAACATATAGTGTTTTATCTACCTAGTGAAAATGTTGATGTGAATTCGACAGGACTAAAACACGACAAACTGAGTTGTCCCTATTTACTTGCCTCCCCACGAGGTCGTTTTTATGTAGGGTATATTTATCCCCCTCGAAAGGGTACTCTAGATGGGGGAAAATAAAAAATTACCCCAGTCAACAAAGATCTCTTCTCCTCTGACTAAAGACAGAACAGATACTACGCTTTTATCTAAACTCCAAGGCCAGAGGTTCGCAGCAAAGTATTTATCACCTTCCCACCACTGGAAGATGTGTCAAAAGTCGGAAAGTGGGGGTTGATATGCCGGTGCACAATAGGAAATGCACTCTGGCCCACAAACAATGTATGAGCAGCTTCGTCGGCATTCCTCGGTCGGGGCTCCCCAGGCAATTAACAAAAATCTAACTCCCTCCCAAAGAATGAAGATAAAGCCTGGGACAGTGGCATCTTATGGCTGCACAGAAACATATCTCAGCCCGATAGAGCAAAGCCACCCATCTTGAAAATGGCGCACACTCCGTCGGACTTATTTTATTTACCTCTTCAAGATGAGGTGTTAAGTTGAAAAGCTAGTGCACTAGGATAAACGCACCCTTGAGTACAACAATGCATGAGCGGCCCAGTCGACATACCATGGTAGGGGCGCATCAGGTTGTTAGCGATAAACTAACCTCTTCTCAAAGAAAAGAGAAAGCCTGGGAAGGTGGACCCCCTAAGACTAAACAGGACCAAATACCCGGCACAACAATGTAACGCTTGCTGTCTAAAGTGACATTCACTTGGAAACTGTTACTTGCAAATAACACCATGCGATGGATAGATGGATAGATAGATAAATTATGGCTGCCAATTCGTGTTTCGACCTAGCGACCAGTGTACACACTTATTTCCCTCCGGTCAGCTGTGCCACTGAATGAGTTTGCTTTGTGTGGCTTGCACAGTTCTACACATACATTTTGTACATGCTTATAACAAAGAAGCGGTGCCAAAGATTTCCGTAACCCTCGGGTTTGTTTAGGAGTTTTCTTGATCCTAGTTGCCTCTCCCAAAGATCTAGAATCTCGTCTATCCTACTTTATCATTACACCTGTAGCTGGAAAGAAAAATGTTGGGTTTATATCTTTTCTACGTGCATTTGTGACATTAACATAACAAATCGATCGGGATTCGAACACGTCGAGTCGAATTCAAAAGCCTCGGTCTTATCGCGGAACCAATTTCAAGTACTACTTACGTAGATAAGAAAGCGATATGTGTGATAAGGCTGATATACATATCTGAATAAATAGACATGATGATCCGGAAGATAAAATCGAAAATCGAGATAAAACAAGAGGGCTACACTTCACAATGTCAATAGGAACAAATTGAAAGTAAAACATTTCTATTCGACTTGGGAGGTTTTTGGTGAAAATCAGACCAATTTATCTAATGTCCAGCTGTAATGAGCTGCGTCAGATTTGGCAAAAAGAAAAAAGAAAAAAGAAAAAGGGAACGGAGCTAAAAGGAATTCCTTTAATCCCTACAGAATAATATTTTCTTTTTCATCCAGCTGTGTAGCGAACTTTCACATTAAGAAAATAAACGAGACGGACACCTTTGGACTTTGATAGAAACACAAAATACGATACGATAAAACGTAAAAGCCTTAATGGCAACGACCTGATAAAAGGGAAGGAGACGACGTCTTATTTCCATTGATTTTATGAGCATTTGATGGAGGACTTCTCTGAAATCATTATTTTTATCGATGAAAGAATCACTTCTAACGGGCTCAGCGATGAAGGTTTTATTTCAAACTTAAGCACGACAGATTGGCCGACGGAGGCACGGAAACACCATTCATAGAGCTTAGGTGACGCGTAGAAAAATGCTATTTTAAACTTTAAGGTGACACGTGGACACATCTAAAATTCGATTTCAAACTTAAGTGTGACAGACCGACATACATACCAAACAAGCTTCTCACTGAGACGCGTAGATGCATCTCACAATGCTCTTTCTAACTAAATCGTGACAAACCGACAAACATGTTATTTCAAATGTATGAGCGTGACAGACCGACGAAATGTTATTTAAAACGTAAGTGTGATCGTCAGGCCGACATAATCTCTTATAGCGATGGGGACGCATCTAAACATGTTCTTTAAAACTTAAGCGTAATAAACCGACGAACATATTGTTTCAAACTTGAGTGTGGCAGACTGTAAATATGCCATTTCAAAATTTAGCGTGACCGACCAACGAACGGATTGATTGTTTAAAAATACGGAGACGCGAAAAAAAATTGAAACCCGTTTTCAGTGATTAATCCATGAAAACGAAAATAAACTATTTGTAAAAATAATCGTAAAAGAGAACATAAAAACATTTACATACGTCCGTAAATAATGAATGCAACGAAGGATATTTTATTTTCATTTTTTAGCAAGATTGATCATCCGTACATAAAAAAACAATTGCTTGTAAACTGTTAATTTATTTATCTGTTAGTTAAATAACTCTTAATTTAATAACACTGTTTTCTTTTTCAGACATAAGCAGTTTCGTTCTTCTCGCGATATTCCTCTTCTCCCGTTCTCTATGTTTTTCTTTATTTGCATCTCCAGCTATCGGTCAAATAGTATTACGAATTGTGGTGATATTTCCTATTGTTCTATTATGGACTATTCCAATCTTGAATTTTATATTATGTTTCTGAATTATTTTAGATGAGGATCGATAATTTGTATAATTTCGATCATTCGGACTACTGTGCCCATCTTGAGTGTTAGTTTCACAAGGTTTCGGCCGATGCAACCTCCGAACTTTACTTTATCCGTTACGTCACGGGACCTTGCGCAAGGACCCGTAGCGTAACGGATAAAGTACTAAGTAAATTCAGTTCTAGGGGCAGTCTGTTAAAGGTTGAAGGTTCAATCCTCAGTACGGGCGATACCAGGAATTGCGAAGACGTCTATCCGGTCATGGCTGACAGAACAAGAGCATACTACCCCCGTCGATTTAATAAAGGGTTCCGTTCAAAATTCCGTACAGATTTCCGAGTTCGAAAGAAATATTCCCGAGTTCGAAAAGATACATCTGAAGAATGTCGGAAGTTACATCGGTCGAAACGTTGTGAGAATAACACGCAAGATGAGAACAGTAGCCCGAATAATCCAAATTATACAAATTTCATAGTTAGTTTTATTTTCTTTGACTGTTGATGAAGTGGCGGAGGGAGGCAATAGAAGATTCATCTGTATCGAGCTAATCTCTCATGTATCGATTTCAATAGTGATAGACACTATATAAAATAAGAGCGGGGGCAGGCGAGCAGCATATAGCGATAGTAATAAAGATGGGTGAATTGATGAGTTAATTGCAAATTACGGCTAATTGGGGGCTGTATTCAAATGTCTAATTTGTTTAGAATGTGTTTTAGCTTTAAACGTAAGTCATGATAATATTGATCAAGATTAATTATGAAAGATTTTTCTAAATAGCTATGCAAGTAAATATGAATTATATAACAAAGGGAAAAAACATTACCCAATTAAACTCGTTTTTTCACCAATATTGTTTTGGTACAATGTGACATGGTCAAACATAGAAATCCTAAGGAAGATTCATCTGTATCGAGCTAATCTCTCATGTATCGATTTCAATTATATATTTAAGCTTTATCTATTATGTTTTGCTTAATATTTATGATCGTACGACTTAATTCTAGAATATAGTTTTAATAATTTTTACAAAACGGTGGGTATTTCTAAATAAGTAGGTGAGAAACTGAATAATTAGAAATAATTATTGTAGTAGGGGGGATTGTCTAAGAGAGTAGTGTATGCTAGCTGGTATACTAGACTGCTGGTATTATGGGAGAGGAGTTGTTTTTAGATGTGTATACGTAAGGGATCTGTGTTTCTATGACTTATTAAAAAATAATCTTTCTGGATTCATGTAGTGCAGTGAATAGATACTGGGCGAGGTTGTGAAATCCTATATATATATATATATATATACATATTAAGAGAATACCCGTACCAGGATAGATAAAATTAATTCAATGTTTATCTGATATATTAGAATTTTCAAATGGGAAGTTCTGTCCATATTATGCCCCGTAAAACACTCTTTAAATACTCCTAACAAAATGAAATTAAGGAAATATTTATTAATTTATATCTAATACCTATGGTTAAAATTTCACAAAAATCGGAGGTATCTAAAATTTCACAGAGGGCTTCCATCCTTTGCATGAAACTAAATTAACTAAAAATAGCCTAAACTTGGACCCCTTTACGCCTAGCAAAAGTGATTGGTTAATTAGTGTTGGAATGAATCCTGTAGATACAAATATATAAGCATAGTCTACAGTAACATAGTATTAACGAAAAAAAAGGACATTAACTCGCTAATATTTTTCCTGTTTTAAATGATATTCATTTATTTACATATTTCTCTAGAAAAATCGTTTGTAAATAAACGTGATGCACATTTTCATTATATATATATATATATATATATATATATATATATATATATATATATATATATATATATATATATAGAGAGAGAGAGAGAGAGAGAGAGAGAGAGAGAGATAGAAGAAAAAAGAGTGATAAACATGCGACGATTGTTCAAATTTCTTTCAAATTTCAATTGTTCAATGCAAGGTGTATTCAGTAATAAACTAGTGTTTATTATTCTTTCCTTAAGCCAAGGCTTTTCAAAGATCGAGATCTTATCATAAGAGGAGAAATACAGATAGATAAGTTGGCTTTCGAAAAAGCCAAAGTTCAAATATTTGAAAAATATTTAAAAAATGTAGTGAAAGAAAAGTTCCGTAAAAAAGATATGTGGTTTGTCCGGGTGGTAATTTTCCGTTGAAAAGATGTCCAATGAATAGGAATTGTAGAAAGCGAAAAAAGCTTTTGCGTAGGGGCGTAGGAGAGAATTTTCAAATATAAGTAAATCCAAACGCACTTAAATGGAATTGAAAAGAGAAAAGCTGGCCATTATTGATAACTTCCTGGACCATAGAAAAAGGCAAATAAAGTGATAAAATAAAGATAACAATTATATCTTTAAATTATATCCTATTTTGAATAGTCAATGCTCGATATACGAGATGGAGCAATAGTGACGATAATAAACATTTGATAAAATGCAATATTCATTAAATCATCAATTGTTAAAACAAGGGTTATATAAAAAACAGTTTATATATATATATATATATATATATATAT
The DNA here is from genome assembly GCA_963556195.1 of Sepiola atlantica. Lineage (NCBI taxonomy): Eukaryota > Metazoa > Mollusca > Cephalopoda > Sepiida > Sepiolidae > Sepiola > Sepiola atlantica. Next base: position 152,603,069 of record OY744522.1, on the reverse strand, counting down.
ATCAATTTTCTTATCTTTTTGGTTTTGTTAGGGATGGAGCATCCTACTAGATGCCAAACATTCACTCGCTATTTTAAACACTTCAGCCGAAAGATCTTTTAAAGATTCTAACCGTCCCTTTGAGTGTAATTGTTTTTTTTTTATCTCTCTTGCACTTGGTTCACCGGGTATATTCGCCAGATAGTTTTTTAATTCACTTTCCTTAGTCCGGTTGCTCTAACAATTACTGGGATGATAAAGATCTTCCTAAGATTCCAGTTTCTTTTCATGTCGTACATAAGACCTTGGTATTTCGTAATATTTTCCCTTTTCCGCTCTTTTTCAGCCAGCATCATTAGGGACACTGGCTTTAACTAGGGTTGCTACTTTCTCTTTTTTATCCCATATTACTATGCCTGTTGTAACAGATCTGTTTTCTAGATATGTAGCTGTAGGGATTGCATAGTCAGAGTGGATGATGTATAACTTATTTCCAACTGTTATTTCTGGGAAATGCTCCCAAGCTTGATATTTAACTTTTTACATATAGTCCAGTGAAGGTATTTGCACACTCCGTTGTGTCGCATTGTATAGTAGCCATTCCCCATGTGTATGTGTGTGTAAAGGCGATTTATCTGTCCGCCAGTATGTGTACTAGCAGGCCGATCAGAGATCACGAAATCTCTCGATGGCAATAAAGTGTGTTTTCTTTTTGTAAGTCCGAGAGTAGCATACACGATGGTATGTGGCAGTTTAGTATAACTGTTAAGGCTACTTGAGAATCATTGACAAGTGAAAATTATGTAATAATATTGAAAAACAAAAACAGATAAGTAATGCGAGATTTTTTTTTCGGTATATAAAACATTTATTATTTTGTTAATTTAATTCCAATATTTCGACATAAACATGTCTTCTTTGTTCAGAGTGGTAAAACAATACGGAGAGCATTTATTCAATAGTACTTAATACTTAATTCTAAGTAGAACGGTATATATATATATATATATATATATATATATATATATATATATATATATATATATATATATATTGATGTTTAGTACACGTACAAGTTGTTACACAAATGCACTCAGGTTTCAGCCTAAGAGAAATAATTATCATAGTGCGATGTAAAAATAAAATAAAATGGGAAAAACAAAGAAAATTGAAGAACAATTTCATTTTACATTTATTTTTCTCTCATGAAGATACCCATTTCTTTTTTGTTTGAAAACCCATGAGTGCATTTATGTAACAAGATAATGTTCGTGTAGCACCCCCCCCCATATATATATATATATATATATATATATATATATAATGTATAATATTGCCTCGCCTTACCGCATTGTGTCTTGGTCAGACGTATTCTTTATTTATTTTCATCGGCAAACGTTAACAACAATATTCATTTATTTTAAATCCTGGTCTGAGGAAAAAATGTTAAACACCCTAATGCCTGATAGCATTACCTCTGCGACACAACCGCTCTCCTCGAAACAGCCAGGAGGAAAAGATCGACTGTTACTTATAGCTCATGGCGTTACATCCACACACGGCTTTCTCTCTCCTCCCGTCCTTAAAGTCTCTTTTCCCGAAATATTAAATAATGATTTTTTAATCACCCGGACATCACACAAACAGCTAAAAACACTCTCGTTGCTATGTAAGATTTTAGGAAAAATAAATAGTAAGTCATATTTCGTATTCGATTTATTGTTTTTGTTTCTTATAACTTGCATCTTACCCGGAATTTTCATTGCCCACATCCTTTCAAAAACATACTACTACTATACCCAGCAACGCTTCAAGCAAACTACCATTCTCTACTATATATATATATATATATATAATTTTGGTGAATTCTCTAGACAGACGGATTTTTTCTTTGGTGTTTATTATTTTTGACTACAAGAAGTTATTTTTTCCGCAATATTAAATAAGCGATTTTTGATAATCATCCGGACAACACACACACACACAGCCAACACCACACTTGTTGTTATGTAAGATTTGAAGAAAAAATAAATAGTAAGTCCCATTTCGATTGATCATTTTTGTTCCTTCCAGCTTACAACTTACCCGGCACTTTGCATTGCCCCCAGCCTTCTTAAACATACTACTACTCTTCCCAGCAATGCTTCAAGCAAACTACCATTATATATCACACACACACACACACATATATATATATATATATATATATATATATATATATATATATATATATATATATATATATATATAAGGTGTGTGTGTGTTTGGGCGTATGGGTGTAAATTATGGACACTTTGAAAAAGATAGTGTAGATAAGTTTATTCAAAACCATAAGTTTATGCCTTCTCAGTCTTGGAAAACTTATCACTCCAGATAATACTCGAAAATCTACAAAAGAACGTTTAATAATTATTCTAGAACAAAGGTTCGCAATGGGGGCAACATAGTTCCTTTTGGGGCCATGCAGTTTTTTTTAGGAACCACAAAGCTAGATTTGTAAAAATAGGGTGTCGGAGAAAACTTAAAGCACATAATATAGATACGTAATATTTTGTAATTAATAATTATTATTTGAAATTAAAATATTAAATTTATCATTGAGATAAATATTTAATTAATCTAATAACATATTTCGTTACTGAATATTTTGTTGTTTGGTTTGATTCTTGAAAAATGGTTGTTTTGGTTTTGAATTTCTTAAAATGTAAACATTTTGTTAATTAAATTTAGGTCTGGTTTCACTAACATTTCTTTAAATTTGTCTTTTCTTTTTATAATGGTTATTTCTCTTTTATTATCACATTTAATTGTAATTCACCTGTTTTTTAATAAATATTTAATTGGGTCAATAAATGAGTTTATTCAAATAGAATATGTATCCATATGATATTATTATTTGATCTTTCGATGCCATGGAACTATTGAAACTACTTCCCTAGATGTATTTACTTGAATGACGGGCGGTATATAAGAACAAGTTGACATGAAATGGGGCAATAAAAAAAACTTTCATTGAATTGAAGGGGGACACTACAAGAATAAGGTTGAGAAACACTGTTTTAGAAGATACCGCCGTAGCAAATGACTCTGTTAGTTTGGACACATTCCTGTCTGCAGGCTTTTCTTTTTGGGATTTCTAAAGAGATCGTTTAACTTCCCTTGCTCCTCCTCTAACAAAACAAATATCACCGAGATTCGACCCTTCATCATCAGATAAGTGTATTAAGGCTATGCGATTGATGATGACTTGGGAGGCAGTAAATAAAAGAAATGGCCGCGGTACCTCACTTAGTCTAAAGTTTCGATGTCGGCTCATTTTTTTATCGACATTAAAAGCGTTTGTTTTTTTTCGCAATAACAAGAGAGAGGTTGACGAACTGGTGTCTAGACATTTCGGAAAACAAATGAATAAAAAATAAAAATGTAAATCCTTGAATATCAAATGAATGAAGACACACACCCACCCGTTCTCTCTCTCTCTCTCACACACACACACACACACACACACACACACACACACACACACACACACACACACACACACATATATATATATTTATATAAATATATATGTGTGTATATTTATATATATATATATATATATATATATATATTGTAGCAGTTACCTCCTCCTTTCAAAACATAACTACACCGGTTTGCCGGTAGGTGGCGCTTTTTCACCGACAGGTGGCGCCGTAAAGCGACACCAGAGTTATCTGCCCTTCGGACTATAAGAGCCGGTGCAAAACGGAAATTCTCTCTCTTCTTACCCAGCCTCGACAGAAGTATGCTGGCACCTGCGCTCCGTCTTTCACTCTTCTCTGGTCGACAGTACGACGCTAATACACTAGCGCTTCGTCTAACGCTTTTCTCTCTTCAATCGACCTGAACATTGGTGACCTGACGTGCAAGCTTTGTTGTATGTGGCGGAGTAATTAATTTCGTACTAGAACAAAAACAAAAAAATAATTTCTCGTTTTTTCTTTCGTGGTGAAACGAATTACGCACCCATCTTTTTCCTTTTTTTTTCTACCCACGAGGTAGAAATATACAAACAAACAAAAGAAAAGAAGCCACCGTCTCCATTTTTCCTGGCCACGCGGAAATACCCAAACAAGAAAAACAAAAACATTTCTCGGCTTCTCCGAGTATAAAACAAATTACAATTTCATTTTTTCTCTTTCTCTTTCTCGTGTCGGAAAATTATATACAAAGAAAAAGACAAACTTTTGCCAATCCTTTTTTTTCTTTTTCAACGAACAAAAGGACCTTACAAGATGCCACTTCCTTTGTTTTGAACACGTGGAGATAAAAAGAAAACAAAAGAAAACAAACGCTCACGCTGCCCATCTTTTTCGTAACCACGTGTTGACAAAAAAAAAAAAAAAAAAATGCCGCCACTCTTTGCCATGACCACGTGTTGATAAAATAAATTCAAAAATGCCGCCATCTTTTTCCGGACAACGTGTTGATAAAATTTTTTTTAAAATAACGCCATTTTTATCTCTCGGACGACGTGGAAATTAAAATTCAAACAACAAAAGGAAAAGGAAAATACGAATTTTTTTTTTTCTTTCTTTTCGACAACAAAGAAAAGAGAAGCCGCCATTCTTTCTCTACGTGGAAACTAACATTCAAACAAACGAAAACAAAACGTCACTCCTCGTGTGAAACAAATTACGACTCCATTTTTTTTTTCTTTTTCCCTTCCACCCACGTGTTGGAAATATATATATAAAAGAAAGGAAAACTACAAAACAAACACACGATGACAAACTCGGCCAGACACGAACAACATCACCAAGCCTCAAGACTTAATACTGGTTGTAAAAAGTCAGGCTCAGCAAGCACCAACATCACCCTTCAAGGGCTACCAACCCTCTTCAACAACTGGACGTTCATTGATCAACAGGAGGACCCATCAACTTGAACAACCAACTCTTCCCGGACATTCATCAAACATTTCCGGACATCACTGACGACACTATGGAAGAAATCACACCAGTTCAAAATGAGTACAACTGCACAAGCACCACTAAATACTCAACAACTGGACGTTCGTTGATCAACTGGGGGACACATCAACTCGAACGACGCGCACCAACACCAGTACAGACCCACTTGTACCTGGACCTGCTAACTCACTTGCAGACATTTGTGCATCTGATTTTGACCATAGTGTACCACCAATCTCAACAACTAGATGTTTGTTCATCAGCTCCACAACACGGACTAATTAACATGAACAACATCAACACCGCACAGACTCACTTGTGCTCATTCATCAACAACTGCACAGACTCACTTGTGCTCATTCATCAACAACTGCACAGACTCACTTGTGCTCATTCATCAACAACTGCACAGACTCACTTGTGCTCATTCATCAACAACTGCACAGATTCACTTGTGCTCATTCATCAACAACTGCACAGATTCACTTGTGCTCATTCATCAAAAACCGCACAGACCCACTTGTGCTCACTCATCAACAACCGCGCAGACCCAAGCACCAAACATTCCCGGACAACACTGACAATTCAACGTTTGTTCATCAGCTCTGCATCATGCAGACTAATCAACATGAACAACGCCACCAACAAGTGCAAATTCACTTGCACTCAGCATTTTTCGAACGTAGACTCACTTGCGCTCAAACTTGATGCAGACCCAATTGCATGCAAACAACACGCAGATCCACATGCGTTACAAACACTCAATTCCGCAGACGCACTTGCGATCAATCATTCAATACAGATGCAGAAACAGAAATAAGTAGCGTGCACACTACTTTTTCTAATCTTCAACAGCAAAACAGACATACCCACAAAGAATGCTTCTCATCTACAACTGTACATATTGAATAATATCTTCAATATTTTTCAATCTGGGGGGGGGAGTCCTTGTAGCAGTTACCTCCTCCTTTCAAAACATAACTACACCGGTTTGCCGGTAGGTGGCGCTTTTTCACCGACAGGTGGCGCCGTAAAGCGACACCAGAGTTATCTGCCCTTCGGACTATAAGAGCCGGTGCAAAACGGAAATTCTCTCTCTTCTTACCCAGCCTCGACAGAAGTATGCTGGCACCTGCGCTCCGTCTTTCACTCTTCTCTGGTCGACAGTACGACGCTAATACACTAGCGCTTCGTCTAACGCTTTTCTCTTCTCAATCGGCATAACAACTACCAACACACGTGGGCAAACAACGGTAAGAGTTTCTCAACTCGTTTTCTTTGTGTTACGGCTTTCAAAGACTTTTCCTACGCCGGACTCATTTCTTATACCCGGCATAAGAACTACCAACACACGTGGTCAAACAACGGTAAGAGTTAACAACTCATTTTCTTTGTGTACGCCGGATTCATTTCTTCTTATACCTTTTCAAGAACTGTTTTTCCATCGACACACATGCATACATCACACACTTCATCATTCCACGTACACACACGTTCAATAAACGTTATTTGAACTAACTTATTTTGTTTGTTAATTATTACTCTTTTTTTTTGCATGCAACATTGCTTGATTTACTGAACACGTTTATAATCGGGGGAACACGACCCTCGATCCTAACAATTGGATTATAAGCGTGTTCAAAACAAAAGAAAATGGCGTAGTTCAAATAACGTTTATTGAACGTGTGTGTACGTGGAATGATGAAGTGTGTGATGTATGCATGTGTGTCGATGGAAAAACAGTTCTTGAAAAGGTATAAGAAGAAATGAATCCGGCGTACACAAAGAAAATGAGTTGTTAACTCTTACCGTTGTTTGACCACGTGTGTTGGTAGTTCTTATGCCGGGTATAAGAAATGAGTCCGGCGTAGGAAAAGTCTTTGAAAGCCGTAACACAAAGAAAACGAGTTGAGAAACTCTTACCGTTGTTTGCCCACGTGTGTTGGTAGTTGTTATGCCGATTGAGAAGAGAAAAGCGTTAGACGAAGCGCTAGTGTATTAGCGTCGTACTGTCGACCAGAGAAGAGTGAAAGACGGAGCGCAGGTGCCAGCATACTTCTGTCGAGGCTGGGTAAGAAGAGAGAGAATTTCCGTTTTGCACCGGCTCTTATAGTCCGAAGGGCAGATAACTCTGGTGTCGCTTTACGGCGCCACCTGTCGGTGAAAAAGCGCCACCTACCGGCAAACCGGTGTAGTTATGTTTTGAAAGGAGGAGGTAACTGCTACAATATATATATATATATATATATATATATAGATTTAGTAGAAAACAAGAAAAACTATTCTTAAGAAGCGTCGACTCGAATTGCGCGTTTTACGAAGAAGATGCGATTTTAAAGTTTAGCGGGACAAACAGACCGACGGATAGAGCTTATGACGCATCTGGAAATGCTATTTCAAAGCGTGACAGACCAACGAGAATCCTATTTTGAACATATTTTTAAGCATGAAAGATTTATAGATGGAAATGGCGAATCTAAAAATCTCATTTCAAACTTAAGCATAACAAACTTACGAACATTGTATTTCAAATGTATCCGTGACATCCTATTTAATACCTAAGCGTGACAAACCAACAAAAATACTATTTTAATCTAAAGAAAGACAGACTAACGAAAGCACTAAATTTAAGCTTAAGCGTTACAGAACGTTATAGTACGGCATAATCACGTTGACACACCGGTTCTCGCTAAATCACCGAAGTTAAGCGATGTTGAACCTGGTTAGTACCAGTTGGGTGACCATTTGGGAATACCAGGAGCACTATGTGGAAGAACGGCCACACGTCCCTGCAAAAACAAATGCAAAAACTGACTTCCTTAACTGGGATATAAATGCGGCCGAGGACCTCTTATGAACGCTAATATGTACTAGAAACTTCCTCCTTTGGAAGAAGCTGCTGCAACCCGCCCAGGAGGAATCGTCGTCTCGCGAGAGCAGACATACCGACTGACGAAACCTCTCATAGTGATGAGAGGATGCGTCTAAAAACAAACAAAAAAGGTTAGAATTCTCTGTGTGTGGGGAATTGTTTTGTCTTTTCTAATCGGCCATCTTATTTGACACGAAACAAGATGGCCGACAAGGAATTTCACTTTATATCGACCGTTTGTTTGGCTAAAGAGTCTTATCTGTTTTCCTTCCCGTTTCTCTATCCCTGATATCAGCCTCTCCATGGCTTTTATGGAAGATCAAGTGTCTGCGAACAGCGATTGCTAACCTGTCTAAACCCCCAGCGTTCCTATCTGCCCTTATTAACTTCCTACCCGTCAGCGGCTGTCGTTGGGCCACAGTAAATAGTAAGCACAAGAAGAAAGCGGGAAAAGTAAGTGGATGAGTGCAAAAGACATAATAAGAACACGTTCTAAGTTTTAAAGAACTTGCGCAGAACTTGTACATTTCGGAAGAAATTATATGTTTTCTATTTCCTTAACAATTTCATTGATATTCGAGCTTGTTCGCGCAGAATGTAGATAGGCTTAATATTGCTTAAACTAAAAAAATAAGGGTATTTATTTAGAACGGACTACAAGAAAGGTATACTACTACTACTACTACAACTACTACTACAAATAATAATAATAATAATAATAATAATAATAATAATAATAATAATAATAATAATAACTAGCAGGAACCGTTGAAATTCCGCAGTTGTATGCTTTATCTGTTGTATATTGCTGCCGACCTTAAAAATATTTCCATTCCGTAGACGTCCGGCGCGAATGCAGACCCAACGATATTATTCAGTGAGAACCGGGAAACTTTGAAAGGAAAAAATGTCTTTTGTTGTGATGAATGATTTCATGAACGAAATGTTTTGGTAAACCTTAAAACACACACACACATATATATATATATATACATATATATGTATACATATATATGTATACATATATATATACATATATATATACATATATATATATACATATATATATATATATATATATATATATATATATATATATATATATATATATATATATATATATATATCGTTACAGAGTCTTATCTCCAAAACCCTTGTAGGTGTTTCTGAAATATTTACATCATATGGAAATGATATTATTGTATCATCTTTGACTAGAAACAATGTTACATAACACACATGAAAATTAAAACTACGAAAGTCTATTAAGCGCCTCCCAAAACACGAAAGCAAAACGAAAGTTTAGAAGCGTTCTCAAACCTTCGTAACACTCAATTTTAAGGTACTTTTAATATATTTCCTTAATGGGCACTTTTATGGCACTCTTAGGACTTTAAACTGTCGGTCCATTTTCACATCATTCTTTAAACACTTCTCGTCATTAAAACATTTCTCTTTTTAAATATTTCAAATTAAGCATTTTAAACATAGTTGTTTTTAAAATTCTTTTCTCATTAAACACAGCTCATTAAACATTCCACATTAAACATTGTATTTCATTTAAACACTTTAAACATTTTAAACATTGTTCGTTAGGGATATCAAATTCAGCATTGTCCACTTTTTCCTTCGATTTCTAGTTCTTTTCGTTTTACAGATTAGGAACCAAAATGTAATGCAGAAAAAAAGTTACCTTACAGATTTCTGCCTCACTGTTGATCGTGGGTTTTCTGGCACACTCATCTCCGTTGCTGGCTCGTGATCGTAGTGGTGTATCTGTTTTGTGGGGGCAAATTCTGTCATCATGCACAAAAACGCTCAGAGACAAGACTTTTTGAGAGAGATTCCATTCGTTTATTTCACTTCGTTGTGGAAGGGTTCTCTCCACTCGTTCCTCGATTCACTCATTCATTTTTCCTGCTGGGGCATGCGACGATGCACGGGAAATTACTGCTGGATCTCCAAGAGATCCAGCCATTACGACGAACGATTACATTTTCGATTCCCCGCCCCCACTTCCTGAGCACTTTTGTTTCATTTCGGGACCCACCAGATAGGTCGACCGTTCAGCTCGCCGCAAAACTCGTAACTCATTTTTAAACCTTAGTTTCTCACGAAAGAAGGAGTGACGTCATAGTCTTTTGTCCTGTCATACAGATCATCACCAGAGCTGGTATGACCTTTTTTTAACTTAAACTTTTGAAGTTGGCCAGGTTTAAGCAGTTGTTATGACTTTTCGGACTTAGTCATCTCGATGACAAATGTATTTGTCCCAAAATGGATGTCCTTTCGATCTGCACCGAACTCGAACTAAGTTAACCCCCTCTCATAATAAAAAAATTAGTGGACCTACACACTTTTAGGCACACGGAGCCCCTCATAATATAACAACGATACCACCTAATCTGAAGTCCAAGAAAGTGTATTTTAGTTTTAGTTTTACGTTTAATATAACAGCGACATCAGATTAAATTTTAAACATTACCTTTTCTGCATCACGCAATATAAAAATGGGGTGGGGTGTGATAAAGTATGTACGAACATTAAATTGCTATAGTGTATTATTATATAGATACTACTAATAATAATAATAGTAGCAATAATAATAATAATAATAATAAACCACATGAACTGATACCTCGCTAAAACACACACACATATACACATGATGACACCAGCTTCGGCTCGTACCACACAAAATTGTTATGAAGAGTGTTGTGAAGTAGTCCAACAGTGAAAAGAAGAAGTAAAGTCGAGGTTGTGTTAAGATAACAAGTGTATTAACATAAAAGGTACAAGGTAAGGAAACTGACTGGCACTTGGCTAGACAGTTACAAGTCTGACATTTTTCTCTCTCCCGTGACTCTGGTGACTCGCACTATTTATAGTGAGAACCGGTGTAGTTTCTCTTCTGTTAGAACGGCCGGTGTAACAAAGAGTCAAGGAAGATAGAAAGCCGAAGGAGGGAAATCATCAACCAGAACTCCACTGTAAAGGTGAAGAGAATACTGGAACCTTAGGGTTTTTTATTCCCACTCAAATTCCATAAAAGACCAACGGTCAGTGCCAGCGATAGATATCTGTTAACAGGATGATGTGAGGGGGAAATGAATTAACCAAATCTTAAAGTGGAAGGGTGTGGTGAGTACTTGAACATTAGCCGAGGGCCTTTATTGTCACTGAAATCTCATTTTTTAATTGCTAGTGAACAATCGTTGATAATAACTTGTGTGAGAACACCGAGAGAGTTAATAATAATAATGTCTATTTAACATACGAAGATTACTCACCCTTGAGTGGACTTATGGTATATTAATTTGTTGTATAAATGTTTATAATTGTCATGCAGACAGAAACTGAACTGAATCTTCAATAAACAATTACTGGCTGGTTGGTTGCGTCAAATGTTCTTATGATCTTTCATTATCGTTTCCTTATGAAAATGGACACGAGAAAGAGTGTCAAACGTGGTCACCTGTATGCTTCGTGTCTCATCCCTTCAAATGTTTTATCTTAACTGCCTATTTAAAAAAACACCCGACTTATAATTAACACGTGATCGTACTCAACCAATCAGGACAACGTAACTCTCAATCCCATTTTTAAGTCTTTAATAAAATATCCTGCATCTTGATTTTTCATATTGCATTTTATAAACTAGCAACACAATAAAAGATAAACGAAATAGAGAATCATCAGAATAAAAAGAATCACTTTAATTTAATATGTGATATCTTCTTAACATCAGAATTATAATCAAATATGCACATACTGTATACATTGAACTTCATCCGGAATAATATACAATCATCATCGTCATTGGAATCCCGATCTCGAGAGACGATGACGGTTGTGCCCTCGAATCCTACTCCCCGGGCATCGGCAATAAGTATGGAGATCCTTACGTATTAATCGTCATAAACTCCTTCTCGGCTACATTGACAGGTTCCAAAGAAATGCTGATATTTGGTATCTGTTTTTAACTGAGCCGCCAGAGATTGACACGTATGCCATTCTAACAATTTCTAGATTCCTATATGACCGTTGACACTACAGAAGAGCTAAACGCGTTTTGACAGGTCTTACCTGTTATCCTATTGGGTGTATAGCCATCCTCCTCACCATACAAATCCGCTGGTACTGAGTTACACGTTATTTGCGATCTGACAAAAACAGAAGAACACACCAAAACCTACAATATAAAGCCTATAATACGTAATAGATAGCGAGGCTTTTGAATACGCCCAAATATGTTTTTAAAAAATGCATAAAACTATATCTACCAGGGCTATGTCTTTCTGGATGTTTTTTTCATTCTCCAGAAAATAAATGTTATTTGAATGCGCGAAATGGCCAGGTGGTTATCAACTCGAGGAAATAGAAATTGGTAAACATTTATTTTGCAGTAGAATCTTCGGTAAAGGCATGAAACCGTCTTTCATGCGCGTTCAGTCAAGCAGTTCTATTTCGGTACTTAGAGTCACGCGTTCGTCAATTTAACATATCAGCTAAAATATTTTACAACTGTGTAATAAGTGATAGCTTTTGATAACTTGCTCTTGTGGAGAGTTACCTGCATCTTCGGCCTATATATAGCTTTCTCTTCAAATTGAGATCCATTTAAAAAAATGTTAGATCCATTTCCCAAAATCCATTTCCAATAATTCAAAATAGATTGTTACATTTTTTCGGAAATATATTTCAACATAAACAACAAAGAAGTATATTTCAACATAAATAACAAAGAAGTATATTTCAACATAAACAACAAAGAAGTATATTTCAACATAAATAACAAAGAAGTATATTTCAACATAAATAACAATCAAGTATATTTCAACATAAATAACAAAGAAGTATATTTCAACATAAACAACAAAGAAGTATATTTCAACATAAATAACAATCAAGTATATTTCAACATAAACAACAAAGAAGTATATTTCAACATAAATAACAAAGAAGTATATTTCAATATAAATAACAAAGAAGTATATTTCAACATAAACAACAAAGAAGTATATTTCAACATAGATAACAAAGAAGTATATTTCAATATAAATAACAAAGAAGTATATAACATAGATGTGTTTTTATTGGTTTTCTTTTATTTAGAAATGACAATTAATATTTTTTACTGAATCTTAATTTACCCGAGTAAAATGAAAAAAATCTTTTTGAATTTAAATATTTTTTAAACTGATTTGGTTAGATTGCTATGAATAAAGGTTAATAATAATTAAAAAAATAGAATCACTCCTGTATTCCAATCGGGTAGTTTGGGTAGTTTTATGTTTTTCGTCGAGTGACTTGAGAACAATTTTTACATTGAAAATCGTCGCAAATAAGTAGTTTGGGTATTATGTCATATGAGGTGAGGGATGGTCCTGGAACCCCCTAACATATTCATGAGCAAAAAAACAGGTTTGGAGCCCGGTTTGGAGGCCTTAGTGATTCTATAAAGATACAAACAAACAAATTGTAATGAGTAAACTATTCATTGGAGGGCAGAATAATATCTAGCGAATATAGTTATTTCATAATCATAACCCCCCTCACACCCCCCACATATATATATATATATATATATATATATATATATATATATATATATATATATATATATATATATATATATAAGTGAACGTCCCAAAATGTAATGTTAAATTAATTGGTTAACGAGATTGTTGGTTTTAGCCTAATCGGCCGGCTCCCAGTGCTGTGCTGAATTACGCGGGAGCTTATTGGTTAATCTACATGTTATTATAATTTTATTGCAATTTGGTTATGTGGCATCTTTACGCGGACGTAGTTGTAGATCATTGTTCACTTTTTTACTAATGAGTCACCGCTTATCAAGGCGGTAGGGACACTCGAGGATAATGGTTAAACGATTGAAGTTGAACGATTGTTAATTGTCAGAATAGGATTGGAAACAATGGTGGAATGAGAAAAAGATTACGAAAGAGGAATTGATTATCCAAGATGATGGCTCAACAAGTAGTTGTTTACATTGGACTTGAAGACGATCATGTTGTAGTCGGTTGGGAAGCAGCCTTGTGGTATTTTGTTTTACAGATGGGATGTTTTGGAAAAGAAACTTTATTCATCGAAGTGTGGTTTGGTTTTTGGTACAGAGAGAAAAAGAAAGAGATGGGGGGGGGGAAGTTCTTTGCTGTGGTTGTAGCTAGGCGAATTTTTGCTGTGAATGTTTTACAAGGGGAACTAGTGATTGAATTTCAACCGAGCACCTACCATGGACATTACGATACAGTAGAGATAGGCTAACCACATATTTACAATAAAATTTAAAAATAAAATAAAATATAATATTTAATAAAAACAAAAACAAAACATGTAGAGGCCAATTTTATCTGACATTGCAGTTACTTCGTGTTTATTTAATTTCTGTCTTTTAAATCATATACTATCTGGTTTAAACGTTGTTTCGATATATTCTTAAGAAAAAAATGTGTTTGGCACGGTGGATAATTCGTGTTTATTTAATTTCTCTTTTAATTCTTTCTTGTTCTACCTGGGTTAAACATTTATCCAATATATTCTGAAAAAAAAACTGCTACAGTGGTTACTTTGTGTACTTATTAAATTTGAATGTGATTTTTAAGCCTTTAAAATGTCTATTGGAAAGTAATGTCTGGCACCAGACATTTGGATTACATGTGTTTAATTCCCTTCCCCTAAATCATACACTATATTATGTAAAACTTTGTTCGATTTGTTCTGAAAACAAAAATAAAATAAAGTAAACTTAACAAAATATGTTATAGCTTTATGATAATTTGGTTACTTCATTATTTAATGATTGGACGATACTATAATAATTAAGTTTTACTTACAAAATCCTAGTGAAAAATTGTGAAATAAAATAAAAAATAGAGAAAAAAAGACTGCGGGCAAAGCCAGTTACGTACAGTATATATATATATATATATATATATATATATATATATATATATATATATATATATATATGTGTGTGTGTGTGTGTGTGTGTATGTATTATATCAGTCTATCTCGGCATTGTTTCTAGTCGTCTTGAACTACTTGCCATTGGAATCAAGCAGTACCGACTCAGGAGAGGTGTTGTTAGGATTGCGCAACCCTTGCAATTACAATTTCACGTGCGGGCAGCCCCCTGGCGAGGCACTCATACGTCGAAATCATTGAGTAAACGAAATCTCAATGTTTGTATAAACACTGTCAGCTGCCGAGGAGTGCTTCGTTCGTTTACACGAAATACTTTGCATTTGCACTAATAGTTGTTGGGGAATTCACTCACGACAGTACTCAACCCAAGAAAAGAAAAGGAAGCTGATTATATATATATATATATATATATATATATATATATATATATATATATATATATATAGATTTAGTAAATTAAAATAAATAAATATATAACATTTTTTATTTCAGTTCCATGAATTCAACATCAACAAAATGTTTTGCCGTACGATCGTTTCTAAGATGAAATATTTTTTTGTTAATTCCAATATGTATCATTAGCACAGATTTCATAACATCACAAGGATTTGAATGACACGATCTTTTTGTGCTTCGCAGCTGACAACCCCGCTACCGGATCCAGCACTACACCATCATCAGGATGAGCCACTTCGCAGTGTCGGTCCCTATTCCTCGACTATTTTTTTGAAGTGACGGGCTCCCTCTGCCAGCAAGTGGTTATGTAGCACTGGTGTCATCTACCTATCAATACCATCAATGCAGATGCACTTTTCAGAAATTATCCACATCAACAACTGATTTTGATTGCACTGTGACGTCATAAACTACCCTGCATATGGCGTCAGCACAAACTAGTTAATCTCCCTTTTGTCACCATTAAAATTCAGATTTTCTTCCAGTTTGTATCATTCTTTCTTCAGCCATATCTAATAAGATGCTTTCTCTGGTGTTTCTTTAAGATCTTTAATCAATTTTCTCAATTCTGAGTTGTTACAATAGAAGCGATGTCGAAATAGGTTTACAACTGTTTGCTCTAAATTTCCTCTTGCCCCAATGGCCAAATGATGGAATTTGATTTACCAACGTTTATATTGTCACTCCTGTACCAACTCTTTATATCTTATCTATTTCCTATTTTCTGCAGCAGAAAAGTTTTCTTCCCATGATACTGTTAATTCCAGTATTATTCCTTCTGTCTTTTCTTCACACCACACGACAATATCTGGTCGTTGTCCAGATGATACTATCAGACACAACAATAGTTTTCCAGATCTACATTTAGCTTCCAGTTTCCAGTCTGTTATATCCTAAATTACTTAGGACATACTAAATTAAGAATACGCCGAGGGAAGTAGAGACGTTTACTCTTCGCTCACTTCCAGATATGACTGCCCGTCTTATATACGTACTTTCGTATATAGTCAATACCTGATTACTTCCCTTTATGTTAGTTTCGTATTTATGCCAATCATGACCTTTACAACACCTTCCCCTGAAGCTGAAATTAAGTAGAAAAAACATTTAGAGGTCTGGCATAATCAATATGTAGACGTGACCAGGGTTGGTCCGTTTTCGGCCATGGGGTCATTTTTACTGGCCGATCACGGGCTGCTAACTGACATCCTTTGCATGCTTTGACACAGTTTTCTACTTCTTTGTCCATATCAGGCCAATATACGTATCCTCTAATTAAGGATTTCATTCTTGAAATACCAGGATGACCGGTATGGAATTCCATTAATATTTTCCTTCGTAATGCCTGTGGAATTACGATTCTATCAGCATACATAAGTACACCTTCACAAATTGAAAAAAAGGTAGTTTGTCCTACTTTGTTACTTTTTTCCCTCAGTCCTAATTGAGTTTTTCTTTTCTTTATGAAAATGTCTTTTTCAGCTTCTCTTTTAATCTCTTCAAGGGTTATTGGGAGTTCACGTATCATATTACACATTGAACTTGTACATTCGCTTTCATCTTTAAGAGCAGCAATTACTGTCTCTTTGAAACTTTCGTTTCTTTTTGGAATCAACCTTGATAGTGCATCCGCGTGTCCTAACTTTTTCGATGACACATGCTCCATCTTAAACTGATAGTTTAAGAGAGTTACAACCCATCGCTGTAGTCGATTTGCGGTATGCTTAGGAATGCCTTTCTTTGATCCAAATATCGTAATCAAGGGTTTATGGTCTGTTTGCACTGTGAAGGTCCGTCCATGGAGAAATCGATTTACTTTTTGACTCCAAATATTATCGACAGAGCCTCCTTTTCAATCTGGCTATAGTTTTTTTCAGCTGCAACCAAAGTCCTTGATGCATGAGCGATTGCTTTTGTTGTTCCATCCTCATACTTATGGAGTAATGCAGCTCCAACGCCGTAATCACTGGCGTCCGTTGCTAGTACTAACTCCTTGTCTGGATCAAAATGCGCTAATGCCAAGTCTGATAGTAGACATTTCTTAATTTTTGGAAAGCAGATTCACATTCCTTATTCCAACTCCATTTACTACCCTTTTTTAGTAACTCGTTAAGAGGAGCTCTCAAATTATGTACATTAGGTATGTATATCGCGTAATATTGAACCAATCCCAAAAATCATTGTAGCTTCGGTACTGAGTCTGGAGCAGGCATCTTTTCAATTGCTTCGGTCCGTTGTGGATCTGGTCTTCGTCCCTCTTTGTCGATTATTTGACCTAGGTATCTGATCCTTTCCATAAAAAAATCGCATTTCTCCGGGCTCAATCTGAAACCAAACTCCTCTATTCTCTTAAATACTTCTCTGACGTGCTTCTTGTGTTCATGCAAATTTCTGCTCTTTATCAGAATATCGTCAAGGTATGCCATTGAAAATTCTAATCCTGCGAGCATCGTATCCATAACCTGTTGAAACAGAGCAGGGGCGGCCTTTAATCCGAACAGAAGTCTTTTTAGTTTAAAAATACCCTTATGCGTGTTAATGCACAGGTACTTTGAACATTCGTCATTGACTATGATTTGAAAGTATGCATCCGAGAGGTCTATTTTGGAAATTTTTTTTCCTCCGTTTAGTTTTGAGAATAGATCTTCTGCCGACGGAAGGGGGTAATTGTGGTCCTGCAAACAATCATTAAGGCCTGTCGAAAAGTCAGCGCAGACTCTTATTTTTTTATTCTTTTTCTTCACATATACCGTCGGACTTGCCCAATCCGTGTGGTCAACCTTTTCAATGACGTCTAATTGTTGAAGTCTCTCCAACTCCTTCTCTATTGCGTCCATCGATGAAAAAAGTACATTTCTTTTAGGTTTGAACACTGGGGTGGCATTTTTCTTCACCTCAAATTTTGCTTCTGTTTTCACACAGTATCCAAGTTTTTCGGCAAAAGCTTTTGGGAATTCTGCATTTAAATCGTCCATGAAGCCTTCTATTTGGTTTGATTTCTCTGTGGTCAACCTATTACAAAAAGAATTAATCGGTCGTTCCCATAAGTTGAACAGGACAATCCAATCCACTCCAAATAGACTTGTGTTCCTTCCTGGTACTACGTACACTTTGGACTTGTGTGTTTGACCACCAAATGACACATTGCACATCAGTTCTCCTTTGAATTCCAACCTTTTGCCGCACACACTCTTCGCCATCTTGCTGGTTTCTCTTAGTTCAGATCGACCGATCCTTCTCCAGATATCTTCATCTATGATGCTAATGTCCGCACTACTATCCAGGAGTAATTTTACAGGATGTCCATTTATCTTTACATTGACATATTTACGACTTTCGCAGCTGTTCTCTTTCCTTGTGCGAAGCGTATTAACTTTGTCGGTCTTTCGTTTTTTCTTCTGGTTACAATATGTTCCCTTGTGGCCTTTGAATCCGCATTCGTAACATATCCTATTCCTGAACCAGCAGATCTTTTTGGTGTGTCTTGTACTTCCGCAGCATTCACAACTTTGGTCCTTGTACATTCTGGGAGTCTTTTGTTCCTGAGTCTTGTATTTTCTAGAGGTCCTTTGCCTTTTTACATGTTGTATCTTGTAAACGCTTTTTTCTTCAATGCGGGTGTTGTCTCTTTTGATACTAATGAGACGTTGACACTCCTCGGTTACTTTTTGTAAAGTTACATTCGGGTCCGACTCCATAATTGTCAGGATCCGGGATCTGACATCTTTGTCTCTTGGTGCTGTGAGTCCTTGTACAAAGATTAAACATTTAAATAAATCTGCCGAAATTTAAATTAAATTAAAATTTAAATGATTCACATAAGTAATTTACAGTACATGCATATTCTAAATAGTCTTCGGATTCCGACTTCTGTAAATTTAAACATTTATATCTAGAATGAAAAAGGCTGTCTCTTTTATCAAATATTCTAGATAAAGTATTAATTGTCTCTTCAAAATTCACTTCCTCCGTTATTTTGGGTAAAATTAAATTAGCATACTTGGTGTTTTCGTCCGTCCCCAGTTTTTGTAGTAACAGCGTAACTTTTTCTTCGTCGGTCCAGTCCGAACATCTTTTTGTAAAAACTGTTTCGTACCTTCTATAGTATGCTGGAAATGTAACGCCAGTATCGGGAGAGTAGTGAAATTCTAACAAAGAATTTGAAATACCCTCTGCAGAAAAATTAGTTTTTTTCCTATCTGTCGACGTTTGAATTAATTTTTCAAAATTCTTTTGTTGCGTTAACATTTGGCGTTGAAGTATTTTTGTTTGCTCTTGTTGTGCCTCTAAAGTTTTTTTGTGTCCATTCTTGCTGCTGCAGTAGCTGTTGTTGTAGCTGTTGTTGTTGCTGTTGTTGTTGTAGCTGCTGTATACTTAGAGTTAACGCCTTTGTCAACTCAGCCAATTGCTCCATTTTAGCTTAATTACAGTACAAAATATCTTTCCAAAGTTTACAAAAATAATTTCAGGAAAAAGTTCGTCAATATGCGTTTTCGTAAATTAGCAACATAATTTTTGCAAAAATAAATGTTTCACAAAGTTTATACAATTTAGCAACAGTCTTTTACCAGGTAAAACTTTTTCACAAAATAATTTCAGACAATAAAACGTTTCCAAAATTCGCACAACAAATAGTTTCAATTACTTTATACAAAGCAATGAATAATTATTTTTCACAAAAATACGGCTGCACTTGGGGGAGAGAAAAAATATGACAATAATTTCTGAATTGTTTAAAGAAAAAAAAATCGTAAGCGTACTTTTTTCTTTCGAAATTCGTAATCTCACGGTGCAAGTTTCGAATTCAGCTTGTGCTTCCCAAATATTTTTTCGTCAACATACAGATAAAGTTCACTTTACCTTAAAATTGTTTCGAGTACAATTTTTTTTTTACTTTCCCGTTAGTTCTTACCGAAGAAATCCGTACTTTTCACCACTTTAGGTAGTAAAATTCGCACGTGTCGACTTTTTTTTTCCCGTCCTTGCAAATTTTCTTTAAAAAAAATCCTTGAATAGTACGGTAATTTATCTCTGTTAATAGAAAAAAATATCCTCGTTCGCCACTGTTATATCCTAAATTACATAGGGCATACTAAATTAAGAATACGCCGAGTGGTTTGCGTTTAACAGGGATCCGGTAGGAAGTAGAGACGTTTACTCTTCGCTCACTTCCAGATATGACTGCCCGTCTTATATACGTACTTTCGTATATAGTCAATACCTGATTACTTCCCTTTATGTTAGTTTCGTATTTATGCCAATCATGACCTTTACAACACAGTCCATCTGCCATCTATCTTTATAGTCGTTGGATGACTACTCAGATTACTTTTTGTCCCTACTATGTGGAATTTCATCTTCATTATTTGTTTAATCCTGGGTATTTTTCCATCATGAAATTGCTTTATTTTTTGCTTGATTTGTTCTTCAATTATTGCAAGCATCTAATTGTGACGCCACATATACTTTTCTGTTGACAGCCCACAGTTTGAGAGAATATGCCTTAGAGTTCCCTTCTTCCCGCACCGACATCTATCATCTCAAACGAACAAGATTGTTAGGTGAGGACATTGCATCGTATGTTGATTACATAAAGAACGCTGTCCTTGCCCGTTCCCAGACCCATATTTTTTCCATCCAATTTTTCGCTCAACAACACACTCCTCCCATCGTAAGCACTGTGCTTGTTGATCACATTTAACAAGATGTAAAAATCGGTTCTCTTGAACTTCTTTCCTAATTTATTTCACAATAGCATCCGTACTCCGTAAAAATTGTTTAAAGTTTCCAAATACATTTGTACCATCTTGTACGGCTCCAAAAATATCTGCATATTCCAACTTTGCTATTGCATGATCGACTGCAGTTTCTGCTCTCCATTTCGTCCTAGTTCTTACTTAAGGTGAATTATCTTTGATGTTTTTCGTCGATGGAAAAGCGAAGCATCATCACTGTACGCACTTTAGCAGTCTTATATTCTTCTAACATAGATGTGACAGACAGTATTAATAAATTTATTTTTTGAGATTTTTCGGATGTTCAATCAAGTATTTTTGTCAAATTGCCGCATAGGTTTTATGTTCCCTTCTTCGCGAGTACTTTCGACTGATTCGTTCAATCGTCTTCAGGCAGAGTATTAGTCTGGTTCGTTCATATCTGCTGAGTTCATCGAACAGAGCGGCAATGTATGGCATTTTAAATGTACGCATGGGTTATGAGATCCTGTATGCGAAATATGACCACGTGCAAAGCTCGTGACTAATTACAAATTAAGCAAATTAAAAATTGTAAACATTAAAAAGGTTAAAATGTATTTTTTTTGTCAGCTAAGGATTTGTTAAAGTCAATTTAATAATTGACTATAACAAATCCTTACCTAGGCACTTAAAAATATTGTGGCTAGACTCGTAATTGATGTTATTTATTGTATGGTGTCTAGTTTTTATATACAGTGCTTCAAGGAATTTTAGTGTTTTTATATTAAAGTCTTGATGTATAATGTCTGTGTTGCTGACTAAGAAGTGTCTGAATTGTGAATGGGGGCAGTTATGTGTCTTAATGAAAACACGCTGCCTAAATAACACAATATATGAATATATATATATATACATATATACATACACTTTGAGCTGATTTGATACCTGCAGTATATTAGTATATGATGTTATAAATTTGATTTGATTTTGATTTTCACGGTATCCGAAAAAAAGATATCTACAAAATTTTATATTGAAACAAAAAACAACTTTTAAACAGTTTCAAAACTTTAAAACTATGCCGGTCGGTAAAAAATTAAATTTCATTGTTTTATTTTTAGTAAAAGTTATTTCTTGTAGATTTTTTTTGTTTTTCGATGTTTAGGCTGCATGATTTCCCATGCCAAAAGTGGCTACGACATTACAATGACAAAATAGTCAAGAAAAAATCGAAACAAAAGGCTAGCAGTTTAGCATGACGTGTCGATGAGAAATTCATTTCTACTCATAACGTTTTCAAAGAATTTTCTGCGAACCTTTTTTTGCTCTAAGAATAAAAATTTTGTTTTTTTTGTTTTTTCTGGTTTTTTTTTCAGTAAATTTTGATATGAATAAATTATTTATTCAAACTTTGAAACGGAAACAATGTATGGGATGGGTAGAAGATTACTTAAGAGAAATTGATTATCCAAGAGGGCGGCCCATCAAGTATTTGTTTATATTAGTTGCTGTTGTCGGTTTGGAGTCAGTCTCGTGATATCTTCATGGAAGTTTCGTCTGGTTTTTGGTAAAGAGATAAGGAAAGTGTGTGCGTGTGTGTGTGAGAGAGAGAGAGAGAGAAAGAGAGAGAGAGAGAGAGAAGGAGAGAGAGAGAAAGGAAACTTTTTGGCTGTGGTTTTAGCTAGACGTGTTCTTGCTGTGAATGTTTTACAGGGAGGCGACCAGAGATTGGAGCTCAGTCGAGCACCTACGATGCACACAACAATACAATAGAGACAGGCTAGCAACATCTCTTGTGTGTGAAATAGCCTCTTTCAACGGAAACGCATTTATGGTGGGACTATTTATTGTCGCATTCTTAATTTTAGAAATCACTTTCTCTATCGCTGTAGTCTATTACAGACAGAAACACCACGGTTAAAACTCGTAATGCTATCATGTAGTGAGTACAATAAAAAAAACTAATTGGTTGTAGATTGTAGGAGTTTATTGCTATATAAATACCCACGTACCCCAAAACGGAATATTTAAATATTAATAATGTGCTCTTTTCATGGTGCTATGATTAGGGGAAACACACGAAACTTTAATAACGTTACACATTTCCTTTGTATACAGGAAAATGATTATATCCCCAGTCCTAGGTAACCATCTTCCAATACAGTATCTAATAAATTGCACCAAGAGGAGAATTGTTTATCGCCTGAGGTTCCCTTATATGTGTGAGAAAATCCCAAGAAGACAGATGAAGTGTTTACAAATATTTGTTATCGACCATGAACGCTCACGAGGCGTTCAGTAATGGCTATATCCCACACTAATCTCAACCTTGAGTCACATTCAGCTCCCGTGAGGAGGCGAGTAAATACGAACAACGTTACATATACAAATAAATATGGCGACGCAGCAGGCGGTCCGGACAGATAAAAAGATGTGTATATCAGAGGTGACCAACTTTTGTACCCATACACCAATCATTTCACTTTTAGTTTAAATGTGCCACACAAATTTGTATCCCCTTTTAGTCTCTTAAAGTATAGTCATATGGAAATATATAGCCGTTATATAAAGCATGGGCGGACCACCTCCGGCCCGCGAGCCACATCCGGCCCGCGAAGGCTTAGCGTCCGGCCCGCCAACCTGTTATGCTTTATTACAGGGTGCCCCCCCCCAAAACGGGCCCCAAATCTAATTAGGCCCCGTTTCGTAGTGTTTCGTCCGAATGAAATGAATTTTGGGGCATAACTAGTTTATCATATTCACAACATCATATCAAAACACTAGGGTATTTGGCCTGTTTTCTCCGTTCTACAGCATGTGTTCTAGATGGACTCCTTTTAGCTCCGTGCATTTCTTGAGGCGCAGAACGAAGTTGTCCCTGACGTTCTTTCTGACTGAATTGGGAATGGCTCTCATCTCCTCCCTGATGGCTTCCTTGAGTTCCGTGATGGTTCTGGGTTTCCTTGCGTAGATTCTGTCCTTAAGATAGCCCCAAAGGAAATAATCTGGGGGGGCTTAGGTCCGGGCTATGGGGTGGTCACTCAAAATTAGTCTTTAGACTGATCACTCGGCCTCCGAAGTTCTCTTTCAGCCAATCTCAGGACAGGTTTGAGGTGTGAGAACTTGCTCTGTCTTGCTGGAACCAGAACTTGCTCATGAACGATAGGTAGAGGGTCTGAAGCTAACCCTTGAAGGTTTTGACGACCTCCACATACCGCTCCTTGGTGACTGTCACTGTTGCGCCAGATTCTTCGATGAAGATTGGTCCGATGATGCCTCTGACTGAGATTGCAGCCCACACCGTGCAATTAGGAGAGTGCAGGGGCTTGGTGGCTACTTCATTGGGTCTGGAGGACCACCAGAAAACATTTGTCTTGGAGTTCGCCTTTCCGTCAAGATGGAAGTGGGCTTCATCTGAGGTCCAAAGGAGGTTAAGGAAACCTGGTGTCTCCTCGATCTTATCGAGCATCTTGACTGCCATAGCGCTCCTCTGCTTCTTATCTGAGGCTGTAAGAGTCTGCAGCGTCTGTATTCTGTATGAGTAAGCCCTGGTATTGTTCACCAGCACTCTCCTGCAAGTCTCACGGGAGATACTGAGGGACTGACTTCGCTTACGCACAGAGCGTTTCGGACTCTCCTGGAGAGACTCTCTCACACTTTCGACCACCTCGGCTGTCCGCTTCTTGGGACGTGCCGAGTGGCTTGGACGGTTCTCACTGGCAGCGTTGAAGTTCTCTACGGTCCCATACTTCTCGAAGTTGTCCACCCAGTTCTGAATTCTGTTTTTGGGTGGAGCCTTTTCACATCCGAACTGATGCATGAAACTGTCCTGGGTTTTCTTTAACGAGACTGTCTTGTAGTAAAATTTAACACAGTGTATCCTTTGTCCCAGCTCCCACTGAGGTCTTGGTGTACTCACGGTCATTGATTCTGCCATGTCCTGTAAAATAAGGGCAATCGGTTAATAAATAAAGGAGATATCACATAAAGTGTACACGGGGCCCGTTTTTTTTAGTCACCCTGTATTGCAATCCGGCCCGCGACCTCCCAGTAAAACTCATATCATTTTGTGACATAAACGTAAAAGTAGGTTTCAATTAAGATTTACAGTTGGTTAAAAATGTATGAATATCAGCGAGCGATGATGCATGTATATTTAATTTTTCTTTAACTATTAATTTCAAATCCTTGGCCTGAGATAAAAATAGAAAAAGAGAAAGAGAGAGGCAAAGAGGAAACGAGAGACGAGGAAAGAGCATGAAGCATAACACCTATGTGAGGTGTGTCAAAACGAATGCTGGATCAACTTGCTACTTCTCCCGTCATTATTTTTTATGATTCCAAAATGGCTCTTCGTCGGCGCCTTTTATAACATCACATACAGAAGTCTCTTGAGAAAAAAATACCAGATTTGTAGAGTGTTCAATGCAATTTTTGTACAATTTATTCATGTAAACAAAATATAGTAATTCTGAGATTTCGTTTTTCATTCCGGCCCGCGATCTCTTTCCAAAAGTCTCATCTGGCCTTCACTCTGAAAAGGTTGACCGCCCCTTATATAAAGCAACTGTCTGTAGGTGTGTCGCGGCATCACAGTTAAACGGTTGAGCAAAGAGCCAAACTAACCACAGAACTGGAATCAGCAGTTTCGATCCGATGTCCTTATCGATGTCAGAAGTTTTTTAAAACCCTTTTTCTAAAACTCTTTATTAAAATTGAGAGTACATAAAAATGACATTAGGAACAAATGTTCCGAAATTTCAGCGTTCCCTTTGCTCTTTAATATTTACTTTTATTATTAGTTAACCTAACAGCGTACTTATAATAATCTGGACCTTTCACTACCAGTAAGAAAAATAAATAAGAGAAGGTAAAGTATAAAAATAAGCAAAATAAAAAAACAACAATAAAAACATTTTTTTTATTGGTTTTTAAACATTTTACGTACGAATTGTTTATACTTTTTACGTCAAACTTATACTTTTTTTTGATACAAAATTGATAAGAAACTTTGATAAATGTTCACTGATATATTTTGACGTGAATAAGATTTTAAAAATTTTATTTCTATGCTTTCATGTTTCTTTATTTGAGATAATCGAACGATTTTAGATCTATGCAAAGAGGTTAAAATCTACTTTTAATTTTGTATCTCTACGCCGATTTCGTAAATAAAGTTTAAGTTGGTTAAAAAGACGAACTATTTTCCGTCAATTGGTGTAGATCAAGCGTTCGCCTTAAGTTCTAATATTTTATGCCATCTTTCAAGGTTCGAATCTCACACTAGACAATTGCTTTTTTTCTATAGTGTTCCAGTTATTTTTTTATAGATATCGATCGTCATCATAAACCTGAATAATACACTTGTTCACTAACGTCAGAAAAAAAATAAACATACAAAATTACGAAAAATTAAAATTATTACGTATAAAATGTATTAATAATTAACGAAATGCACACAGAAAATGTGTATTCAAATCCAGTAAAGATAATCTGAAAAAGGCTTAGTTATCTACGCATGTCTGCGATGATGACTTAAAATTGTTTAAAGTAAAAACTAACGACCACATATTTATTTTTCTCATTAAATATGGATGAAAAATATTTGAAAGATGTTCTTAACTTGTAATCCTGGCAATAAATTCTAGAAAAGTCGGGAAACCCGACATAGACGTGTAACTCGGCTAGTATATATATGATAGTTTGGAGAGAATAGCAGTGTAGATGGAAAGAATTTCAAATAAATACGAGACGAACTTTACTTTCTTTAATGACAACATTAAATTTGCACTGATAATTAGTCACTAAATTGAATAATCATTGATTTTTATCAGTTATAAATAAAATAACAATTTGATATGTATATGATTATATGGATACATTCATCAATGTTAAATTGAAGTACTTTATATAAAGACAAGATCAAGTTTAATTACTTTAGTTTTATGTTTATTTTATGAGTTTAAATATATATTTTTTTATAAGGAATAAAAACGTGCAAGATTTTGGCCATACTAATGAATGCACACAAACAATACAATCAATGAAAATAATTTGTTTTAGGTGAAACTCCTTTTTTACATAAGCTTATTTAAAATGTTATTGTCTTTTTTAAATAGAAATCAGTTATTTTTTCTATGAGAACTATTCCTTTGTTCTTTTATTGTCTCTGGGTTTCAGTGTGCGACTTGTAATTTTACAGTGCGCCACTGTTGGCACATGCGCCATAGGCTTGCCATCCCTGTGTTATTCGGTCAAACTTGAATGACAGTCATGTCGGGTTATTTATTTTGTTACATGAACATAATAACAGGAATCTATGTTTCTCATTTGGTGTCCATTGACAAAGGGTAAACACTGTGGACGCAGACGAGTGTTTATGTTTGCATCACTTCCGGTGTCGTCTTCACTGATAAAGGCCAAATGTTCGCTGAAAAGATACCCACCGTCTGTTGGCGGCCCTTAACGACTGGCGCAAAAGATGAATTTCATCTTGTTTAGAATACAGCACTTGTACTATTGACATTGGCATGTATTTTGAATTTGAGCTCAGCTATCAAAATAGACCTCAGAGGTAAAAACCATAAATAAGATCTGGAAAACAGGAAAGCATGCCACTTTAAGAAATATTAGCGACGATTAAAATCTTCTCTCTATTGTTGTTTCAAACATTAGTAAAATATCTCTCTCTCTCTCTCTCTCTCTATATATATATATATATATATATATATAGGTATATATAGTCTTTGTTATTGTTTTTTACTGGCGATACAAGTATTTTCCACTTCCCAAGCGATAAATAATATTGCATTAAGTCGTTCTTATTAATAATACATGTAATTATTCTTATATATATATATATATATATATATATATATATATATATATATATATATATATATATATATTAATGAATTTTTACGTACATATAAAAGAAACCCATAGACATGTGTTTCTGACTATCAGCCGTCATCAGCATGCCAAACCTTGGCAAGGATCGAATCTATAATATTACTGTTTTACTACTTCCTGGAACAATGCGAAAAACATTCTATGCGCGTTTCTCCGCCGTCTTATTAAAATGTTCTTTTTACTCCAGCTTTTTTGTTCATTTGCTTTTGACACCTGACGATGATTTTACAAAAAATCAAAAACGTTCGTAAAACCTGTGAAACCTATGGAACTTTTTTGATTTTGAAACAAAAACACCATGAGAAAAATTTTAAAATTTAAAAAAAGTTATAATTAAACAGACGAATTCTGTTATTTTTAACAATGTTTGTATATATATATATATATATATATATATATATATATATATATATATATATATATATATATATTATTTCATGTATCCATATAAAATTTTATAAGGAGATACAATTTTTTCTGTATCAATTTTCAGTATTTACTTCAACGGTGCTCGATACAAAAAAACACCCGGCAAAACTAACTCTATGTATTTAACCTGAAGATCCCCCACCAGGGGATGAAACGCGGGAGCCTCTGTGTAGCTTAATTGCCATAAATATATTTTCATAACTCACTATATATATATATATATATATATATATATATATATATATATATATATATATATATGAATAATTTCGGTAAGAAATCCGAGTATGAGAGCTCAATGTAGAAAACTGAGCAAGCATAAAATATAGAAAGAAAAAAAATACATACACATCGTAGTTGTCAGCACTATAATTTATTTCGAACTCCTGGCCTCTTCAAAATGCTATGGGACAACTACATATTGGAAATGACGGAAAAATAAATATTCACCAGTCAAAATAAAAAAAAGCATAGGCAGATAGAGGGAGAAGAAAGGGGAAGAACAACACACACAAGTAATTATTAATAATAATAATAATAATAATAATAATAATAATAATAATAATAATAATAATAATAATGATAATAATGATAATAATTATAATACAACTAATAATAATAATAATAATAATGATAGTAATAAAAAAAATTATCATGATAATAATAGCAATCATAGTAATGATAATATTGATACTGGTAATAATAATAATAATGATGATAATATTAATAATAATAATAATAATAATAATAATAATAGTAATAATTATAATAATGATGTTGATAATCATGATAATAGTAAATATTAATAGTAATAATAATAATAGAAAAGTAAAATAAAATAAAATAGATAGGGCCCCCCCCCAAAAAAAAACAATTAATTAGAAATAAGGTCAATAATAAAAATAAAAATAAAATGAAAATAAAAAGAGAAAATAGAGAAAGAATGAGAGACTTACGATCGGACCAAATTTTAGTAGATTCACAATTCAGGATAACTGTAAACCCATAATTAAGAGTTACTGGCAATTTTAAATTTAAATTTATGTTTGCAACTGGCCATCAGTTCATCCCTTTTGTTTAAAAAAAATAGTCGTGTTTGTATCTCAGAATCCGTATTTTCTTTCCAAGCACAAATTGCATCTCTGTCTAAATCCCCTCGGAACATTGGAATTGCACAAAATTGACCAAGAAACCACTGGTGTACGATTTTCGTTCTTCAGTAACTACCACTGTTTAGCCAACTCCGTTTTACTGTTATGTTCTGATATATATATATATATATATATATATATATATATATATATATATATATATATATATATATATATAGCAAGCTATGAAAATATATTTATGGCAATTAAGCTACACAGAGGCTCTCGCGTTTCATCCCCGGGGGAATCTTCAAGCTAAAGATTCCTCCGGTGATGAAACGCGGGAGCCTCTGTGTAGCTTAATTGCCATAAATATATTTTCATAGCTTACTACCTAGCTCTACTTACGTATCGAGCACTGTTGAGGTAAATACTGAAAATTGATACATAAAAAATGATATCTCCTTATAAAATGTTATGTGGATACATGAAATAGTAATATATATATATATGGGCAGGACATGTCTTACGTATGGAAGATGATAGAATACCAAAGCAACTGATGTACGGCGAGCTCAACAGTGGAAGGCGAAATGTGGGTCGACCGCTGCTTCGCTTTAAGGACAAGTTGAAGATGAATTTGACATCTATCAATATTGCTTATCGTGATTTTGAACAGCTTGCTTCTCGACGGAAGGAATGACGATCTGACTGCCAGAGGGGCATCAGGCGGTTCTCTGTAACTGCCATTGATCAACAGCGCGAAAGACGCGAAAGAACAAAAACATCTACAAGTATCCCAGCCGATTTTTCTCAAGATCTTCCTTCTTGCATCCATTGTGGGCTGGTTTGCAAATCTCTCGCAGGACTCAAATGCCATTTACGATTGAGTAAATGTAAGCATGCTACATCTATCGTAGACTAAACAAATTTTGAGTTGTCAAGACCTCATACGTCGAAATCGACGGGAGAGTCCATGATATAACGCCAACCCAATATACGTACACCCAAAGTCTAATCACCCCCCATCAATCATAAAACCTATCCCGAATTCGATCGAAAGTAGGCTTATCAACAATTCTAGCAACGAAAGCGTTTTCAAAAAATCAATCAACATTTACACTACAACTCTAAAAAATAGTGGTTACCATAATACCGAAATTAAATATAAAAAACAAGACACCAATAATTACAACAAAATTAAAAATAAAAACAAAAGAAAAAGAAATATAATCTACTATACCCCTCCCTATAACCAGATGCTAAAAACTAAACTAGGCAAAAAATTCCTAAATCTGATTGAAAAACACTTCCCCGTAACCAACCCTCTACATAAAATATTCAATAAAAATAATCTAAAACTATCCTACAGCTGCTGTGAAAACCTAGAAATGATAATTAAGGCACACAACAACAAAATACTAAAAGACAACAACAGAGAATAAAAAATAAACAAAGTGGAAAATATAACAAAAATAACACTACGAAGAACAATACTAATAGAAATAAACAAAACACTAATAATAACCACCCGAATAGAAACGAAAAAGTTAGCAATGAAGAGAAAAGATGTAACTGTATAAGTCGTAAACTTTGTCTACTACAAAATAAATGCCTAACTAAAAGTGTTGTATACCAAGCAACGATATTTGCCAACGAAAGATCAAATAACAAGAAATACTACGTGGGTATGACATCCCTAGATTTTAAGACCAGATACTATGACCACAAAAGCACATTTAAAAACAAAGAACGTCGAACTAAAACAGTATTAGCAAACCACTATTGGGAGCTCAAAGAAAATGGACATTCACCAATAATTGAATGGAAAATAGTAAGACAGGCCAGTACATGTAGAAACTTAGACGACCCGTGTAGATTATGTCTGAATGAAAAATATGAAATCCTAAATTTTAAAGATCCCGAAACCTATTAAACTCTAGAAGCGAAATAGCAAACAGCTGTTTACACAGAAATAAATTTACCTTAGGATGATATATAATAAAAAAAAAAAAAAATAAATAAAAAAATTAATAAATAATTAAATAAATGAATAAAAAACTGAACAAGTTAAAATTTAAAACCTAAAATAGAAATACAAGAAACCACGTGTTAAAATTAATTCGCCCACTGTATTGACACAACAAAGGAAACAGGATATAGGAAAGTCCATTGTTAACAAAAAATAGGATAGGTATAGGAGCGTCATCAACAAAGCCTTTGTTCGCGGGAAGCCCAACGATTGGCTGAGGGAACAGCAAAGAATCTGATTGGTTAACTAGCAAGCCATGTATATGAAAACACCTGACAAAAATAACTCCATGCATTTAGCCTGAAGATTCCCCCCTGGGGATGAAACGCGGGAGCCTGTGTGTAGCTTGATTGCCATATATATTTTCATTGCTTACTACCTAGCTCTACTTACGTATCGAGCACTGTTGAAGTAAATACTGAAAACTGATACATAAAAATTATATCTCCTTATAATATTTTATGTGGATACATGAAGTACTAATATATATATATATATATATATATATATATATATATATATATATATATATATATATATATATGTGTGTGTGTGTGTGTCTGTGTCTGTGTGTCTGTGTGTGTATAAAAGAGGTAAGGCTACCAGCATTTGTAAAACGTTTTTTAAATTTATTATTTTGTTATTTTATCATTTTATATAACGCGTTTCAAGCGTGGTGCGCTCTCGTCAGATATGTACATCCATTTGAAGAAATGTCTTTCGATTTGAAAATGTGTTGTTTCATTTGAGGAAATTTGATCCTTCTTAGATGTCTGATTAATGTTCGAGTTTTATTCTTGAATAGGCAAATGTATTTTCCCTACTCGTTGAGAAACCTAGTTCTTTCGGTTTTAACAACTATCTTAACAGGAGCGTAGGTATCGAGTAAAGAACATGTATTTGAACATTTTTAGTGATGATTTTGGTGAGAACCTTGTGATTGATTGTAGTATTTATAGAGTTGTAGTATTAGTATTAAAGGGATTTTTGAAGATTTTCACTGTTATCGGAATCAATTGTATTAATTGCTGACTCTTTAGTTTTTATATATAGGGCGTTTAATATCTGTAGTCTTAGTTTATTATTTTCACATTCTAATATTGTTGCATTATCTACAATAATTTTTCGAAGTTGAGAGTGGGGGTTAGAATGATTATATATATATATATATATATATATATATATATATATATATATATATATATATATATATATATATATATATATATATGTGTGTGTGTGTGTGATGTTTTGAAGGCTAACCAAACCATTCCGTTCAGGAGATCATTCATCACGACAAAAGATATTTTCTTTCAAAGTTTATTTATTTATCACATATATCCAAATTAAAGCGTTTTTCCTACACGTGTTTCACTACCAAGCATGTTCTTGCTTGGCAGATCATCAGGGGAATTAAGTAGCTGGAGTAAGAGTTTCAACAACTGACAATACACAATGTGGTGTTGCCTTAATTGAGATCACTTAAGGAGAGGACAGAAGAAAAACTCAAAATAAAAATAAAAATAAAAAATGTCCTAAAAAAGTAGCTCGTAAGATTTTCGCAGTATTGTAGCTACTAAGTAAAACAGCAAAGAATTAGTCCCAAATACATTCAAAAGAAACAGGATCAGTGTGCGAGAATACACCTTCTCGTCGGGCGGCACAACAATGAAAAAAATCCCCCCCTCCCCCAATAAAAATAAAACAGTCAAAACACGGTTCACCATTAACCGTTCCAAGCCACTGATATTGTGGGCATTCCACATCTATTCCATCAGAAGAAAACACAACACAAGTGTCCGTTTGGAATGCATGTGGTCGTGCGAACCTTTTTTTCCAAGGGCTGACTTGCTCTCATACGAGATAAACACGAGGCAAATGATCAATAATCCCGCAGAAACCCCCTTTAAGAAAAACTCCTTAAATAAAATACCTATCCACAATACTGTTTCCAAAAATTTAGTTTCTATTTTAAAAATTATTCTTTATAAAGATTAATTTTCCAACGTCTGTGACGTCTTTTTACATTCCGGGAAAATATTTTTTACTTAATTTACTGCCGAGAGCTACCTTGTTATTATTTATCGTAGTAGACATGGGTCGAAGTAAATAAGCCTAATCCCATAAGAATCATTTTGAAAAAAATCATTTATATACTAGAAATAAAGTATTACTACCAATATTGCTTACAAAAATCTAGTTTCTATTTTAAATAATTTTAAAATATTCCTCTAACGGCTGGGTTTGTCTACAACACTCTGGGGAGAATATTATTCTGTTTAAGGATGGGAATTCCCGACGACATTTCATGATTGACCCAATTCCCATTCTGAGTGTACGCTCAACGGGGCAGTCAACCCGAGTTCAACAGAATATCAACTAAAAAAAAATACATATAGTAAAAAGCAAGAAACTTGTGCAAAACACTGTTTTCAGGAACTGATTTATATTTTAAAATATTTCTTAATGGCTAGGCTAGATTTTTCTTCCCGGGAAAAACATCATTTTATCATTGTTGTTTCTATTTTTAGAGGTGATTCATACGCTCTCGAATTATACTTAGGTCAATGTAAATAATCCCAGATGCGGATAAAACATCCTGAAGAAATCGTATATATACCATAACTAAAATATTACTACAGAATAGCATTATCAAAAATTTAGTTTCTATTTAAAAAAACAATTTTTAATGGACGGAGCTATTTTTAATACTTCTGGGTAAATATCGTTCTAACTTGTTAAATGACGGAAGACTTTGTTATTATTATTTTCATGGTCAAACCCTTCAGTTTCTCAGTAGACCTCCATTGAGGCAAAAAGATCCCAGTTCTGCAGAAAACATTCTGAGAAATCAAATATATACTAAAAAAAACTCCCAATACAAAATACTATTTACACAAACCTTGTTTCTATTTTTAAAAATTAAGTCCATGACGGCATGAATGTTGTTTTTAGTTATTCTTTAATTCCTGGCAAAC
Source organism: Sepiola atlantica (assembly GCA_963556195.1). Classification (NCBI taxonomy): domain Eukaryota; kingdom Metazoa; phylum Mollusca; class Cephalopoda; order Sepiida; family Sepiolidae; genus Sepiola; species Sepiola atlantica. The sequence continues at coordinate 152,568,721 of OY744522.1, read as the reverse complement.
ATTATTTAATTTAATTTAATTTAACTTAATTTAATTAAATGGTAATAGCATCCATGTTGTTATTTCTTATTTTTAATTTTTAGAGTTGAGTTATCCCTGTCCGCAGTATACATAGGATTGGGCGAGTGATCTTAGTTCCGCAGAAAACACATTGAAAGATCCTATATATACTATACATAAAATATATTAATGCCGCATATTGTTTACAAAATTCCATTTCTATTTTAAAAATACTTTCCAATTTCTGGGATGGATTTTTACATTCCGGGAAGACACTATTTTATCCCCTTCCCCAATGACGAAAAAGTTCCTGCTATTGTTTTTATGTTGGTACATTTACATCCGGGATAAGCATAAAACTGTGCAAAGGATCTTAATTGTATTGAAATAAATTTCGAAATTTCTATATATACCAAAAACATAAATATTAATACAAATATTGTTTTCATAAGTCTTGTTACTACTTTAAAGATGTTGTCGTTAGTTGCTGGGGCGACTTTTAACATACTTGGGAAATATTAATTTATTAAATTACGAATGATTCCATTATACTGCAGATCAATGATGATGAAGACAATACCATCACCCCCACACACAGGGGGAAGGGGAGGATTAACTATTAACACCCCCTAGTGCGATCTATGTTGGTTCATTATCTCCAGTATCGTTATTTCCTAAGTTTTTATCTACATTTACTGGCTTTCCTTCTGCCCCCTTCCCTACCCCATATTTCC
>OY744522.1:152485487-152562987 GCA_963556195.1 Sepiola atlantica | reverse complement strand
ATTTGATATGTCATTGAGCCCAATGAAGTTTTATTTCCCAATCTGATTCGAATCAAGATTTATAAAAAAAATGCTATAAAAATAGAGTGTAATTGAAATGAAAACTGTTAAAATCGGTTACAGTTCTCTTAACTCTATATTATCCAAGTGACGTATCCATAATTTACTAAAAGCATGAAATATAATCATAAACAATGATGATAAAAAATCGCATTCATTATTTTTTTAGTATGTGTCTAAATAAAAGTCTTAACAATAGGATACTCTTCCTGAATATATGCTAGCAAACACATATGCCAATAAAAAAGGAAACATAATTACAAGAATCTTAATTAATTTAAGTAATTACATGAGTTTAATACCCGTATGCTTATTTAATTAGAATTAAAAAAAATAAATACAGTTATGATTTTATTTGTTTTATTTAAAATGATTCATATTAAACTTTGTATTAATTTTGAATTCAGTAATACTTCAAAATTAAAATTAGCATTTATACATTTAAATTAATTCCGCTAAATTTTAATTTAATTAAAACTTATAAAATGTATACATAAATTCTACCTGTTATCGTAATATTTTTATGAAATTGTATTAATTATTTTCATATTTGTGTAATCAACACAAAACAAATAAAACCCAAGCAACATTTGTTTGACACACATTAAGATAAATGCACATTTATACAAACGAAAAAAAAAACTGTTTGTAAATAATTTACGGAAAATTAAATACTTAAACAATAAGAAACAAATGATGTGAACGTTTAGCAATTGCTTTATTAGAATTACTCTTAAACGTTGCTTAACATAATTAATTCTTTTTAATTTGAAACTAAAAGTGCATTCTAAGCGTAGGAAAAGTGTAAATAAAATTCGATTACTACGCTGATAATTTCATTATTCATCGTTAAAAGAGCTAAAACAATTAATTTAATTCGATAACTATGCTGATAATTTCATTATTAATCGTTAAAAGAGCTAAATCGATTAATGTTATTCGATTACTACGCTGATAATTTCATTATTCATCGTTAAAAGAGCTAAAGATATTAATTAAATTCGATAACTACGCTGATCATTTCATTACTCACCATTAAAAGAGCTAAAACAATTAATTTAATTCGATAACTATGCTGATAATTTCATTATTAATCGTTAAAAGAGCTTAATCGATTAATGTTATTCGATGACTACGCTGAAAATTTCATTATTCATCGTTAAAAGAGCTAACGCAATTAATTTGATTCGATAACTATGCTGAAAATTTCATTATTCATCGTTAAAAGAGCTAACGCAATTAATTTGATTCGATGACTACGCTGAAAATTTCATTATTCATCGTTAAAAGAGCTAACGCAATTAATTTAATTCGATAACTATGCTGAAAATTTCATTATTCATCGTTAAAAGAGCTAACGCAATTAATTTAATTCGATAACTATGCTGAAAATTTCATTATTCATCGTTAAAAGAGCTAACGCAATTAATTTGATTCGATTACTACGCTGATGATTTCATTATTCATCGTTAAAACAGCTAACGCAATTAATTTGATTCGATGACTACGCTGATAATTTCATTATTCATCGTAAAAAGAGCTAACGCCATTAATTAAATTCGATGACTACGCTGATGATTTCATTATTCATCGTTAAAACAGCTAACGCAATTAATTTGATTCGATGACTACGCTGATGATTTCATTATTAATCGTTAAAAGAGCTAAATCGATTAATGTTATTCGATGACTACGCTGAAAATTTCATTATTCATCGTTAAAAGAGCTAACGCAATTAATTTGATTCGATGACTACGCTGAAAATTTCATTATTCATCGTTAAAAGAGCTAACGCAATTAATTTAATTCGATAACTATGCTGAAAATTTCATTATTCATCGTTAAAAGAGCTAACGCAATTAATTTAATTCGATAACTATGCTGAAAATTTCATTATTCATCGTTAAAAGAGCTAACGCAATTAATTTGATTCGATGACTACGCTGATGATTTCATTATTCATCGTTAAAACAGCTAACGCAATTAATTTGATTCGATGACTACGCTGATAATTTCATTATTCATCGTTAAAACAGCTAACGCAATTAATTTGATTCGATGACTACGCTGATGATTTTATTATTCATCGTAAAAAGAGCTAACGCCATTAATTAAATTCGATGACTACGCTGATGATTTCATTATTCATCGTTAAAACAGCTAACGCAATTAATTTGATTCGATGACTACGCTGATGATTTCATTATTCATCGTTAAAACAGCTAACGCAATTAATTTGATTCGATGACTACGCTGATGATTTCATTATTCATCGTTAAAAGAGCTAACGCAATTAATTTGATTCGATGACTACGCTGAAAATTTCATTATTCATCGTTAAAAGAGCTAACGCAATTAATTTAATTCGATAACTATGCTGAAAATTTCATTATTCATCGTTAAAAGAGCTAACGCAATTAATTTAATTCGATAACTATGCTGAAAATTTCATTATTCATCGTTAAAAGAGCTAACGCAATTAATTTGATTCGATGACTACGCTGATGATTTCATTATTCATCGTTAAAACAGCTAACGCAATTAATTTGATTCGATGACTACGCTGATTATTTCATTATTCATCGTTAAAACAGCTAACGCAATTAATTTGATTACATGACTACGCTGATGATTTCATTATTCATCGTAAAAAGAGCTAACGCCATTAATTAAATTCGATGACTACGCTGATGATTTCATTATTCATCGTTAAAACAGCTAACGCAATTAATTTAATTCGATAACTATGCTGATAATTTCATTATTAATCGTTAAAAGAGCTAAATCGATTAATGTTATTCGATGACTGCGCTGAAAATTTCATTATTCATCGTTAAAAGAGCTAACGCAATTAATTTGATTCGATAACTATGCTGAACATTTCATTATTAATCGTTAAAAGAGCTAACGCAATTAATTTGATTCGATGACTACGCTGAAAATTTCATTATTCATCGTTAAAAGAGCTAACGGAATTAATTTGATTCGATAACTATGCTGATAATTTCATTATTAATCGTTAAAAGAGCTAAATCGATTAATGTTATTCGATGACTACGCTGAAAATTTCATTATTCATCGTTAAAAGAGCTAACGCAATTAATTTGATTCGATAACTATGCTGAAAATTTCATTATTCATCGTTAAAAGAGCTAACGCAATTAATTTGATTCGATGACTACGTTGAAAATTTCATTATTCATCGTTAAAAGAGCTAACGCAATTAATTTGATTCGATAACTATGCTGAAAATTTCATTATTCATCGTTAAAAGAGCTAACGCAATTAATTTGATTCGATGACTACGCTGAAAATTTCATTATTCATCGTTAAAAGAGCTAACGCCATTAATTAAATTCGATGACTACGCTGATCATTTCATTATTCATCGTTAAAAGAGCTAACGCAATTAATTTGATTCGATGACTACGCTGATGATTTCATTATTCATCGTTAAAAGAGCTAACGCCATTAATTAAATTCGATGACTACGCTAATAATTTCATTATTCATCGTTAAAAGAGCTACATCAATTAATTAAATTCGATGACTACGTTGATACTTTCATTATTCATCGTTAAAAGAGCAACATCAATTAATTAAATTCGATGACTACGCTGATAATTTTATTATTAATTGTTAAAAGAGCTACATCAATTAATTAAATTCGATGACTCCGATAATAATTTCATTATTCATCGTTAAAAGAGCAACATCAATCAATTAAATTCGATGACTACGCTGATAATTTCATTATTAATCGTTAAAAGAGCTACATCAATTAATTAAATTCGATGACTACGCTGATAATTTCATTATTAATCGTTAAAAGAGCTACATCAATTAATTAAATTCGATGACTCCGATAATAATTTCATTATTCATCGTTAAAAGAGCTACATCAATTAATGAAATTCGATGACTACGGTGATAATTTTATTATTAATTGTTAAAAGAGCTACATCAATTAATTAAATTCGATGACTACGCTGATAATTTTATTATTAATTGTTAAAAGAGCTACATCAATTAATTAAATTCGATGACTCCGATAATAATTTCATTATTCATCGTTAAAAGAGCAACATCAATCAATTAAATTCGATGACTACGCTGATAATTTCATTATTAATCGTTAAAAGAGCTACATCAATTAATTAAATTCGATGACTACGCTGATAATTTCATTATTAATCGTTAAAAGAGCTACATCAATTAATTAAATTCGATGACTCCGATAATAATTTCATTATTCATCGTTAAAAGAGCTACATCAATTAATGAAATTCGATGACTACGGTGATCATTTCATTATTCATCGTTAAAAGGGTTTATGCTTTTAATTAAATTCGATGACTACGCTTATAATTTTACATTTTATCGTTAAAATAGCTAAATCAATTAATTAAATTCGATGACTACGCTGATAATTTCATTATTCACTGTTTAAAGAGCTAAATCGATTAATGTAATTCGATGACTACGCTGATAATTTCATTATTCATCGTTAAAAGAGTTAAAACAATCAATTACATTCGATGACTATGCTGATCATTTCATTATTCATCATTAAACGAGCTAAAATAATAAATTTAATTCGATGACTAGGCTGATCACCGAAAATAATTAATTAAAATCGATGACTACGCTTATACCTTCATTATTCATCGTTAAAAGAGCTAAAACAATTAATTAAATTCGATGACTACGTTGATAATTTCATTATTCATCGTTAAAAGAGCAAAACAATTTATTAAATTACATGTCTACGCTGATAATTTAATTATTCATCGTTAAAAGAGAGAAAAGAATTAATTAAACTCAATGACTACGCTGATAATCTCATTATTCATCGTTAAAAGAGCTAAAACAATTAATTAAATTCGATGACTACGCTGATCATTTCATTATTTCTTGTTAAAAGAGCAAAAACAATTAATTAAATTCGATGACTTATATATATATATATATATATATATATATATATATATATATATATATATATTCATTACAATCCACATCTGTCTGACTGTCTATCTAACAATCTATTTAAATACCCTTATATCTATCTATTTACTTAACCCAATACATCATTTTTTATATATCTATCTCCATCTATTTATACCCATCTCTCTCTCTCTCTTTCTCTCTCTCTCTCTCTCTCTCTCTCTCTCTCTCTCTCTATATATATATATATATATATATATATATATATAGTATAAAATATAGTTATAACAAGTAAGCTACGCAGAAATAATTGTGTTTTAATCTCGATGGAAATGATCAGGTTATTTGCATGAATTTTCATTTCAGAATTGTTTTCATTATTATTTTAACTTTTCACGAATCATAGTCCATTATTTCATTACCCCCTCACTACTCATTCATTTCCAATGAATTTTCCTCTCCTTGTATAAAAAAGGTGTTTCCGACCTCGCTGCATTGTTAAGTTACCATACTGTGACACCACCTTTAACTTTCCCCGCGTTTTGGCTCAGTTCGAACTCGTAAAGCATATGCTAACGAATTAGACTACGTTGCATTCTTATATAGGTGAATTTTAACTCACATACGGAGTGAAGTAACGCACAACGTGTCAACGCACCAACCACAACGGGTACTTTGCACATCTTGAATTGCTTCGGCCATGTGTTATACCCGCCGCAAACTAGCACATAAAAATATTGCAAAAGGTTTGACTCGTTTTTGTAACATGTACAGAGAATTTGTCATCTTGTTTTTATTTTCTTAATCCTCGTCACCAATTTATTATGATGGGCTGGTTGGGTGTTTTGATGTAAAAATAAACTATTCTTATGTCAACAAGTTGAATGATTAATTAAAAAATTTACGACTAAATGGTTTAACTATGATGATGATGGTTTAATTGTCTGTGACTAGAATCATCAATCTTGGAGTTTTCTATCATGTGATATGTCAAGGGCAGACCACTTGCCTCAATCTTTCTCGCCAAGGAAAGATTTATCCTGCTTCAAAATGTCTCTTGACGAGAGAAATTATTTTAAGGTACAAAAAGACTTATCTCTCGTTGAACTTAGAAATATTTATGAATGGATCATTTTTCCACCTGTCGATGTTAAATATTTCGATATTTGTTTTACTCAATCTCTCTCTCTCTCTCTCCTCCTCCTCTCTCTCTTTTAGACAATTCTTCGCCACGCCAGAAGAGATGCTCGTAAAGCGGTGATTCTTATTACAGACGGCTTCTCGAACGCCGGTGATCCCCGTCCATTAGCGGCAGCCATGCGCAGTAATGGTGTGAAGATCTTCACATTTGGAATACGAAATGGGAATGTTCGAGAGTTAATGGACATGGCTTCACATCCGAAAAATGAGACATGTTACATTCTGGACAGTTTTGAAGAATTCGAAGCTCTTGCCAGACGAGCGCTTCATGAAGGTAAAGCTGATTCACTGATTTGTATTTCTATTCTGTAATGAAAAGTAAAATGCTTTATAGAAACTATTTCTCTACAAAGAATGCTAACAATCAAAATCACACCTTTCTACAAAGAAATACGATTTTTAAGAATGATATTCTAGTTTTACTTTTAATCCGTATTAACTGACCCAACTGATCCGTTAAATAAAATAAAGCACACTTCAAATCAAAGCATTCCATATTCGATTTCGATTAGGGTTTCTGAGAGACTTGCACTAGTACCCTGGAACAATGTTTCAATCTATTTCCTCTTTTCTCTAACTATATCATAGATTCGAAAGATTTGGTTGGGCAACTAATTTAGAAGAAACACTCCGAAATGATACACTCCTTTAACTTCGGGCTAGCATCTTCTTTTCAATTGTGATTTCATGTTACAGAAATTGCGGTAGTAATCTCACAGACGTTTTTCATGGTTTCGTGGTTTGTAACATGTTAAGAACATGATGATCCGGAACAAGGATCGAGCTCCATAAAAGAGACTGTCTTTACCTGGCGTGCAATTTAAAAGTTAAAAAATGTTTGAATTGTAGGTCGAGTAGCGATTCGAACACTGCCCGATGGATTACGAATACCGGCTTAATTTTAGTTAGATCGAGTTGGTTTTCATGTGTATGATTTAACTCAATAAAAGAAGGAATAGAAATTGCATTTGTTGTCGGCGATTTATTTCTAAACTTGAGGTTGTGAAGAGCAGAACAGAGAGAAAGAAAACAAAAGAGGAAAAAAGAGAGTAAACCTCGAACGAGCGGTGAGCCGTTTTCTTTGACTGGGGCAACAAGTGGAATTAATTTTATTTAATTTCCTGTCATTTACTTTTTAATGGCCCCTTTGGAGTCAGAGTGAAAACTCTTCCCCGATAGACTTCCAAATCCACTCTTTCAAGCTATTTCGGCGTGTATACTTTAGTATGGATTTCAAGGCTCTTGACATGCAGCTAATTCCGAAATTCAGTGGTGCTACAACTGACATGCTCATAATTGAATGGATAGAAAATGTGGATTTGGTTTCTGAACTCTGCGCTATGGACACAATCAAGCGTGTTCTACTATTATGGATACGAAGCGGTGATATGGCTGTGTACAGTCATCTGAGTAAATAAGAGAGAGCAGATGCGGAACAAATTAAACGGGCCTTTATGTACGCATGTGTGACAAATAGGTTCAACGTATTTGACCAATTTGTGGAGAGGCGTCCTCACCCAGAGGAAACGGTAGACGGATTTCTGACTGAAATGCATCGCCTAACTCGGGGGGCTAGAGAACCGCTGCCCGATCGATGGCTGGCGTGTGCATTCGTGTCAGGGTTGCCACAACATGTCAGTCAGCTTCTCAGAACCTCGTCCAGGATGGACATAATGAGTATAAAATAACTTTTGACCTGCGCCAGAGCCATCATGACGGATGACTAAGGGTGCCATGTATCAGCCGCCACATTTGCAGGTTTCGGGTTCCTTATGAGTCGGTAACACTCTGTTGAAATTCGTTTCGATCTATCTGGCGAACACAGCTTACGCTGGTAACATGCACGCTGGAACGTTATTAATCGGTGTAATCCTATACAATCGTGGAAAATCTTGAATGGCTTTCTCCGTAAGAGTACCCGTCGCTTTTTTAGGGCTCTTTTAAAATCATCGAAAAACCGTTCAGCCAGACCATTGCTTCTTGCATGATACGGCGGTATTTTGAATTCATTGGACGCGAATTGAGTACCGTTATCCGATTCTACACAATTCACAACTCGGAAAAGTGCAAACAATTCATGCAAACACCTAATTGTTGCTTCTGTCGTTGGCTTTTTACACTTAAGTATCTTTTGCTATTTAATGAAACTATTAACTATTACCAGATAATATATCCCATCCAATGGCCCAGCAACGTCGATATGGATTCTTAACTACGGTTGATCAGTTCTCGGCCAGGGTTTGAATTTTATGAGAGGCGTCTTTGCTTCTAACACACATCCTTTACATGATTTAGCTGTATTCTCAATATCTCGGCCCATGCTCGTCGAGTGGACGTAAATTCGCATAAGACTCTTCATTCTTGAAATACTTGGGTGACTGACATAAAACTATCTTAGAATACGTTTTTGCAATGCTGCCGGAATGAGCAAGTGTACATCACTACATCATCGCAGATGGAATAGACTTCCGAAATTTGTCAATTCTTTTCTATTATAAACTTTTTACGTTCCTTAGGAAATCATCGTTCATCGTCTTTTTCCTTATTTCTCCAAATGTCACTGGACGCTCTCTTATGATGGTAGACAACGTGTATTTCACCTCAATTTCCGTTTGTAAAGAGGAAATTGCTATGTTCTCAAGGGGTTCAACAGATTTATGTATCAATCTACACAGTCCATCCGCTTTACGGATTTTTGGTGATGGGAGATACTCCATTTTCAAATTATAATTAAGGAGGATTGTTTCCCATCTCTGTAATCTATTCACAGTATGTTTTGGTAAATCCTTCTTTGACCCATAAATTATTAATAAAAGTTATGGTCGGTTTGTTATGAAAATGTCTTCCGTACACGGAACGATGAAACTTTGTTACCGCTAAAATGATACCCGATGCTTCTTTTTGCAATTTGCGAGTAGCCCTTTTCTGCCGGCAAAAGCGTACAAGATGCATGCGCGATAGGCTTCAGCAAACCGCCATCCATTTTGTGTAAAATACAAGCTCTAATGCTGTATAAAGTAGCATCGGTAGCTACAACGATTTCGCGCTCTATGCCATTATATGTTAAAAATATTTCAGACGTGAGAATGTTCTTTATTTTCTCAAATGCCTCCTGACATTCTACCATTCAGATCCAGTTTTCTATATCTTCAATAGTTCGTTTAGAGCTGCTCGTGTGTTGTGCATACGTGGGATAAATACACTGAAGTAATTCGCTACCCCAATGAACATTTGCAATCACGATATGTTTATGTTGCTCCATAGTTTTACTAGTTATTAGAATATCATCCGGATAGGCCGTCGTAAACTCTAGACACTTGGTAATGCGTCAATTACCTGTTAAAATATATCTGGAACCATCTTTACTCAAAACGGTAGTCTTTCAAATTTGTATAACCCTTTATGTGTAAAGTAACTTCGAGCATTCTTCGTTCACCGGTATGAATAACTTAAGTCAACTTTCGAGTAAAAAAAAAACTTTCCATTGTTTCGCTTCGTGACTATTTCTTTTGGACTAAACATAGGATAATGATAATCATTCAGTGCCTGGTTACTACTCGTTGAGAAATCTGCGCACACACGAATTTCTTTACTCTTTTCCTTCACGTACACTGTAGGCGAATCCCATTCTTTATATTCAACCCTTAATAGCACTCCAATTTTCTCGAGTCTATCGTGTTCCCTGTCGATTTTATCTACTGACACGAATGGAACATTTCGCTTCTTTTTGAAGATCAATTAAATATTAGGTTTCAGCTCAAATTTTGTAGCTACATTTTTGCATCTACCCAGCCTACCAGAAAAACAACTTCTGAAAAACTTTCAATTCTTTCTTTAACTTTTCTGCTGCAGCAACTGAAATTTTTATATCATGGCAGAAGGAATATGTAGGCAAACCCCAGAGTTCGAACTTTTCCATTCAATCTTTCCTAAGCAGGTTACTTGATGGTTCATCACCCACATTTTCAATTTTAAAGTATTTCTTTGTAATATAACTATTGTTATTAGTTCGCCCCCGAATTTGATTTTTTGTGACGTTTTGGCTATTGTTAGTCCTCAATAAAGTCGGCTTTCTAATATTTACCATGCCTGAAGATGTATAATTGACCAATAAGAGCCTGAGTTAAGTTGCATTTTAATAGTTCTATTCAATATCCTTACTTGAACAAACTTCTTAATATTTTCCACTTTGTCACATTTAGCGATTCTAATAAACTTTAAATTTTTTTAGTTATTATTATGCAGTGCTTATCGTTGTGTCCCACGTGATCGCACTTAAATCACTTTTTAGTTGTGTACCAATGCAGCTGTCCGCAACCGTAAAACGGTTTAGAGGACATATTACTTTTCTTTCGATTATCAAATTTCTTATTGTTGCGGATTTTTCGTATATGTGACACTCAATTCTGTTCAATATCTTTTAAATCTTTCACGCTAATAAATCGTTGTCAGTCCTCTGCGATATGCTGGAGTTTTAAATCTAGTTAAGTTTCCAGTTTATTAAAAACCATTCTTCTAATTTCCGCATCTGTGTTCGATACTAATCCTTGAGCAAATATAATGCATTTAAAATTGTTTGCACTCAACCATGACAACTTGAAATCATCGCAGTTTTTGTTAATTATGCTAGCAAATTTATTGTAGTCTTCGTCGTTGTTCCTTTTAAGGTTCATGCATTTCCACCTATTGTAAAAAAGAGAAATTTTAGGTTTAAACAATGTAGTCAATAATATTATCGCTTCATCAAATGTAAGGTCGCTCATTTTTTGTGATAAGATGTAATTTACGAATTTGGTATGTTCAACCGTACTCAATTTCCTTAAAAGTGAACGAACCTGTTTTTTTTTAACTGTTCGTATTATAAATGTTCTCATATCGTCTGAAATACGAAGCAAACGTAACATTGTTGTCAGTATTGTGGTTAAAATTATCAATAGTGTTCCAAATAGTGTTTTTTAGAAACGCACTTTCATCTTTACCATTTTGACACTAATTCGAAAATTCAAATAATTTTGTATGTTTCAGTTGGGTAGGAAAACATTTCCTCAGATCTGTTTATTTGCACGAGCTGTTCTTTTTGTTATTCTTCGAATTTCTCTTCCACTCGAAGCTTTTGTTTCTGTTGTTCTTTTCTTTGTGCTATTCCATTTTTTTCCGAATTCTTTTTTATTTTGATATTCAACTTGTTGATTCTGGAATTCCATTTTTCTGATATCCATTTTCTTTTATATGATGCCTGATGTTTCTGCAGTTGCAGTTTCTCATGTTGCTGATGCATGAAAATGTCTAAAATTGCATTTTTGAATTCCTCCATGTTTTCCGTCACTTCTATTAAAATTTTTCGTATATATATATATATATATATATATATATATATATATATATATATATATATATATATATGATAAAGAATGGAAAAAGAAATTAAAAAAAGAAAACCAAAAAGTTTATTTATCTATTCATCAACGTTTTGTCTTTATTATAAGACTACCTCAGGATGATTGTCTGTAGAAAAAACAAACACAAGTACTAAATGTTTGAAATAAGAAGTGGTGGCGGGTGTGAGCTTAAACTTGGGCCCCTTATGAAAAAATCTAATTATGAGATACAAATAGATGGTGGCAGTGGGCAATTGGGTTGGCAGTAAACAGTGTGGGGCGATAGGCAACCCTCTGAGTGGAGTACCTGTCTGCCTTTTCTTAGAATTCCTAGAATCTGGCCCTTTCAAATGTAGATTACTTCCTAACACAGAATATTTTAGATATATTGATGATATTCTTATATTCTTACCCGAAGACTCACAAATTGAAAATCTAAAAAATAAATTAAATACAGTTGAACTCTCCATAGAATTTACATATCAAACAAACAAAAATAACTCGATACCATTTTTAGACACACTTTTAATAAAATCCAACAACAAATTATCATTCAAAGTGCACCACAAAACAACTCACAAAAACAACTATATACATTTTAATTCACACCATAACAACAAAATAATAACAGGTATGATAATTTGCTTCTTCCTGTGTGCTTTCAGAATATGTAGTTCACAATATATAGACGAAGAAATCAAATTCTTTTGAAGAAATTGCAATGCCCCACACATTTCATACTAAATGCTAAGAAAAAATCCCTACAAATATTTTCGAATAACAATACACAAAAATTCCAGACACCGAACATTTCCCTCATAAATAGACATGTTTATCCACTCATTCCAATAATACAATAATTTGCAACCCTCTAAATACAAACAGCATTAAAAACTATAAAACAAATATTAAATACTTCAAAACAATTTCGGAAAAAAACCCACATCTAATGCTGGTATATACACTGGCCAATGTAATAATATTCATTAGATATACCTAAGGGAGACTCAACGGGAACTGAAGAAGTTAATTAGTGAGCACAAAAGAGATATAAAAAATAGCACCTCTCTGAACGCACTTTTAACCCACGTTTTACAAAACGAACAATTTTTAATTTTGAACATACTAAAATTATTACATTCATTTAAAATAAATTTCGGCGGAGACATCTTGAATCAGCACTCATTATAAACTTTAACACAATTAAACAACGTAATGACTTCTACAATTCATGTCTTTTAATCAGCAAACTTAGTTTATCCGAACAAAAATTGAATCTAGATCCAGACGAGCTACCTTTATACCACACTCCCTGCATGCATCACGCGTAATATCTACATATAAATTAAATGTAATACAAAGAAAAAAATTACGTTTCATATGCGTGTAAGTATGTTCAGACACATGTACGAATAAAAAAATAGATAAACACATAAACACTGAAATAATTTAATAAATATAAGTAAGTACATCCGTTCCGTTCGTGTGTATATATGTATATGTATACGTGTTTGCATGTATATGTGTGTATATATGTGCATGTGTATGTATTGCAAACTTATGAATAATTAAATAAATAAATAATTATAAAATAATGATCAAATTAATAAATAAATGGATACATTAACACATAAATAATTAAATGAATGTATCAATCTCTTTTTTTAAAACTCTTTACTCATGTCATCAACCTACAGTTATGATCTATTTTAAAATAATGAACAAAACCACACTTTTTATTTCAAGTCAATCACCCGAGCACATCACGGCATAAATAATAGTTATTCCCCTTTGTATTTTTATTTTTTCACACATTGGGTGCTATTATACGTACGTTTTTTGCGTATGTATATGTGCATATATATGTATATGCTTAATTGTGTATATGTTTGTGTGCTTATATATATATATATATATATATATATATATATATATATATATATATATATATATATGTAGGTGTCAAATATGGACACCTTACCCACGCTTGATCTTGTCCTTGCCCTCTCCTTCTTCCTCGCCTCTCTCTCCGTACATGATCCTTATTTTTAACCTACCCGCTCTCTCATCTCAATACTAACTTTAAAAAGATTCCATAAACATGTCTCATGTCTCCTCCTCCCGTTTAATAGTTTAAATTAATTCTAACTGCTACCAAAGTCCTCTCCCACTCCTTCAACAATTATTGTAATGTCTCCCCCTACCTAATGATCTTACAATTCCAACCGCCACAATTCCCTCACACTCTTCACTAGCAACTCAATTACCCACTGCCACCATCTATTTCTATCTCGTAATTGTTTTTTCATAAGCGGCCCAAGTTTAAGCTCTCAACCGCCACCACCTCCTGTTTCAAACATTTGGTACTTGTGTTTGTTTTTCTTCAGAGAATCATCCCGAGGAAGTCTTATAATAAAGACGAAACTCTGATGAATACATAAATAATATTTTTTGTTTTCCTTTTTCAATTTTCATATATATATATATATATATATATATATATATATATATATATATATATATATATATATATATTATTCACACGATTGTAGTTTTTCTTACTGAGACATAAGTTCGTAACCTCTCAGTGGAAAGAAAAAAATAAGCTCACACAAAACCTATTTACGTGTTTCTGATTAATGAATAAAAATCGACATGCCTTTATGTTAGGTTATTTTTTACTTTTTCAATCGCGATGTAACGACTTGAATTTCCAAACATTGATTTGAAAACTGCTTAATCCTACTCATAAAACGACAATTTCTCTTGAATCCTTTTCGCGACGTTGAAGTGTTTTTTTTCAAAGAATTTACACATTTTGATTGTAAAAACTCAGTTTGATTTGAACTTCTCGCTTTATTATTAACAAATATCCAGAGCATACCACTGAAGTCTTTTTGTAATCCAACACTCCAATTGTAGACATAAATCCGAGTTTTCGTTGCCAGCGTTGTGTGCAACATAAGTCCTGGTTATTTTCGTGTCTGAATTCCTTGTTGCCAGAGTTGTGCGACATACGTTCAAGAAATCTGTTGGTCCAAATAATCCGAGTACATTGTCTCCAGTTTTGTGGGATTTAGGTTTCGAATTCTCATCGCAAGCTTGTGATCTTTGAGGGCCGATAATAATTTAGACAACACGGTGGTATATTTACTAGAGTGTATTTACAGAAGTACAGAATAGTATGTTACAGAAAGTCTGCGTCCGATACTGGTGCCATGACTGCCACCAATTATTGCCACAACATTTTGTCGTAACTCAATTCATAGTGTCTGGAAAAGTCCATTTATTTCCCAAATCGGGTAGATGCACATCATGCATAACAATAGCTAAATGTGCCTGGCGTTGGTCGGGAATCAGTGTGTGTACTGTATAGATATATATAGAAAATTATAATGAAAAAATTATTACATGCTAGCAAAAATTGAAATGCATAAATATTTATGTACGATCACGGAATACATTTCTTAACGACTCCTAAGACTGCTTAGTGTTCGACAAATGTAAACATGTTAATCTTTTATTCCGGTAAGAATATAAAATAAATGATTTGGAATAGGCAATCAGAAGTCTCCAAGAGAAAAATATGTAGGTGGAAGGAGATTCCTCTGTGTTGGTTTAAAACGTAGAATATCGAACATAAAATAACAAGAATAAAATATGGATAACATTGCTACTAACGTCTATGTCCTAGAAAAACGTATCCACGGTGTAGGTCGGTAGCACTAGCAGTAGAGCAGAGTGTGAAGCTTAAAATTTCACCCGACTTCTTGTATGGATGATTATCTGAATAGAAAATATCGAGTAGGACAAAATATAGAAATCAAAGAAAATTATAGTGTCTGAAACACCCACATCGGTGTCATAGACGATTTGCATGTGTATCTTTTGAACAGAAAGCTATATTGGTCATTGAAATAAAGGGCAATATCACTATACTTTATATAGAAAATTAAAGCAACTTTTCCTTAACATAATTCGAAGTTCATGATGGACCGTAATATTTTCAGATCCGGTGATCCTAATTTTCTGTGATCACATCTATGTTGCAGCTGACTTTGATTACGTCACGCCATCTCATTCAAATTCAAATTCAAATCGATGTTTTTTCTTTTCCCTTCAAATTAAAGTTAATCTAAATTTGTGCTTTCCATATTTGATCGGACTAAATGCATATGTGTACAATCCCCTCGAAAGATGACTAGAGTTAGCCGAAAGCTCGAGAAATAAAGAAAATAAAGAACATTTAAGGTAACAATATAATTTTGGAAACAAAGTTATAATTTTTTGTAAAGCATTTTTGAATGAATGGTCAACAGATCAAATAGACGCAGCATGTTTATCTTATTCATATATCTCTAAATTCAAACAAGTTCTCTCAACATATATATATATATATATATATATATATATATATATATATATATATATATATATATATATATATATATATATTCCGACGATATATATATATATATATATTCCGACAACGTTCGTAGAATCTCTAGTTAGTCTTTGTTGATATGCCGCCCTTCGCATAAATAGAACTTAAATTCCCCTCTTGAATGTAGCCCCATGGTTACAGCGCTTGCTTACGGAGTCTAGTTAACTCTGTGACAGGGGTTCGAATTGTGAGACCGTCCAAGATTATCATCCCTGCACTGAAAAGAACGAAAGCTGTAAACGCTAGCGTATGTAGGTAAAAATAATTTAATATTATTTATTTAAAATTAATATTATAATCTCCTTTAAAAAGATTAAAGTTGAGCCCTGTTTTGGGAAGTTAAAAATAGACTGACACGTAGCTATAAGCCATATGCCGACAACGTAAAATCTTTAGTCAGTCTTTCTTGATATGCCGCCCTTCACATAAATAGAACTTAAATCCCCCTCTTGAATGTGGTAATGTTCCGTGGCCTAATCGTTACAGCACTTGCTTACGAAGTCTAGGTTGACACTGTGGCAGGGGTACGAACCGTGCGACCGTCCGAGATTATTATCCCTGCACTGAAGACTCGGAGAATGACCCACGACACAACGCTGTGTACAATACTCCACCGGTTAACACCTGAGAACTGCAGAATTGCTCGCCGCGTCGAGAGATTGACACGAAAGTTTGTGAAAAGAAAGAGCTTACATAAACAATATATATATATATATATATATATATATATATATATATATATATACATACCCATGAACATATATGTTTGACGTTTTTATTTTAAACTTGTCAATATGGAATTAAGTAACCATATCGACGGTCGGACGATTTGAACCCGGATTTAAGTATTATAAACCCTAATCTCGTAACCATTCGGCTACGCTTTAAAATGCGAGAGAAATACACCTTGTATCCTTTCAATGTAAACACAGTACTGTAATTATAAAGAGAGTTCAGATCTACTTAGGGGAGAACCTAGAAACTGCAACGTGGTAAATTTATGAATCATCAATTTATTTTCTCTCGAAAGGGCTCGCCTCTATTGTAGCGGAACATTTATTATTAACAAATACACATTTTTAGTTCCATAAACATATATAAGTTTCGCGTTTTTTTTAATTTTTAGGCTCGTTAGTATGGAATTATGTAACCGTATCGCCAGTCAGAAAATTCGATACCCGGATCCAAGTGTTATGAACACTGGTCTTGTTTCCATTCGGCCAGCGCGACAATTACGCTATGAAATATATACCAATATATGTATATATATATATATATATATATATATATATATATATATATATATATATATTTCGTGTTTACATTGAAAGGATACAAGGTGGATTTCTCTCGCATTTTCTGTAAGACGTGTTCCTAAAGGCGCTGATGAAGTGACGTTTTGGATAAGCTTGATCAATTTATAAAATAAAATAAAGTATTTCCAAACTGTTTTGGAAACGATCGTATGCCATACTGGACTTGATGTTCTAATTATTTGAACAATTGTAATGTTTTAATTCATTGAATGCTTTTATACTCCAACGAAGTGCTCGATTATTCAATAATAAGAGCATACTATTTATTTATTAATTATATCACAGAAGATCAGCTCAAATCATCATGGTACCATAGGTTTTAAGACAGAAGAGCGGACCCAGACTAAAAATACAATGTTTTTTGGAATTACATTTATATTTATAAATACTTTACTAGTTCTCTCCAACTATATTTGATAGTTGTGATGTAGGTGATTCTTGGAGAAATTCACTATTTTGTTTTAATATATTTATTTTTCCTTTTGGTAGTTAATTAGTGATTGTCTTATTTGCCAAAAAAAACTTTCAAAAGGGACTTGGAAAATTAGGGAAATAATAAAATCATTGTTTTACAAAATATTCCCAAAATGTCAGTTTCTCTGAAGTATTTTAACAGAGTTATTAGATGATATAATATGGAACCTCCCATTTGAAAATTCGACTATTTCCGATTTACGTGAAATTTGATCCATAGTTTTGAAGTTCAATTACTACTTAAGCCCCCTTAAGCTTAATCGACTTAATGTAAAGGATTAATAAAATTAATTACCAGAACAGAACAGTTTTTCACCACTTTATGTTTACTTACAAAGGTTTGAATCAAAATATAATGCTAATAAACCTTATGTATAAAATCCTTATTCTAATTTTTATCAAAATCCATTAAGTGATTGTGATTCTAGAAAATGTAAAAAGCATACATAGAAATTAGAACCAGGATTTTATATATAAGGTTTATAAGCATTATATTTTAATTCAAATTTTTTAAAGTAAGCAAAAAGTGGTGAAAAACTGTTCTGTTTGGTTAATCAATTCATCATTAACTAACTGAATACCTGACCGACGATGAGGTTCCTGCTATATATATATATATATATATATATATATATATATATATATATATTGTATAGTTAGGCAACATTCCTTCTTTTATACATATCTGGTTGAACAGGAGTGCCAACTTCTGTTTGTTCCTTTTTTGATCCAATCTTTGTATTCGTCGGACGATAGATCTTGTGCTTTTAATAATGGAGTGTAAGAAATCTCCATATTTAACGCGAACGTTTTCGACCATCATTGGTCGTCTTCAGGCGGATGATTGATAAATGCAAAATAAAATTGGTGAATTTATTTAAGAGGACGTTTCCATGTGATTAAAAACATAAAATCATTCAACAGCATTTCAACACGCCTTCGCACCTCTCATAACGAGCATGGTTAATGTTGGGCTTTTTTAATTGAATGAACAACGCTTCCATTATGGGGAGGCGAATACCGCAAAATGATACAGTATATATATATATATATATATATATATATATATATATATATATATATATATATATATATATATATATGCAAGTGAATGTTTGTATTTTTTATTTGTGTGTGGTCGCAGAATTTGTTTACAAAAATAAACGTAACCAGCACTTAATATGACATTATTTATGTCTTATTTGTGACTGTGAGTTCGGCGATGACTATTATGTTGGCAACATCTACGTCAGTGGCGTTCATCATCTCTGCGGTGTCCGCCAGTTCGATCACGGCCGCTTACGTAACTGACACCCACCTCGACTAAAATTAAATAAACTCTTTAAAAAAGATAAATAAAGAAAGTCCCCTATTTTATATCTCATCGTATCAGAACGAATTAATTTCGCATTTATTTTGGGGAACTCTATAGCAACATGGAGTCAATAATTGCCTTCGCGGGATAAGAGACCGTCAAGATAGGCGAGATAATGGAGAATCAAGTTTGGCGGCTTGTTCAATCTCAAACGTCTGTCGGCTAGCTCAATTTAAAAATGTCTATCCGCTGGCACAGTCTCAAAATGCCTGGCGACTGCCTCAATCTAAAAAGAATATGCGGCCGACTCAATCCAAAATGTAAAGCGGTTGGCTTCATCTAAAAAATCTTGCTGCGAACAAAATCTCAAAATGTCAAGCTGTTAGCTCAATCTCAAATTTTCTGGCTGCTAGCTCAATATCAAAATATCTAGCTGCTGGCTCAATTTAAAAATTTCTGGCGGCTTGCTCAATCTAAAAATCTGTCAGTTAGCAAAATTTGAAAATATTTAGCGACTAGCTCAATCTCAAAATGTCTGGCGACTGAATCAATCTGAACAATCGCACCATAGAAGAATCTGCAATTGAAGGTGGAACGTTTAAAATGTCTGGCGACTGAATCAATCGCAATTGAAGGTGGAACGTTTTGAATGTACAAAAGAAAGCGAAATAAGAAAACGAAATGAACATGAAGAAAATTTAAAACAGCCGAGGAAAAATAAGAAGAAAAAAAACAAAGAAGGAAACATAAATAAAATTGAAGAAGCTGAAAAGAAAGACGATTGAAAGAGCAGAAAACGAAGTAAACAAAAAGGAAAAAGATGAAATGAAAGATGATTGAAAGAGACTAAACAAGAGATAACATTTTTAAAAGATGCAAAAAAAAACGCTTCAAAGTAAAGAAGAAGAAAAAAGGTAGTACACCAACAAGAACAAAAACAACAAATACGACTATTACCATTACTAATACAAAAGCCAAAATGGTGCCAAGAAAAGACAGATGCAAACCATGGAGAGAGAAGAGAATACGCAGAGGGCGAGGAAGAGGGAGAGATCATGTGACCAGTAGCAAAATAAACGAAAAAGAATGAAGGCGGACTAAATAGTTGCAGAATACAAAACAATAAAATGAGTAGAAATAAACAAAACTAAGATAAACACCCGCCGCCGTGGAAACAAACCCCCAAATGTTTGGCCGAGTTTTCATTGCTTTATTTCTTTGATGATACAACAAGAAAAGACAATTTGAAACAAAAATAATCTTTGTTTTATTCAACAAGGCAGGGCTAAATTAAAAGAACTCGGCTTCGTTTGAGTCCCTATTTACTTGTCGCTCCACGAGGGCAGCGTTAGATACAAGATTGGTTTTTAATGTAGGTAAACTCAAGCTTCTCCAAACGGAACGTTAAATTGGAAGAAAAATTAAAATTGCCTCAGTTAAGAAGTAGTTCTCATTCACTGATCAAGGACAGAAAAGATTAAATGTAGTATCAGAACCGATATTACAACTTGTTTCTAAAAATGTCACCGGCTCAATCTCAAAATGTATGGCGGCTGGCTCAATCTCAAAATGTCGGCCGACTGGCTCAATCTCAAAATGTATGGCGGCTGGCTCAATCTCAAAATGTCGGCCGACTGGCTCAATCTAAAAATTTCCGACGGCTGACTCAAACTAAAAACATCCGGCCACTGACTCAATTAAAAAAAAATCAAGCGGCTGGCTCAATCTCAAAACTTCTGGCGGCTTGGTCATTCAAAAGGCCAAAAATTGTTTGAGTTTTCTATACCCGAAAGAAAATATTTTTGTGAAGCGATTAATCATCACCCCTTTTCAATTTTAAAACTACTTATCTATTTCGAGGCACAAAAATTCAATGAAAAGCTAATTAAGATGTATATGTACCTAGAAGCGAGGACAGATAGAAGACTAGTCGAGAGTGTTCGACGAACGTATTCGGAACTTTTCATTAGAGCTTTTTTTACAGTCTATTTTTAACATCCACAAGAGTGCTCAACTTTAATTTCTTAAAGGGGCTTATTATAATACTTATAAATACATATTAAATTATTAATACCTACATACGCTAGCGTTTCAAGCTTATTGCTCTCATCAGTGCAGGAAAGTAACAATTTCAGACGGTCAGAAGGCGAGAACGCTGATTTTTTGTTATTGCTTTATTGACGATATAGACCAGTGTTTTACCGGTGCGTTTATTCATTATTTTTCGCTACCCTGAGCGGGTTGTTTATTTTTTAAGAATATGCAGAGGACTGCACCACTAAAACACCGGTCTAGTATCGCTAAAAAAAGAAACAATAACAAAAAAATCAGCCTAACATCATAGGCGCTAAAAAGTCGAGCACATAATGTGGTAGGTCATCTTGGTCAAGGTTAAGAGCGCTAGGCTACGAATATTAATATCGAATGTTCGATCCTTGCTAGGTAAGTCATGCTCATAGCCAGAAACGCGCGTCCATGTCTACCTTTTGTTCACACAAATATTAATTTTTAAATGGATTAAAATATCTGTATACAAAAAATTAATTCATAAATTAATTAATTAAACAAATCTAATAAATAGAAAATAAGATTCCAGTAAGCCTGCCTTTATTTATTCTTACAGGATCAAATATGTTATGGTCTGTTTCGTCATTATCCAGACGAACAACATACAGAGTTATATATCTTGGATTTTAAACGAGTGTCACACTCGTTTAATATTTCCTTATGATCAGTCACTGATCATAAGGAAAATCCATACTCTAAAATTTGATCTCTTTAAGAATGAATAACGACATAATAATTGGAATCTTATTTTCTATTATTTACTTACCCATGTTCTAGAGTTAAAAAGTAATATATAGTCAGTTTAAACTTTGATAAACACACACACATGCGCATATATATATATATATATATATATATATATATATATATATATATATATATATATATATATATATACTATAAAAATACTAACCGCTCTCCGGCCAGAAATTAATCTAGCTGAGAAACACTTTTTCAGTTCACATTTTAGTAATTTGGAAAAGAAACAACAACCAAAAAATTATTTTAAAGGTGTTATTTGATAGATTACAATGTTAAGGAAATTCACTGTGTATAAACATAGTCACATTTTGTTAAGGAGAAAGAAAACCGCAAAAAGATTATTTTATATGGTCTTTTCGATATTAAAAGTAAAGGGAGCATAAAAATGAAAATGAATTCCACATTAAAAACTGGTAATGAAATAAATAAACGAAAAAGCGAAACGTCGATTGATCGAATAGAACATTTACATATTCTGGCGTAATTTGAAATGGTTACTTTGTGTATTTTGCCTTTATTATTAAAGACAGAAAAATAAATAAAAACTTTAATCTATTTTTTGTAATTTAGAAAGATCAGTCTAGAGGGGCTTTTCTTTTTCTTGGAAAATTTAATGCTGCACTGATTAAAAAATAAATTATTCCAAAGTAGTCTAAGTTGATAGTGTGTGTATAAATATACGCGTGCGTAAACTTAACCTGAAGTTATCATTTGAATTTGAAAATAATCTAACCAGAAGTTATCACTTGGAGTGTTAAACATTTTTCATTTAATCGCTGTAATTGATATCACTACAACTAATGATAATGTTAATATCAAAATAACTATTGCGTATATATAAGAAATAGGAGACTAAAATAACGAATGAATCGTAGAGAATATTAATTTATTAGAAACTGTTTATAAAATAAGAATGCAAAAGCAGCATAGCCATAACTGTGTTTTGCGCGTTTCCTTATTAGTATATATAGTGTATTTGAAAATATTTTCTCGTATAATTGAATTAAATAAGCATATTATATATATATATATATATATATATATATATATATATATATATATATATATACTATAGCTGATTTAATCAACGTTTGTTTCTCTAACACTTTTTATTATGTATTTTAATCACACTAATATGTAAAAACATTCTTCATCATCATCATCATCATCATCATCATCAGGGTTTTTTTATAACTCCTTTAGGGGGGGGAACCCCTTCCTAGTTTATTTCTACCTAGTTTTATCCCTGGCTAGGCTTGGCAAAGTAAGACCTAGTTGGCTGTCGATATAGTCTCTCGATCGTTTTTTGGCCTTCCTTTAGATCTTTTCCATTGCATTGGGGTTCATTCTGTCGCTCTATATGTCCACCTGTTGTCTGTACATCCCAAAAGGTGACCTGCCCATCTATGTTTTGCTGTTCGTATGGTAGTGATGAGTTCATTTACTCCAGTTTGCTGTCTGATCCAGGTGTTTCTTTTTTATAGCACGTAAACTGATGCCGAGCATTTTGCATTGTGTCACTCTTAGATTTTCTATCGCGGCATTATTAAGTGTCGATGTTTCGCTACCATATGTCATTGCAAAGTTTTTGGCTTAATGTTCAGTGGACTTTCTACTCTTCATGTTGTCTACTTTGGAAAAGGGTGTCCATCCAAGCGCAAATCGCCGTTTGATTCCAAACATGATGTCCGCGTCGCTTCCCACCACCTTCCCTGGTATATGTAGTTGTCAACTTCCTTAACATTTTCACTTTTTATTGTGACTGGGGCTTTTGTGGCATATTTGTTGAACATGACCATGGTTTTGCCAGTGGGCATTTTAAGACCAACTATATGGCAAGCATTATCAATGTTGTTAAGAATTCCTTTCTAATTCTTTAGGTGTGTGACTTGTGACAATGATATCGTCGGCAAATTCTATATTAGCAATGTATTCTCCGTTTATATCGATACCTCTGCCTTTCCCGTCATTTTTATTGATCACCGAATCTTGCAGGCAGGATGTAAAGAGGTTTGGTGAACTGTTATCGCTTTGTTTGGCACATCTTTTTATATTGATCTTTTTACTATCCTGTACGAGTTTTAAAGTTACTTCCGCTCCGTCATAAATATCCTGATACAAGTTAATGTAAGCGCTGTCAACTCCTTGACTTTTCAAAGCTGTGAACATAGGGGTGGATTCGATGGAGTCTAATCTCTTTTTTAACAGTCGACTAAGTAACAACAAAGTGGTAAACCGTGCTCATTAGCTTTCTCTTCGAGTTGGCTTAAAACTTGAAGGCGGTCCATGGCGGAAAATCATGGACGAAAACTAACTTGTTATCTTGGTAGGTTTCTGTCAAGTGTGTTTTGCATCCATTTAAGGAGAAATTTTGAAAATACCTTGTAAGCAACAGAGACGGCTTATTGGCCTGTAGTTTTTAATAACTTTCAAGCATCCTTTCTTGTGGAGGATGGTAACGGACGTATTCTTCCAGTTGCTAGGTATTTTGCCTTTATTAAAGCATTTCTTGTATAAGCTGGTGAGAATCTGCGATTGGTTCACCCCATCTTATAGAATGTCTGCCGTAATTCCATCTTCTCCTGGAGATTTATAACTCTTTAATCGTTTGTATTGGACGGGTAGCGTAGCAGCCTTCTCATCGTCTGTAAAGGGTTGATATTGGGACCTCCGTATTTTGTAGAGATCGGTGTAAAACTCTTTACATCTTATGGCTAACCGGTTTAAGTCAGTTGTGAGGGTGCCATCATCTGCTTTCAATGCGATGGTGTTGTTTTTCCGAAGACATTGTTTCTTTTGAGTAGCATTAAGACATTTGTTCTCTCTCAAAGTTTTAGCTGTTTCTCCTCATTGTAATCCCTTATTTCTTCATTCATTCGGCGACTTAGGGTCTTCATACTTCAGTATATTCAATGTTCTGAATATTAATACATCCTCTTTTCATCAATCTCCTTTTTTATCTTAGTAGTTTGGTCTCCGCTGAAAACTTGTCCGGTCTTGGTGGCTTGTTTCTTCCAGCGGTATCCAGTGCCGTTTCGAAGATAGTGGAGGTGATTAAATCGCATTTTGTGTCAGCATCTCTTCCTGGTAGTGTTGCTTAAAGTTCTTTGAACCTATTAGCTAGTTGCTTTGAATTATATATATATATATATATATATATATATATATATATATATATATATATATATATATATATGTATATATATATATATGAGAAAGAGAGCGATAGAGAGAAAATGTCAGAAGACGTCCGAAATAACTATCGCACGGTCGCACACTGCATGTACTTGCAGTTAAACCGATATATTATTATTACATCGGTCGTGGTTTCTCAGATGACCTCCACAGATGAAATTGGTCTAAATTGATTGCGCATTGTAGGCAATAAAACCAATCTACACAACCAAAAACTGTGGCTTTTTTAAAGAGACTTATACACGAGCATACACACTCCTTCTCAATCCTGACGCACTTCTCTTCCTATATAAAGGTCAGATACATTCTAGGATGGAGTCCTGTTGTCACATCTCGGGAATTACCGCTCAGAGTATTCTGTCCTGCCTTGACAGAGTAAAAAATCGACTTTGAAATCTAGTGGGTTATGATGCCATCTCTTCCCTACAGTCCATTTCTCATAGAAGAGACGTTGGTAGACTTCCTTTATTGTATAATTATTTATGGTAGGTGCTCGACTGAGCTCAATCTCTGGCCCCTGTGTATAACATTCGCATCAAAAACTCTTCTAGCTATAACCACCGTAAAGAATGTTCCTTTTTTTCCTATATGTACCTAAAACTAAACGGAATTTCCATGAATAAAGTGTTTTTTCCAAGTATTCCATTTGTGGAATAAAATACCACGGGGTTGCTTCACAGCTAACTACAACATCGTTTTTTTCAAGTCCAATGTTAACAAATTCTTGTGGAGCTGTCAACTTAAATGATCATTTTCAACCATCGTATTCAATCCTCCAAAGGTGTTCATTGACAACCGACGATCTCATTAGCCCTTACTCTCGAGTGGCTTTTGGCTTACTCTTTGTAAAGAGAAGGCCATTCCATTGAGTATCGTTTTTCTACTGACGTCACAGCGGTTGGTGCGAAGAAGATGAACAAGACAATTCGGCGGGAACGGTTAGATACTATATGTAGACATATGATGGTGTTAATTTCACTCTTAAATTATTTCATCTTTGATTCAGTAATTGTTTAATATTTAAAAAGGATACTGATGGTTTCGTTCATGTTGTTTTCAAAGGGGTAAGTCTGATAGTGTTATGAAGATAAAACTATAGAAAAACTAGTTTAGACTAACATTAAAGATGGATGAAAAACCTGTCTTGATAGGAACATACTAAATAAAAAAACACATACTTGCTTGTTTTCCCTAATGTTTTAAATATATTTTTAGCCAATAATAAGTCTGTGTAACCTAAAACGTTTTGTTTGTCCTGATACAAAATTCTAATTTGATTTTGAACGTATATAAACTGAACTTTTATGTCCACCTGTCAACATCATGTTTTTTTAACCATCTGTTAGCAATAAAATATCGATTTCAAATTCCGTTAAAACTTTTCTATTAAAAGAATGTTTAAAGTTTATTATTTGTGCTCAAAAGTTCTTTGTGTGTAATAAAATTCTAAAACAGTTCAGATATGTGTGGTACTAGAAAAATAAAACGATTTAAACAGTAAATTAAAGTTACATTTTTAACACTTTAAAAATAATTTTATTTCAGGACAAGGAATACAATTTAAATAAAGTGCAATTTGTATATATTTATATATTTATTTCCAAATAGTTTTTCACTTTTATTACACTTACAAAATTCATTCATTATTTATTTATCATTTTCATTTTAAAACTTATTTATCGTTTGTTTTTTGTTTATTTAATTACTGTATGTTTGTTCGCTAAATTCGTAGTTATAGTTCATTGGCCTTATGAATTTAAATAGTATTTATATATTTTTTCACAAAGAAATAATTCAAAGTGTTTTGATACTACACCTTATCTTTTTGTCCTCGGTCAGTGAATTGAGACCATTTTTATCTTTGTCCCAATTCAGTAGTCCCTTCTCCGGAGCTGCATTTCCCCACATTAATAATCGACCTTGTGTCTAACTCTGCCCTCGGTAAAAAGCAAGTAAATATGAACACATGCAATTAAATACATCGTAACCAACATTATTTTCTACAAATTAAATAGGTTGATATTGTAACTTTAAAAAAAGTATAATCGCCTTTGCTTGACTTTGCATGTTTTTATCTTAATAGCTTCTGTATAGAAAATTGTTTTCAGATTGTTCACAATCAAAATAACAAAACTAATTTTAGTCTCTAAAAGCAATGAAACAACATAATCTTAATTTACTTTAATGCAACAACACGCAACTTAACTTTTCTTTTATTTAGTTAATTCTTTTTTTAAAAATTAATATTGAATAAGTTCAGTTTCAGTATAAATCAGATCGTGTTCCTTTCTTTTCTTTGTTATTGCAATTTTTAACCATTTCTAATATTTGTTAGAAAATCTACCATTTATTATCAATTTTTCGACATGTTTCGCTCGCACCAAAATGTATGACGTCATTTTCGATCGAACAGACTTTCTTTACGAAAGCCACGTCTTTGGGCCTTGATAAGACGTGATATACTAGTAAAAATATATGTTCACAGCAGATTTAAATTTGACACATTATTAATCAATAGCTAATTAAAAGCTTTCATTGTAGTCAATGTATCCTCCAAAACGATTTTCTTTCAACTAACATTGTTCAAATAATTAACGTTAGAATTCATGTGAAATTAATGTAAATCATTCATTCGATGATATCCTATTTTGTTTTCCTGCTATAATTGGACATTTAGTGTCTTACATTATAAAGGCTTTGCCATTCGTTCGAAAGCATATCGTTCTTGTCATTGTGAAACGGTCATTCATGCATTGTTTCACGTGTCCGCGTGAAAGTGACTCCATAGGATGCACGTCTCAATGAATAATAATAATATCCAATGGTTGAAAAATGACTTCCAGTTTGTAGTAGAATGGGGGCAAAAATAGATGGTTATATCTAATGCTTTTATTAAAACATTTTTTACTAACGAGTCACCACTTACCAAGGCCCAAAAGCCACTCGAGCACCATAGTTAATGGTTTGTGTCATAGTGAATGGGGAGACAAACACCGTGAAGATTACGGGCAATGGCTGGATTTGGTCTGAAATTGATTACTTAATGGGACAGCTTAATGAGAACTTATTAACATTGCACTTGAAACTAACCATGCTATAGTCAACTGAGAAGCAGCTCCGTAGTATTGTGTTGCACAGACGGGCAGTCCTTGGAAAGAAACTCTGCTCATGGAAGTTTCGTTTAGTTTTAGGTCACAGAGGAAGTAAGGTAAATTATTTGCAGTGGTAGTAGTTAGATGTGTTTTTCCGTGACTGTTTAACAGATAGGAACCAGAGATTGGAGCTCAGTCGGGCACCTACCATGTAAATCACGATAGAGTAGAGAAAGACTAGAAACGTCTCTTCTGCGAGAAAGATGCTTCAGGGAAGGGAATAAGCCCCCCTCATTAGATCCGAAGTATATTTTATACTCTGTCAAGGCAGGAGAGAATGCTCTGAGCGGCACCTCCCCAGATGTGGCACCAGTACTCCATCTTAGGCCTATCTGGCTCTTATACAAGTGGAGGATTAAATTAGGAGTGAGATACTTTCTGGAGTGGTAGAGACCTTAGCAACAGATCTGATGTAAGTCTTCCATTTGAGATCTAGGGTGAACGTCAGTCTTAGAAGCTTATCAAGACAAAGTTCTTTTCCCTTAACAATTATAAGAAACCTTTCCAACCGCCGATTGCCATGGCTGATAGAACCCTTTCCGATAGCAAAACGTTCAAATTCCCCAGTCTAACATTCACAGGCAACATACATTGGAATAATACATAGAAGATACTTCGAAGTCTGCTATCTGCTAAAAAGAAGGTTGGCTCCCTCTACTGGGCTAGAAAAATGCTCACATCTGCCAGTATCCTATACATTTATAAAGCCACCAGTCGCCCATACATGGAATATTATGGCCACATCTGATCTAGTGCACCAACCATTAGTGCGCCCTGCCATATTGGGCAGGGTGCAAAAGAGATTCTCTAACCTAATACCTCCCGCAGTCCTGCAGTTTCTACCAAGCTCCGCCGCAATGTTGCATTCTATGCTTGCCATATTGGACTAGGGTGCAAAAGAGATTCTCTAACCTAATACCTCCCGCAGTCCTGCACTTTCCACCAAGCTCCGCCGTAATGTTGCATTCTATGCTTGCCATATTGGGCAGGGTGCAAAAGAGATTCTCTAACCTAATACCTCCCGCAGTCCTGCACTTTCCACCAAGCTCCGCCGCAATGTTGCATTCTATGCTTGCCATATTTGGCAGGGTGCAAAAGAGATTCTCTAACCTAATACCTCCCGCAGTCCTGCACTTTCCACCAAGCTCCGCCGCAATGTTGCATTCTATGCTTGCTGTACAAGTACTTCCACAGAATGTGCTCCAACGAATTTACTGCACTTATACACCCAATATAATAAATACCCCCGACTAATACAATCAGCAGCAAGATATCACCCATTCATTGTAGAGGTTCCAAGATACCGAAAAACTTTCTATTCAAATATCTTATTTTCTCGAACCGATTGCTTTGAAATACCTTTCCTGTTCTCTGTTTTCCCGACTGTACCAACATGCATAGATGTAAATGTTGGGTTAACAAGCATCTTGCTGCCCAACTCCTCACTTAGGATGCCCATTATAAATCGCAGTAATCCATAACGTCCCAGTGGCAATATTCCTTGTTCGACGTAGAATAAAGTTTTTTTTAAAATTCTAAAATGAACTCGATCCAATGAGCTATATTAAACATTTATTGTTTCATTAGTTTTTTGTTAATTGTAAGCAATATAGATTTTAGAGATACCTGGTTATATGTCTGTTCTATCTACTTTGAGATTGTAAGACACAGGAACTTGAAATTATATACAGGGTGGGCAAAAATAAGGGTCCTATTTTTAAAAATTCATAACTTTTTTATTTATTGATTTTTTTTTTTTTAGAATAAGTATAGGACCCCTTCCGAAGCAAGCATGAGCCGTATTAGCCCTAAGGAACGTACCCTCATTTAGAAAACATTATTTTTGCTTAAAAAACTCAAAACAGTGTAAAAAACAATACTTTAGTTTTTGTAAGTTTTAAGAAGTGTTTTTCGGCTAAAATTTGTTTTGTTTATTTCAAAAATCTCGGAAGGGTCAGTCTACACACACATAAAGTTTGGTGAGTTTAACTTTTATTTTGTGGAAGTTATTCAAATTCAAGTTATTCAAATTTAAAGATAGGACTCTTATTTTGGCCCACCCTGTATAAACAAGCTGAAGTATGCGTCAACGCCATTTTCAACTTTAAATCGCAATACAATCATAATAAAATATTCAGTTTTATTTAGATGATCGACATCTGCTTGGAAATAACTGAAACGCTATAGTAAAACAAACAAACCTAAAAAAAACAATTGCCTAGTGTGAGATTCAAACACTGAAAAATGGCATAAAACTGAACTGGAGGTGAACGCTTTATCCACTCGGCCACCGAACAAACGAAAATAGTTTGCCTTTTTAACCTACTTATATTGTAGTATTGCGTGAGGAGCTATCTTCATAGATCTAAAATAGTTCGATTGTCGAAAATAAATAAATAAACATAAAAAAGATAATAATCAATTAATTTTCTTTTATTGAAGTGAAAATATATTATAAACATTTATCAAACAATTTTATCCATTTTTAATAAAAAAGAGTAAATATTTTCTCTTTAAAGTAAACATTTGTAGTTGTTCTGTAGACAAAATGGGAACGCTAAATATATCGAAACATTTATTTCCAATGTTATTTTTACGTAGAGTTTCTAATGTTATTTTTAAGTCCTTTTAACTTTGAAAAACAGTTTTTAAAATGCTTCACGAACTTCTGACATCGATAAAGACATCGGATCGGAATCTGCGGTTCCGCCGCGACACACATAAACACACACGTAAGACTTTGATTTCTATATACAGATGATCCCTTACCTATGCAGATTGTCACAAGGGGTCATATTCATCCTTTTTTCATAGATAGGTTCCCGAGGAAACATGACCCCTCCATAATGAATTGTGTTGTCTCTAGAGTTTTCATTTTAATTCTTTGTTTTATTTCTTTTAATCTGAAATTTATTTTTCAATTTTATTTTCTTTATTTAAAAAAAAAATTCCTTTTAAATATATTAATTCTTTTTTTACTTTTTAAAAATTGTTTTCGATCGTACTTTTTCATTTTCATTTTTAAAATATTTTTTCATTTTTATTTTTCATTTAGATTTTTCATTTTTTTCCTTAAAATTTGTTTTTGCAATTTTTAGTTTTTTATTTGTTGTTATTCTCTTTTATTTTTTCATTTTCTTTCTTTAAAAATGTGTTTTTCATTCTCGTCCATGATGTTTTCATTGGTTGATTTTAGATCTCCAAGGCGGCAGTTACAGCCGACAAGTCTCGAAACGCTGTAACCAACTGTGCCTCGACGGACGAGATTGTTGCGACAAAAAAGCCTTCTGTACTTGTGGGACACATACGGGCAACTACGAATGTCTCTGCCAGAAAGGTTACTATGGGAACGGTCTCATAGACGGCTGTCTTCGTAAGTGTACTTTTTTATTTTTACATACCTCTTTTATTTCTATGATTTGTTTTAAATTCTTTCCGCCCAAAAGTCATCACATTCTAACTGGTAATGCCATTCTTTAAACTGAACAAAACCGCATGCGTGACATTTAAAAAAAAGAAATAGCTGCAAGTTATTGTCTTTATTTGAAGTTGAATTTTGAATTGTTGAGATTTTTGAAACCTCTTTTAGGTGGGGGCGTTTATTTACCTGCCTGACCACAAAGACTGGACTTGATACAAACGTGGTTTGTGGTCATTATTAAACGCCACAAGCGTTCCTGTGGCCCTTTGGCGTTCAGTAATGGGCACTGATCCGACTGATGAGTTCTTAATTAGAAGTCTTCAGTCTGGAGAGATCATGCAAAAAGAAATAACTGTAATTTTTTTGAATCATAAGATAATAATGCATTAGGACTATGGATTCGAACCCAGCATTCCCTATCATACCTAAGATTAATGAAGATTCACTTTTCGTCTTGATAATCGGCAAGCAAATTTCAGAGAATCGTCAATCATGATTAGTTGTATCACGATATATTTTCGTCAAAATGACTACGTTCTGAACTATTTACCTGACTTCTCGCGAGGGTTTTATGGGACATAATGTCAAGCTTAATGTTAGGTGTAGCCATTATTGAACGCTACAAAGGCAATCACGGCCATCTGGAGTTCAGTAATGACCATTAATTCGACAAATGAACTCTCAAAGAAAAGTCATCAGTTCGGGAAGCGTTGCTCACCATTGATTGTTGTTGCGTTTCACAGCATATCAACCATCGTTGTGTTAGTTTATGCTGAAGTCGTACATGTTTTGTGTATGATTGATTTGTAGATTAATTATAATTTGGAGGGATTTTTCTTGCATACATCACCTGGTCTTTCAAAAGGTCACCCATTTAGTAATGGCCAGACTCAACTTAACTCATCTTACTAGAACCAGTGTGTCATCATGATCATAGCCGCACTTGTTCACTATTTAGAAGGAAATATAAGAAAACGATATCGTTTTTTTGCCTATAACTTCAAATACTAAGCAGTCAGCTTTAAACTCAAATTCATTAATCGAAATATAAGCCAGTACAATTGATATATTTTTTCCACAAAGAAAGAAGACAATGTATTCTGGTTTGATAAAATTTCAATATGCCAGGACTCGAAAAACTCTCGAAATGTATTTTCATATATATCTTTGCCCGTAAAGATTTTCATCCAGAAAGAAGTATTCGGTATGCTTAAATAAGTAATAGTCAGTTAGTAATATATTCGATGAACATAGTGGATGAGGATGCATTGCATAGCTTAATTTGTTAAGCTTTCTCATGGTAATGTGTGAGACGTGTACTTGAGCAGTGTCATGCAATATAATTGAACTGATTAATTGACAAATTCCGTACACATGTGTTGCCGTTTATAGCGAACCTCCTCTATTTGATGACAATAATTCTATGTGGTTATTGTTTCACCGGAATTCAGAAAGTTGCAGGTTAATTAACCACTCGTTATATCACCAAAACGCCATTCTTACCATCTTATGATGCTTCTGGCTTTTGACGAAATTCTTTGAGACTCCATGTAATTAAACCACTGAAATGATCGTCGCCGATTATTATAAATAATCCACTTTTCATCGCACGTGACAATACGGTTGAAAAATGAGTTGTGTATTCTTCCGAAAAAAAAAAAGCGTTGACGACATCTGAAGCAGATGGTTTCTTTGATTAGTAATATTCACTTGGCAACCATTTCATAAGCTTCTTTCCATATTTCTTGAAGTAGTACAGAACTTCTAGATCACTTACACCTAATTTTTCACCAAGTTATCCACCAGCATACGGCATAATCACGTGGACACGTGTATTCTCGTTAAGTCACCGAAGTTAAGCGACGTTGAGTCTGGTCAGTACCAGATTGGTTACAATGTGGGAAAACTAGACGCTGTATGCCATCCCTCTTAACACACAGATAAATATGTGGCTGGGGACTTTGTGTGAATTTGATATTCCCCAGAAACTGCGTCATACCTTCCGATAACTATTTTCCCGACAGGCACAAGTTCAAATATTACCGAATATATTATTTATTTCCATCAGTTGTGCCTATATCTGCTTGGACGAACGCTTTCAATTCACCGTTATCAACTGCACATCAACTGCAAATCATCGTTATCAACTGCACACGAACGTCTACAAACGTCTTCATCTTCACGGTTGTCACCGTCATGACGAATTTCCTTAAACGAATCTTGACGTATACGTTCGCTGCCAATGTAGTGAACTGCTATGCCCTCCTCACGATTCTTTTCGCTCATACAGGAACATTGCTCGCATTTACCATCTTTCAGTACTATTTTAATAACCTGAATTTACAAAACATTGTCTAAAGTAAATCTTATAACAAGGGAATTTAGACGAAATTTTGCACTTTACAGTAGTGTATACCACTTCGTTTATTCAGCTATCTGTCATGTCAAAGTGAGGACAGTGAAAGTATATAAGATGAATAGTGTGGTTGATACTGGTACCATTTTATGTGGTTGACGAACAAATTTGCCTATAAGTTGAACAAAGGAGTTCAGATGTGTACGAAATGCCATCTGCCTGCTGACGTAGTTGAATACGCCTGTCAACTTTTCCGATTTTGAAAAATAGTATGTGTTAGAACTATCGGCATACTCTGAGAGTCTTTCCAAATTGTTAGCCAATAGTTCAAGCGTTTATATAGATGCCATTGATACAGGGAAAGTGTTTGACATCATAAATTGTGAAACCGATTTACTTGCTTAAGCAAGTAAATCCATATTTTCGAGCTCAAACCTATCAGCCATCAACAAACACGTTCACCTTGTCCATCTAGAACACCATTTCTATGGAAGTTTATTTTAAATTTAATTTCAGACGGGTTCAAACTCACATATTTCTGCGAGATCCATAAACATTGATACCCAAGGTTCTTTGTAGAGTATTTTCGACCATGTTAGTTTTTTTCTAAAGTGAAGGCGGTAATGGAATTGAATAAGTAGACGAAGGTGATTCCTAGTGGGACCTCTAGTGTTTATTTCAGAACCTGTGGATGTTTTTCCTGAGGTCTTTATGGCGATGCCATATTGATGTCATACCTTCTGATAACTATTTTCTCGACAGGCACAAGGTCAAAGGTTGTGACATCTTACGTCCTCATAACTATTTGTCCCAGTTCTCAGTTTCTCAGGTCTTCTGAACGAAAATATTGTTTCATGTACATATATTGAAATCCATTACATGTATTGGAATTAATGGACTGAAAATTAGTAAAATTGCAATATAATATATTTATTTCCAATATACATTTCAATCGGCCTGTGCCTATAGCGCACACTCTTGGATACATGCGGTATCTACAAATAGACATTTATTTCAGAAATGAGTAACCAATTTGAATAATACACACACGATATTATTTTATTACCAATCTA
This sequence comes from Sepiola atlantica, assembly GCA_963556195.1. Taxonomy (NCBI): domain Eukaryota; kingdom Metazoa; phylum Mollusca; class Cephalopoda; order Sepiida; family Sepiolidae; genus Sepiola; species Sepiola atlantica. The sequence continues at coordinate 152,527,827 of OY744522.1, read as the reverse complement.
AGAACTAGGACAGTGTGATTAGAATTGACATTTAGCTAAAATCGGTTTAATGTTCTGTAATATACATGTTTGAAAACAGTTGGTAAGTTGTTTTCGTGTGTAGCTATGCAAACATAATATATGTTAACAGTGCGACTGTGCAGCTTTTTGGGGAAACCACTCGGAGATGTAATTAGCTTCATTGTGCAGTCTGTGGTGTCGTATTGCCTGTTTCAAAAACTGTCTTCTATTAACCGTGAAGAACTGAACACGTGTCTTGTTGCCCTTATCCACGCATCAGAAATAGCATTTAAACGGTTTCGCACTGTTTCGTATGAATTGCTAATTAAAATCACACCGGATCGCAGAACCAGTCCAAAGATTTTGTTATTGTTGAAGATAATCGCATATAAAGTGTGCCGGTCTCGGAGATGATAAGTATTAAATGAGAACGGTAGATTCAAACGTTATCTAAAAGATCGTAAAGATACACTTTCTTGTCAACTTGATATTTATAACGGGAAAATTCCTATTGATTGGTCTGACGTGTTCTGCTTTGTTGGCATTCGTTTTACTATTTAGCATAGACTAAAAGTCATCCCAGCATTTATAGCAGACGAACACAAAATCAGATTTAGTTGCGGAGTCAGAGAAGGGAAGAAACTTGCTCGGAGACGAGTGATTGCAATCATGTATGTGTGATATGTATATTTGTATTGATGATCGCAACATACTCCCGGAATATTTCATTCCTTCTTATAAGTTATGCGATTTTGCATAAGGGTACTATGTATCAACGCCGGTAACACACACACACATACACACACATACACACACATACTCTCTCTCTCTCTCTCTCTCTCTCTCTATCTATCTATCTATTAGTCATACACAGATAGTTGTCTCGCCGTATCACGACACTTTAGTGTGGCTGTACATGACGAAAATTTCAAGCTGAGATTCGAAACCCGACCGTTTGGACGTAAGATTTTGCCGTTACTCTATTACACTCATCATGAAAGTAAGGCAAATTATATTTATACATATATAATTTTTACTATTGTGTCACCACTTATTAACGCCAAGAGCTAGTTGAAGATAAGGGTTAATAAGATTGAATAGGTGTCAGCCGAAGGATGGCGAACACTATGGGAGTACTAAAATTAATCAATGCAATAAACAAAGTTTGATTATGACAAGTATTTGTTGACACTGGATTTGAAAACGACTATGTTTTTTTTTACATTAGCTACTGCCTAGAGCACTCAATTTCTCTTACTAATGGCAATGATTTATGCTAAGTGTTAACCGTAATCTCCCTTACTAGAGGGGATACAACAAAATTAATCATTTTGTAGTAAATTATATAACTGGTATATACTGCATCTAAAAGTACTCAATACCACACGTATACCAAATATAATATTTTGTTGAATAATTTATGGAGGAGATAACTAGAAAGTCTTTAAAGATTAGTTTTAAGATGTTACTTATTCTAAATTTAACGGGTATAGAGGAGGTACGCAATCATTTTTCTATTTCTAATTTTCTTTATTTAAAAAAAAATCATTATCATTGTTAGTTGGTTTATTAAACTTCAGGCTTATATTTTAATATACGACATAATCACATTGACACACTGTTTCTCGTTAAATCAACGAAGTTAAGCAACGTTGAGCCTGGTCAGAACCAGATGGGTGCCCATTTGGGAATACCAGGCGCTGTATGTAGGAGGATGTCGACACATTCCTGCAAGAAATGCAAACACCTAATGTCGTCATCTCCCTTGACTGGAATAGACATGCGACTAGGGGCCGCTTGTGAATTTGATACTCTCTAGAAACTGCCTCCTTTGGAGGAAACCGGTTCAACCCGCCTAGCGTGAATGCCACTTGGTTCTTAGGTTTTGGTTATATTTTATTCGAGGTACCTGTGCCCCGTTGGGTCACAACAACTACTAATATTTATTTCATTTTGATTCCATTCAAGAATTCATAAACCGTGACACATCTGTTACGACATGCTTTTTACATAAATAAAAATAAAAAAGTATCTTTACTTCTATATTATGCTTATAGATAGAGAAATATGTATATATATATATATATATATATATATATATATATATATATATATATATATATATATATAGAGAGAGAGAGAGAGAGAGAGAGAGAGAGAGAGACTAAGATAGAGAGTAAGAGAGAGAGAGAGAGAGAGAGAGAGAGAGGGGAGAAATCGTAACATTTAATGCTACTAAGACATAGTTATTTTCCTTTAACAATTATAAGAAACCCTTTCAACCACAAATTGCCATGGTTAATAGCACTCATACCCGAGAGTCCATCATTAAAACACATCGGACTAATATTCACAGGTAACATGAATTGGAACAAATACATAGAAGACATTGCTAAGGCTGCTTTAAGGAAGGTGGGCTCCCTCTACCGTGCTAGAAAACTTCTCACACCTGCAAGTATCTTATATCTCTACAAAGCCACATTCGCCCATGCATGAAGTATTGTTGTTAGATCTGGGTCGGTGCACCAACCGCTAACAGGGTCAAAAAAGAGCCTCTAATCTACTAAGTCCCACACTATTTACCAAGCTCCAGCTCTTGTCATATCGCCTCAATGTTGCATCTCCATGCTTGTTTTACAAATTCTTTAATGAAATGTGCTCCGACAAACTTTCTGCACTGGTGCCCCCTCGACGTAAATACCCCCGACCGATCCGACAATCATCAAAATCCCATCCCTTCCCCCTAGAGGTCTCCAGATGCTAGACAGGCTTCAACTCTAATAGCTTCTTTCCTCGAACCGCTAGTCTTTGAAATTTTCTCCCTGTTCCCTGTTTCCCTAACTGTAGCAACATGCAGAAATTTAAAAGTAATGTGAACAAACATCTTGCTGCACAACTCTTCACCTAGGGGATGATGATGATGATGATGATGCTGATGATGATGACGATGACAATGACGATGATGATGATGATGATGATGATGATGATTATGATGATGACTCATTTCCAATAGTAAGAAATATTTTAGAATGTATTTTGTGTCATTAAAGTGTATGAGAAAAGCCTTTAAGCAACAAACATTGATTCAGATTTAGTATAATAATAAACAGACGCATTTGTTTTTATATCGCATTATATTTGTTGCTGATATTAAACACGTTTTATTTTTAGGTGATATTACTTAATATGTGGAATGTATGCCTTGCTTAGTTATGGAATCTGGATGGTTAGAATTAGGATGCACATACATTTTAATTCCTGATTAATATTTCAAGATATCATTTAAAGGTTATTCCGTAATAACTGCAATAATCGTCTTATAACGGGTTCTTGATGAACAATTTAATACCGGAAAAAATCGTCTATTTTCTGAAAAAAAGACGAACTAACCTAAATCAATGACACATGGTTGTACTAAACACTTGTATAATAGCTAACCAAGTTATTAATCTGTTGACTCGGTGACTGGTAACACGAACTCATTATTGTATATTGATGAGTAAGAGGCGAGGTTCGATAATTACGGGTTACTGTCGCGTCACCTGGCGAGAACTGAAGCTGTCTCTTCCTCACTTTCCAGCTTGACTTGAAACGGACCAAACGCTGGTAAGTCACAACCACCTCGGTTCGGAGAGCGGTATACATACAAAACCGGGTGATTAATACTACAGTTCATGCGATTTTTCTCCCAGAATTCAGAATACAAAACAATACAAAAAGCTTGTGAAACATATAACTTGTTTTTTTTTTTACAACCAAACGGCACATTTATCCAAGTGTGACAGAAAATAAAAATGGCGAACGGTGAAGAGGATTAGTCGACAATGAGACAATCATTTACTGTTTCAACGGAATTTGGTACGATGCACCGGCTGACAAGTGGATTGTTCGTACAACATGATGTGTGCGAGATCACGTCTGCCTAACCCTGTTCCAGTAACGTGCTGCCATGTGCTTGAACTGAGAAGAACTATGACAATAAATAAATAAACACATAAATAATCTTTTTTTTTAAAGTCGGTTTAGTTTTGGAATAAGAAAGTAAAATTCGTTTAAGTTGTCTCTCTCTCTCTCTTTCTCTCTCTTTCTTTTTCTCTGAGTCATCTATTCAACACATGACGGAGAATGTAAAACGCCCCGCCCCAACATCTACTTCAGAAGCAGCCCCCCCTCTAACGACGTCACCGTCACATCATCCCGGCAATGGTGTCATCGACGGTGTCTCTTGAGTTCTTATGTTTCACCTATTTTTTTCGTCCCGCCCCCAGATTAGAGACATGTCCTGACTTATTTCACTTTTATAACCCTTACACACACATCATATATATATATATATATATATATATATATATATATATATATATATATATATATATATAACTTCTTTGTAATATAGTAGGAAAAATCCCAGCAGAGTGCTTGATTAATTAAGAATTAAAGTTAAAAATTAAGAGCATAATATTTATTTATTTTGGTACAAAAAAATTAGTCCAACATTCGTACTGTCGGTTTCAAGCACGGAAAGTCTTACCCATCTTGCTCTCTTCAGAGATAACAACAGAAGCTGAAGAGAGCCGGATGGCTAAGACTTTCCGTGCTTGAAACCGACGTTACGAATGTTGTACTAATTTTTCTGTGCCAACATATATATATATATATATATATTGTTTCTTCCTGTTTTATTTTTTCATGATATCTTTGCTTTCTTTCATACTGATTTAATTTAATTTTTTCACCCTCCCTTCTTTCAATATATTCTTTCTGTTATTATTATTTCTTTATGAAGAGACGTTCTCATACGAGTTATTATCAGTGATCTTACACTGATAAAAACATCTAGAGTTCCCTGGAATCTAAGTGTCAACAAGTCTTCCAGATTTCTAGTATGCCATGCTTCTTTGGGTAACCGTTGCAAATCATTTTGTTTTCTAGCGCCAGAAATTTACCATTGAGTACTCGCTGATAACGCCCGTTGGTTTTCTCTGGCATTTGAGTGGAAAGAAGCCTATATATATATATATATATATATATATATATATATATATATATATATATATATATATATATATATATGTATATATATATATATATATATTCTCAAACTAAATCATTTAGCTTACTTGGATTAGTATATTTCATTTTGATTAAAGTGATTACAACATTATTGCGAGTCCTGCGTTCACGCTTGACATCCATAAAAGGGAAATATGATGTTTTTCTTTATTTCATTTATATCTGAAAAGTTATAGAAATTAAAAAGAAATAAAATAGACACATTAATAAATGGTTTAAAACTTGGAGCAGCAGGGTCCACATTGATTTTCGAGAAACACGGGTGTACCTAAAAGGGAATTAACGACTAGGCATTTACCGAAATTTATTTCAAAAAACGTCACTTTACGTACACCTTTCCCACCCAATCAATGCTGAGCACATTCTTGGCCACACCCTCGAAATTTAATCAGGTCGTTACAAAAATAAACTTTTCACCTTTCCAATACTCTGTAATTGATGTGAAACTGTTGCGGTGCAGACGACAAGTGTCTGAAACATTTCTTTGACACTTTTACGTGGATCTTGCTCAACAAGTTATTGCAATTGTTCAAGATTACACGGCCGTTCACTACCTTCTTCATCTTCAAGGCTCTCATCAGTACGGAATTTCCGGAACCACCTTTGTACTGTTCGATCGCTCGTGGATCCATCTCCCATGCTCGATTGATATTGGCAGACGTTTCGGAGGCATTGTGTACAGGTTTGAACTCACGTAATATAAGAAAGCGAAGGTCATGTTTTCGCATCTTGATCATTAAAGGTATTCTATGTTTAAAACTACTTTGTATCTGAAAAAAGTTACACATTATTATTGGTAACCCATTAATTATTATATATGTTCAAATTTACCACAAATAAGCTACAAATTCTATGTAAAAATGACTTTTAAAAACCCAGCACTTCAGGCGACCATTATTTTTGTAACGACTTAATATTATAAATGTAAAGAATACAAATTACCTATAAATTGATCGGCTAGGCGCAAAATGACCTAGGGATATTCATTCAATTCCGGACTACGCCGGTTACTCCTGCGGTTTTTCTAATATACAAGCTGAGTTAGATAACTACCCTTAAGGGTGATAGTTTTCATTCTGTTTATTGCGATGATGACTTGTTTGCGCTTCCGCGTTCCGTTTATTTTGCTAATGTCATCTGATATTTGTTGGTATGAATCATTTTCATCTGCATAGCAGAGAAGAACAAAAATGGCGGTTTCGGGGATTGTATTCAGGGGACAAGGATTTTCGTCTTCATGTAGAAGCGTTCAGTGACTAAAAGGACTCACACACCAACACATGCAGACACACGCATGCACACACGTGGTTACGTTGCAGGCACAATAGATACAGCCGTCGACTGTGGAATCGGTATGTCAGAATTCAAATATGATCCGACCTATTGTGTCCGATTACGTATTAATATTGGAAAGGCATGAACCCGCATAACCCCCGTCGCCATTAGTTGTATTTTAATTGTTTTTTCACAGCACATTAACCCCTGTTGGATAAATTAATGTCAAAATCGCTATTTTATCCATATCTGTTGACACATTGTTTATTTCTGATTGAACACTATAAATGCGATAAGGATTTAAACACCCGATTCTATAATCCGTTACTTTAGCTATATTTAAAATAAACAAGTATTCAATTAAGGATATCAAACGAATAGTTTACGATAGGCATTGCGTTTAAGCATTATATAATCATAAAATGGTATCTTTCTTTCTATCTAACAGAATAATTTCAAGATAGGGTATTTTCTACACAGATAGCACCTTATTTCCCCCCTAACTCTCTCCCTCTCTTTATCTCCCCCCTCTTGAAAGAGAGAGAGAGAGAGAGAGAGAGAGAGAGAGAGAGAGAGAGAGAGAGAGAAAGAAAGAAAACACTGTAATGCATAGTTTTCTCCCTTCATTTTTGATTGAACACCCTCGTGGACAACTTTATCGTACTGAAAGAATTACGATATTTATCCTCATCGACTAAGACGTTGGATTATTGCAGTCAATGGTGATTGAAACCTAAATGTTCAAAGTTCGAATCGTGATGCTGGCGGGTCAACTGCATATATAGGCACACTGATGAGTTTTCTAAAGACGAAACAAACCCGTGATTTTTGGACAATATATGTTATTAAATATATAATTTTTTTAACTTTGACATTAACTTTTGAAAAAAAATGCTTATTCTATGACGTCATCCATTCTAAGTAAATATATATATATATATATATATATATATATATATATATATATATATATATATATATATATATATATATATATATACAGGGTGGGCAAAAATAAGGGTCCTATTTTTAAAAATTCATAACTTTTTTATTTATTGATTTAAAAAAATTTTTTTTTAGAATAAGTAAAGGACCCCTTCCGAAGCAAGCATGAGCCGTATTAGCCCTAAGGAACGTACCCTCATTTAGAAAACATTATTTTTGCTTAAAAAACTCAAAACAGTGTAAAAAACAATACTTTAGTTTTTGTAAGTTTTAAGAAGTGTTTTTCGGCTAAAATTTGTTTTGTTTATTTCAAAAAATCTCGGAAGGGTCAGTCTACACACACATAAAGTTTGGTGAGTTTAACTTTTATTTTGTGGAAGTTATTCAAATTCAAGTTATTCAAATTTAAAGATAGGACCCTTATTTTGGCCCACCCTGTATATATATATATATATATTTGTTATTGTTTATTATCTATATGACGTAAACGTTTCGTCCTTTTTTAATCTGGACTCATCAGAGATATGACTATTCACTACCGGTCATGCGATTCGAAACCCTGGATTTCAAGTATTTTTCAACTTAAATCCAACGTGGCCAACCGCTCGTCCAATTTCTAACAGCTGATAAACAATGATAATTTTAACACTTTTAAAGCGGCTTGACGTCCAGGCATTCTACTTCTATTTAGGGGAAGGAATGATGCATTATAAAGCAAGTGACGTCATCTGTGTTAGTACTACTATTACAGTGCTCTACTTTTTTTTACTAGGAGCGACAAAATACCCATTCGTTTCTTATCTTCGTTCGCCCTCACTCTCTTTCGTCCACTTTTCTTCCTTTTCTATCACGTTTAATTGTGTACGTTATTCGCTTCCTCCCATTTATTTACGTTACTCACAATTTGTGATGTCATCAAATGTACGTTCGTGGTGACAAGATACAGATGAGCAAAATTTACAGAGTTTTAGTCGCATACTAGTCCACCCGTGATTCGTTGAGTCAGTATTTGTTATATATATTATTAAATATCTCTCTTTCCTCACTCTCTCTCTCTCACTTTCTTCCAGCTCTCTATTTCCTTCTGTCATATTTCTTACCTCTCTCCTCTCTTTCTTCTCGCTTTTAATTATTTACACCATTCACCTCCTCATACTATCTCTCTTATCGTTTGCCGTGTTTTCGTAATTCGCTTTCACTCCCTCTCACTGGTTTGATTGTTGACGTCATCTTTTTATGAGGTCATCCGGTGTGCATAGTTATTCCCCACAACTCTGATAGATGACGCCATGTTTTAGTGACGTCATTCACTGTGCACGGTTATCCCAACCGCTTTTAATGGATTACGTCACAAAACGATTAGGTCATCCGGTGTTTACGGGGACAGACAAACGAGTAAACATACAAAATACATGTGTCATATTATTTTTTTTTTTTTGCTAATAAGTCACCACTTATTTCAGGCTATAAACACTACTATCAGAGGATTGAAAATCTCCACATTCCACCCACTCAGAATAACAGCCGACACCGATGACAGCAATTCTCCCCCCTTTGTCATGAACATTGCTCATGAAAAGCGCGAACTAAAAGACAAAATATGAAGGAAGCGAGAGTTACGAGGGCGCCGAAAGTAAACTTTTGGTCAACTTTCTACTCTCCATAAAGTGAGACCGGATGATGTACGAGTCATTTGCGTCCTTTTAATAATTCCCGTTGGAAAAGTTAAAAGTATTAATTTTCGTAAGCAATATATATAAAATAGTTATATTTTTTTGAAATGTAAATATAAATGGTTTTGTATTTTTAATGATAACGATATTATATTTTGATCAATACAATTTTAAAATAAGTATTTTTTTGCTTGACCTTTTACGCCAGATACGATGTTATGCTAAGCTCATTCTTTTCAGATGCCTACATGATTGGGATTCTGTAAATACACTTGTTCTAATCCATTTTTAGTCTATAGATTATAAATTCTTGTTGCTGATACCACGTTTAAACGCTTAGTTGACCCCAGTCTTCTTCTTATGATGTATGCGTGATGTTTGAATTTTAATCTTTGCAGCGTGTCCATCCGGGACATACAAAAATATCAGTCGGCCCGGTGATATCATGAGCTGTACACGCTGCCCAGATGAAAATCACATGACTGAAGAAGGAGCAATCTCAGTGGATCAATGTCATTGCAAAAAAGGTTTCCGAAAATTCGGTGAAAATCGTTGTGCCTGTGAGTATGTTTTTTTCAAAAATATTTCTTTTGTAATGCTAGTGTAATCCCCATCCGGCGGGAATTGTTATATGATAAACTTTTCAGACAACTTTTTACCCGCACCTGTTTAAAAATCCTACAAAAAATTAATTATGGATCAAATCTTCACAAAATTGACGATACTTATTTCTTTTACATAAATTTATTTTTACAAATGGGTTTTTCATAAAATGTATGAGGGTAATATTTGTTTTGTACCCATTTTTTTATTAAAGAATTCACGAACGATTTATTAAAAAAAACAGCTCTTTAAAACTTAAAGACATGCTAATATGATTTTTCAGCCTGTTTATCTTTATGAAACACTAGCAGGGCTACGTGGCGTTGTCCGGGACAAAAGCGTAACATATTTCTATTAAAGCTTCTATCTTTCTATCTCTTTTTACCTGTCTCTCTATCTTCCTCTCTTTCCCTTCTCCTGTTTCCGCTCCCTTTCCCCAATCTTCTCTTTCTCCTTCCCCAGTCCATTCTTCTCTGGACATATACACAGACAGCTCTCCTTCATATAATAGAAGATTTCTTCGAGGAATGAGTCGGCATTTCCTTTCCAAATTAGTGAAGAAAATGGCTGAAAAACCGACCACTCTCCCTAACAAAACCTGGCCCGGTTAACCCACAAAGAATGAGTAATTCTTTCAATTTTAGATATCATTCATCTAAGGAAACGCCGATCAAGAATATACCAACTATGTGACTGTTTGTTTTGTAGCTTTTTAAACTTTTAGCTGGACTCACACACACAGACAAAGACACACAGAGACAACTGCCCTCTATATAATAGATTAACATTTCACCTTACGAATATATATTTTGTCCAGATTTCATAAAGTTGTAATACGATACGGTGTTCTTAGATCCCCACGGTGCGTTCTCCTCGATCCGAACGGTTAGTCCACTTCGTTAATGAGATTCGCTGGTCAAGGGTTGCATCTCCTCTTCTCTCCATCGCTGTCTTCTTCTCGATAACCACTTGTACAAACGTTATTAAAAAATAAAAGCATCAATAAATACAATTGAACTTTATAAACTTCTTTCGGGTTTTATTGGTATTAAGAGTTTACATGTACCCACATATAACAACACTACAATCCACCCGCCATAGGGTTAGGACGCAACTATTTAAAAGCTAAATTGACCTCTCTTTTGCTCCAAACGAATACAACCCGATTCTTTCTCCCAATTTGCGACATTCGCCTACTGTTTAGTCAGGTTAAAGCCAGGACAATCGTACTCTACCTAATTTTTTAAAAACTCTACATGGAAATTGACCATACTAATCCTATTCTTACACTCCCGTTACTAATATAAAGTAAGGGTTGGACGTCAATAAAAATATTCAATATTAGTATGTTTGTAAAAGCTATACGGTCTTTTCTCATTAATGTTGACTATAATTTGTTAAATGAGAGTAATTATTTCTAAATCTGATAATTTAATCTTTGCATTAACTACTTTTCTTTCAAATAACTTCCCATAAATGTAATTTTAGGAGGAAATTAAAGAGAAACAATGAAATAAAAATATTTGAAATTAAATGTTGACACTTTCCTATTTATAGCATGAAGTGATGACATGTCACTGTTCTTCATATTGGATTGGAGATCTCTATTGATAACACGCCGTAGTAGCATAAATGGCATTCGACTGATAGAATACATGTTATAATATCTTACATCATATTTCACTGGGAAATAACATGCTCTGACACTAATAAGTAACAAATGTGACTTATCTTGACATTCCCAAGTGTTAAGATGAGCCACATTTGTTATTTATTATTTACTAGTAAGACTAGCCGGCGTTATCCGGAGGAGTATTAAGTAATTTATTTTCATCAATAGCAATGGATTTCCTACTCTTTGCCACACATTAGGTAAATCTTACAGCAAAAACCGAAACAACTAATCGAATTAAAACTTACGAAAACAAAAACAACATATGCGCGAATCAAATCTTACTTAAAGAACAAATATGCGAGTAACGTGTTACCCCCCCCCTAAAAAACGCAAGATAGGTTTTACTTAAAATAATAAATTAACCATCTCTCTTTCTCTCTCTCCTCAATCTGTACATAAATAATATGTGTGCCCGTAGATTAATCCCTATTTTAGTCATAAAAATATTAAGAACAAGGAAATATAGTTTTTTGTGTCTATTAAACTTAAAGAAATTATTTCCTTTATTTTTTATTTTTAAGATTAAGCCTCCTTTCTTGGCCCACTAAAATACATTTGCATATGCGATCATTAAAGCGAAACATGCACACGTACGTTTACTTTTATTATATAGATTATTTTTATAACGCTCTATTTTAAAAGATATCGAGCTATTTGTGTTTGTGAGGTCTGTGTGTTGATTCGGCTCTGTTCTGCTTTTGAAAATATCGTCATGTTTTATATATATATATATATATATATATATATATATATATATATATATATATATATATATATATATATATATGAGGATAAAATACACGATACATCATAAAATTAAATACCGTGGAGACAGAATGCATGAAAAAGACAGAAAGGAAAATAATTAAACACAGGAACATTTAATCAAACGAGGGTTTTACCGGTTTCGTTCGGATCAATGGACGTCTTCAAAAAAGTGAAACACTGAAGACGTTTGTTGATCCAAACAAAACCGGTAAACCTCTCATTTGATGATTTCTTCCTGTGTTTAATTGTTTTATATTTATATTTCCTTCTCTATCCTTAATTTATTTCAGCTCTTGTCTGCGAGAAACTCAACGCCCCAACCAGTGGATATTTTGTTAATGAAAAATGCAGTAACAACTTTAACGCTGCCTGCGGTACTCGCTGTCAACCTGGTTACGAACTGCAAGGAGACAGCGTAAGGATATGCCAAGAAGACGGGCAGTGGTCAGGGAATACCACGCAGTGTGTCAGTAAGTAGTATGACTTGTATATTTATTGACGGTAGTATGTTTTTCTGGCTGAAATGGAGATCTGGTTCCTGGTTGCATTGGGTTGTACGGCATTATTGACAGGGGATGACCATTGAGTCAACCAAGCCCCACATGAGTAGATAATTCATTGTTTAGGTTTAACCATGTGACACAGAAAATATTTGGACGGACAGATACGACACGCAATCCCCGTGACATGTAATTTACACGAAGTGAAGAAGATATTAAATACTAATTAAGCATTCGGTGTCTTTTTGTTTTGAAGCAGTGGCATTTTGTAATTTTTTTTTTGAAGCGGTGACATTTTGACCCCACCTCATTTTACTGCGTTAAATGATCTTATATTTTAAAAAGTTAGGTTTAGTAATTTACGCTATTGAATTTTTGATTTCAATAAATAATTGATTAATAGTAGATCAACATAATGCAAATAACAATCTGTAAGTTACGTAGTTGCGAGAAACACACGCACAGAAACACGTGAAGTTGTCACACAATTATATTAATATAGAGATAAAGATACAATGTATTCGGCTTGATCCCGTACTAGATCCTTTTGTCATAATGAGATATGGTCCGTTTCGGTCCTAGAAGGTCATCATCCCAAGCATTACATCTTCTTCCGGGAGAGGGATTGGTATATTGCCTGTCGCCTGAGGCTCTCTACCTGGGAATGCCGACGGGTCCGTTCGCGGCTATTTTTATAACCTTACACGGTGCCGTTTTGGGAGGTGGATTTCCCTTACATTAAACTGATTCACGTCGAACATTACAGCATTGAGAAACGGATAAATACCAAAGATTCGTTGTGTTTAAGACTTCTGCAAATCGCATTTTAAAAAAAAATAACTTAAATAAATATTCAGTCAATCTAAACCAAATGTTATTTGTATTTTCACAAACGACATACCGATTTTTATATTCGTGTAGTGTTTAAAATATTAATCTATATACTATTAAAAATAGTGATGGTGTTTTGGGAGTTTGTCTGTTCGTACGCAAATAGAAACATGTGATTGGTTGATGAAAAGAAATAGGCAGAGTACACATTAGTAAGACAGTAGTTTTTGCGCTGTCAACACTTGAGTTCGAATCTAATGTAAGTTTAAAAGATTTTTAAAATTGGATACGTGCCCTTTGAATTTGAAGAAATTAACATAACATTATAACATAAAAAATATTACAATAATACTAAGTAGTATATTTTTCCAACAGATTTCACATATAGTTTTTTTCGTACAAGCTGCAAAGTCGTAGAAGCTATGTAAAAATAGAAACATACATACCCAGGTACTGCACATAACCTACTATTTATTGAAAAGTGTGACAAACTAAACGGAAATGTGACAGATTGAAGGAACTAAAACTTTACTTTGGCATGCTAGGACGCATCTAAATAAAGCCATAAGATAACATTTGTTCTCCATCTCTGTATTTTACTTACGTTCAATCTACCATGCACAACACGTCCGTTTCTTCTTCTTCTATCCTTCAGTGAAGACCTGCCCGTTTCTGCCAACCCCAAAGAATGGTAACCGGATCTGCAGCCGAGGTGATTTCACCTACTCAACAGTGTGTCGTTTCACCTGCGACAACGGGTACAAACTTATTGGTTCCAGAAAAAGGACGTGCTTAGCCATCGCCTACTGGTCCGGAATGACAACGAAATGCAGAGGTAGGTTTCCGAAAAGTCTAGGGGTTTGTATTAAGTCATGCCATGCTCTATCAAGATTTTAAGTTTCTGAAATTTAAAAGTAAGTGGAAATATCTAATTGTTGTGAAGTTGTTCCACAGTAAATAATAAATAAAGGAAGTCAAGTCGAGGGTTGGTTTAACAAGTGTATTAACAAAGTAAGAAAGTGACTAGCTCTTGGCTAGACAGTTACAAGACTGTGCTTTGTCTTCTGTGTCTCTGGTGACTCGCACTATTTATAGTGACAACCGGTGTAGTTTCTCCTGTGTAAGAACGACCGGTGTAACACTAATGGAACTAAATATTATTTATATATCATGTATATGCATTTGGACACATTTAAATTTATAAAATTGTATTTTATAGGATAAATTAATTAAAATTTCATTGTTGAATATCCTTAAAATATGATAGCATCCAAAGAGAATTTGAAGCACATTTATTGCGTTAAAAGTTTAAAAAAATAATTCTTCAACCGAAACGACTCGAAATATGCACTCAGCTTATGGGAGAAATGCCTGAATGAAAGAACGTGCAGAAGACGGTTTATAAAATCAAGAAATTGTAATTTCGCTCTTGAAGATTGAAGTCGATCAGGATTTCAAGTTGAGTTTGATGTAGGACCACTCTGTGTATCAGTTGGATAATTGACAGTGAAGCTTTCCTTATACCATACAAATAGAGGAGGTTCTTAAACTCCGTAAATATGTGCCTCATAAATAAGCAACCGTAAATCACGAGTTGAGATTCGCAGAGAGAAATTACATATACAAGCTTAAGATTCTTTCAAATTATTGAAGATAATAGTTGTATGCTTTAACGAAGGCTTCAATGTCAATTCTTCAAGTGGTACTGCAGGGTTTTTGTAAGTTATACCACAAGGGGTGGGGCTTCATCAAATTCAACTGGAAATCCTGATCAGTTTTAATCTCCAAGACGAAATTTCCATTTCTGAATTTTGTAAACCGTCTTCTGTCCGTTCTTTTATTGACGAGTTCTTCTTCATAAGGTGAGTGAATATTTCGGGTCGCTTCAGCTGCAGAGTTAATTTTGTTTAACCTTATGAAGCATTAACAATGGTATTGTTTTTGTAATACACACAACACATTTTATTTGGACACGGTGGGTAATTGTCGCGACGTAGCAGAGTTTTTCTCTCTCCAGATGATCTAGTTGATATGAAAAAAAAATTCGAATTTGAGAAATTTTAAAATTTTTATTTCTGATTCTAATTTATCTTAACTTTCTTGTAAACAATTTTTCAGAAATCACCTGTCAACATCTCAATGAACTTGCTTCTGGCACAGTGTCACCGGAAGTATGTACAGGAGGCGGCGAGGTTCCATTTGGGACTACTTGTAAGATGACATGCAATGACGGCTACTCGTTAGATGGACCACATACGAAACAATGTACTCCAGATGGAATATGGTCACCAGTAGATAAAGGAGAAGTAAGCCGCTGCATCGGTGAGTTATCTTATGATTCTATTGAAATATGTTTTTAGAAACACCGCTGAATTCTTGTTTTGCACAGCCCGTCTTAAAACAATAGAGCACACGACTAAAATATGGTTGATATCACACCTCTTAATGTGAGTTAAATCAATGCGTTACCTTAAATTATTCATTCACGTGTTAACACATATATAAAGGAATTAGTGTTGGGTATTTCTACAAGAAACACAAGTGTTTTCTCCTCTGAACTAACTTTATACTTGTTATACAATACTGGATGATCTTGTACTAGATTAGACTTCTCTTAGTATTGCATGTTTCTTCAAGCCCGTGACTTCAGAGTCAAACTTCTTATATTTATTAAAGGGAATACGACCTCCATGAAAATTAGTTTATCGCTAGTTTCAAATTTAAACGGAACAACATTATACCGATTCTCTAAATTTGTATTATTTATGACACAACGAATGAAGTGCTAAGTAATAATCGCTTCTAAACGGTCATGACTGACGGAACGAGAACTATATACCTCTGTGGACTAAATAAAGCGTTTAGTTCGAAATTCCGTACAAATTCCCGAGTTCGACATAAAGATTCCTGAGTTCGACAAGATGTACCAGAAAGAAGTTCGGAGTTTACATTGGCTGAAATTCTGTGAGAATAACATTCAAGATGAGAACAATAGTCCAAATAATCCAAATAATCCAAATGATCCAAATTATAAATTATCGGCCCCAAAATTCCGAAACATATAATTCCCAAAATGTTCGTAATTTTTGTTATCGTTTTAAGACCTTTTCAGTGGGGCCGTCGTAACTCCACAACATTCAATAACATTCAATAACATTCAATACCATTCAATAACATTCACATAGCTTTCACGATAGCAGTGATGCTTTGATTGTTTTGAGTTATCTTACAGTCATACCCTTGCACGTTTTGAAAGATCTAAGAATGTCTAAGTATTTTTGTTAAATATTGGGCGAATAAACCGACGAGTATATAAAACGGTTAGTCGAGACTAACATGAAATGAAAGTTCAGTTGAGGTTAACTTGCTGAACTCGAGGTTAGAATTACTAGGTCCGTCAGAAATTGATAGAAATAAATGTGACGTCACATGGCTCAAAGAGTAAGTAAGTGAGACAAGTCAGCAGTTCGTTAGAAGCACTAAGAGTGTGAACATGGTTTTTAAAATGCGCTGATAAGATATGATTAAACAGATTATCGATCTCTCTCTATACCCTCCCAACTGATCAATGATTTGTAACGCAGATCAAGGCGAATAAACATCCTCTGTCTTCAACAGTTTTGTCTTGACTTGGTCCTTTTTCGAGGTATGAAATAACTTATTTGCAGGCGGCGTTCCCCTCGGTCGGCAAAGATCACGCAAAAGCGTGTACAAAAAAATTGCAGCGACCAAGATAGAAATACAATTTGTGAACATCAATGTTTTGTAATAATTACAGTAACTTCATTGCTGCGTGTGTGACACAAAGTTGAAACGCAACATTATGTACCTGTTGTGGAACGGGTATCTCGGCTAGTATAAATATATGCACAACTCGTATTATTAAGCTTTATCCAATGCTTTTTATCTTTCTTATCCTCTGTTGATAGATACTCGTCCGCCTCTGGTCGTCTGCCCATCAGACATCGAAATTGAGGCTGAAAAGGATGTTAACACCGCTAATGTGACATGGATCCCACCATTAGCTATTGATAACTCTGGACTCGTACCTACCCTGACTGCCATACCAGCAGTAGAACCGCCCACGCGTTTTCCAATTGGGGTCTCGGAAGTCACTTACGTGGCAGAAGACGCCAGCAAAAATAAACAGGAGTGCAAGTTTCGCATTGTTGTCAAGGGTAAGTAAACAATATATATGTATATCTCCACACACACACACACGCACACGCATATATATATATATATATATATATATATATATATATATATATATATATATATATATATATATATATGATAAAAGTTAGTCGGACTTCCCATGTTAGATCTAAATAAGTTCCTTTCTAAAATATCAGACATCTGCTTTTCTTGAACGTTGATACATATTGTTAGACAGAAAAACAATGTGATTTACTGCAATTTCTCTGCTCATATATTTTATTCTGCTTGACTTATTCCGTAAAATAACATTTCGATTTAAAACAAATAATTTGTTTACAAAAATATTTTTTCTCATATTTCATCCATTAAATCCACTAGAATACATTTCATCCATTAAACCCACTAGAATACATTTCATCCATTAAATCCACTAGACTACATTTCATCCATTAAATCCACAAGACTACATTTCATCCATTAAATCCACTAGAATACATTTCATCCATTAAACCCACTAGAATACATTTCATCCATTAAATCCACTAGAATACATTTCATCCATTAAACCCACTAGAATACATTTCATCCATTAAACCCACTAGAATACATTTCATCCATTAAATCCACTAGAATACATTTCATCCATTAAACCCACTAGAATACATTTCATCCATTAAACCCACTAGAATACATTTCATCCATTAAATCCACTAGAATACATTTCATCCATTAAATCCACTAGAATACATTTCATCCATTAAATCCACTAGAATACATTTCATCCATTAAATCCACTAGAATACATTTCATCCATTAACTCCACTAGAATACATTTCATCCATTAAATCCACTAAAACGATTCATTTATTTTCATAACTTCATGAAATAAAAATTATATTTACAACCAATAATTACATTTTTATTAGAAACAATATATTATTAATAAAAGTTATCTTTCTCCTGTTGATTTGCAACCTTCCGGTCTCGAATCAAAGTGTAGTAACTTAATACATTGCGGTTTCTTAGATAACAAGTCAGCCAATTTTATGAATTACTTCATAAAATACAAATCATACTTAGAGCACATAATTTATTTAAAAAAATACTTTACTGATTAAATTAATTACAATATAATGCATTTCGGTTTAAGAGAAAATGAGACCATTATTTCAATGAATGACTTCAAATTCTGATTAACAAAAAATATTTTATTTAGAAAAAAAACTTTACGGATAACATTAAATCCATTAGAATGCATTTCACTTCAGCCATTTTAATGAATTATTTTGTGAAACAAAAATCTTATTTGCAACAAATAATTTATTTACAAATTAAGAAGTCAGACATTTTCATTTTAAGTAATGATTTCGTGCAATTCCATTTTGCTTGCTTTAAATTACTTTGGTATTCCTCCCTGCCATATTATTAAAACAACATTAACCTTCAACGTAGAAACAATATATATATATATATATATATATATATATATATATATATATATATATATATATATATATATATATATATATATATATATATATATATATATACAGGGTGATTCATAAGTCACTTAGCTATTTATTTTTGAAATTCTAAAGTTAAAAAATACGGTAATACAAAACAGAAAGTTTATTCAACAAATTCATTTATGGGAGTTTTAAATTACAGCAAATTCTCAAATTTTCCACCTTAGTTCTGCATGCATAGCTCCATTCTTTTTTGCAATGAATTTACGACTCTTTGTAGCATATTTGATTGATTAATTTTAACAAACTCTGCAGTGATTTTTGATTTGAGGTCGTCATTGCTTTTCAATAAGTGTGGGAGATTCATCAAATTTGGTCATATAAATAACAATAAAAATTCGCTCTTCAATTGTAAATGACATACTGCCTGAAAAAAAAGCACATATGATTATTTACACAAATTTAAATAAATAAAAACAAATATATATAGAAACAAATATATAAACGAACAAATTTAAAATAACAAATAGCAGTAATTACAGAGTAAGATAACAATTATCAAAAGTTCATAGTATGTTTGTGCTTCATATGGTAATCATTTTAAATAGCTAAATGACTTATGAATCACCCTGTATATATATATATATATATATATATTTCTATATATATATTCTTTACATGGGGAAGGGGTTTTGTGAACTATTCTGTTCATACACCGTGTTCTTATTTTGCATACCAATCGTCGACTATTTTCAATTGTTTATGATAAAAGAAATCAAATAACATTTTGTCAACTAACGACGAACTAATGCAAATCGGCCTTGTTTTAAAAGAGAAATAAATCTTTAGTTGCCTCACTATTTTCAATCAATTACAAGGAAAAAAACATTTGAGAGAAAAATATTTATAAAGTTTTACTCGTGTAATATACTCCCAGGAGTGTATTTTTTATGTTTGTGAAAATATTTGTGGACATTACACATGTGTTTCACAGTAATTTGAAAATAAATAAAAAATCAAAAATCTCTAATTAAATATTTAGAAATTTAAAAAGAACTGGAATCGGTAATTGTATCGGGATCGTGAAACATTTTGGAATCGTCCCATCACTAGAATATATACACGTTCACACAAATATGTTATTTTAAATAAATCAGAAAACCTCTACAGAAATATTTGACATTCAATTATGTATATTTTCCTGTTTTGGCAATGTTTTCTTATTCACTAATATCTCTTTAAAGTGCTTAATATATGATTATTGAACTCTGGTCTAACATTTTTGTTGTTGTTGCGTATAACTGAAAGAAAAACTACGTTTTGAAGCAGCTGTACACTTGGACACCGCTATGTGATGTTTTATGTTTGAATATGATCTAATAATAGAAATAATGATGATAAAAATCAAGAGTACTTTTGTTTTTAACAACATAAAAACGCGTTTTTTGATTTCGCCAGTTTTTAACGATTAAACAGCATCGGGAGACGTGTATTTCATTTGTGCTGTTTTATTTTGGAAACATAGATGTGACATTCTTATTTTCCGCAAGATATACAGGCATCGTAGGTTTCGATAGTTTTAAAACCACCAAGAATCTTTCATATTGCTGGGAGCAGCTTGAACCTCATTTTTGCACTTCCTGTATGATTGATGTTTCACAGACGAGTTCTTACCATTGATCCATGTTCTATGCATACCAGACGGAAACTGGCTCTACTACGAAGGAGTGCGTGATCCGACAGAAAGAAAGTGCCATGAAAAGAACGAGTGATGAAAATGTCCCCCATGTCTCGCCTCCGAGTATTCATGAAGTCTATCATGTGCCAATCCCCCGATCTGGTGATTCTTCTGCTGAAACAGAGTATTGGTGATGGTAAGTTCAAAATCACTGCAGATAGAGAGAAGAAGAAGACCGTTTGAATTCATTCGCCCAACAACGTGGTGTCCCAAAACCCCATCCCAAGTCACATGGTCAGCGCCAACCTGAGCATTGAAGTCTCCCATAAAAACAAGCTTGTCCCTATGTTTTACTCTAGAAATGACATCACGAAGACAATCGTAAAACTCATCCTTTTCCTGCTCCGAGACTGTTATTGTTGAAGCATAGCAGCTTACCAAAGTAGCGTGGGTGTTACCCCCAAGATCAAATGTCAGGATCATGATACGATCCGTGACACCTTTCGGAAAAGAAGACAAGGATCCCACAAGATCCGATTCGATAGCAAAGCCAACACCTGATTGACGGCGTTGTTCTTCGTCTTTGCCAAAACAGAAAAAAAAGTATAACCCTCCTTCATCTCCTCTAACTGGACAAATCCCGCAAGACGAGTTTCACTCAGAGCAGCAATTGATACATTGTGCTTTCTAAGTGCTTTCTAAGGGACAGAGCGACGAGTGGTGTTTTGCGCTCGAGAGCCGTATTTCTGTCTTGAAGTGTGCGGACATTCCAAGCGCCAAGATTGAATTTTTGATTCTTTTTTTCTTCCTTTGGACTACGATTATGGATAACCAGACAGCTGCAGCGGGCTGCCAGGTATGTTTTATGAGCAAGCAGTATTTAGGGCTCCTTTTCTTGCCCCCTCCCCGGATTGGGGAAAGCCGTGCTAAATCTAAAAAGACCTGCTGTGTCACCACTGGGGGATACGGACAACACAATTGCTCATTGGTTTGCAAATGAACGGCCATCACCAGACTGCGTGTAATACTCTTTATCTGTTCCTGTTACTTTCGCTCTCTTGCCAGAGGTCTTGTTGCAAATGTGTGTGAGACTGATCGAACTGAGTATGACTGCCACACAAAAAATTGTTTTCAGTGGTGAAGGCTTGTGTAGCACCATCCACACTTCTAGGAACTGCTGATAACACACAGTCGGTGCAAAAGTTTGCTACAGATAGCATGAACATCAGACCTCAGGTTTTACATCAAAGTTTTCCTACTTCTAGATGCCTGTCTATCGCAGTTGTTTAACCGCGCCCCCGACTCCAGGTAGAGTATTTCCATGTCCCGGTGCACATATACACATGTATATATATATATATATATATATATATATATATATATATATATATATATATATACACACTTCAGCCACAAAAGGCCAATACCATCCGTCAAATGCTGCACAGACGCATCATGGATTTGTATATGAAGTCTAGGAATCCGTGAGAAGGTGATATCTCTCCAATCCTCTCTGCTGATGGTGGAACACTCCAGACGGACAAAGGGGATGTCTTATTGCGTTGGAGAGAACATTTGAAATCAGTTCTTAATTCCAACTCCGAGGTGGATGAGGATGTAATAACTTCAATTCCTCAGCGACCGATCTCTTTATTGTCATCTAGAAGCATTGGTATATACCACAAGGTTTCATGGACGCCCTCATAAAACATATTTTCAAAAACAAGGCTACTCGAAAGGTCTGTGTCAACTACCCGGGGATTTCTCTGTTGTCAGTTGCAGGGAAGATCTTAGCTGGACTTATTCTTAACAGAATAATTCAGCATCTTGTCATGGAGATTTACCCGGAATCGCAATGTGGCTTTCGAGCTGGCCGTGGTGTTATCGATATGATCTTCGTCAGGTTGTCGAGAAAGTTAAAGAGAAATATCAGGAATTGTACATGGTATTTGTGGACTTAACCAACACCTTTGACACCGTGAACAGAGAGGCATTGTGGAAGGTGGTCAAGAAGCTCGGTATTCTTAACAACATGCTCAGTTTCATCGTGTCCTTTCACCGGGGTATGAGGGGTTCTCTGGTATTTGACAGGGAGATTTCTGAGCCGTTTGATGTTTCCAATGGTACAAAGCAAGGTTGTGTCATAGTTCCCGTTCTCTTTGCATTGTTTTTCTCGGTGATGCTCCAATATGCTTATGCTGATTCAACTAGTGGTGTTCAATTCCAATTTCGTAGAACTGGTGGCCTCTTTAACCATCGGCGTTTCTAGGCGAGGACTCGTGTGCGCTCAAGTGTCATACGTGATCTGTTCGCGGACAATGCTGCTCTGGTAACGACATCTCTTAGGGAGGGTCAGGAAATTGTGGATTGCTTCTCAGATGCTTGCAGGGCTTTTGGACTGACCATGAGCATAAGGAAGATTGAGGTTGTGCATCAGCCTCTCCCTATTATCAGACAGCAAAAAACTACCCGTTCACAAGTTCTCAAACATTCCAATAACAGTAAATAGCTAAAGCCTGAAGTATGTGAAATCTTTCACATATTTTGGAAGTACTGTGAACTCGCATGTATCGCTTGATGATGAAATTATCAACCGCGTAGCCGAAGCATCTAATGCTTTTGGTAAGCTTCGCCATCGCCATTGGTGCCAGAGAGGTGTGAGGCTGGACAACAAGATCCAGGTCTTTAAAGCTGTCATTCTTTCCGTCTTTTTGTATGGGTCTGAGACGTGGACTCCGTATCGATCACAGATTAATCAACTCCATGTCTTCCACAAACACTGTCTTCTCTCGATATGTGGATACACACTAGAGCATGATGTGCAAAATGCTGATCCCTTCGTGAGATGTGAGAGTGGAGGTATTGAAACGTTCTCATCCAGTCCCAACTGAGATGGGCTGGTCATGTAGTGAGGATGAGTGATGAGCAAATACCAGGGATCTTTATGTATGGTGAACTGAGTGGTGGGAGATGGAGTATTAGCAGGCTTAGGCTTCAATACAGGGACAAGCAAAAGTCCAATCTTTCAGCTATTAAGATCCCTGTTGGAAGCTTTGAGAATTTGGCACATAACAGGGGCGAGTGGAGAGCCGCCATTCGGAATGGAGTGGGGAGTTTTGAGATGGATCGCATTGAGAGGTTAAGGAGGGCAAGACTCAAGACAAAGGTGCGCTCGACCCTATCACGATTTTTTTGTTGCTCCATTTGTTGGCTCGTCTGCAGATCACTCGCTGGATTGCAATTGCACAATCGCCATAAGCACTAAAAAAAACGAACTGATTTTGCTTTTGGGCACTCATACGTCGAATTCGACGGAAGAGTCCATCATATATATATATATATATATATATATATATTCTGTCGTCTATCTATGCAAAATAACTGAAGTGTTTATATGTTTATCTGTTTGTTCGCGATAGATTCATGAATTAGTTTTGTGATTTGAATCTAATTTGGCATGCAATAGCATCGACCAAAACCATACTCTCAATGTAACATTGAGTAATCCCCACTCCTTATGGTATATCGGGTGCATTAGGACTGTTTGGTACTGCCCTTCCCTCTTTTCCTGTTGACTTCGAAAAACGTTATAGGCCGATAAATAAAAAATAAAAAAAACCTCCCACAGATATGCAGAGAGGGATATACAAATACGCAGCAAACGAGCTGACGTAAACAGTTAGCAGGAACCGAACCCATTAAACGACGAGGGTCATTAAAAAGGAATGAACAGATTTCATGACGCATTTCAATAGTTCTCAAGAATCGTTATGGAATGAATCAGTGACCGTCTGAAAGAGGAGTTTTCTAAGTTTTAAATGGTTGCCACAGGGTGGCGGCAGTCGCGTTGTTACCCGGTAATGTTCAGTTGTTCGTTTATACTCGGAATGGTGAGTTCTCAGCCAAAGGCAATTTGCATTCTCGAGTTCGCGAAAACCAAGTTCAGTTGTCACAGTTTAGCATGCTTTTCAAAGGCAATTGCGCATTATCCACCCTTCTGTAAGAAAATTCGATGGTGGTTTAAACACTTTGATGAGAATGAAAAAAGACGAGAATGACCACAAGTTTGTGGAGAACAAGTGGCGAGAATGCGTGCTCAGTTTAAAGAGAACCAATGAAAGTTCACAAATCGAGCTCGCCGTGAGCTTACGATCTCTCAATACACGATCTGGCGTATGCTAAGAAGGCGTTTACATTTAAAACCTTACAACCTATACCTCGTTCAAGCACTTATCAAAAACAACAAGAGAAAGCGGATGGTATTTTGCAATTCTATGTTCTTTTTGCTTTACTTGCGAGGTCCTCATATCCAACAGTGTGATTATTTCTTATAGGGATACGAAAAATATCGCGTTTATGTTCCACTACTTACAACATCAAATAATAACAGCGATCAACTCACTTGAATGTGATATACCAATACGTTTCTGTGGTGGGGGCATCTTTTATCACATTGATGTTGCCCGTGCTACAGGTGGTGGCCATATTAAAGACTTGTGAGACATGAAATGGAAATTGATCGTTTCATGGTAGGCCCGATCGCCAGAAATGTATTATTACTCAATGATCTTTTTACATTTGAATGCAAGTTTAAACTTAGCTGTAAAGCTAATTCAAACGTTGTTCTTCAAGTTTATTTGGCATAAGGTAAGCGTGCAACATCACCTCGTTAAAACAGCGTGATAATATTCTTATATATGTGATTAGTTTTCCTATCTGAATCATGAATACTATTATTTGCTTTTGTTTTAATAGTGAAATATATTGTATACAATATATATATATATATATATATATATATATATATATATATATATATATATATATAACGCTACACCCTTCTCTGGTCGAGCAGTATCGTTGGGTTATGTCTTCTGCTGCTTCTTACCGTAATGCAAAGTTCTTTGTAAATAAACAGTTAATGTTTATATAAATAGACATTGTAGATATCATTTACGATCGCGTCTCCTGTAGCCTTGTAGTATGAGCTGCCGACTGTAAACTAGATGGTTGAAGGTTCGATCCCTTGCTTGGGAGAGGTGCTAGTCTAGCCGCACTAAAGAGCTTTGATACAGCGAAACAGTCTCTCTCGATGTATATATATATATATATATATATATATATATATATATATATAAATGATTTATTTTATCCACATATACATATGTTTCGTCTTTACAAGACTTGTCAGTGTGGAATGATACATCTATACCACCGGTCGCTGGGTTCATATGCTGGACTAACGTCACCTTTCGACTTCCATCCAACGTCTTTGGCCCCTCAGCAACTGGTATAACCTTATGGGAAAATGAAAGAGGTTAAGCCTACTAAATATTCATACTGTTTAAACTTTCCCTTTTTTAATTAAAGGCAGATAACTATACAATAGTGCTTGAATTTAGAATCTAGTATATTTCCAACAGAGTGATGTACCTTTTAAAGAGGGATTTTTGTTTTTGATGAAAACATTCACAATAAATGTTTCCAGTATAAAATATTTTCTTTCTCTTCCTTTCTTCTTTTCTTTCTTTTCAATGTTTTACAGATACGCAGGCCCCACGAGTGGATCGGTGTCCTAGGCCGTCGACAATAGTCAGCGAAAAGTTCCTGACGAATGTCACGTGGATGGAACCGCTCTTCAGCGACAATTCTAACAAGCCTCCCCGGATCACGAAAACACACACACCGAACAGCCTATTCCCACAGGGCGTCACGAATGTTACGTACACGGCATTCGACGAGTCGGACAACGCCAGCAATTGCACCATCAAGATTAACATCATAGGTACCCGTCATCCTACCCCAGTAGATTAAACAAAAAAAGAGCGTAAAATAATTGAAGAAAACTTGAAAGAAAGCTTCAAACAAAAGCTTAGTATGCTACAGCTTCCCGCAAATGCATTAAGTATAAAGATCACCATTAAAAGTAATGTAGACCAACATTACCTATATTCCTATCTATCTAACAACCTACTCATCTATCCTAATCCAGTCATATCTAGCTATCTGACCGAAATCCACACATATCTATTTATCTATCTATCTATCTATCTATCTATCTATCTATCTATCTATCTATCTATCTATCTATCTATCCGAAATTCACTTATAGCTCTCTATCTATCCATACTTTCATTATGCTCAGCACGCCTAAGACGGAAGTGACGTCACACAACAAGGGTGAAATAAGTCGTTCGTTCTGATTGGCCAGTAAAATAATGAGGGAAGTTCAAATTGAAAATTAAAAGTTTTACTAGCGAAAGAACGTAAACAAAGTGAGAAAAAGAAAATCAATTATTAATTAATAACTCGCTCTCCCTCCCTCTCTTTGTTGTTATGTACTAAAATATTAAAGTCGTATTTTTACTTCGTATCACCTTTTAGCGTATCATTTAACCTAATAACGCTGATATGCTAATAATCTTAATTCGCCTAAGTCGGAAGTGACGTCATACCACTAGACCGAAATAAACCGTTCGTTCTGACTGGCCAGTAAAATGATGAGCGAAGTTCAAATTAAAAAGTTATATATATATATATATATATATATATATATATATATATAAGGAGATTGTAGTTTGCTTGAAGCATTGCTGGTAAATATAAGTGCAGGTTAGTAGTCCGAGGCTGTAGCAATGCGATGTAGTTGCCGGAAGGTGGAAAGGGTGAATATATATATATATATATATATATATATATATATATATATATATATATATATATATATTAATTGAACAAGTTCAAAAGTATTGATAATAGGAACTTAAAACAAATATTTTTCGAAAGTGATCAATATAATGTAGAGATTTAAAAATATACTTTATATAAAGATTTAAAATGGTCTACACAATTAAATCCATATTTCGGTGCTACCGTGCATCCGATAGGAAAACTCAGATATTGATGATCCAGACAGACGAAAACGACATGTAAACCTGGCTTAAGTTTATAACATTTGAATGGGAGAGAAGTGTCGAACGAAACATGTCATACATTTTTTAATCATAGCAAGCCGAATCCAAGACACCTCTTTCCCCACCATAACACCACAAATACGTCAATATTACAGTGGTCACATACACACAAGCAACACATATGCATAACGGAATATAAAATTATACAAACAGATCTTAACACGCACGAAAAAAATCTGAAGCAAAATAAAATATATTCGTATCAATTACCTAATCGAAAGAAAAAATGAGAAAAAAACCCAGGCTAGTCTAAATCAAGTATCGATATGTCAGATTGATTTCTATTCGGATTTTACCTTGAAAATCTGACAAAATGACTTTATATATTAAATGTCACTAATCTTTTCTCTCTTCCTTCAACATAATTTCTCAATTCTCAAATCATTTCCGTATCTTTTAGAGTTTAACTCATTTAAATCACCCCGCAAAGGAAACACATTTCTACGTTCACATTGTATTGGGCCCATATTTGATCCTCATCGTTTTATAATTAATGCATTTGCTTGAAGCGAGCACATTAGAAACGGCTGCCCATTTAGATAGCATGTCATAGAAAGAAAAAAGAATTGATTGTTATATGTTGTCTTTATTCGAGTCGGTATTGTCTGTTTTGCTTGTTGCTTTTGTCCTTTCTGTTGTGTAGGTTGCAACGTTTGAGTAGCTTTTATGTGTGGTTATGTAATGTTATGTTGCGTGTCGAATTAATCTGAGCATCTGAAAACGTTTGCTTGCTAGTTTCAACTTTTGTCTTAACGCGTCTTGCAAAAAAAAATGTATTAATCTAACAAAGGCAGCACATTTTATCTTCATCTTTTTAGCTTCAATTTAAAACAGTTACATTTCAACTTAAAAAAGCTCAACTTCAACTTAAAGGAAAATTAATGTTGAATGAAAAATGATCAGCTTTTGAATTTATGTAATTTAAATGCTGATCATTTTTCTTTTTTTTACGTCAAACAGAGCGGATATTCTTAAGATGTTCTTATGAGTTGAAATTTATATTTGTTTAGCATTTAAAATTTAATTAAAGATAATAGGGAGTAAAAACAATGATGGGAGAGGGACCAAAGAGGGAGTTTCAATAATTAACTGTGACAGGGATTTTATTATCAGTCACGAAAACAGGCGAAGGAAAGAAAAAAGAAAGCGAAAAGTATTTTGTCGCGTACATCGTGTTCAATTGTCAATATAAAAAAATAATAACTTCAACTCCTTTAAGATAAAGTCGCTTATTTACTTGTATCACCACGGGGATAAAATTTAAAAATGGGGAAAATTCACAATATATATATATATATATATATATATATATATATATATATATATACATATGGCTAGACATGCCGAGTGTTACATTGTTAGATTCGAAACCCGACCACTCCGTCAGCAGTCAGATATCTAACCCGTACGTTATCACGTTTGCCACGAACATAATGGGAATTATGATGTTCTAATATTTGTTTACAGTACCGAGAGCTCAATTATTTTTACGAAAAGCCATGTTATACACTAAGTGGTAACCGTTACGTCCCTCACGAGAGAGCTCAAACAACAAGCAAATGGAATCATCCATAGACGGCGGTTTCGCCGTATCACGACTGGTCAGCGTGGCTAAACGGATGGGTGCTTCAAGCTGATATTCTAAATCTAGTAATTACAACCTCGTACCGCCATGATGTCACTCTCGCTACGAAGTAAAAAAAAGTATATATATAATGCTCATATATGTTTACGGTTGCAGTATCGACTGCCGTGGAGCTATGCCGTACGCTGTAACAGCCGTTTATTCCCTTACTAGACAGTTCAACCCACGAATGGAAAGCAAATGGACGTGTTTGTATATATGTGCGTTTACTGCAAACGTTTGTTAAGACAAAAGAAAACGATTCTATCTTTATGTTACGCTTTTTGCATCTAGTGTTATGTTTAGTTTCAGTTGGTAGTTGCAATTTGATCAGAGTTAGTGAAAACACATGTTTGATATTTATCTAATTCTGGACACTTTGGCTACAAAACGATTACACGTCTGATGTGTATCGTTGGACATGGGAAGGTAATAGTATATCAACTGGTAAGTAATAACATAATGAGAAAAAAAGGTATTTTTTTTTAATATAGTCGGTAATTGTAACGCGGTGGTTTTTATATAAGTCTTTGTTAGAACGTTTACAAGGATCGATCTACGTAAATTCAATAACTAATGTCAATGGAGTCTGCAATTTAATTTAATCGGGTTACATTGGTTCTGAGGTTAACAAGATCCATAGTTAAAATAAAATCGTTAACAAACGAAAATACACACACACACATAGACCCATATAATGAAGTATATTAATTATTTACATAATTTATTGAAATTCACTTCGAGAATTATCAGATGAAGCAATCCAAGTTGAATGTTGTCTTCAATTAATAAAGAACAATAAAGGCTCAATATTCTTCATACAATAAAATAGAGATTAATATGTATGCATGTCGATTTAAAATAGCACTCAAGCAACATTTCAGAAAGAAAAGTTCATACGTAGCATATTTAAGAACATTTCGAAGCCCATTTAAATTCAAATCCGCTATTTGGTAATACAGGAAATCAAAATCATATCAGCCTTTTTCTTTTCGGCTGTTTGGAATCATAATCGCTTCTCATCAGAAAAATAAGAATAGAAAAACATCCTACATCAGAAAGAAGTATATACGACTAATAAAGAAGGATAGAGAATATACATGTTCAGAGAATATCTTTGTGTAAAAAATCGATTTGCTTTGAACCATTTATGTGATTATTAATTCTACTAATTAAATCTACTTACATATGTATATACACCGTCGATTTATTTAGGTCTTACATTTTCTTTGACACATAACATTAACTGTAGGGAACTCCCACAAATGCGCTTGGCACAATTTAAAAACAGCTTATTCTTTCATAAAACAAGATTTTATTTATTTCCGAAAAAAACAGTAAGAAATAGCAAACACTAAACGCTGAAAAACATCTTTAAATGTTTGATTTTCAATATAGCCGATAAATAAGGTTATAATAGTTAGCAAAAGATAAAAAAAGAGGTAATAACAGTTAGTAAAAGATAGAAAAAAAGTCATAATAGTTACTAAAAAATGAAAAAGGTCATAATAGTTAGTAAAAAGATAAAAAAAGTCATAATAGTTAGTAAAAAGATAAAAAAGAGGTCATAATAGTTACTAAAAGGTGACACAAAGGTCATAATAGTTACTAAATGATGAAAACAGGTCATAATAGTTACTAAAAGATGAAAAAAATAATAATAGTAACTAAAAATGAAAAAAATTCATAATAGTTACTAAAAGATGAAAAAAGGTCATAATAGTTAGTAAAAGATAAAGAAAGAGGTCATAATAGTTAGTAAAAGAGTAAAAAAGAGCATAATAGTTACTAAAAGATGAACAAAAGGTCATAATAGTTAGTAAAAGATAAAGAAAGAGGTCATAATAGTTAGTAAAAGATGAAAAAAGGGCATAATAGTTACTAAAAGATGAAAAAAGGTCATAATAGTTAGTAAAAGATAAAGAAAGAGGTCATAATAGTTAGTAAAAGAGTAAAAAAGGGCATAATAGTTACTAAAAGATGAACAAAAGGTCATAATAGTTAGTAAAAGATAAAGAAAGAGGTCATAATAGTTAGTAAAAGATGAAAAAAGGGCATAATAGTTACTAAAAGATGAAAAAAGGTCATAATAGTTAGTAAAAGATAAAGAAAGAGGTCATAATAGTTAGTAAAATATGAAAAAAAGGCATAATAGTTACTAAAAGATGAACAAAAGGTCATAATAGTTACTAAAAGATGAAAAAAGGTCATAATAGTTACTACAATATAAAAAAGAGGTCATAATAGTTACTAAAAGATGAAAAAGGTCATAATAGTTACTACAATATAAAAAAGAGGTCATAACAGTTACTAAAAGATGAAACAAGGGTCATGATAGTTACTAAACGTTAAAAAAGGGTCATAATAGTTACTAAAAGATGAAAAAAGTTCATAATAGTTACTAAAAGAGTAGGAAGTTAATAAAAATGATAATAAAAACATGTTTTGTATTTTTGTTTCATTTCGTAAAGAAAAAAGGTTGGATTTCGGAGGTTTTCTCCTTTGTGGCATAATACGGATGACTTATTTCCTTTCGCATTATGTACGATTTGTTTGTTTATCGACTATATTGAAAATCTAGTATTAACAGATGCCTTTTCAGATTACGACTGAACTTGCTATAACTTGCTGTTAAAAGACATTATATATAATGGTTTTATTCAATGATAAGCTGTTCTAAAATGGTGCTGAGCGGCATTTTGAGAATTCTCTTTTTCGAAATATTACAAAAAGATTCTGAGCCACATAACTTTCGTTTATTTAAGTTTTATTAAAAAAATATTGTAAGCGCAGCATCTTTATTCAAAATATACTCGTATGATATGGTTTGTTAAAAAAGTAAATCAACCGGAAATTTAAAACCCTGTGTAAAAGCAAAATAACCCCTTTTAGTATTTCATTTGGGGTGATTATTGTATCGTAAATTTAAAAGTGTACTATAATATATTTCTTCTAAATTAATTTATCGATTTTTGTTTATTTTACTTAGCAAGAATCTTAGTAAAATGTATTGTATTTGTTTTTTTTTCATTTTATACAAAAGTCAATTAGCGGTGTTTATTTTCCTTTTGGCATGTTACAAATAAACTTTTTTCCTTCCACTCCGCACCATCGGCCATTATTAAAATATCCAACGTGACGAAATGTTTTTCAGCATTTTATGTGTACGATTTAAATTGCTATAGCTCACTGTTTTCCTTTTAAACCATACATTAAATATAATGGTTTCATGCAATAATAATTTATTTTAACAAGTGTCATTCGGAATTTAAAAACAACTTTTTACTGAAGTTAATGTTAAACGAGTGTCCGTGTGTATTATTTTTATATTTGCATCAACTGTTAATTACGAATCGAATAATCTTGCATCGTTGTATTTTGTTTCACTGTATTTGCACACAAAGAGCTTCATGAGTTCCAGTGTTTAGCTTTAATAGGAAGTCTATTTACCGTTTTCCCAGCAACAGAAAACATTTGCTGTGATGACCACCTATTCGTCAGGCACATTTCTAGACTCATCCACAAACCGTGCCATTCATTTTACAACTTTTATAGAAGATTTTATTTGCACCATTTTTTAACATTCAAAGAACTTTAACACGTATTTTAAACATTTTCAAGGGGTATAAATATTTTTCTACCTTTTTTTTTGCTACAAAATGAAAAAAAAATGTATGTATCAACTTCTGTGTTTAACATCTAATAATTTGATTTTTTAACACCCCATAATTTCTGGGTTGAACATCCCAAAATTTTATTTTTTTAATCAAGAACTGCGCATGCGTATACGGAATATACGAAAAAATATACCAAAAAATAATGAACATATTCTTTTAAAGATAAAAAGAAACGTATTTATATGCACATTGACTGGTTTTCTTAAAGAAAAAAAAGAAATATATCTGACTGCTATGAGTCTAATTCCCGCTTCTTCGATTCCAGGTCAAAAACTCGTAACCGGATTCAGAGTCACACTAAATTCTTTACTTATATTCCGACTGAAAATGATTAATACACATTTGTTTTATAACACAAAAACACTTGCGTGTGGGTTGAGGGTTGGGCTCGTATTTTATTGTTTTTGTTTTGTTTTTGTAAAAGAGAAAATGAAATCGCTTAAGAGTTCTTTGTTCTGAATTATATGAGGATATTCATGTTCCTATGTTCTGGTGTGAACGATTCAGTCCACCCATTCTCCAGAGTTCGAAAAAATAGATAAAAAACAAATATCTGGAACAATAAAAATAATAAATCGGGATGAACTTCAACTCTAGGTTTCCCAACGTTACAAATGAAACTCCCCAATTAAAAAAAATCGTTGTCTTCTTGACAACATTTATGAGAAGATATGTTGTCATTTACATTATTCGTCGGTTTCGCACTACTATACTTATTTTGGTTAATGTTATTTTAACAACGTTTCGGCCGCTGTACAAAAGGCACCCAACAAGGCCGGTAAATACGCACCCAAAACATTGTAAAAGAGACAACAACAAGGACGACAACAACAGTATGAAACATGTAAATAAAATAAATGGTCTTGTCCGTCGGTTTTTACAGGTAGAACTTTGGCGAAGTAGAAGTTATCGTAAATTTGTTCCACCTGATTATTTACAGTTTCGCAAACAAAATACAACAAAATTAATTAATAAATAAATAAACTAAACAAAGCAAACACAAAGAAAACATGCAAAATCCATCGCTGAAATCCTTTTGCAAAAGATTCAAATGTCTAAAACACATACTAAGAGAAATTGAAAATTTAATTTCAAATTTCATCAACATGTTATCAAATCAATCAAGTTAATCGATTTTGACTAAAAAGAACCAAATACCCCCACAATAATAAACCGTGAACAAACAAAAACAAGAGCAAATATTCTGAAAAGACGTCCATTCAATCTGCGAATATTACGATGAAAATGCTATTTCAAATCTAAGCGTGAAAGACTGACAGGCGGACATTACTTCTTACAAAGGTGTTTGGACGCATCTAAAAAGTAAATAACAAATCAAAAACAAAGCAACATATGCTATGAAATCCGTCCCTGAAATCAGTATAATGTTTCAAATTGTAAAAATTTAAGTCTCAAATTGTATACAATTTATTATCACAAAATTTAATTTCTACTGACTCGCCCACCACAAAATCAAAACAAACAACTTCAGATGTCAACTCCGTCCTTGAAATCGTTTCAATACGATTTCAAATATTCAAAACATATTGCAAACAAAAAGTTACAATATAAACACAATTATAAAATTAACATTTTCACAAAAAAACTAGTCATGAAGCGGAAATCATTGTTGAAATAAAACCTACACAAACAGCCATGACGAATTGTTTTGCTTGTAATTTTCGTTCATCCAAGTCGATTCCCAATCTGACAAAACGACTAGGTGGGAAAACGATCGATTTGCATGTAAAATACTCAGTATTCGAATCTCGGTATGTCCGTTTACTTCGGTGTTCATTTCAGTTGTCTTGCATTTCTCTCTGGCACTTGATTTGCCAGATAAGAAGTGCTGTTGTTGATTGCACAATTCTTGCTTCACAATACTCCCCGCATTATGATATCTTCACATACTCCAGCCATTTTTTACAGTTAGCTTGTATTCCTCCCAACAACTTTGTTTAAGCTATGTCGAGTCAAGAGACCTGCAGTCGGTTTTACGCAACATTTGCCTCACTATAAACTTCACAGCCCAAATACACCCTTTCAGAAGGAATTAATTATCTCTTGAGAGAATATATATATATATATATATATATATATATATATATATATATATATATACATATATATATATAAAATTATTATACGATTAACTTTCCATCACGGTGCTCAAGGTTTCGCGAACGGCGACTATAACTAACCTGCTAGGCTAGAATACAAGCAGGTTGTTTCTTCCGCATATTCTAGTCTAACTAGACTAATTGCAGTCTTTGTTCCTGAAACCCCAAGTACTTATGATGTGGAGTTGATTGTATAATTTAGTTAAATAAAATATATTGGCGCTCTTGCTTTAAACAATCGAACACTCTGGTTAATTATTCTGCGATTACAAAAAATCACTATATATAGTAGAGCAAATTGAGACAAATATGTTTATATTTGCCCTTGTACAAAGAGACCATAATGGAGTCACGCCAGTCTTGGTAAACATGCTCGTCCAACCATATGTTTTCAATAAACCCTTTAATCTGCACTGCTACTGGTCTTTCACCACAGCAAAGGACTAACACATGTATACCATTTCCACCAGTTGCTCCGCATCTCAACTGCCATATAGCCTCCTCTACTACGTTAAGGAAAGGAACAGAATCCAATTCGGAAATGATAGCCCTCTGAGACAAGCTATCACATTAGTACTGACTATTGCCGGATTAGTGAACAGATCAGTATAATGATCTGTCCATATTTAACTATATATATATATATATATATATATATATATATATATATATATATATATATATAATATGGAAATCAACTTCGCAAAATAATAAGCGTGCCTAATCAAACCATACATTGCACACATAAATATCTTGCACACATAAAGAACTAAATATCCTTTCAGTTATTGCCTTATGACAATAATAAAAATAACTTTAAAAATGAACCACATTTATTATTTACTAGTGTACCCGTGTCTTAATAAAATGATGGCAAACTATTTATATCAATGATATGCCGTCTAAGATGTCGACAGTACATATATATATATATATATATATATATATATATATATATATATATATATATATATATATATATATATATATTGTTGTCACTGCTACTGAGTAAATTACATTAAGATAAATATTAATAAGATAGAATAAGATGGCGTATATTTACGCATATATATATATATATATATATATATATAATTCCATGTGCAATTAAACATCAAATTTCTTAACTGAAACCTTTGATAATACTTGAAAAACATTGAGTTCTAAAATTTAGAACAAAAAAATTGCAGAAGCTAAATATTAACAACTAGCTGGACTCGGGAAAAATATAAAATAATGAATTAAAATTTGTCAACATCCGACAGAATGCAAATCGGTCACATCGGACAATTTTAATGTTTAGAATATGTTTGCAATTGTTGAAGGGTGAAAGGAGGGAGAAAAGAATGAAGGAAGGCAAGAGACGCGTTTGTAGGAGTCTTCCTGCCCATCCCATGGTACCGGTATTTCCCAAACACCCGCTCTATCTATGATAATGGGCACTTTAAAAATTAAAGGGGTCTACAGAGCCCTATTAAATCCACCCCCCCTGTTATCGTTGTATAGAAATTCCCTTTTTTGTAGAAGAAAAAAAGGAAAAATTAGTATGCCTCCTGAGCACTACTGAAACACACAAATATAATTAAGGAGGCAATCGGAGCACAAATAAACTATCTGTGTTCGAAGAGAAATGATATTCACAATAATTAAAGTACTACCTATTACATTGATTTTCTTTCAAATTACTACATTATCACGTTGAATTAAAAAAAATCCGTCCCATACGCCCCCTTTTCCCCCGGTCCTTGGTAGGCAAAAGTTTAACAACGTAAAAAAAACAATTGTGTGAGTCAACTGGGATCGAACCCTTAACAGCTTGGTCTTGGACCTACGGCTATAACAACTTAGCTACGAAACCGATTAAAATTCTATTGAAACTAAGCATTTAGCTAGTATGCGTTTTATATTACGATCCGCCCGAAGGTGACCAAATGTAGGGTCCACAAGTCACACGTTTAGGGTTATTTATATACGAAGAAATCGATGTGTTTTTCCAATATTTGGATATTATGCGCGTGAAATGTGTAGGATACAAGAAATGTGCACTTTATGCAGTTATGTTGAGTAGGTTTGCGTATATTGACTTAATTCGGAAGTCGAGTCGCTGAAGAAATTGTAGCCGCCATGTTTAATAATGAAACACTGCAAAGAACTATATTCATTAATTGCTTTCAGTAAAAACCGGAATGAGTATAAATGTATACGTTATAAGTAGAAATAACGTAATTCGATACTCTCGAAGATCAGAGAAATCAGCGTGAGCGTTAATTAAATGTGTGCGTAATGTTTTGTATTATGTAGTAAATTAATAGTAGACAAATAGTAAATATTAACAGACACAATTTAAAAAAGTAGACGTTGTTTATTAGTTCCCAGTGTCGATGGGGGAGAGTGTCAGTACTAAAGTTTATGGGTAAAAGTTTTGCTACCACCAATTTGGAGTATGTTTTTAGTAGAGTCGAAGATGGTGGGCCTAAAGTAATATTTAGTGTTAGCTTGAGAAAAATAATAACTGATTTACTAAAACACTCTCGAGTGAATAAGCGTAATATAGTGATGAGTTTAGTAGACTGTGATGCACGTGGTTATTTTCCTATTCTTCAAAAAGGTACAGTGGGAAAATCGTCTCAACTTTATATATTGGATTTATATATCAGATATGAAGACATATAATAATTAAGCAACAGTTTAGGTTATAATGGAAGTATCAATATTAAAAGACAACATAATTTAACACAGGATTTTATAACTTGTAAGAGGAAAGGACACTATACCACTGTAGCTACTTGCTAGCGAGAGTAGTATTTTACCTGCGGTGATTTATATGTTGTAAATTAGATTTGCTTGAAACCTTGTGCGTAGTGTGTAAGAAGTTGTATTTGGAGGCTATGACATTGCAGTTGGTAGAAAAACACCGTTGGATACGAGACAGAATAAATGACAGTATTGAAAAATTCGTTAATTTTCAATTAAATATTTATTTACCAACATAATGTGTCGATCCATGATGGTATGGGTGGTGTCATATTCTTTAAATCTTTGAAGTAAACTTCCTTTTCAGAAAGATAAATAATAAAATAAAATAACCACTTAGTCCCAGTGTGTTTTTGACTGGAACTCCAAGCATTGTGGGTTGTCTTTTACGATAGTCACGAAGACAATTTATAAAACATTTAGTTATTGTTGAGGTGTGAGCTGAGATTTTGTGTTTGACCATATTCAATTATTGCTATAATATTTAACCAGTAAGACTAATATTATTATTACATGTTTCTAATTACATTAATTGTTTTATTCATTGTTTTTGTCCCTTACTTTAACCAAGTGCGTGATGTAGGGGGATAACTCGTTAGGTCGTTGCGTCTACAGTGATGAGAGTTATCGTCCTTTAATATATTTTTTATATATTATTTTAATTAGTTTGTCTATGGATTGTTAAGGGTTTTATATCTGTTATTTAAATGTTACTATTTACTTATCTGTATAGACGGGTTCCGGTGCTATATTCCATAGAGTCTTTCACATTCATATGTACAAACGACAATGTCCGCAGACATTACAGCAGACAAGCACACCTGTATGTTATGATTAGTGTTAGTTTAATATGTTTTCTACCTATTAACTCTCTACCTTATTTTGCTAGCCACTGCAAATAACCTTGCAGTATCGCAACATGATTTCTCGCTGATAAGGACCATTGGTCTTTGGGATTTCGGTGGCAATAACCTTCCCAAGGTCCCAGCATTCTCTGCACTTCCAGTTAAGGAGGTCTGGTTGGTGCTGTCCCTCCTCGGTCTTCTAATCCTCCTATTCAAGTGTCCTTTTCTTAGCCATGCTCAGCTATTTTTGTTGGTTTCTTCTCTTGTCAATCTTCTGAAGCGTCCATGTAGTTGTTTTTCTTCCCACTTTTCTTTTCTTGTCGTTTTGTTTCTGGTTTCGGTGTTTCCCGAGTTTCTCGTTGAAACGGTGTCTCTTGCTGCGGTGATAAGGATTTCTATGTGTTGAGTTATACATTTCTCCAGCTCTTTTTTAAGTCTTCCACACAATCTTCTATACTTACCAGTCCTCTTCCCTCTTCGTTTTTTTTTTCATGTAGAGTCTGTCCGTATCGTCTTTTGGGTGTAGGACCTTATTATTATTATTATTATTATTATTATTATTATTATTATTATTATTATTATTATTATTTCATAGTAGTCTCAACCTTTAGATGTTTTTAGTTGGAGTTTTCTTTTTTGAACATCAAGTCAATTCCTTTGACTTTAAACATTTAAACTGTACCTTAACACTTTCGCCGTTCCTAACAGGCCAGCCTTTTGCAGAATTGGAAAATAAATTGTCTCGTCAATCTGTTAAAGCCATTTATGGTTGCTTTTCATAATAGTTACAAGTGTTCCAATTACAATGGGAATCACCTGTACTTCTTTACATTTCCATAGTCTAACTAATTCTCATTTTAGGTGTTTGTATTTATATATTTGTTTTCGTGTTCTTTCTCTTTCACTCTGGTATCGAAGGGGCAGGCTATATCGATGATTAAGCAAGTTCTCTTGTTTTTGTTTGGAAAGATTAAGTCTGACTTTTAATGTTCAAGAACCATAGTAATCTGTATGCACATGTTCCAAAGAAGTTTGACATTGTTGTTCTCCTGTACCACTTCTGGCTTATGCTCATACCACTTCTCATTGTAGTCAAATTCATAAAGTTTGCATATGTTCCAGTGTAGTACCTGAGAGACTTTGTCGTGTCTCCATTTTTTATACCGGTGTTGTGCTAGCATTGGGCATCTAGATAGAATATTCGCTAAGATTTCTTCCCTTTCATTACACAATCAGCATATCGGTGATTCTGCAGTTTTGCCAATGTAATATTTGATGGACCTAGTGTAGACGGCTTGTTCATGGGTTGCCATTAATGTGCTGTCGGTATTTTTTTTTATATCCCCGCTGACCAATCAATTCCAGCTGTCATTATCTCTAAATGCAGTATTCTTAAAGAATACACTGTGTAGTTGCCTTCCAAATAATGTTAACCCTCTCTCTTGTAACCTTTGATTCTTTTTCACCCCAGTTTTTAGTATTTCCTCCATTTTCACTTCACGAAGAACAATCTCATTAGCCTAAAAAATATATTGATATAGACAACCTTCTTCTATTTTCACAACATCTTCCACACTAAGTAGACCTCGACCACCGTCCTTTCTAGATAGATACAATCGATCTGCATCTCCTT
Source organism: Sepiola atlantica (assembly GCA_963556195.1). Classification (NCBI taxonomy): domain Eukaryota; kingdom Metazoa; phylum Mollusca; class Cephalopoda; order Sepiida; family Sepiolidae; genus Sepiola; species Sepiola atlantica. The sequence goes on along the minus strand of OY744522.1, from coordinate 152,487,552 downwards.
TCTTTGCAAAAAACTCCATAAATTGCAAGCATTTTCTGTATTTTGGTATCCAAACATTTTAGTTCATTTACATTCCAGTCAAGTATACCGGCAGTATATAGAATGATAACTACTGCTTTAGCATAACAGCATATATGTAATTTCGACTGTAGAGGTGTGATTTAAGAATACTCATTACTCTTCTGTTGTACTCAGTTGTGACCTGGTTTTTCATTTCCTTATTTTTAATCTTATCCGCCTCCAGAATTCCAAAGTATTTGTAGTCCCTTTCACCATCTACATTATTTATCAGATATGTTGTTGGGAGTTCAAGGCCATCTGTATGGATTAGTTTACTCCTTTTTAATACCAAAATAACACATGTAGTGATGCCAAATTCCATTTGTATGTCATCACAAACTAATTTAACTGTATTCATTAGGGTATCAAGTTGGTTTTTATTCTTTCCAAAAACCTTATGGTCATCCATGAAATGTAACTGGTTGACTGTCCGAAGTCTTTTCACAAGTCCATATCCTGCTTTAACATTACGTAAGAGAAGTGTCATTGGGATCAAACTAATGATGACAAAAAGCAACGGGGAAGGACTATTGACCTGGAAAATCCCTCTCTTGATTTTTACTTTACCTAATGCAACAACCCCGAAATCAAATTGGTTTCCCAATTCTTTATGCTATTCTTTAAAGCTGTTTGAATGTTGGATGCTATTCCGAAAATCTCCAGGCATTTGTGTATCCATGAATGAGGGAACATGTCAAATGCTTTCTTATAATCCACCCACCCCATGGCAAGTAGTTCTTCGTTTGCAGTTTCTCAGGATCATTTTATCGATCAGATGCTGATCTTTGGTGCCATGTGATCTTTTTCGGTAGCCTTTCTGTTCCTCAGGCAGCAAATTGTTTTGCTCCAAATGACCATAAATACTTTCAGACAATATGCTAGTTTCCACATAACTGAGAGGCAAATGATTGGTTTGTTTGTCACTTCACCCCTTTTTTATCTTTTATGATCAAGAATGTGGTGCCCTTTGTCACCCATTTAGGGAAGCTACCTGTCGTCAAACAGCCATGTATCATTTCTGCAAGACGTGGATGAAGAGCCGGGAGGTTTTTCAACCAGTATCTCTGAACTCCGTCAGGTCTAGGTGCGTTCCAATTTGAAAGTTTTTTAATCCTCTGCTTCAGCATCTCAACGGTGACTGTTATATTCGTTTGTCCTTCTACTCTAGAGGGCACCTCCCTTTCAATCCGGCATCATCTTGATGCTTTACTTCCTTTTCGTAAATACCTTTTCAGAATGTACTAGATAGGTCAGCATCAGGTATAACGCCATTCCTTCTTTCAATTCCTTTTACTTTTTCAAAAAATAGAGTTTCTAGTTGTCGATGCTGATCAAATCTATTGCTGAAACGTTTAACTTTGGCAGTCTTAGCTACGACCTGCTGTTCTTCAATTACATACTTGAAACCTTTTCGGTGTATGTAAAACTTACGGATTAGACTTTCACTAGCGCTCTGACTTTTGAGTTCGCCATTTTCGCCAACTTGCACTTAAATATTTTCTAAGTTGTTTTATCTGACCATTTAAACGTTTCCTCCACCAGGGCTCTTTCTTTACTTCCTTTTTCCGTTTTTCTACTCCGAGTAGATTTGATACAGTATTGGCAGCAGCTTTAATACCTTTATTATATTGATCAAGATTATTTATTAATAAAAATGGCAAGACGTCATTCACATTGGTCGTGACAGTTTTAACTCTTTTCCTATTGATAAATCGCAGGTTCGGCGACTGTTCTAAATTGCCAGCTCTTAGCTTCTCGTCTAACAATCTGAAAATATTATTATTATTATTATTATTATTATTATTATTATTATTATTATTATTATTATTATTATTATTATTATTATTATTATTATTATTATTCCATAGTACTCTCAATTTTTGGATGTTTTAGTTGGATTTTTCTTTTTTGAACATCAAGTCAATTCCCGTGATTTTAGACATTCAAGCTGTACCTTAACACTTTCGCCGTTCCTAACATGCAAACCTTTCGCAGAATTGGAAAA